>JARFIZ010000393.1:8750000-10000000 GCA_036325965.1 Sinopyrophorus schimmeli
TTTTAGTTTGTTCTCAAAGATGTATTCTACCGAGCGGGGATCGCGTACATTTGAGACCCGCTATCTGTGATAAAGCTAGAAAAAAACAACAAGGTTTGTATTTTACTCATGTATTTAAATTACCGTATTAAGCCTTTTAAAACAAGCTTTTATTATAATTTCTATTATTTTAATTAAAATATGTAGATGACATATAGATATTTACGAGGTCTGCTCAGAAAATAATAGAACTTTATTTTGTAACCCGTGTAGGAACCGCCAGGCATCCAATATTACCGATGACTGGCCAATGGATGGCTTACAATGATTGGCCGACGATCTAAGTACAAGTACTGGGCCATTAATGGTCGATGAGTAGCCCATAGATTGCATATGAAATCCGTCAGTATTCCGAATGACATAACTTAACCTAAAAAGTGTGAACTTACAATCGCATTAAGTTACTAATAGGTGTCGCCATCACTTTAACTCGCAAAGTCTTTTTGTATAAAAATAGTATAAAAAGCTTTCACATTTCTTCTCAGTTGCCAGGTGATCTGGTATGTGGCAGTTATGGGTATTCTGTTATAAATATACTCTTTTCTTTTTCCCTTTTTTATGTAAAGTAATAATCTTGATCGGAACCTTATAAAACAATCCTAATAAGGATGTTATGGTTCATCTGCGTTACATCCTTATCAGGTCCCTGACAGGCTATCCTGATCTATACCTTATCAGGTTACGAGGTTAACCTGATAACATCCTTATCGGGTCCTTTCAAAAAATTCTAGTTGGGAATTATAGTAATGGGCCATCATTGGTATCCATCATGGCCCATACAAATAAAAAATGCTTGGCCGATCATAGTTTGTTATGTTTGGGCCATCTTTGTTGACTATGATCGGCCAATGATAGTTTGCCCTAGTTAGGTTCCAGGCACCACCCGTTAAACGACCAGTCATGGTTGCCATGACTGTGCCAGGCTAGTTTGCCTGGCATCCCATGATGGCACACTTGTTTGGCCATCCATAAAATCCTATACGGGAAATTGTATTATTAATTTTACCAATTATTGGTTCTTGTCCCCTTCAAAGTACTCTCCTCTCGTATTCACACACGTTTCCCAGCGCTGTTTCCATGTCCCGAAGTAGTACTGGATGACTTTGATATGACTTTTAAGGTATATGATGAATTTGCTATGATTTCATCAATACTCCGAGCACGGCGCACAGTGGTTCAGAATGCCTTAGACAGGGGAAAAAAGTACTTACTTGTGTTTTTTTAGTTTTAAACGCTCTACTATAACTTATAAACAATAACTAAGTACTTATATGAGCTAACTAAAACATAATATACAGTATGTGCCATAATATTTACAAAAAAAACCATTTCTACTCAATGTAAAGTATTAATTCTACTGAAATATGATCGTTTGGACTTTTAAGTGTCAAATTCAACAATAATTTATCTAAGATTAAACATTCGGAAAATTAGACTTTTTTCCGCCGATTGACCACTGTGCGGCGTCCTTTCAGCACTGATTTTAATTTCCAAAATAAGAAACAATTGCAAGGAGTCAGGTCAGACGGGTAAAGAGGCTGTGGGAGCACAGTCATTTAATTTTTGGCACAAAAACTGACAAATTGTCAAAGCTATGTTTGCGAACGCATCGTCTCGCCACAATTCAGATTTCCTTTTGCGATTATTTCAAAAGTCGTAACGATTTTTTGCGAAAATTTCCTACAGTTTTAAGCAAAATTTTAGGATGCATCGTTGCTTCAAAAAATCGTAATTCAAAATGTTCGGTTATTTTCTGAACAGGCTTCGTCTTTGTTTTCAAATTAACTTTTTATACAATTTTGAAACAAAATTTAATTATACCCAGATATTCTACTTTGAAATATATGTTATGCTAAAATAAGTGAATTAAATATCGATCAAATTATTTATTTATTTAACTATTTTTATACATGGATAGTTTCTTTAGGAAAACCGTGCCCCAATAGACAATGTACAGGACGATTAGAGATTTTAGCATGCAGAGGACATTGTGGTTATCCTGTAACTCATTTTTGGAGACATACAGAATATGCAATATTTTTCCAAGCCAAAGGAGTTCATGATCATCCAAGGCCCGAGGCGAAAAGCACATCAGAAGCTCGACGGAGTTTGGGAAGCGGTCGGAGAGTTCGTGGTTTAGCCGTACTTTTAGCAAGAGAAGCTGCGTTAGGAAGTAAGGTAAATATTCATAATTTTCATACTAATAATATGACTAGGGCGTACATTTAAGAGCTACCTTAGAAAAAAAAACATAGAACCTGTCCCTTTCAATATGAGTTTATTTCAACGAAATCACAGCAAAAAATTACATAATTAGGAAAAGTTAAAGCAAATAATAGAAATTTTAAAATAATACAATTGTGGTTAAAATAATATCAGTACTTAACAATTCCGTTATATTTATTGATACTGAGTCAAAATACACAACTGAGACTATTAAATTGAGAGAAAACTTTGGACAAATATTGCTCTGAAAAGAAGTCAGGTCTTCCATTAGTAAATTTGCCAAAATGGTTCCAAGTTATCTACAAAAATAAAGAATTTAAGATTGGTTATTACATAATAGGGTCTTATTTCTAAATTTGCTTGTTGTTCTATTGCTATTGCAATGTAAAAGTAATTCTTTGCAAATTAGATAATTTTTTTAGAAAAGTAGGATGAGTAATTGTTGATTCTCTAGCTTGTATCACTGTTATATTACTAAAATATTTTGTGAGTTAATTTAGTTTAATTATTCTATTTTGATTTATTAAAGTTTGCATTTGATTATATTGCATTAACTATAAATATAAACAAATTTTTAAGTAACGCTATTATTTTGGCGACAACTGTATCTATATCTGTCTAGAATATTAACAATTTTTTTAACTGTTAAGAATAAAAGCAAAACAATTATTCAATATCTGTATAATATAAAAGTAAAAAAGAATAAATGTGGAAATGTCTAATTTTATATGCAAACTAATGAAATCAAAAAGATAAGAGCTGTAGTAATAAGCAAATATGATAATAATACACCAATCATTTTATAAATCAATCCCATTAATAATTATTTGAATCCAGTTAATTGTTAAGTGCAACCTGTTATTATGAGTGTGTGGTCAATTGGTTTAAGCTGTGGTCGATTTCATGCAAACATATCGATGAATGGAGGCACTTTATCATTTGTAGACTAAACCGGTTGTTTTATCAAACCAAAAACTTTTAATTGCAATTCAAAACTGAATGGAGATAAACTAACTATTAATCATACATAACGCATTTATTTCCTATTAATTGTTGAAAAAGTACTTTAATTCTTGTTAGCATTGATATTAACTTTGTTAACATACATGTTTGTTTCAATCAATATGTTTATTGTAAATACCACAAGTTTTATTTGTTTCTAAAAGTATTTTATGTTTTTTTTTTCTACAGCTAATGTCTCTTAGAGAACCAAAACGACAATGCAAAGAAATGAACGAAGCAGCAAGAGTTGTAAATCCTCCTCCTTTAATTACTGATTTTGATAAAGGTAAATCATTTATTTAACCATACACTTATTTTCAATTAAATTAATTGTAATTTACTTTTTTCAATTAATCAAATAATTCATTATTTGTAAATAAATAATTCCCATTATTAAGTAATTGAATATTTATAAGTACGATTTATTTTCAGGATATTCGTGTTCTTGTCCACCGTTTGAATGTATTTGCACTCCACAGCCAGTAATTCCAATGCCGCATCAACAGTATACTCCACATTCTCCTTCATCATCATATCAAACAATGAATATGCAAATGTTGGATTCTTATTGGATTCAAGAACCGGTGCATGCACAATCGTATCCTACAGATGTTTCGGGAAACACCAACAATCAATATGATTACACAAATATTTCGGGCGATCTCTTTCAACCCGAAGAAATATTTCAACTTGACCAACCTCTTAGACCGGAATTTGCTCAAAATTGTAATACGGACCTAGCAAGATCACCTCCCACGTTATTGGATCTCGGAAGTGGAACAATACATCGAGAATATAAGAATGAAGATTACTGGAATCAAAACTTATCCACAATAATGAACGATGATAGTAATAATAGTAGTTGTAGTAGATTTAATTTAACTGGATCGCCCGACGCGAGCCAAACGACATTACCTAGTAGCAACATACCTGTACCTCATCACGACATAAATTATATTGGAATGCACAAGAGTCCTCCGCACAGTCACTTTCACCAAGATAATTACGATGAATTTTATAAAAATTCGACAAATGTTTTAGAAACTGCCGGAGAATCAAAATTATTTTATTCAGAAGAAAATCTTCATAATTTTGATTGTTTTATTGACACAAAACAAGTTTATAGAGGATATAATTTAGATGGAAAGTTGCAGGAAAAATGTACAGACCCTCCACAGTTTGTCGATTACAGTACGTTATTCTACGATAATAAAGGGTACTCAGATACGAGTACGATGAATGATTTTGATTTTCGTTTTAGTAATAATTACTTACCTCTACATAATATACATTGTTCTCCAAATTTTATAAATGTAAATAATATGTCGCACCAAGAAAACGTCTAAATCTTTATGTATTACTTACTTAAAGCTGTGCCTTTTGTTATAAAGCTTTCTCAGTGATCTGTTCTTAACTTTTAAGTAATCGTTTATGTCTACTATTAAACGTGTACATATTGTATATATTTAAATATGATTAATAAATTGTGATATATCTTTAATCTAATATTGGATTTTATGGCAAATTTCATATTCTTACAACTTATATTTTTTTACTTACGCGAAATATTAAATAAAAAATAGTTTTTTAGCATTTATTGCACAATTGCTCTCATATAAAAAAAAATGTAAATATTTTTTACATGCATTAACAAACTTCATAACTAATTTGCTGACGCTAAAACAAAATTATCAACTTCCTAAATATTATAATACAATACGCACACCTACAAAATTACTATTATAACAAAGAATTTCTCACAAAATACAAATCATACTGAAAGGCAATTGGTACTTTTCATTACAATATACATATTAATTACTAATACTTGTTAGAGAACTATTATTATAAAAAACACAACTGCAATTATTTAACCCCTATATAATAATCATCACACTTTTAAAACATAATCGTACATTATAGTTTTGATTATACCTATTTAGTACTATAATTATAATCAATAATATAATTAATAAAAAATAACAAAAACAAAACAATATAGGTACGTTTCACACCTGCTCAATATTATCACAATGAAAAATGTCACTCTACGTTATATAAAATTTTTCAAAGATTCTTAGGAATTATGTAGTCAGAGTTATAAACGACTTGGATATTAGTAAGTTGTTAATAAAATGTAAGCTAGTGCTGCTTCCAATAGTGAACTTGGGTTATATATTAGTCCTATTTCGAAGATTTATAAATGTAATAATGTACAAAGGTTTATATAATCTGATTCTGGTTTTATTTTAGTTATTTTTATTCAAATGGCAAAATTCTCGTAGTATAAACAACAGTCTATTATAAATACCCCCGAATTTTCCAGACTGATTTAATATTTTTATAAAACGATTGTTTAAATTATTCTTATAAAATATATTTTTGAACTTTACAGTTATTTCATATTGAAAGGGAAGTTGTGTCTTATTGGATTTTTAATGTCAATATTGTATATATGTACATAGTAAGATATAAAAAAATGCTAAAATCAACTTTAATTAAATAATTTTATATAATGTATTCATTAAAAAAAATCGTTAAGACAAAATATAATTTTTCAGATCATTCCTAACAAATTTATTTTGTAAGAACCAAAACCTGATACTCTGTATGCTTGAATAAATTCTATATTTTAAAACCCCCTTGTACATTGTTGATTAATGTAAGTCTGAATATAAAATGATTTTGAGAATTTGTGTATGTAAGCTACTCAGTAATATTTTTTATACTGCACTACAATTTAAAAAATAAAACAAAAAGTTTCTTTTAAATCCTATTAAGATATTTCTTAAATAATAAATTACTTCTACTTACTTTATTGTACAACTATTCATTAAATTGAATTACTAAGAAATGGTAACAAATATGTAATACAAGTGGTAAGTTGTATAAAGTTTGTTAACAGATGAATCATGATTTAAAATAGTGTTATATTAATAATATAAAATACCTACCGAGCACTTTGTACGGATGCATTCAAATCATCAGCTTGCAGTTTATCACTATCAACTGGAGACTGCTTTGAAGGTGTAACAGGAAGTGAACTACTGCTTGCAGCTTCAGTTAATGTTCTTTCCAATATTGTCGATCTTGAGGTTTCGCTCATTGCCATACAAGACTTTTCTCTGCCTTCCCTAATTTCTTCTTTGCTCTCTTTTAAATTTATTAACGGTCTAACTTTCACTCTAAAAAACTTTGTACCAACAGGAACATTGTAACGATTTCCCACCTATAATTCATTAAATATAGTGTTTGTGTCTTCAACAAAAGTCAATTTACTTACTTTTTTTGCATGGCAATAATCTTTTTCTATAACTTCACCAGTATAATACAACTTTCTGTCTTCTTTATTTTTTACACTTAAACCCAACGTTTCCAGACAATCAGAATGTAAAAAATATAAATGGCTGCTTTCTTGGATAATTCTATAATTTTTGTATGCATTATCCCACAGTATAAGAACTGCATCTCCACAATGACAAGAATCAATACTAAGCCTTCCATTTTTAACCAATGATGTTTGGCTTTTAGTTAATTTTTCTACATGTTTAATGGGACTTGTTGCAGTGCTAACTTTACCTAAAATTTTTGTAAATTATTAACCGTCAAATTATCTATTTCAAATTTTTAATAGAATCACCTTCACAAACAGCTACAGAGGCACCCATATCATGAATGCTATCCTCGACCCGCCTAGATTTTTCAAGAGTTAATTGGGACTCTAGTGTAGATCTTTCTTTTTCCAAAACTTCAATTTTTTTCATTAATTCCATAACTTGACTGTTATCATCGCTTTCGGCAAGTTGTTGAATGGTATTCTTATATTTAATACATTCTAATTGAAGATTTGTTTCACGTTCGCGCAAAAGATCTATCTGCTTGTCTTTGTCTTCTGATATTCGCTTACATTCGTCTAATAATAACTCTTTATCAATTTCGCATTTTTCTTTAATTTCAGCAATCTTTTCATTTAGCATGGTTTCCCATTTTCGAGATTCTTTCACGATTGCAGCATTGATGGCCTTTCCTTTATCGATTTCGCAATTTTCTTTAATATGCTGAATTATTGTTTCGTGGTTGATTAATTCTTTGTTATCTGTTCTCTCGATTTTCTCTAAGTTTGGATCAGATGGACTTCTTTCCATTTTACCCACAGCCATTAATCGAAATCTGGACCTCATGTTTTCAATTTCCGCTTTATGTTGACGACTAAGTTGTTCAGTAACTTCCCTAACAGCGTGATCTTTGTCTAATTTTATGTCATCTAACCTTTTTTCAAAATCATGTTTTTCTTTTTCTTGACAATCTGTAAGTTCGGTTAATGACAACTTTAAACGATCAATTTCTTCGGATTTAGCTTCATTTAATTTCTTAAAATCATTTAATTCTAATTCGTGATCTATAATCATTCTTTGTTTAATTTCTCTTTCTTTGTTATCCATTTCCATCGCCAAATTTTCCCAAGAACTTGTAAGACTTTCATATTCACATTCTATACCAGTTTTAATGGATAAAACAAACGATTTAAGTTGTGTTAATTCCAATTTTAACAGCTCGGTTGCTTGCTTTGCAACACAACCCATTCTTAAACTCACAGCTTTCATATGATCACGTTCAGTTTGTGATGTTTGAAGATTATCCTAAAATAATATGTTGATAAAAAAATATTGTACAATATTTATTATAAAATTAAAAAAAAGAAGGATGATTTGGCTTAATGTGCAAGTTTTACAGTCTAATTAAATTAGATTTAAAATCATAGAATAAAAAGCAATGACAAAAAATTAAACAAATGATAATTTAATTTGAAACGTTACGAAATTTTAGATACTTTGAAGACTATTCAAAAAGTAAGTAATAATTATTTTCTTTTATTTATAGCTTTTGGCTGTTGAGAAATTCGAAAACACAATATTTAATATTCTATATAAATAACGGAAAAAGTTAACAATTAATAAACTAAATTTAAATCCAGAAAAATTCATATCTATCTACCATTTATTTTGTTTATAACATTTTTATTTCTTCTTTAAGTGTCACTAAATATTCTTTTCTTTATAACTACCTTTAGTGTTTTTCGTAAAAATAATGAAACTTAAAAAGGAAAAATAATAAGTTTTAAATAGCAAGGCCACCAACTCAGAACATCTATGTACATCCAAATAAATAAATAGGCTTTAAATAAATAACAATCATAGTAAAATAAATAAAACTGTAAAAATGAGAATACTGCTACCTAAAAGCTACAAAATAGCAGTTAAATACGTCCAGAAGATCGAGTAAAAGTAATATAAGTACCTGCAACAACGCCACCACATTGTTAGCAGTATCAAGTTGCCGTACAAATTCTCCTTGACTTTGTCCAGTCTCAATACTTAAACTTGATGGTAAACTCTCATCAATATAAAATTCGTCAGTAATAAATTCATTGGGTTGGTGGCCTTGAATTGAAGAACTAGGAGATAACTGATCACTTTGTAGATCTTTAGGACTTTGAGGAGTATGTGGCGAAAGTGATTTAGATCGCGATACATTTGCAAAAGCGTAACTTTGTATTTGCTGATGATGAGAATTAAAACAACTTTCAGTATTAGAATTGAAATTTTTTATACTTGAAAGTTCGTCAATAGATTCGAGCGAAGCATTTTTTACATTTGTAAAACTTTCAGTATAACTTTGACTACCGCTGACGCTCATTGTTCTTTGAGATTGCAGACAAGGGCTTGTGTTAGAAAGAGCATGAACTAAGCTGTTTTCGTTAGTTTGATATGAACCTCCAGCTTTTTGAAAAGTACGTGGCGGTTTTTTAGGCGGTAAAATATTTTTGTCACCAACCTCTGTCAAAGTAGCCGCATCGTGTGTTCTTGGTCGTTGTGTAGTCATTTCTTTATCAAAATGTAACTCAAGAGGACTTTGACCTACTTTTTCAAATTCTTCAGTATCAGTTTCAGATTCACAGCCTCTGAAATACAAAATAAATCTTAGTTTCAAAACTACTTCTTTTCATAAATATTCTTAAAATAGTAGTAAATAAATCTCACTATCGGCAGCTCAGTTACTAGAAAATAATATAATATAATAAAAGTTACCTATCAAGATCCTTCAAAGCAGGTATACCATGAGGAGGTAAGCAATATTCATTTTCAGCAGGTTTAAGTAAATTTCGATCAAGATTGCTCGCAAGTCCAACTTCATTCACAACCTGTACAATTTTCTCTTCAACAGCCCGATCATCTACTTTATCGATATCGTTTTTGATAAAAGACTTAACTAAAAACAAGTTATTGACAGCAGTTAAATCTGGAATGTTAATATTTTCAACTAATTCAGGCAATTCTTGTTTCAGCAGTTCTATATCTTCTAATGTTAATTTTGGTAAGTTCGAATCAAATATACAAGGAGCCTCAGTAGCAAACGCAGGTGGCAAATCTTCCATTCCAGGAAACAACGAACTCAAAAAATGACTTTCAAAATTTAATTGAAATTCCTTTCGTCGAGTTATTTCTTCATTGTGTATAGTTAACAAATAACAAGTTAGTTCTGACGCCCACTAAAAAACGGCTTATAATTAAAAAAAGATCAATACTTGTTTAAAATAACATACTGATAAAAATGCTTGTGAAAAGGCTCTACGACGTACTACTTCAGATACAGCTGACAAATACATAGCTGGGGCCAAATGAATTTGTTGCAGTATCTCTAAATGCGTTCTCATTCGACGTAAACTTTCATGATACACAATCATTTGTTGATCAATATTAACCATCAGGTTTTCCATATACATAACCCATTTCAATCGATGGTGTAAGTTAACTCCTAGTTCAGATTTTGCTTTCACACAACGCCGGCGAATATCTGACAACTGTTGGTGATTATTTAACATCACAATTAATTGTTTTCTATGAGAAGCACACAAGTCTGGCAAAATTGATGGATCACCTATATTACTGGCTCTATTTTGATTCTACGAATTTATAAATTTATTTATTTCATTTAAGCATATTTAGCAAAAACACAAACTTGTAAAAAAGATTGAGACAACTCTCCTTGTTCTTGAACATATCGTTTTGCTTCAAACATAAGCTGCTCTAATCCGCATAAACGATCACTAAGACCTTTAATATCTTTCATCTCATCTTTACCAGCTTCAAAAAAAATATTTTGCAAAACCGCATGTAATGAATTAAAGATTTTCTTATCGTACTAAGGCAAAAATAAAAATAAGTCAGTTTCATTTAAAATTTTAAACATATTAAAAATTACCTGTTCCAATACTTTTGAACAATGCTCAAACAATTGATCTGTTGTACTTTTGCTATCAGTGGAAGAAATCCAATCAAGTAAAGTAGAACATTTATATTCAACAGATTCGGTATTATCTGGATGGACCGAATTATTGTGAGATTGTTCAATCTCAATATCAGTTTTTTTCTCCGATTGTAACAGAATAGGCAACATTGGAATTTTTTCTAAAGTTTTTAAGTCTTCGTGAAAACTATAAATAAAAAACAGATTAATTTTTAAAACTCTAAAAATATCAGGGAAATGTTAACTGTACAATCGAGAATTATTAAATATTCATCAAGTCAAATAACAGCTAAATTTAGAATACATTCATTATAATTATTGAAACATGTTTTAAATAGAATAAGAAATTTGCGATGAGTCAGTGATTTTCCAGTAAACTCCTTGTCCAAAGTATATACTTACTTTTGTAAAAAAGTTAAATAAGAATCTCTCTCCGACATGTAATCATCAAAACCCTTCTGAAATATTTCTGATCGTCGTGTAAACGAAACAATATTATCTTCTAAGTTCGCAATAACAGCTGCCCATCCTTGTTGTTGCAAATGCTGCTCGTGCACCAAATTATGACAAATTTTAAACTCTTCTTTTGCCGAATCGTGAAACTGTTGCGCCAATTGAACTCTCTGACAAACAGTATTATACGTAGCTGGCATATCTTGCGATTCTTTAACTTTGGCAGTAAAATCTGAAGAAACAATTAAATACTAACTCTGTGTATTATTTTAAAGTTTACAAACATACCAATATTCGAACCTATTTCTATGCTGGGTGCAGGAGCACTTTTGGCTTCTATATCAGTTCGACTAAAAAGATAAATGGGATTTGTGTCTGTGCCTGCTGAATAAGAACAAACTCTAGCATTGCGTTCCAAAGATTCTCCTCCACTAACTAATAAAACTTGATTTTCTGATAAGATATTACAAGTTTTTGCTATTTGTTCTTGAAGATAGCTTACACTAAAAGTAAAATTATTTTTTAATTCGTTATTTTATAGTTAAGATAATTTAAAAAAATGAAAAAGTTTGAACTTGAATAATTATGTTATAATAAATGCAGTAGGGTAATTTCGTCGTGAGTGTTTTCGTCAATAATTTAGTGTTTGGTAAATATTTGTAAATAAATCAACATTATATAATAAATATTAATAATGATATTGGTCTATTAATAATAAATTAAATTAATTGATAAATTAATATGTTCAAAATGCATAATGTAGAACCACAATGTAAACATTCTCAATAAACTGTAATTTTATACAAAAAAAATTAATATTATATGCATTAGTTAATGACCTTATTGATATTACATAACTGTAGATATTTATTGAATTTGCAAGTTATAACGCTTTTTCTTTTGGAGATTATGAAATAGAATAGAATATGTATTAGTATTAAAAACTTTTGCACAGTGATTTTAAAAATTCAACTACAATATGACATTGTGTTTTGAGTATTTCTAAACCAGGAAGTGTTTAAGAAAATTGGTGTTATAGGTACAGTTGAGGTATAAGATATATATATATATATATGATAGTTATTTTATGTAAAAAATACAAACCTTTCTATGGCAAGACTCATATCAAAAGTTATCATAGTCCCTGTATCTACATTAAATACGTACAACATCTTAAGGCAGATATATAGTGCGAACTTCACAAAACGAAGGCGCTTAATTTTGTACCTGAAAATTGAAATTAAAGTCTGAAAACTTTTTAGTAAAGCATTGATGTTTAGACTATTTGATAATGTTATCAGTGAGTTGATTAGCAAAGTCTAAATGTGAATAAAACTATTATAAGGTCACTGTAAATTTTAAAATTAGGTGCGGAAGCGATTGGCAAGATAACAACTTAACTCGTATTAGCAATAAAATGTGAAAAATTCGTTTGTTTGCATAAGAACATTGAATTTTTAATCAAATTTACATGTATGCATGTTGTAAACAAGTAAACAAAGCATTTGTATGTTTTGCAATTCCGGCCAAAAAATACGATCAAATAATGAAATACATGTTGGATTAAGGTAGAATTCGCTAAAAATAGATAATTAGCGATAAACGTACTGTTTATTGGTATTTCCCAGCGAATTTCTTGTCCATAGCCTTTGTGATGACTATCTGACATTTTCACAGCTGATATCAATAAACACTTAAAATTTCACTTTCGTTTAAACCAAGGCATACTGCAGTACTCCCTTATTGGCACGAAGTACTGCTCGTTAACAAACATTTATAAAATTAATCATTTTATCAAAACGCAGTTTGGTCATCAGCTGACCACACAATATTACACAAAAAACAGACACAATTCCTTATTCCCCTCCGATCTTGTAGTTCTGTTATTTATTGTAGGGGTCGCTGTATGTATCAACTGAACTGAGGACACTATATCCGATAATTTAGTTAAAACAGGGAATTACTAATTTTAAAATATATTTGAAGTCAAATGTTATTATCCAAAGCCTATAGTAAATTAAAAATATGTTGTAATTTAAAGAAATTCGTAATTGAAAAACCCAAAAACTTTTACGTTTCAGTAACAGCGGATAATTTTGAAATAAGCCGTTGATTAAAGAGTTATATTTTAAATAAATTCGCCTGTATTACAGATACGATATAATGATAATTAACTATCCATATTATTCAGATTTAGTTTTGGATTCACTATTTTAATGATCCTTAACAGTTGTAACATTTTGTGCGCAAAAAATGTTAGATGGGTGCAGTCATTTTGGTATAGAGGAGACTAGCGTACAAAATTTCAAACATAATATGTACTAGATTTGTATGATGTTTAATTTAAATATTTCAGATTTAACAAATATATTTACAGATAAATTAAAGTTATTAATGTACAAAGATTATTTAGAAATAAAAACTTAGGCATTCACAACAAAATTGTCGGAAATCTTAACAACAAGCTTTGATTTAAAAAAATAGAACATTGGAATAGTATTTCATGTGTCGAATACATATAAATATGTATTCGTAATTATTAAAATTACACAAGATATAAGAGACTTTATAAAAAGGACATTTACCTGTTCATAAAATTACATTGCGGCATCTAGTAAATGATCTATTAATATATCACTCTGTACAAAAAAACATCATATAGAATACTATTTATATTTAAGAATTCCAAACTTTAAAAAACAGATATCTATGAAACGGGTAATGAGATAATGAAATTATATGAATAAAGCATTCTAATGTTGTCTATGGATCTCAAGTAAATACAGGCCTTGTAGTCCTATATTTATCATATTAGTTCTACATCATGTTGATTACAGCAAAATCATTGACTAATAGTCAATATTGACGTCAGTACTTATGTACTATCTGTGGTAATACTCTTTCTGCGTTTCATAACACTGCTCAATTGTAAGAAATTTGAATCTCTTAGAACAATGAAGGGTTAGAGTTCACATCATGATGCCGCCCTTGAATCGTACCGAAATGTATGTAGGGCGTTAATTTTGTATTCCAGGTTAGTAAATTAGATAATATCAAGTGTCCAAACCATTCAAATCAAAAGATATAACAGTTTTAATTTCGTTGTTTCCGAGCTAAAATTGGCCATCTTAGTCAAATAGTTGGGCTGACGTAGGTTAGATGGCGCTTTGAAATCAGCTGGAAATTTGAAAGTGCCGAACGAGTAAAGATGCGAAAAGTAAATTGGAGAAATAAAAATAATTATTCTAAGTTATTAATGATGCATTGTTATTTTCTATATTAACTCCAGGATATACTCTTTTGATGTCTGTGAAGACATGTTGCAACATATTACCTGGAGAGCGATTAAAATTTTTAAGAAACATCTTGCGATATAAAAAATCCGCGATATATAAATTAGCCGCGTTGTTTTCTCTACTTCTTATACAACTCCGACAAGATTTAATACTTTTTTTCAGTTTTCGCCACTGTCTTTCCTCTTTGTAGTACACACTATTTCCATACCTTCTCGAATGATTAATTACGAAATGATTCCCCATTCCGCATCAGAATCTGGTGATGGGATCAAATTCTTCCTCGATACCATTGTATCCACCCCAAGAATCAGAGTGTATGAAAGTAAGAGGCTCAACATATGTTCTAATAAGCCTATGCAATTCTGCACGATTTCTTTGTTGAATGGGCACTATAAACATATCATCCGTTTCTCTGCAAATACCACCGAAACATCATAATTGTTAGCGATAGATGGGTCTTCGGTGGTATTTACAAGTGTAAATATGCATGCAGAATTGCATGCATTACCCAGTGTGTTTATTTCGAATTCTTGTAATTAAATATAGTTTTAATTTTTTGTCATTCTTTATTATTTACAGAAAGCATGCCTTCGGGTTGTAGCAATGGAACTGTAGCATTTCTCAAAGGATATAATTGTAAAAAAGGGTACTTGTGCCTTGCAATGATTCATGAAACGCGCATTCGCGCGCTTCTCAATTTCTCGTTTCGGCAACTCCTACTAACAGTTGACAAATAAAGTAGTCAACGATTCTATTTGTTCTTTTCTATTTTCTATTTTCTATTTGTTCTTTTTTTTAGCTATAAATTGGCAACTTAGAACTTCATTAATAATCAAAAGGATCTTGGCTACTTTTTACCTTCACCTTTAAGCAGCCTTACATCTCAGAATTGTAGTGCCGACCAAAGAACACCCCTTGAAGAACAACAGCTTGCTTTATTATTTTGGGGTGAGTTTTCTTTTTTAACTACTATTTTCTTTGCGATTTATCTCACATAGAGAACAACAAATTAAAGCTTGTGGGGCCAATGTTAATTTTTATAACGATTAAGAGTTAAAATTATTGAATCGTTTTTGTACCACAAAAATCACGGTTACTTGTCGACGGATCTTTGAGAATTTTGTAGATTTCAAACTTATGGACTTTTTGGCTGCGGATTGGTCTATAGGTATTTAATAATAAATTTTTCTTTTTTAAAATGTAAATTTGAACACCTGATTGTTAGGCAACCGCGTATACTCCACTTTGAAAGTATTTAGAATTGCCTATCTTTTGTGGACATATACATCGGCCATCATGGTTATCTAACGTCAATTTAATCAATACAAGAACATTTTTTCAATATTATTAATTAAATTGATTAAATTCTTGGTGTTTTTTTATATTGAACAAATGTAAAACTACAATTTTAATAACTAAATGTGATAAAATCGATGCTATAATCATGTTCACTAAAAACTATTAGAATAGGATACCAAGTCTATTTACTTCATGTGGTTATTAGATGATTGGAAATATTTATGTACAAATGATATATCAGTGAGTACACTCTTGTAAGTTTAAGCATAAACTTATTCTGTTTTGTTTTAGTTTATATCGGTGGTCGAAGCCAGGTTCAACTGTCGCAAACACTAAGTCACTCTGAAAGAATGTTTTTACAGTACAAGAAGATGTACAAATTTACAGCTTACTCACCACAGAGAACTTTTATAGCAGGAGTCCTTGGTGAGATTTATGGCTATCATTGGAATGCTCTAAGCACAATATCTTCTTCTGAACTAACTAGGATGGTTGTGTCTACATATTGCAGATTTTGAGATCTTCTGACCATCTATCGATGTCATCATTCCAATTCTCTATTGCTTTACGAATACTCCATTTTCTGTAGATTTTAAATAGAATATAAAAAGGACACAGTCTGGTCGCACTTCTTTGCTGATGGTAAAGCTCTATGATGTCCTTATGTTAATAGGTATGAAGGTATTGTTTGAATAGTACACCCAAACCACACTTTACGTTCCGAAAAAAGTTGTCAATAAAGCAAAAAGCCGTATAACAAATCAATTTAAGACTTTGTTAAAAATAGCAACTGTCCATGAATGGGGATTGCTTTTAAGTACCAATAAACTAGTCTTTGACTTCTAAAAGGGTTTTAATATATCTTAAAAGATATTTGGTTCCCCAAAAGTGTATTTCTATTAAATAGTTTGTTTGTAGGTAGTATTAAACAAATTCGTTTATTTCTTTAACTTTTCGTTGCGTTTTGGAAAATTTTGTTACAGCTTTTAAGGGCCAAAGGACTAGTTTTTTTGCTCATGAAAGGGTTTTTCTTAACTCTTAAAATTAATAGAGATACAGGGCTGTAAAGTATATGTTTTTCTTCTTACAAATAATAAGAATGGTTATTTTGCTAATTCTGAAAATGTTCTTGTTTAATTGATTTCTTTTCTTTCATAAACTAAAAATGAGTGCTTTAAAATAAAGTAGGAGCCAATATTTATGTATTACTCTGTATTTGTTCTTTCTTTTAAATTATTTATCGCTTTTGATACCTGGAAATTTTGCTTTGGGGTAAATGCGATAGCGTATATCGGCTTTTACATAAATTTCGTTTACTGACTCATTTGTGAGTGTACAGCGAAAGCAAACCGTTGTGTATTTGTAAGAATAAGTGCTCCTAATTTTAATTACAAACCTTAATCTGAGGTAAATATTTATTATAACAATTTCTCTTTCATTCTACAGCAGGGGTGCCCAAAGTACGAGAAATTTTTTTTCTACATAGGCTTCAGAATGTAATAAATTTAATGGGTTTAAGTTGAATGGTAATCGATATTTACTGTTTTTAACTGACATTGTGGAAGTGCATGATTTTCCCAGTAAGAACAATTTTATTTAGAGTAAACTGAGTTAATTGATATCGATCATTATACCAAAAGAAAAATCACACTACGACCTTTATTTTTGTCACAGATTTGCCCTTTTGAGAGCTGCGAGTCACAAAGCAATTATAGTTAAATAGAAGATGACAGGAAACTGATGGAAGCAAGAAAAGAGTCCATTGTTCAAGGAACAAAAATACAATTTTCATCTGTGTGACCTTCAAATCTTGGTAAATACATAATGAAGTATTTAAGGTTGACTTTTGACTACATTATTAATTTTCTTTGTATAATTTATGTGTATGTGTGTATCTGTAACTGTTTTTGTGATTGTGGAATAATTATGTATAATTTGTAGTTATAAACAAAGCTTATGGCCTATTTTTAATTCTTCTTTATTTCAGGGATTAGGCTGTACACCGTTCTGACACCCATCCCTTTCTTGGCCTTCCAACATCCCTTTTGGTTTATAATGTGTTGAAGCTAACGGAAGCCCTATCTCTTAAAATTTTGCTTTGTAATAAAACCCAGTGTTTATTTCGAATTCTTGTAATTAAATATAGTTTTAAGTTTTTGTCATTCTTTATTTTTTGATAAAAAGCTAGCCTTTGGGTTGTAGCAATGGAACTGTAGCATTTTTCAAAGGATATAATTGTAAAAAAGTAAACTCTGGGGGGCCTTAGAAGTGCTCACCAAGAAGTACAAATTCAAAATTCTAAATGGTCTTGGAAATATTTAGGTTTTGTCATTTATGATCTTTTCAAACATTTGCTGATGGTTTTTTTTTTGAGAAGAGCACAGGACGAAACTACAAACCGGAGAATTAATTAAAGTTATATAGATGTCAAAAACCCGATGGAAACAAGAAGAGTTCGTTCTTCTAGCAACGTAATTACAATTTTTTTTATCTCTGTGATCTTCAAAGTTTTATAAATACATAATAATGTATTTAAGGTTTGCTTTTGATTAATTTATTAATTTTGTTGTGTTAATTTTATGTATGAATATTTTAATTTCAGTGTACATGTGTGTTCGTCCTTGTCTTTGTGATCGTGGAATGATTATCTTTAATTTGAAGGTACAAACAAAGCTATGGCCTATTTTTAGTTTTGTAATAAAATGCATTGGGTTCATATCGAATCATTATAATTAAACAAAACTTTGTGTCAATTATTGTTATTTATAAGACACATGCTTTCGATATGTAGCATTTCTCAAAGGATATAATTTTAACAAATTCAGAGAAGAAGTGGTAGTGATTCTGGGGTCTAGAGGTACTCATTCACTTACAGTTCGCCTGCAGTCCAGAACTGCAGATTAGATAAGGTCAATTACATATACAGGCTATCGACACACGAGTCTATTATAAGATTCACTTAAACTGAAGGCTGTAATCTATCAATGGCATGTATATGTAATTGCCCTTGACTGATCTGCAATTCTGGACTGCAGGCGACCTGTAAGTGAATAGGTACCTTAAAAAGTGCTCCCTCGGAGATACAAAATACAAATCCTAAATTGTTTTTGAACTATTTAGGTTTTATCATTTATGATCCTTTTCAAACATTTGCTGATGGCTTTTCTTTGAGAAGGGCACAGGACGGAACTACAAACCTGAGAATTAATTTAATTATCATTTATGTTTTGAAAATTATTAATCGGACACTGATTAAATTTTATTTGATTTCATTGGAGCGAACAAAATTCTTATAATTAATAGAATTCAAGCGCATGTTCTCAATTAAATTAGACATCAAGAATTATAAAATTACAATCACTTTTTCCATTTTAATAAAGTCCCGAAATAGCACATAAATTAAAATCCTGAATAAGGGCCGACATTTTAATAGCTAAAAATGACAACAAATTAATTTGATACTTGAGGTGACATCTGCTGCTGTTTTCCAGAACTTATTACAGGAAATTATAATTGTTTTCAAAAGAAGGGTTGGTTTTTAACTTAACTATTAAAGTGTAGCCTCTAATTGTTAGATGGCGGGAGCTGTATTATTTGGGTGTAGAAATAATTTTCTTTTATTGACAGATTGCTATTGTTTAATTTTACATGTTTAACCTTAAAAATTTTACTGAGAAAAGAGTGCATCCGATGTATGATTTAGGATATTATATCATACTTCAAGCTTCATTTTTGTTACAGATTTGTCCTTTTGAAAACTGAAACTCATGAAGTAATTAAAGTTATATAGATGTTAAAAACCTGATGGAAGCAAGAAAAGAGTTTGTTCTTCTAGCAACATAATTACAATAATTTTACATCTATGTGATCTTCAAAGTTTTGTAAATACATAATAATGTATTTAAGGTGCTTTTGATTAATTTATTAATTTTGTTGTGTTAATTTTATGTATGAATATTTTAATTTTAGTGTATGTGTGTGTCCCTAATTGTTTTTGTGATCCTGGAATGATCATCTTGAATTTGAAGTTACAAACAAAGCTATGGTCTATTTTTAGTTTTATAATAAACAGCAATGGGTTCATATCGAATTTTTCTAATTAAACAGAGCTTTAACTTTGTGTCAATCGTTATTATTTATAAAACACATGCTTTCAGGATGTAGCAATAGAACTGTAGCATTTCTCAAAGGATCTAATTGTAACAAATTTAGAGAAGAAGTGGTAGTGATTCCGGGGGTCTAAGAAGTGCTTCCTCAGAGATACAAAATACAAATTCTAAATTGTTTTGGAACTGTTTAGGTATTATAATTTATGATCCTTTTCAAACATTTGCTGATGGTTTTTCTTTGAGAAGGGCACAGGACGGAACTACAAACCTGAGAATTCATTAAAGTTATATAGATGTAAAAAACCTGATGGAAGCAAGAAGAGTTTGTTCTTCTAGCAACATAATTACAATTTTTTTTATCTCTGTGATCTTCAAAGTTTTGTAAATAGATAATAATGTATTTAAGGTTTGCTTTTGATTACTTAATTAATTTTGTTGTGTTAATTTTGTGTCTGTTCCTAACTTAAATTATGTTTCAGTAAGCTACAACAGAAGATTAATGAATTTGAAAGGATATATGATATTTACTTGTGTTTCTAACAATTTTAATTCTTCGGACAAATAATATTAGTAATAATATCAGTAATGCGATTGCGAGCTCCAAATATGCTTTATAACTTATTCGAATTTAAATTATGAAATGCATTTAGTTTATTGATTTTTAAAACGATTCTAACATATTTGCGCCATTAAATATCGTATTACTCTGTAAATTTGTTAGTTTTTGTTTAACAGTTATTTAACAAAGAATATTTTTTTTTTTTTAGCAATAAATTGGCAACTTAGTACTTTATTAATAATCAAAAGGATCTTGGCTACTTTTTACCTTCACCTTTAAGCAGCCTTACATCTCAGAATTGTAGTGCCGACCAAAGAACACCCTTTGAAGAACAACAGCTTGCTTTATTATTTTGGGGTGAGTTTTCTTTTTTAACTACTATTTTCTTTGCGAATTATCTCACATACAGAACAACAAATTAAAGCTTGTGGGGAATGTTAATTTTTATAACAATTAAGAGTTAAAATTAGTGAATCGTTTTTGTACCACAAAATTCACATCTCGGTTACTTGTCGACGTATCTTTGAGAACTTTGTAGATTTCAAACTTATGGACTTTTTGGCTGCGGATTGGTCTATAGGTATTTAATAATAAATTTTTCTTTTTAAAAATGTAAATTTGAACACTTGATTGTTAGGCAACCGCGTATACTTCACTTTGAAAGTATTTGGAATTGCCTATCTTTTGTAGACGTATACGTCTGCCATCATGGTTATTTAACGTCAATTTAACCAATACAAGAACATTTTTCCAATATTATTAATTAAATTGATTAAATTCTTGGTGTTTTTCATATTGAACAAATATAAAACTACAATTTTAATAACTAAATGTGATAAAATCGATGTTACAATCATGTTCAATAAAAACTATTAGAATAGGATATCGAGTCTATTTACTTCATGTAGTTATTATTACATGATTGGAAATATTTATGGACAAATGATATATCAGTAAGTACACTGTTGTAAATTTAAGCATAAACTTAGTCTGTTTTCTTTTAGTTTATATCCGTGGTGGAAGCCAGGTTCAACTGTCGCAAACACTAAGTCACTCTGAAATAATGTTTTTACAGTACAAGAAGATGTACAAATTAACAGCTCGCTCATCACAGAGAACTTTTATAGCAGGAGTCTTTAGTGAAATTTATGGCTATGATTGGAATGCTCTAAGCGTAATATCTTCTTCTGAACTAACCAGGATGGTTGTGTCGTCTACATATTGCAGATTTTGAGATCTTCTGACCATATATCGATGTCACCATTCCAATTCTCTATTGCTTTACGAATACTCCATTCTCTGTAGATTTTAAATAGAATATAAGAAAGGACACAGTCTTGTCGCACTTCTTTGCTGATGGTAAAGCTCTCGATGACCTTATGTTAATAGGTATGAAGGTATTGTTTGAATATTACACCCAAACCACACTTTAACGTTCCGAAAAAAGTTGGCTATAAAGCAAAAAGCCGTATAACAAATCAATTTAACACTTTGTTAAAAATAGCAACTGTCCATGAATGGGGGATTGCTTTTAAGTACCAATAAACTAGTCTTTGGCTTCTAAAAGGGTTTTAATATATCTTAAAAGATATTTGGTTCCCCAAAATTGTATTTCTATTAAATAGTTTGTTTGTAGGTAGTATTAAACAAATTCGTTTATTTCTTTAACTTTTCGTTGCGTTTTGGAAAATATTGTTACAGCTTTTAAGGGCCAAAGGACTAGTTTTTCGCTCATGAAAGGGTTTTTTTTAACTCTTAAAATGAATAGAGATACAGGGCTGTAAAGTATATGTTTTTCTTCTTACAAATAATAAGAATGGTTATTTTGCTAATTCTGAAAATGTTCTTGTTTAATTGATTTCTTTTCTTTCATAAACTAAAATGAGTGCTTTAAAATAAAGTAGGAGCCAATATTTATGTATTACTCTGTATTTGTTCTTTCTTTTAAATTATTTATCGCTTTTGATACCTGGAAATTTTGCTTTGGGGTCAATGCGATAGCGTATATCGGCTTTTACATTAATTTCGTTTACTGACTCATTTGTGAGTGTATAGCGAAGGCAAACGGTTGTGTATTTGTATAAATAAGTGCTCCTAATTTTAATTACAACCCCTAATCTGAGGTAAATATTAATTCTAACAATTTCTCTTTCATTCTACAGCAGGGGTGCCGAAAGTACGGGAATGTTTTTTCTACATAGGTGTAACCATTATTAAAATAAAGGGTTCTTAGTTTCAAAACTCGATAGTTAATTTAAACATATTTTAGTTGCTGCACTAAATTTCAGAACGGGCGGTTTAATTATATTGCGACGTTACAGGACGTTTAAACTCGTACGGACTGCTAGAATTGATTAGTGTTTATTGCTTATGATAACAAATCGAAATGTAAATTTATTAGTAGTTGAGTATTTTCTAAAAACATCCCGAGTTCTTATTAAAATTATGAAAAAAATATGATTCTTTTAATAGAACCTGTTAAACATTTAAATAATGCTATTCAAATCTTTTGTATATTTTATAAATCTCTTTTGTTCTTAGGAGAAAGCGAGTTTCACCGGTGATCACTCGGAGGACTTGCCCAGTAAGCGAGGCACAGATATCAGTCAAAGGCATCTGCTTTTGGTGGTCGGTCTTCTTCTCATCGGATTCCCAATAACGCACGGTAAGTTTCTTTATTGACTTTTATTTGTTATTCTTTATTATTTATAAAAAGCATATCTTTGGGTTGTAGCAATGGTACTGTAGCATTTCTCAAAGGATATAATTGTAAAAAAAGTAAACTCTGGGGCTCTTAGAAGTGCTCACCAAGAAGTACAAATTAAAAATTCTAAATTGTCTTGGAAATATTTCGGTTTTATCATTTATGATCCATTTCAAACATTTGCTGACGGATTTTCTTTGAGAAGGGCACAGGACGGAACTACAAACCTGAGAATTAATTTAATTATCATTTTATGTTTTGAACATTAATAATCGACACTGATTAAATTTTATTTGACTTCATTGGAGCGAACAAAATTATTGTTAATTAATAGAATCCAAGTGGATGTTCTCAATTCAATTAGCCATCAACAATTATAGAATTACATTCACTTTTTCCACTTTAATCAAGTCCCGAAATAGAAAATAAATTAAGATCATGAATAAGGACCGACATTTTATTAGCTACAAAATGACAACAAATTAATTTGATACTTGATGTGACATCTGCTGCTGTTTTCCAGAACTTATTACAGGAATTTATAAATGGTTGGAAAAGAAGGGTTGGTTTTTAACTTAAATATTAAAGTGTAGACTCTAAATATTAGATGGCGGCAGTTGTATTATTTGGGTGCAGAAATTATTTTCTAGTATTGACAGATTGTTATTGTTTAGTTTTACATGTTTAACTTCAAAAATTTTACTGAGAAAATAGTGCATCCAATGTATGATTTAGGATATTATATCATACTTCAAGCTTCACTTTTGTTACGGATTTGTCCTTTTGAAAACTGTGAAACTCATGAAGTAATTAAAGTTATATAGATATTAAAAACCTGATGGAAGTAAGAAAAGAGTTCCTTCTTCTAGCAACATAATTACAATAATTTTACATTTCTGTGATCTTCAAAGTTTTGTAAATACATAATAATGTATTTAAGGTTTGCTTTTGATTAATTTATTAATTTTGTTGTGTTAATTTTATGTATGCATATTTTAATTTCAGTGTATGTGTGTGTCCGTAATGGTCTTTGCGATCGTGGAATGATTATCTTTAATTTGAAGTTACAAACAAAGCTATGGCCTATTTTTAGTTTTATAATAAAATGCATTGGGTTCATATCGAATCATTATAATTAAACAGAACTTTGTGTCAATTATTGTTATTTATAAGACACATACTTTCGATATGTAGCAATGGAACTAGCATTTCTCAAAGGATCTAATTGTAACAAATTCAGAAAAGAAGTGGTAGTGATTCTGGGGTCTAGAGGTACTCATTCACTTACAGTTTGCCTGCAGATTAGATAAGGTCAATTACATATACAGGCTATCGACACACGAGTCTATTGTAAGATTCAATTAAACTGAAGGCTGTAATCTATAAATGGCCTTTATGTGTAATTGCCCTTGACTGATCTGCAGGCGAACTGTAAGTGAATAGGTACCTTAAAAAGTGCTCCCTCGGAGATACAAAATACAAATCCTAAATTGTTTTAAAACTACTGATCGTGGAACAATTGTGTTGAATTTGTAGTTATAAACAAAGCTTATGGCATATTTTGAATTCTTCTTTATTTCAGGGATTAGGCTGTACACCCTGTTCCGACTCTCATCCCTTTCTTGGCCTTCCAGCATCCCTTTTGGTTTATAATTTGTTGAAGCTAACGGAAGCCCTATCTCGTAACATTCTGCTTTGTAATAAAACCCAGTGTGTTTATTTCGAATTCTTGTAATTAAACATAGTTTTAATTTTTTGTCATTCTTTATTATTTATAAAATGCATGCCTTTGGGTTGTAGCAATGGACCTGTAGCATTTCTCAAAGGATATCATCGTAAAAAAGTAAACTCTGGGGGCCTTAGAAGTGCTCATCAAGAAGTTCAAATTAAAAATTCTAAATTGTCTTGGAAAATATTTCGGTTTTATCTTTTATGATCCTTTTCAAACACTTGCTGATGGATTTTTCTTTGAGAAGGGCACAGGACGGAACTACAAATCAGAATTAATTTAATTATCATTTTATTCATAATCGAACACTGATTAAATTTTATTTCATTGGAGCGAACAAAATTATTGTAATTTAATAGAATCCAATTGGATGTTCTCAATTAAATTAGATATCAACAATTATAGAATTACAATCACTTTTCCCACTTTAATCAAGTACCGAAGTAGCAAAAAAATTAAGATCATGAATAAAGGCCGACATTTTATCAGCTAAATATTTCAACAAATTAATTTGATACCTGATGTGACATCTGCTACTGTTTTCCAGAACTTATTACAGGAATTTATAAAAGGTTTTAAAAGTAGGGTTGGTTTTAACTTAAATATTAAAGTGTGGCCTCTAATTGTTAGATGGCGGCAGTTGTATTATTTGGGTGCAGAAATTATTTTCTATTATTGACAGATTGTTATTGTTTAGTTTTACATGTTTAACTTTAAAAATTTTACTGAGAAAAGAGTGCATCTGATGTATGATTTAGGATATTATATCATACTTCAAGCTTCATTTTGTTACAGATTTGTCCTTTTGAAAACTGTGAAACTCATGAAGTAATTAAAGTTATATAGATGTTAAAAACCTGATGGAAGCAAGAAAAGAGTTTGTTCTTCTAGCAACATAATTACAATAATTTTACATCTATGTGATCTTCAAAGTTTTGTAAATACATAATAATGTATTTAAGGTGCTTTTGATTAATTTATTAATTTTGTTGTGTTAATTTTATGTATGAATATTTTAATTTTAGTGTATGTGTGTGTCCCTAATTGTTTTTGTGATGGTGGAATGATCATCTTGAATTTGAAGTTACAAACAAAGCTATGGTCTATTTTTAGTTTTATAATAAAATGCAATGGGTCCATATCGAATTTTTCTAATTAAACAGAGCTTGAACTTTGTGTCAATCGTTATTATTTATAAAACACATGCTTTCAGGATGTAGCAATAGAACTGTAGCATTTCTCAAAGGATCTAATTGGAACAAATTCAGAGAAGAAGTGGTAGTGATTCCGGGGGTCTAAGAAGTGCTTCCTCGGAGATACAAAATACAAATTCTAAATTGTTTTGGAACTGTTTAGGTATTATCATTTATGATCCTTTTCTAACTTTTGCCGAGGGTTTTTCTTTGGGAGGGATGCAAGACAGGATAACCTGGAAATTAATTTAGTTAACATTTCAATTCAATTCATGGGATATATTGTTTTGGAAAATACTAATCTGAGACTGATTAAATTTTAATCTTTTAATAAATATTATTGGGTATACTTTAAATAATATTAATAACAGTTAAAATCTCGATCTTGTATTATATAGGCTTTAGTAATTTTTCTTAATTTTGTTTTTTATTTTATTGCAGAGAACAGTCGTGTTGAAAAATACTTTCGGAAGCCAATGTGGATTTGTACATGTACCCTTGGTTCTTCTTCACATAAGGCAATTCAAGAGGCTTTCGGAAACCTAATCCAGCAGCACCAGCAGAATCATCAATGGAAGACTAAATCTTCAGATTTGTATATTAATTATAGTTAATCTTACAGAACGACCCTCATATTTTTGTCATTTTTCTACATAGGATTAAGTTAGATAATCCATGTTAGCGTAGTTTTGCTAAACTTTTACTATGTTGTAAATTTATTTTGGGAATTTTAATTACTTTTAAAACACATTTCTTTTTGCCACACTTATTTATGTTTAATTATTTATTTATAAATTGTTAAAAGAGTTGCAGTCCTATCATATTGATAAGTATATTAATGTTTCGATCAAACCTCCCTTAATTTATATATTTGACACTTTGTTTAATTTGAATAGGGTTTCTTTTGAAATTAAACGACAAAAAAGGGATGCAGATTTTTATTATTTTTAGGTTTTTAAATTGTAACAAATTGTATATCTTTTTCTGTTAATCTAAGACAACATGTGCTCTGATGTGAAGGGCTTAAGTCTTCATGCAGTGGTTACCCTTCACATCGGACCACATAATGTTTGTTGAATGATGGGGTGTTCTAAGATTGTATAATCTTAAAACATCCAATCAAGGGCTGTGCTCTATTGTAAACATATTTGAATTTTATGACCAATATTCCTCTGTTAGGCTAATTAGATGTAAAGTGGGATGTAAGGGAGGTTTGGGAAATAAAAAAAACTATTAACTACCTGTTGTTTCTTTTCACACTAAAAATGTAAGGAGAATGTGTCAACTGGTAACAGGGGCATAAAAGAAAAATTGCAAAAATGTGATCGCGATCTACAGTCGTAATATCACAAATCGCGAGTGACGGTCGGCCGAGTCGGCCGAGGGTTTATCTTAGAGATTTTTAAAAATATTTTTCAAATCACGAGTATCCTACAGTCATTCGTCATTCGTCATTCGTCTCGTTCGGCTCGTTGCTCGTTGGATTTTTCTTAGAAATTTTTAAAAATTTAACTTCGACTGGTATCGAACTCGAGACCATTTGAACAAACAACCGATCGCTAACCATCTGAGCTATGGCGTTGTTATACGAAGTAAGTGTTTTAAACGTTATAAAGTACACGTCCTATAATATTAATTTAAAATTTATTTTTAAATGTTTAAGTAGTTAGGTGTAAAAGCCCACCTGACTCTTGCTCTTGCTCTTGCTCTTCCAATTAATAATTATTAAAATTCGGGTAACAATAAAGACTCTTTATTATATCTAATAATTTATACAAGTTATTTTACAGAGTTTAAATTTAACAGTTAAGAAGTTTGAATCACACATTTTTTAAGTCCGCTTCTTCAAAAATATTTAATTCAAACTTCTTATCTGTTTTAAATTATACATTATTAAAATAATTAATTAATTAAAAAAACCAAGTTTTAATATAATAAAAGTTGCAACCCTTACGATTTTTTTATTGTAATTAATTAAGAGTGATTTGCACGTCAAACTTGGGATTGCAACTTCTTTTACAATTACATTACATTACAATTACATACTATAAATAAAAGGGAAAAGGAAGGTGTTTTAAGTGTGTGTGAAAAGATAAAATAATAATATGTGGATGGAGTGGGGTTATTTTATAAAAGTATTAATAAATAAAAGTTAAGTGCCCTTCAAAGTGCTACATAAATCAAGGGAAGACAACAAAAAAGGTAAGTATTAAAAAAATAAATAAAGAAGTGAAATATTAAAAAATATTAAAAAATAATAAATTAAATAAAAAGTATAAGAAGTAGTAATTTTTACCAAATTTTGAAAAAAATCTAAGTAAACATGAATTAATTTTGCAATAAAATTCAAAAGTTATAGCAAGTTCGAAAAATAAACAAGACGGGAAAAATTAATAAGATATAAAAATCAAAAAATCAAAACGCACGGTCCAATAATTAAATGAAGAGAAGGTGGCTTTAAACTTTTATGAATTATTTAGTTTTATCGAAATTTTTATTTTAGAGGTGTAGCGCGGGGAAACGACATCCAATATAGTTAGTAGGGGTACGTAGAAACGTCCCCTCGCAATATAAAGCAATTCTATTTTTTTTATATTTTGCCAAAAAGACATGGGTTAAAACCCATCGATTTTGAATTTTCAAAACGTTTTCCCAAAGCTCTGGATTAGCACGCCTATGGTTTCTTAAGCCTATCCAAAGCCAAAAAGGCTGCCAAATCCGATTCTGAATAGTTTTAAAGATCCGTCCACAAATAACGGCGCTACAATTTTTGAAAGTTCAAAATTCGCTCAAAATGAGCTCTAAAATCGCAATTTTTATTTTCGAAAAATTAACGTCGCACCCTATACATATTATACATGTATCTTATGTAAAAAGCCTCAGGATTCCGAATCCGTGTCGTTTGTAATGATTGGATCGAAAATAAGGGCGCTACGATTTTTTGTGAATCAAGGGTACGTATTTCTATTCATTTAGTTTGTATCGAAAATTTTTATTTTAGAGGGGAAACGCGGGAAATGACACCGGTTATAGTCACTAGGGGGACGTAGGAACGTCCCTCGCAATATAAAGCAATTCTATTTTTTCATATTTTGCCAAAAGACATGGGTTAAAACCCATCGATTTTGAATTTTCAAAACGTTTTCCCAAAGCTCTGGAATAGCACGCCTATGGTTTCTTAAGCCTATCCGAAGCCAAAAGGCTGCCAAATCCGATTCTGAATAGTTTTAAAGATCCGTCCACAAATAACGGCGCTACAATTTTTGAAAGTTCAAAATTCGCTCAAAATGAGCTCTAAAATCGCAATTTTTATTTTCGAAAAATTAACGTCGCACCCTATACATATTATACATGTATCTTATGTAAAAAGCCTCAGGATTCCGAATCCGTGTCGTTTGTAATGATTGGATCGAAAATAAGGGCGCTACGATTTTTTGTGAATCAAGGGTACGTATTTCTATTCATTTAGTTTGTATCGAAAATTTTTATTTTAGAGGGAAGCGCGGGAAATGACACCGGTTATAGTCACTAGGGTACGTAGGAACGTCCCTCGCAATATAAAGCAATTCTATTTTTTTCATATTTTGCCAAAAAAACATGGGTTAAAACCCATCGATTTTGAATTTTCAAAACGTTTTCCCAAAGCTCTGGAATAGCACGCCTATGGTTTCTTAAGCCTATCCGAAGCCAAAAGGCTGCCAAATCCGATTCTGAATAGTTTTAAAGATCCGTCCACAAATAACGGCGCTACAATTTTTTGAAAGTTCAAAATTCGCTCAAAATGAGCTCTAAAAATCGCAATTTTTTATTTTCGAAAAATTAACGTCGCACCCTATACATATTATACATGTATCTTATGTAAAAAAGCCTCAGGATTCCGAATCCGTGTCGTTTGTAATGATTGGATCGAAAATAAGGGCGCTACGATTTTTTGTGAATCAAGGGTACGTATTTCTATTCATTTAGTTTGTATCGAAAATTTTTATTTTAGAGGGAAGCGCGGGAAATGACACCGGTTATAGTCACTAGGGTACGTAGGAACGTCCCTCGCAATATAAAGCAATTCTATTTTTTTCATATTTTGCCAAAAAGACATGGGTTAAAACCCATCGATTTTGAATTTTCAAAACGTTTTCCCAAAGCTCTGGAATAGCACGCCTATGGTTTCTTAAGCCTATCCGAAGCCAAAAAGGCTGCCAAATCCGATTCTGAATAGTTTTAAAGATCCGTCCACAAATAACGGCGCTACAATTTTTTGAAAGTTCAAAATTGCTCAAAATGAGCTCTAAAATCGCAATTTTTATTTTCGAAAAATTAACGTCGCACCCTATACATATTATACATGTATCTTATGTAAAAAAGCCTCAGGATTCCGAATCCGTGTCGTTTGTAATGATTGGATCGAAAATAAGGGCGCTACGATTTTTTTTGTGAATCAAGGGGTACGTATTTCTATTCATTTAGTTTGTATCGAAAATTTTTATTTTAGAGGGAAGCGCGGGGAAATGACACCGGTTATAGTCACTAGGGGTACGTAGGAACGTCCCCTCGCAATATAAAGCAATTCTATTTTTTCATATTTTGCCAAAAGACATGGGTTAAAACCCATCGATTTTGAATTTTCAAAACGTTTTCCCAAAGCTCTGGAATAGCACGCCTATGGTTTCTTAAGCCTATCCGAAGCCAAAAGGCTGCCAAATCCGATTCTGAATAGTTTTTTAAAAATCCGTCCACAAATAACGGCGCTACAATTTTTGAAAGTTCAAAATTCGCTCAAAATGAGCTCTAAAATCGCAATTTTTATTTTCGAAAAATTAACGTCGCACCCTATACATATTATACATGTATCTTATGTAAAAAGCCTCAGGATTCCGAATCCGTGTCGTTTGTAATGATTGGATCGAAAATAAGGGCGCTACGATTTTTTTGTGAATCAAGGGGTACGTATTTCTATTCATTTAGTTTGTATCGAAAATTTTTATTTTAGAGGGAAGCGCGGGAAATGACACCGGTTATAGTCACTAGGGTACGTAGGAACGTCCCTCGCAATATAAAGCAATTCTATTTTTTCATATTTTGCCAAAAGACATGGGTTAAAACCCATCGATTTTGAATTTTCAAAACGTTTTCCCAAAGCTCTGGAATAGCACGCCTATGGTTTCTTAAGCCTATCCGAAGCCAAAAGGCTGCCAAATCCGATTCTGAATAGTTTTTAAAGATCCGTCCACAAATAACGGCGCTACAATTTTTTGAAAGTTCAAAATTCGCTCAAAATGAGCTCTAAAATCGCAATTTTTATTTTCGAAAAATTAACGTCGCACCCTATACATATTATACATGTATCTTATGTAAAAAAGCCTCAGGATTCCGAATCCGTGTCGTTTGTAATGATTGGATCGAAAATAAGGGCGCTACGATTTTTTTTGTGAATCAAGGGGTACGTATTTCTATTCATTTAGTTTGTATCGAAAATTTTTATTTTAGAGGGAAGCGCGGGAAATGACACCGGTTATAGTCACTAGGGTACGTAGGAACGTCCCCGCAATATAAAGCAATTCTATTTTTTCATATTTTGCCAAAAGACATGGGTTAAAACCCATCGATTTTGAATTTTCAAAACGTTTTCCCAAAGCTCTGGAATAGCACGCCTATGGTTTCTTAAGCCTATCCGAAGCCAAAAGGCTGCCAAATCCGATTCTGAATAGTTTTAAAGATCCGTCCACAAATAACGGCGCTACCATTTTTTGAAAGTTCAAAATTCGCTCAAAATGAGCTCTAAAAATCGCAATTTTTTATTTTCGAAAAATTAACGTCGCACCCTATACATATTATACATGTATCTTATGTAAAAAAGCCTCAGGATTCCGAATCCGTGTCGTTTGTAATGATTGGATCGAAAATAAGGGCGCTACGATTTTTTTTGTGAATCAAGGGGTACGTATTTCTATTCATTTAGTTTGTATCGAAAATTTTTATTTTAGAGGGGAAGCGCGAGGAAATGACACCGGTTATAGTCACTAGGGGTACGTAGGAACGTCCCCTCGCAATATAAAACAATTCTATTTTTTCATATTTTGCCAAAAGACATGGGTTAAAACCCATCGATTTTGAATTTTCAAAACGTTTTCCCAAAGCTCTGGAATAGCACGCCTATGGTTTCTTAAGCCTATCCGAAGCCAAAAGGCTGCCAAATCCGATTCTGAATAGTTTTAAAGATCCGTCCACAAATAACGGCGCTACAATTTTTGAAAGTTCAAAATTCGCTCAAAATGAGCTCTAAAATCGCAATTTTTATTTTCGAAAAATTAACGTCGCACCCTATACATATTATACATGTATCTTATGTAAAAAAGCCTCAGGATTCCGAATCCGTGTCGTTTGTAATGATTGGATCGAAAATAAGGGCGCTACGATTTTTTTTGTGAATCAAGGGGTACGTATTTCTATTCATTTAGTTTGTATCGAAAATTTTTATTTTAGAGGGAAGCGCGAGGAAATGACACCGGTTATAGTCACTAGGGTACGTAGGAACGTCCCCCGCAATATAAAGCAATTCTATTTTTTCATATTTTGCCAAAAGACATGGGTTAAAACCCATCGATTTTGAATTTTCAAAACGTTTTCCCAAAGCTCTGGAATAGCACGCCTATGGTTTCTTAAGCCTATCCGAAGCCAAAAGGCTGCCAAATCCGATTCTGAATAGTTTTTAAAGATCCGTCCACAAATAACGGCGCTACAATTTTTTGAAAGTTTAAAATTCGCTCAAAATGAGCTCTAAAAATCGCAATTTTTTATTTTCGAAAAATTAACGTCGCACCCTATACATATTATACATGTATCTTATGTAAAAAAGCCTCAGGATTCCGAATCCGTGTCGTTTGTAATGATTGGATCGAAAATAAGGGCGCTACGATTTTTTTTGTGAATCAAGGGGTACGTATTTCTATTCATTTAGTTTGTATCAAAAATTTTTATTTTAGAGGGGAAGCGCGAGGAAATGACACCGGTTATAGTCACTAGGGGTACGTAGGAACGTCCCCCCGTAATATAAAGCAATTCTATTTTTTTCATATTTTGCCAAAAAGACATGGGTTAAAACCCATCGATTTTGAATTTTCAAAACGTTTTCCCAAAGCTCTGGAATAGCACGCCTATGGTTTCTTAAGCCTATCCGAAGCCAAAAAGGCTGCCAAATCCGAATCTGAATAGTTTTTAAAGATCCGTTCACAAATAACGGCGCTACAATTTTTTTAAAGTTCAAAATTGGCCAAAAATGAGCTCTAAAAATCGCCATTTTTCATTTCCGAAAAATTAACGTCGCACCCTATACATATTTTACATGTATCTTATGTAAAAAAGCGTCAGGATTCCGAATCCGTGTCGTTTGTAATGATTGCATCGAAAATGAGAGCACTATTGAAACTAATTTTGAATACAAGTGAAATTTGTAATTACTTTTTCAAACGTAACGTTTTCATTAACAGTTTTTAAAATAATCAAAGCCACCCCAAAGAAGAAATTTAAAGTGAGTCTCAAGAGTACACGAGTTACTCTAATTTATAAAATGTGTATGTGGGGGTTGTGTCTGTTTGTGTGGAAAGAACATGGTGATTTCTTCTTACCATTAGCTGATCTTCAATCTTTGCCCAAGATTTGAGGGCGCATTATTTCTTTGTGTGTCAGAGGCCTTAATATTTCTTAGATGTTGTTTAATAATACTTAAATTGTAATAAATCACCCCCTCTTTATTGTTATATTTTCTAATTACAAATATCAGAATTCTTTCCCCACCCTTTGCAATGTGTATTGTGTTTAAATTGAAATTTTGATGGTATTTTTTTGATAATAAGATTGTTTTAGATTAAGTTCTTAACTGAATATAGATTTATATTAATTTCAAATGTTTACTAAAATGTCTAATTTTAATTAAAAGAATAATAATAAAAAAACTAATTTAAAACCAAAATAATGAAAAGCATTTTAAAAGTGTGGTGTGTAATGAACTTATAAACTACCCTAACACAATGGGTCAAACAGAAGGGCCCCCGTGCACAGCACCGGTAACCACGACTGTCTTCAGCTAAGAAGAAACAACATCTAAGAATATACCATGGCCTCATTTGCAAACCGTGCTACCGTATTATTTTACTTTCTTTCGTTAAAATGAAATAACCTTCTCTGGAATGTTGTTTAAATTTATTTTTCTTTAAAACTGACCACGGTTTTTTTTTCACTTCATGAAATATAACGTGGACACACAAAGAAATAAACAAATACAATAAAGAACTTACTTACTAACACAAAAATTATTACAAGCATATAAATAATAAATTAACTAAAAGTCTATCACAGCATAGACTTGAACATGAAACGATAGCTCTTAATAAGCCGAACGAAATAATTAAACAAAATTTACAAAGAACAATAAGACCCCTGTTACTCCACCTTAAATTATAGGAGAAAAAGTGGTAGAAAAAAAGGTTTCAATAAAATGTAATACAAATAAGCAAATTCATGTAAAAAATGTAAAATTAAGACATTATCAAAATAAGACAATAATTAATCGTAATATTCACGTCCAATATCTTTTAATATTATTAAAAGTTAATAGAAATTGTTGGACTGCCAATAAAACAACTCTTCTTAAATATGGTAGTCCTTAGTGAGCCTGGGGAGAATTCTCCTGTGTTACTTATGTCGGTGGCCTGCATTGTCCTAGAGCACTCGCTGTCTTAGATGAGGTTGTCCCCCTTTCGCCCGCCAACCTGCCAGCCATGTCGAGCCACGGGGCTTGTAGTGCCTATGGTGGTCCTTGGTGAGGATTATGTATTGTCTAAAAGAAAGATACAATAGTTTAAATATCATAGAAGCACAGATAAAAACATAGTGACAGTAGAGTAAACTAGTAAAAGTTTATTAGTAATATATAGAAATACATATTTTATAAATTATATTAAATAATTAATTAAATAAATAACATTATTGCGTATATAACGTTGTTTCACTGATGACTATACACTGTCCGGCCAACAGAAATAGTTAAGCCACTCCCACAAATGTGCGCTAAATTTAAATAGAATTTTTTCTATTGGCTTAATTTTTAAAGCACGTAACACAAGTAACCATATTAGCATTTATGTCCTGCAAGAACGGGAACAAACTTGATTATTAATTTGTACCGTGTGAAACTGGGCACTGCATACATTGGTTCAATTTAGTGGGGCGTGGCTTAAATATTTCTGTTGGCCGGACAAAGTATAATATATTTATTTCCATTTCTAACACCGGCTATAGTTACGAAGGGTACGTAGAAACATCCCTTGCAATATAAAGCAATTCTATTTTTTCATTTTTGCCAAAAACATGGACTAAAACCTATCGATTTTGTTTTTCAAAACGTTTTTAAAGATACGCTCACAATTAACCGAGCAACGAATTTTCAAAGTCAAATGTTCGAAAAATTATAATACAAGTCCGGAGTATCAATGTTACAAATAAAAACAATACAGAAAAAAAAGAGATATTAACAAACCCAAGTGGCTGGGAGCTACCTTTGATTTCCATAAAGAGCTGGAAAACATCGTCCAACGATCCCACAGAAAGGAGTCCGCTCGCAGCAGTGGTGACTTTGGCCGACACCTCTGCGTCGCTCGCCGGGAACTGCCTTCGCGCCATCGACGGTGAAATCCGGTTTTCTCCTAAACACAAAAGAAAATAAAATTACAAGATTAATAAAACGTTTTTGGAAAAACACTAAAACACCAAAAATTTGGATTTAAAGTTATGCAAGTAATAAAGAGTTGAAACACTAATCAATTTTAAAAATCGGTGGGACTTTAAGAATTAAAAAAAAACAATCGGCCGTTTCTAGAATTTAATGAAGCGATCAAAGGATATTCAAATTAATCACCAACTATAGTAATTAACAAGCCTTTAATTTAACAAAGGCTACCCATGGAGGAAAAAAATAAGACCTTCGTACTTACATCATTTGAAAATGTGCATCCCTTTGATGGGTTGGCTATATCCAAAATTTTACTTTTAAAGAGGGTTGAAGGTGGTGGGGCGTAATGCATGGTACCTTCGCGTTTAAATTGCTGTCTGTAAAATAAAAAAAAAATTATTAGCTGAAATCTTTTACGAAATGTGTGAATTTAGAAAGAAATCGTTAGAATGACTATTTACCTTAAATAAAGGGTTGTAATGAAAATTAGATGCACTAATTTATAATAATAATTAAGACACAACCGTACGACTTCGTTGTATATTGCAAAATGATTCAGAAATCGAAAGTTTTATGTAAGTGCTGCTATAAGTCATATCCGTAGACCCCCAAAGCCAAGCTGCCCGATATCAAAAGCGATAAAGCTACCTAAACGAGCCGCGATTATTTTAAATAAAATTATCGATTTAATTAGTTCAAAGGAAAAACATAATACAGGGTATTGCAAAATATTTGTTCTTACTTTATTGTAATTTATTAAACCCTTAATTTTTAGTTTATAATCGACAAGGGGTTAATCTTTCCGTGTACGAGGTGGGGTATAACTAATGTGACCAATTTTTTTATTGTTAAAACGAGATGCTTGGTAATCGTGCTTAAAACCGAGTGTGCACATTCGAGCCCAAAGTGGCACATTACCGATCTCGGGAAAATTAAGCGCGCCGCTCCGCGTCGCGCTTCATTTGCCTCCCTCGCTCGGAAATGTGCCACTTTTCGCTCGAATGCGCACATCTTCGTATTTATTACATTTATCTAATTTATCCTTCTCTCTTTCAAACCAATAATTTTAATTTAGTTTAGTAAATATCGATATTATATTGGAAAAATGTATTTACCATAGCAAATGAGAGAAAGGGATCGAAAAGATACGAAAACCTTGTTCTTAATCTACAAAATTGCGAGAAAAATGCATTTTGATTTTCCAGTAAATGGCAACACAGCAATGTCTCTACATTTATGTTTTTAAAAAAGAGTAGGTCATTTAGTACGTGTTCCATTGCTAATTGACATATTTGTTATACGATTCCTATGCATTTTCGTATTTTGTAAAAACAAATTCTACGTTCGGCTTTAATGGCATCGTTATAACAAATTTGAATAAAAATAATAAGGTATTTACCTATTACAAATTTTTGTTTGGTTTAGGGTCGTTTACAAGCGGGTTAAGTTCCAGTACTTATTCGTCCGACACCCCGTCTATTATTTTTTGGTTTTTACATTACTCTATTGTTTTTGTAATTTAGTAAATTTTATTAGTCTATTGAAACAGAAGAAAAAATAATATTCAGAAATCTTGCAAACAGGTTAATAAAAGTGGGGGGACCCATCTATCGCTAACAATTATGATGTTTCGGTGGTATTTGCAGAGAAACGGATGATATGTTTATAGTGCCCATTCAACAAAGAAATCGTGCAGAATTGCATAGGGTTATTAGAACATATGTTGAGCCTCTTACTTTCATACACTCTGATTCTTGGGGTGGATACAATGGTATCGAGGAAGAATTTGATCCCATCACCGGATTCTGATGCGGAATGGGGAATCATTTCGTAATTAATCATTCGAAAAGGTATGGAAATAGTGTGTACTACAAAGAGGAAAGACAGTGGCGAAAACTGAAAAAAAGTATTAAATCTTATCGGAGTTGTATAAGAAGTAGAGAAAACAACGCGGCTAATTTATATATCGCAGATTTTTTATCGCAAGATGTTTCTTAAAAATTTTAATCGCTCTCCAGGTAATATGTTGCAACATTTCTTCACAGACATCAAAAGAGTATATCCTGGAGTTAATATAGAAAATAACAATGCATCATTAATAACTTAGAATAATTATTTTTATTTCTCCAATTTACTTTTCGCATCTTTACTCGTTCGGTACTTTTAAATTTCCAGCTGATTTCGAAGCGCCATCTAACCTACGTCAGCCCAACTATTTGACTAAGATGGCCAATTTTAGCTCGGAAACAACGAAATTAAAACTGTTATATCTTTTGATTTGAATGGTTTGGACACTTGATATTATCTAATTTACTAACCTGGAATACAAAATTAACGCCCTACATATATTTCCGTACGATTCAAGGGCGGCCTCACGATGTGAACTCTAACCTAGGGGAGGGCAACTAACATTCAGAACCGAGCAACACACAAATTCCATTCCACCAGGATCGTAAGTTTGGGGGGCAAAGGGAATTTTCTATCTTACAATGCTCTGAATATAGCATTTTGTTAACCTTCAAATTAGTTTTGTTTTCTTTTGGCATCGTGTGTAACAACAGTGTTTGTGTGATAGTGTTTTCAACGAAGGATTTCTGAAAAAACATCAGTTCAGTATAAGCTAAGAAAACAGATGAAGTACACCCGATAAATTTTTTTTTTAACTACTAGGACAGCGAAACATCTATACTATTGGCTCTAGACTGTTAATCTTTGCATAAATCGCGATTTTCAAAATGCAAACAATTGGAATGAAGAAATACCGCTGTAAGTACCCAAAATGCAATTTATTATTATGGTCGAAATGAAGATGCCACATAATCGTACAAGGATATATTCCATGATCATTGGTATAAACTTAGGACACCATACGTTCTTCAGCTTGAGAATGTGCTATTTGTAATTTTTGTACTTGTTATATGTAAACATAGTTGTTGCCAATGTGAATGTTTGATTATTTTTTATTGTAAAGTATGATTTTTAGTTTAATTATAGTACTTGTTAGGTATATTAGTTGTCTATTTGAATGTTTGATTTTTTTTGTTGTAAAATGTGATTTTTTATTGAATTGTTGTACTTGTTAGGTATACATATTTATTGTACTTGTTATATATAGATATCCCAGTTCAATTTATTTTTTTATTAATTTAAAAATATTTAATTTAAGTTATACTTCTGAACTGATATTTATAATTGATTTTAAAGTATTTTATGCTGTTTCCTATTTGTACTTGCTATATTAAGTAATAAATGCGAAAAAAAAACTAATCGTGTTTAATTTATTTAATATTAATAATTATTGAATAAAACTATCCGTGAAGCGGGAAAAGGAATGCCCATGCCTAACGGTTGTTTTTTAAATTCGCCGATATTAATTTTAGTTCTTCCACCACATAACCAGAGGGCCGTGTTGCGCACGATTTATATGGAGATTGCACTTCTCTCTATACCTTTTCTCTGCTCTAACCCAATGAAGTTTTACATTGTTCATATTATTTCTATAGTGTTATTAAGTGATGTGCTTCATGCATATAAACCTGTAGTCTTACTGCATGGTATATTAACTGGAGCTGATAGTATGGAACTCATAAAAGATAGAATAGAAGAGGTAAAATATTATATAGAATAACTTTAATATTTGACTATCATTTAAAATGTTACAGATGCATGCTGGAACAATTGTGTATAATTTTAATAGATTTGGTGGATGGTCAAGTTTAGAAAATATGTGGTATCAAGTTAATCAAATGGGAAATGATTTGATGAACATTTCTCAACAACATCCAGAAGGAGTTCATTTTTTAGGTAGCAATACCTATTTACATTATTTATTAATTAAACAATTTTTATTTTAGGATATTCTCAAGGGGGTTTACTTGGGAGAGCAATTTTACAAACGTTTCCTAAACATAATGTTCATAATTTTATATCTTTAAGTAGTCCTCAAGCTGGTCAATATGGGAGTAAGGAAAATCAAATTATTATAAAGAGTATAATTGTAATTTTGACAGAAAAATTACAGCAAATTTCTTACATATTATTTTTCCCAATTTGGCTTTAAAGTCGGCATTCGAATTATTTTATTCTCGAGTTGGACAACATACTTCAGTAGGAAATTATTGGAATGATCCTCATCATCAACAATTATATCATAATTACAGCGAATTTTTACCTTACATTAACAATGCCATTCTTAGCAACAGAAGTAAAGAGTTTAAAGAAGGAATTTTAAAATTACGAAAATTAGTTCTTATTGGGGGACCAGATGATAATGTTATAACTCCTTGGGAGTCTAGGTAATATTTAATTGTTACAGGATTAAATTAATGTTTATTTTTTATAATTTTAGCCAATTTGGATATTTTAATAATAATGAAACAGTAATTGGTTTAAACCATCGAACTATTTATACAGAAGATAAGATAGGTTTGAAATCATTGGATATTTTGGGAAGACTGATCTTATGTACTGTGTCTGGTGTGGATCATTTTATGTGGCATATGAATGTATCTATTGTTGACAAGTACATTTTACCTTATTTAGATTAATTAATACTCAAAGAATAGTACGTATTTAACAAGTCTGAATCATTGTTCAAAGATGTATTTAAGCTCTATTTACTTATAAACATTTGTGATTTATTTAATAAAATTATCTATTTAGCTTTATCAGTAACGTATTGTCATTCTCTTTATGTACTAAAAACATAATTTAACTGTTGAAATTGGGGCCAGAAGTCTTTCATACAGACTATCATCAGCTTTCCAATAAAAAAATTACAAAAATTTTTTTAAATAAAAAAAATGCATATTAGGAGATAAAAAAATCAGTGTTGATATTAAATGCGTTTTTGTGTTTTAATAGACATTAAATTATAATTTTTTCAGATATACCTAGATTTAGTTTAAATTACCATTCAAGTTTGAAGGACACTGTATTCAAACGGTTTATTTAATTTCTTTTGACACTCGACAGTTAACCAATTTATGGTTGAGTATCAGAATTTACCGGCAATAAATTATTTAACTAGTTTTGCTTTCTAGTTTATTAAATATATCTAAATTATTTTGTTGGGCTATGCTTTAGCAAGTGTTAAATTAGTACATAATTAACATTGATAAAGAGAGGTAAATAATTTAATGAAATAGTAAAAAAATAGAATAATATAGTATTTTCTAATTGTTTATATTACAGGATGGATACTTCTCTATTCTGCAAAAGAAATTTAACACAAACTATGTGAGTAAAATCATATTTTTTAATAAATGTGAGGTTATGTATTTTTTTTGCAGTGCATTTAATGGTTCTGATAAAGAATATAGTGTCGACATACTTGGACAAGAAGTAACTGTTAATTGTAGTGCAGGTACTCATAATCATGGAAGTTCGAAAGTTAAACTGACAAATGTAGTAGATTACAATTGGGAGTTAAGGTTTTATGTTGGTCAATTACTTGCAATTCATTTGAATGGCCAAGTTATTGCTTATGGAATAAGAGGTTTGTTAATTGTTCTTAATAATTTATTTATTATATACTATCTTACGTAGGAAAAAAAGACGGCATGGTTCGAGTAACCAATTTAGAAACTAATCAAAGGGCTTTGATCAAAGAAATGAATGGTGTGGTTCAAGATATTTCTTTTGCATTAATACCTCAACAAATTGTTCTTGGCTGTGTTGATGAAGAAGGAAGTTTATTTGTATATAACGTTGATGATACTGCTGATAAAATGGAGTATCCTTTATTTTTGGTTTTGATTATTGTCTTCTTTTTCTTTTGCTACCTCTCCTAATGGAGGTGGACTATCATAAGGGCTACTTGAATTTTGGAGATTGCCTATTGAAATAGAGAAGTGGTGCTTTTTTTTGTGCCTTAGATTTCTAAGCCATGGTTGATTATTATAATTATTCTTAATTTTATATTAGATGTACATTGCTTATGTATGTTATTCATCCAAATTCTCAAGCAAATAATTATAGGGTAATATGGTGTCCATATGTTCCGTCCTATGGTGAGGAATCAGATACTTTGGATGATCCAGCTAAGCTTTTAGTACTTTTAAATGGAAGCAAAGGTTGTTGAGAATGTATAGTCTTTTCACAATTTAATTTTCAATTTTAGTGGAAGTTTGGGACGTTAGTATTGTTAATTCACGTTATGGAACAACCCCCTTACAACCTCATCCAGGCTATGAAGGATTTGTTGAAATTACCGAGCATATTCTAGATGTTGTAGATGCTTCACTTTCTCCAGATGGTACAGCATTGGCAACAGCCAGCTTGGATGGGTTTGTTAAGTTTTTTCAGGTAAAATTCATATAACAAATACTTTTTGAATTTTAAATAATCATATAAATGTAGGTGTACATGGTTGAAAATGAGAAACCCAGATGTTTACATGAATGGGTCCCTCATGAAGGTGCTGGTATATCTTGCTTGTTCTTTTTAGATAATTTTCATACTTATGGACCTGAGTAAGTGGTTTTATTAGATACAACTTTGTATTGGTTTACACATGCTTTGCATAGTTCAAGATTTTGGAAATTTGCTGTGACTGGATCAAATTTTAATGCAGAATTAAAAATTTGGTCCTGCGAATCTTGGACTTGTCTTCAAACAATTAAATTCGTGCCCAATCCTAATTCTCCTGTGCCAGAATTATTTTTAAAAGCTCGTTTAGATATGACTGGACAATATTTATTATTATCAGATATTAATAACAGGATTATGTACATTTTACAACTTGAAAAGAATGATACTGAACGAGAAGCTACTGTTTCTTCTATATCAGAGTTTTTATTATCAGCACCCATCTTAAGCTTTTGTATTACAAGTGCGGATATTTGTAAATTTAGATATACAAGTAGTTCTGATGATTTATGTCTCTGTGAAGCAAATGAAGACGAAACTAATATCGCAGCTATTGTTATTAAGATGTTTGTAGTGCAACCAAAAAGATTACAGGAATGCAATATTACCTTTCAAACTGAAGCTCTTTTAGCTCTGAATCAAGAAAGTTTATTTACCTTAAATTCATCAAGCGACACTCTAGTCAACTTAAATGATAATAAAATCGAAGACGAACAAGATGACGACGCAAAAACGAATGAAGTTTCCAAATTGCAAGTTAACTATGTTATTCAACAACAGAATAATCAACAATCTCTAAACTTAATGACGCCCGATGCATTTAGTTCACCAATTCATACGAGTCCAAATAGCAAAAGAAATTCTCATGGAAGTGGATTGACGTCGCCTGTTCTTAAACCTGAAAAAATCAACGAAGAGAATAAGATTGAAAATTTGATGGATGCAGAAAATGTCCTTCATTATGGACGATTACAGAAGGATAATTTTGCAAGTGCAGGTTCCAGTCCAAGTCGAGAAGTACAAGAAATTCTTGCGTTTAAAAATAATCAAGAATATTATGAAAATTTAAATAAAATTGAAAGTACTGAAATTGAAAATGAAAACAATTTTCCCCAAACAGACAATCTTATGTTTTCTGAAAACTCTGCAGAAGTAGTTTGGCCTAATATTCCTATTATAAAAGCAAACGAAATTGTAAAGGAAGAAAATCGAAAGTTAGCAGCTGCTGAATCCAATGCTGAGAATATTAAAGACTTAATGTGGGATAAAAGCAATTACCAGCAAATCAATTTGCGATTGAACAGTTTTGAAAATTTAATTCGTGATCAAAATACACACATTCAGAAATTGCAGCTTGACATGAAATATTTAAAACAAGATTTTAAAAGTGATCTTTTAGATGACGTTAGAGGAATATTCTCGAAGGAACTCGATGTTGCATTATCCAGAAGTCAAATTCAACAGGCAAAATTGTTTGAAAATTATGTTAACATACAAAAGAGTGTGGAACATGAGCATCAAGAAAAAGTAGTTACCACTACGTCCCAAATATTGAATAAACAAGTAACAGAGAAGTTGCAAATGATTATTTCTCACGAGTTAAAAAACGTTATCTTACCTTCAATTTTAACAACTTTTGAGGGTTTGAAACATCAGTTATTTGTAGAATACTCACAAAAGTTAAATGCCACGGACCACCTTTTAAAAGATAACATATCTAAGCTTGTAACTAGTAAGGTGAGTCCTTGCTATTAGATTTAATATGCCGTTATTTGTATTTAAACAATTTTTAGACTGTAGCAGATTCCTTAAGTATGTCAATTGTTAATGTTATAAAACCTAGTCTTGAAGAATGTTACAAGGAAATGGTAGGAACGACTCTTATACCTTCATGGGAACGTGTATGTGGTACAATGTTTCAACAAATTCATGATACTTTTACGAAAGGCACAAAAGAATGTGAGTAAAAAAATGACCTGTATTTAAAAATCGTCTAGCGGTTAAAGTACTGTAGACTCCGCTTAATGTGATCGCTTTGGGACCTAGATAAAGTGATTACATTAAACGACTGATAACAATAAGCGCAAGACACCAGCGAAGAAGGTAAAACTTACATTTTGAAAGCTTCGATCGCGTTTTTCACCCAGACTTAACATTGGGCTCTGTTTCTTTTTTTGGCTAATTTTATGCTACGATAAACGGAGTTTCAGAATCTGAAAAGTTTTTAAAGAGCTCTTCACAAATAACCGAGCTACGATTTTTCAAATTGGAAATTAACAAAAAATAATTACAAGTCGGACTCTTCAAACTGATTTTTCTCGAGAATTTCAAATAGCATGGTTATGGTGTTTTGGGCCTACCAGAAACCAAAAAGTCTGACGAATCCGATTCTGTATAGCTTCTAGAGATTGGACCACATATAACGGCGCTACAATTTTTTTAACATAAACTTTTGTGGTATCTAAAACTTTTTTCCTCAATCAAAACAAATGGGCGATTCTGGCGGTTTGAAGGGAAGTGTGGTTACATATAGTTTGAAAACCGATGTCCTATTGCCTAACGAACTCAACATTGATCACACTAAACGAAATATTGATAATAATAAACGAACAAATTTTAATGCTTTTGTATTGGGTAGGCCGGTTTTAAGCCAGTTTGATCATACTAAGCGGTTGATAACATTAACCGTGATCACATTAAGCGGCGTCTACTGTATTTGTCTATCGCAGAGGAACTAAAGCTAAACTGATATTTACAAGTGGAGGTATAAAACGTAAAATATGTAATAACGTTTAAAATGCTAAATTGAATTGTTTTACGCAAAGAATATTATCAAAAAATTTAATCGTAACATTTTATTTATTCTTACTTTATATTAGATGCAGCATCGGTTGAGAATTATATGGATAAACAAAGACATGCTCAGGATAAAGGTGCAGATTTGATAAGTCAAATGCAACGTGTTTCTGACACATTAAAAAAGAATGCCGATAAATTATCTGCAAATGTATCACAAGAAATAGAACGACAATTATCTTCATCGTTTACAAAGTAACTATTGTGTGATCAATTTTATTCGATTGTTATTTTTTAATTTTTCAGCATGCAAGAAAGGTTAACTCTTTTATTAGTGAATTTGATTAGCGAACAAGTTAAACAGGGATTCAAAACTCACGCCACCATATTTGAAGACAGTTTTATAAATGTTGTACGATCACGGGCCGTAACTCCTTCTCCGCACGTCATTGATTCTCAAGTAAGTGTAGTGAATTATTATATTTGAAAAAAAGGAAGGATGCTGGATTTATTTTTATGTTTATGGTATATACACGCGTTATTTTAGGTACAATTAGCACACATCCAACAACTTTTAACAAAAGGACAAGTTGATGCTGCTTTTCAGAAAGCATTATCCGCTTCTGATTTGGCGTTAGTGGTTCATGTTTGTGAAAAAGTTAATATTCAGGATGTTTTCAAACCAGGAAATTGTTTGCTTGCTCAACCCGTTCTTTTATCTTTAATACAACAACTAAGCGCTGATCTGACTCGTAATACAGAATTAAAACACCGGTAAGCTAAGGTTAATATATTTAAAAACGCGTTTATTAAGTTTGTTTTCTGTTTTTAGATATCTTGAAGAATCACTACTGAATTTAGAACCATCAAATTTGTTGACAAGAGAACATATGCCTATTGTATTAAAAGAGTTGTTGCAAAAGTTGAATACTTTTATAACGACCAATCCTACGAATAAATGCATAAGAAATATGAGAATGTTGCAAATGGCTACACAATCGTTGTTGCGACCATGAAAGTATGATTGTTAAAATTATATTTTAGTTTGTAATCACATTGTTATGTTAGTGTTTCGTTTTCTTGTTTTTTCTTACCAGTGCAACAAATAGTATTAAGTTCATACATTATTTTATTTTTCTTTGACCATTCTGTGTGTAATAAGACTGTAAATTAGTAAATTTTCTAGTTCAGTTAATATTAACTTGTACTCATTTGTCACAATTTTGTATTTTTTTAAAATAAATGTGTGCAAGTTGTTTATTAGTCTATTTAAAAAATAGAATCATTACCGAATTGTTATAGTTAAATATATTTTCAAATAAATTAAAGAATAACAAAACTAGGCAAATCTACCCTAAGAAAACAAGATGTGTCAACTAATTTTGATAATATTTTGACGTGGTAAATCTTATATTGAATTACTAATTATCATTCCTTTTATTGTGCTATTTATATTTGTTATACTGTTGGAACAATTTTAACATTAAATTTTTGAAGTCGAACGGTTGCAAAATTATCATTTATTTTTCGTTATTATTTTAGGTGTATGAGATTACTAGAATATTATTATTTTAACATAACGGTATTGGTATACAAAATTTTGGTATTTAGAAAAACAAAATTGTCTTTAGGTTTCCAAATATAAATTTAGGAATATTTTTAATTTAAATTTTTAAGTTCTTTTGTTCCAGATATAAATTAATGAATATACACTTCGCTAGACCTTCATTATTATTCTTTTTCTTTATTATTTATTTAAATTATATGCAATGCACATACTTCTTAATATAATACAATTTTTTGGATATGTTTAAGAAAACTAAACTTCGAGTTGTATACATATTTTAAAGATTTTTTTTATAATATTTTGTATGTTGAGAAACTTAGCAAAAGATGGCACAAGTGACTTATTTCTAATATAAAATCAAAAGTTTAGAATTGTTTTATTTTAAATACTATAGAAATATTTTTGATATTAATGCTTTATTTAATTACCAAAACATTTTATATAAGTACTTTGATATAATTATTTTTAGAATAAGACATAATTAATTATTATCTGGAACTCCAATAGTTAATTGAAAAATAATAGATAATCATTAATAATTTACTAACTTGAATGTGTTCAAGAGAAAAAAATTCTACTTCTCTGCATTTCTTATTTCTAGAAAATTTCTTTATAATCTTCAGTCATACAACAATTATGACATTTAATTTGTGAAAATTAAGTTAAAGTTGAACTTTAATAACTATGCAAATTGTTTTGTTGCGTTGAATTTCATTTTATATTCAATTTTGAAAAAATAACTTTATTAATAATTTATTAGATTTACTACCATGAGGTAGTGAAATACATATTGTCGAAATATTTACAATGAAGAGGGTGAATAAATTTGAAGGTTTGTTTTACTTAAGCAATTATTTAAATTAAGCTTATTGTTATTGCTAATTTATCTAGTTAATTTATATTCTAAACATTAACTATAAAGGACTTCCAAATACGTAGTTTTATTTAAAACAATCTTCATTCAATAATTTAAATAATGATATACATATATTTTTCTATTATTTAATTGTTTATTAACTTATATTAATAAGTCAGTTCAAATTAAATAAATATATTGATGGATTTTATATAATTGCAAATCATGCACCTTGTGCTTTTAAGAAATATACTTTGATACTTTTTTGTAAAATATATTATGTAGATACGCATTAAATACAAGAGCCCTTTAAATTTGCAATAATATACTTACCTAGTATAACAAAAACTGGCGGAGAAGCAAATAATTCTAGAATATGTACGTTTTATAAATTTTGAATGGTTATCTTATAGGGTAAAACTCCCATTGAATGACCTATTTTGATAAAAAAAAAATAGTAAATAAATTAATAAACACAAAACAACCTTTCCAGTCAACATGAGATACTATTTAATCATTTTAGGTATCCACTTCATTATTATTTTCATTTTTTTCACTTAAATGAAAAAGAAGACATACAAGATTGCATAAATAGATATATCAAAAATATAAATGACTTTTTTTAATTGTTATAAACATTATTTTTCTTAACGGTCATTCGCTGGATAGAGAGTCACATATTGGGCGATTTATCTTATTAAAGTTGAGATATGCGGAATTCACATTTTTTTATCTAACGTAGGAAAATTTCTATCATTGGGTTTTATTATTTATTCATGTTGCATTCCTTCCGCCAATTTTGGTTAATATATAATGAGCATGACGATATGAAAAAAAAATGATATACACATATAATATTGTTTAATTTCGTAATAATAGCAGTAGTTTTTTATTTTTTAGCAAAGTTCACCAATTTAATATAGTATATCAACTGTATATTTTCTGGTGAGAGGCACAGGTGTGACAAAAACGTTCAAATTCTCTTTGTACAGTAATTACAAATTAGTGCTTACGTGCTTTAGTGCTCTTTATGGTACGGTCAATATTTTAGCAAAAAGTTTAAAGGAGAATATACTACATTGTATTAAAGTAGCGATTCTGATAAGTTTTCTAAATGGCACTTTTCATATTAGAAAATTGTTTTGAATTACTATTACAAGTGTTATTAAAGATTTATGATTTATATTTTTGTATTATGAATTCTTGTACGAGTACCTACATCCGAAGAAACTAGCGCGTTCCCTACGGCATAGGCTTCCTTCATGTTGAAAATAACTGGATTAAACATTAATAATTTTTTAAATCTTTTATCGACTTTACTTTTGATTATGTAAATTGGGAAAACGAAGTTGTAGAGAGATTTATTGAATTATCAGGAGGAATAGTGCGCACACAATTTTTTGAAATAAAAAGTTTTATGGTCTTTCTACAAATTTGCATACAGCCTATTTATTTGTCTTTAATTTGAACAGACGTGTTTTGAATAATGTAGAAAAAAGATTTAGATCTATATAAATCCTAAGAAATTTATTCTCATTATATGTACCTACTTGCTTGTAATGTAAGCACGTGGAAGGTCACTTATAATGTTTCTTGCAAACTCAAGTTTGCGAACTTACGATAGTGTTTACATAATTGGTAACTATTACTAACTTGTATTTCTAGTTTTTCATAAAACTAGGTAAGATTATTTATTCTAAGGACTTCTTGTAAATTAAAATAGTTTACTTACGTTTGTGCTTTACTGTGTTGTGTTAGATTATTATACAAGTTTCTTCGTAATTTATAACTTTTTCTAATGTTAAGGTAACATTTCCGTTAATTCATTGTAGATTTATATTAGCATCAATCAATTATAGATCTACACTAGACAATTTTTTCAAAAAATTTTACTAATTATTAATATTTGAAATAAATTAGTTTTATTAAACACGGATTTATCTTATTTTATATTTTTTCTTATTATACAATATTATCACTTTGAAATAGTAATTGGAGTTTTTAAAAAAATTTGAAAAGTGAACTTGTAAAGTTTTGCATTTCATGGCCTCAATTATATTTTTTTATTTATTTTTGTTAGGTAATGTGGGACCGAACAAACACGAAAACTTTACACTTAAAAAATTGTTGATAAGAAATTGTATCTAACATTTAGGCAACTTAATAAATATCGTCCTTAGTAGATTTTAAAATTTATATAGTCTTTTTACAATAAATATAGGATGACGTCACAGTGCGAGACGGTGCAGCGTTGCGGCCTTGCAATTTTTGTTTTGAGCACGACTCGACACATGTTTCGATATCTAAATATTTTGCGCAACACACCATCAAGTCATCAGTTCTGAAAAAAACTTTTTATAGGTTTTTTATGATTCTGATACACAATTATCACAAAACGTCAAATGGTCAAATGATAAATAGTACAACCCCGCAAAGTGCTGCCATACTAAAAACAATAAAATTTCCTAGTTTAATGAGAATTCAAGTAATAAAAAGTAAGAATTTAGGATTATTCTATTGGCTGACATAATTACTAAATGTGACGCCATTCTATATTTATCGTAAAGAAACTTTATTGAAAAGTAGTTGCTATATCATAATGATTTATTGTGTTTTAGTTAATAATGGGGTTTGTAGCACCCTTTTTATTATGTATAGCTGTGATAATATTAATTCAATACCATTGGCGTCGACGTCACCTTTATAAATTAGCATCTCAACTGTCAGGACCACTAGCTTTACCAATTATTGGCAATGGTTTATCTTTCTTGTGCAAAGAAGAAGGTACGCATTATTACAATGAGAACAATGGATTACTGTAGATCATTTATACCAAAATAGAGCGACGTCATAGTGAAAAATAAGACAATACTTTCAAATTTTTAATTTTTATATGATTATCTAAATATATATTATTAACTCTTAAGGGAAGAGATGCTATGAAAAGGAGAAATTCTCAATGAGACAAATCAAATAGAAATTTTTTTAACGCCTTAAAAAATATTTGTTTTTTAAAATATGGCAACATGTTTTTGCAAAACTCTTTAAATAGTCAAAATTTATGTACTGATGACCTGAAATAGCACTTGATTCAGTTTTTTGCTGATAAGGAACACAAGGTCTACGAATGTGAAATCATGAAGTTACCAGAAAGATGACAAAGAGACATTGAACAAACTGTTACATTTCTACTTGATTAAAATCAATTATTTGTACAAAAAATTGAGTTTCATTTCAAACTAAAAAGAAAAATAGATTTTTTACCAACCCGATAGTTTCGAAAAAAAAAAGCTTCATACGTGCCTAAATTTGTTTTTAGATTAGAGTTAAAAATTACAGAGTTGCGCAGTAATTACTTCTAAAAAAAAAGGAACGCGTTTCGTTAAATGAAATAGTAGAAACAATGTGGGACGTGATAGAAAAGTAAATGTCTTACGATCTGTGGCAAGTGCTTATAATACCAGCAAGCTCATTTAGATAGACTCGTAATGATAGCAGAGAAAGCATCAAAAAAACTGTTTCCTGTTCAAAATCGCTGGGCCATTTTTAATAATTTTTTAAAGTTGTACTTCTTTTGACGCTGGGAGTAGCATGCAACGGAAGTTGCGCGCGCATAGTTAACAGAAAGTCATCAGTTGAAGTTAGCCGTCTAAGAAAGTAAATAAATTATTGTGAATCTTGCTTAAAACGGAGTGTGCAGATTCGTGCTCAAAGTGGCACATTCCGATCTCGGGAAAATGAAGCGCGCCGCTCCGCGTCGCGCTTCATTTGCCTTCCTCGCTCGGAAATGTGCCAATTTTCGCTCGAATGCGCACATCTTGGTATTTAATGAATTTAAATTAATACCTATATGTAAGATAATTTTTTTAAATTTTTTAATGAGGTGGGGGGGAGAAAAAAGATACGAATATCAGATGTATACAAGCGAGAAAGAATAATTAAAAAATACGACATTTATGAAAGTTCCTATTTGTATTATTGCAATGAGTGGAAGAGAGCGAAAAGTTACAAGAATCCCTTAAGTGCAAATGAGAAGAAAAAATAAAACTTGCCCTTATTGTTTTAGTAACATTTTTAACTAGTAATTAATTTGATAAAGATATACAATTGTTTTTAAAATTGATTACTGTAAATTGTTTTTAAAATCGAGAACGCACATTCGAGTCCAAAGTGATACAATCTGTATATAAAAAAAAGTGAAATGTGTACAATTCAGTCATTTGATTCAATGTAAAATAAAAGTAGATAATGCATATACATTTTTATCAATGAGATATACATCTTATAGCTAAACGCAAAGTACACAACACAACACGTGAATTTAGTTACGCCAAAGAAGTATAACTTCTAACTCATGTACAATTAAATTTGATTCTATTCAACACCCTCTAAACCACTTATAGTGATCGAGCTATTCCAAGAGACAAAATGTGGTGCTGCATGGTTGAAAGAAAATTCATGGTTGATCTTGGTAAGGTCTCTTGGAATAGCTCGATCACTATAAGTGGTTTAGAGGGTGTTGAATAGAATAAAGTTTAACTGTACATAAATACACACATCGGTTTTTATTTAAATTTATGTTTTTGCTATTGCTGCAAAAAACGAAGTTTTCTTTTATTTTTGTTGCAACTTAATCAATTTATCTAATTGTTGTTTACATACTATCATTACGAGATCACCCGGAATTTGTAACTTTAGAAAATTTTCTCTTTCATAGATTTCCTTCATTATGTGTTTACAATAAGTGGGTGATACGATGTTGTAGTACTTTTTACTAACTAACTATATGACGTTTCTCTATGTTCAGCTGAAATAAACTTATTAATAAAAATACACTAATAATATTCTTTTAGATATATTAAAAGCGATCAACAAAATATCTGAAAAATACACTACACCCATCAGGTTTTGGTTTGGACCAATTTTAGTAATCTATTTTAGTTGTCCGGAACACATAGAAGTAACAAATTAAGTATACTTTAAAACAAAATATGGCATAAAACATCTTTTTTTTTTTTAGAAAATATTGTCGTCTTCTAAATTAGCATATAAACACGAGGCTTATGATTTGGTAAAGATTTACTTAGGAGATGGCTTAGTTTCAAATTCAGGTAAAAATGAAATTAGACGGTATATTTTGGAAGTAAATATTGAAAAATAATTTAAGGAGAAAAGTATAAAAAGCACAGAAGACTAATTCAGCCTCTAATCAATTTAAAATTTGCTTCCGGAAATATTAAAAACATGCAGAAACATATTAATATTTATATTGAGAAGCTAAAAGGTTTTTGTGGAAAAGGTGAAATCGATGTACACGATTTTACACATCGGTGTTTTGCTGACATAATAGGAGGTAATTATTTATGTTTTAATCATAATTTTAATTTATTCATCTCTACATTATCCTCACACTTTATTTAATTATAGATGAATATAAACACATAAATACATCGTTTATATTTGAATTAATCAATTTTGAAAAAGATACGTACCAATTAAATGAGAACTTTTATTCAACGTTCTTATTAAAATAATTAAATCAATGTTTAATAGTGAATCTACTTGCAGAAATAATGTTAGGTACACAGATGGGGGCCCAAATTGGAAGAAATCTCGAATTTGTTCATGCAAGTGACGAGTAAGTAACCTTTTTTCATTTTAATTTGTTAGAAAATATTAGCCTTTTATTACGTCGAATCATAAATTCATCTACGATATTAATTGCTTTTCAATCAACAATTCTTAGAACACATTATTTACTCTTCGTTATTTCTTTCAGGATGTACAAAGTGGGTCATGCACGTATAATGAGACCGTGGCTACATCCAGAGATAATTTACAATTTAACCTCGGGAAAAATTCGGCAAAACCATATAACATCCGTTACTACAACTTTTATAAAAGACGTAAGAGGATTTAATATAAATAAATCACGAATTCAGTGGAAACCTTTGATTATAGAAGCTCCAAAAAGCATTTCAAAGGGTAAAACAGGTCGCTAAACAGCAGCAAAAATTAGAACCGAACAACACGACTTCGATTATAGATCAGATTGCCGAAATTATTGAAACTGATCAAAGCCTTATGAATAATACAGATTTTCTGTATCACATGTATACTTTATATTGTGCGGTAAGTTTTATCTCTTTTGAATTCATACATATTTTTGCGCGGTATTAGTAAAATTTTAGCAGGCTATAAAAGTTGCGCGCGCACAGCTAACGAAAATGAAGTTAGCTCTCTAGGAAAGTAAATTATGCTTAAAATTGAGTGTGCACATTCGAGCTCAAAATGGCACATTTCCGATCTCGGGAAAATGAAGCGCGCCGCTCCGCGTCACGCTTCATTTGCTTCCCTCGCTCGGAAATGTGCCACTTTTTGCTCGAATGCGCATATCCTCATATTTATTGAATTTATTTACATTCAATTTTGGATTTAAAAAGAAAAGCTACATGCAAGCGCAAGTACTCAATATAATACATGGTTATTAAGGTGGAGTAAAAAAAAATTGTTTTTTTTCTTAGCCTGAGGCTAGAGTTTGTAGCTTATAAAAAATAAAAAATTTTGAAAAAAAAAATTTTTTTACTCAACATTTTGAGATGGCTCAATGATTTTTTAAATTAAATTCAAGTTAAAATGCTTTTGAAACAAAAAAAAAGTGTTTTAGAAGCTGCGAAGTGTCCTCTTTCTTGTCCATTAACAATTATTAACTTAAAAAAATTTTCTATCGCCATTAATGCAGTTTTCAAAAAAATTCCGAAACAATAACATACTTTTCTTAGGCATTAAAGTGAATTTTGAGTTAGAAACGATCAAATTTGTTTATTTTTAGATGAATTTGAAGATGACTTCGCAGCTTCTAGATCATTTTTTTTTGTTGCAAAAGAATTTTAACTTGAATTTAATTTAAAAAAATCAGTGGGCCACCTCAAGATGTTGAGTAAAAATTTTTTTTTTCAAAATTTTTTATTTTTTATAAGCTACAACTTCGAGCCCCAGACTAAAAAGAAAAACAATTTTTTTTACTCCACTCTAATAACCATGTATTATATTAAGTACTTGCGGTTGCATGTAGCTTTTCTTTTTAACACTAGATTTACGGGGATGGATTATATACCTATTTTTACTGAAGTGAGCCAAATTGACTCATACAACAAAATTGAAATAAAAGATTTATTATTAAAAACTTCATTGAAAACATTTTGTACATATAAACTCCGTTTTTTAAATACATTTTCCGCAAACAGAAATAATCCTCGCTTTTTTTTTGCTATAGGTATATAGCAATAAAATTTTAAATGAGTCAAATTGGCTCAGTCCGTAAATCTAGTGTTAAATCCAAAATTTAATGTAAATAAATTCAATAAATACGAAGATGTGCGCATTTGGGCGAAAAGTGGCACATTTCCGAGCGAGAGAAGCAAATAAAGCGCGACGCGGAGCGGCGCGCTTTATTTTCCCGAGATCGGTAATGTGCCACTTTGAGCTCGAATGTGCACACTCAATTTTAAGCATTATTTACTTTCTTAGAGAGCTAACTTCATTTTCGTTAGCTGTGCGCGCGCAAATTCCATTGCCTGCTAAAATTTTACTTCTATAATGGTTATATTTAATTTAAGTACGCCAAAGAAGTATAACTTCCAATGCGCGTTCATAAGTACACGCACCGGTTTTTTTCTTAAAAATTAATAACAGATCTTCTTCTTAAAGTGCCGTGCCCGAATCCGGGCGTAGGCCTCGCTTGCCTAACCCAGTCGTCATAACTTTTTTATGAAGCAAATCATACTTTTTTGTGGTTCACTTTTTTTTAAACTTTTTCTAGTTTTTGTCTTTATGTAAGCTATTAATTTGTGTAGATATTCGTATAAGTTTCAAATTTTGCTTCCTGTAATAACAAAACGTTATGATTTAAAATAATCGAATCCCCCAATAATTGACATACAAATCTTTATTTTAATCCCTAAGGTGCATTTAAACATATTACTTGTAATAATTGTGGCCATTTAAAATAAAAGGGTTGTAATCGTTTATTGATAAGACTAATGGAAAACGATTTCCGTTCTGTTATCTTTAATTCCTTTTTTTTTATAAAGGCACTTATGTTTTTGTGATTTTTCACCCTTATCGGATGGTTCTTTACTATTGTTTTTTGATCTTTACATTATTATGTCGTTTTAAAAATAATATTGATTTAAATATTAGATATTAGCAAAATATAGAGTAAACCGTACAATTAATAAGTGATTTGTTGCACAGAAAGCTATTTTTTAATATAATATAAAAAAATAGTAAACAAATTAATAAAACCATAACACTCGTTACAGTTGAAATGAGATATTATTTTTGTTTATGAATTAATAGAAACATTATCGCAATTTGGTTATAACCTTTGTAAAATGGAAGTCCAGTGAATGGTCACTTTCGTCTAACAAATGACTAGGTATAGCCCAGCGAAGGACCGATTAATTGATCATCCATTAAAAACAAATAATGAATATTTATTTTAAACACTAGGTACTAGCTAATTAAAAAATATGTTAAAACAAATTTTAATTTTTAAAATTTTATTCGTATTACCATGTTTTTTTAACTAATTTCTTCTTTTAAACATATTTTTGGGATATAATTGATTGAATATAAAGATTCTGTCGTTTTTTTCAATTGTAACTTAATCTGAATTTCTCTTCTTTTTTGCTATTGAATTTTTTCTTTTACTTTTAGTTGTTATTTAGCTTCTCTTTCCCTTTTCTTTGTTTTCGATTTCCTTTTGTTTTGCTTCTTTTGTAATACCTATGTAGTGTCAACAAACAAATGAAAATATTAATATCTCAAAATAATCGGTCATTTACTGATTGAGTATTACAATAAAACATAGTAGTAAATGACTCATATACAATTAATCAAAACTAATTGTTGAATAAAGTGAAAACTATTTAAAATTAATGTAAATTATTATTTAATTTATTATATCATTATAAATTAAGTGTTTTATAAAAAAAAGACACGAACCTCAATTTCTAAATTCGCCATATTTTATAAATTTTAATTAAATTTTGGTAATATTTAAGTTACAAGCAAACTGCAATATATACTTAATTATTTTAGCTATACATTTTTTTACTACTTATATTTCTTGCACTTAAATGGTTAAGAAGATATTCAAAATTGTACAAATAAATGTATCATAAATATAAATTATTTTTTTAAATTGCTAAATATAAACATTATTTCTCATAACGGTCATTCATTGGTAGATGGTCACAGACTAGACGTATTAGCCTAATTAAAAATATAAACCTAATTGTTTAACATTTGATATTTTAGAGCGAAGACACAATGACAGTGATAACATCTGTACTTTTTGTATGTTTCGGCATGTATCCTACTTATCAGGTGATTTCATATTAATTTTAATTTTATTTAAAGCGTTCATTGTATTATTAATTTATATAGAAACTTGCTGCCGAAGAAATACGTTCAGTGTTTGGCGATAAGCCAACAGAAATTAACCACGAAGATTTATCTAAATTGCATTATTTAGATATGTGCATACGTGATGTTTTACGACTAATTCCAATCGCACCAATCATTTTAAGAAGAACCATAGAAGATTTTTCAATTGGTATTTGAAGTTATTTAATTCTTGTGCTGAGATTTAAAATATAATTTTTATATTTAGACAACGTCGTTATTCCAAAAGGATGTGGTGTTCTGGTGTCCATATTTGACGTGCATCGCGATCCAAAGCATTGGCACAACCCTAATCATTTTCATCCGGATCATTTTTTACCCGAAAATGTTCAGTCTAGACATCCTTTCGCTTTTGTGCCATTTAGTGCTGGACCACGTAGTTGCGTTGGTAAGAGATTGTTTAATATAAGTAACAAGAACCGGTCTTTTTGTCACACAAAAAAAAATAGTAAAACTTATTGTTGGTAAAATAGATAATGAGGATTAAAGGGCTGTAGCTACACGGCGTATGTGACAATTTTAATAAGAATGAGATATTACCACAGTGCCACCGAAATTTCAGGTATTTTTATGTCTCTTGTGTAAAGTTAACTTTTTATGACTCACAAGATACCGCCTTTCAAGCCTCGATATTAATTTTATCTAATTATTTATAAAAGCTCCAAAAGCATTTCAAAGGGTAAAACAGGTCGCTAAACAGCAGCAAAAATTAGAACCGAACAACACGACTTCGATTATAGATCAGATTGCCGAAATTATTGAAACTGATCAAAGCCTTATGAATAATACAGATTTTCTGTATCACATGTATACTTTATATTGTGCGGTAAGTTTTATCTCTTTTGAATTCATACATATTTTTGCGCGGTATTAGTAAAATTTTAGCAGGCTATAAAGTTGCGCGCGACAGCTAACGAAAATGAAGTTAGCTCTCTAAGAAAGTAAATTATGCTTAAAATTGAGTGTGCACATTCGAGCTCAAAATGGCACATTTCCGATCTCGGGAAAATGAAGCGCGCCGCTCCGCGTCACGCTTCATTTGCTTCCCTCGCTCGGAAATGTGCCACTTTTTGCTCGAATGCGCATATCCTCATATTTATTGAATTTATTTACATTCAATTTTGGATTTAAAAAGAAAAGCTACATGCAAGCGCAAGTACTCAATATAATACATGGTTATTAAGGTGGAGTAAAAAAAAATTGTTTTTTTTCTTAGCCTGAGGCTAGAGTTTGTAGCTTATAAAAAATAAAAAATTTTGAAAAAAAAAATTTTTTTACTCAACATTTTGAGATGGCTCAATGATTTTTTAAATTAAATTCAAGTTAAAATGCTTTTGAAACAAAAAAAAAGTGTTTTAGAAGCTGCGAAGTGTCCTCTTTCTTGTCCATTAACAATTATTAACTTAAAAAAATTTTCTATCGCCATTAATGCAGTTTTCAAAAAAATTCCGAAACAATAACATACTTTTCTTAGGCATTAAAGTGAATTTTGAGTTAGAAACGATCAAATTTGTTTATTTTTAGATGAATTTGAAGATGACTTCGCAGCTTCTAGATCATTTTTTTTTGTTGCAAAAGAATTTTAACTTGAATTTAATTTAAAAAAATCAGTGGGCCACCTCAAGATGTTGAGTAAAAATTTTTTTTTTCAAAATTTTTATTTTTATAAGCTACAACTTGAGCCCCAGACTAAAAAGAAAAACAATTTTTTTTACTCCACTCTAATAACCATGTATTATATTAAGTACTTGCGGTTGCATGTAGCTTTTCTTTTTAACACTAGATTTACGGGGATGGATTATATACCTATTTTTACTGAAGTGAGCCAAATTGACTCATACAACAAAATTGAAATAAAAGATTTATTATTAAAAACTTCATTGAAAACATTTTGTACATATAAACTCCGTTTTTTAAATACATTTTCCGCAAACAGAAATAATCCTCGCTTTTTTTTTGCTATAGGTATATAGCAATAAAATTTTAAATGAGTCAAATTGGCTCAGTCCGTAAATCTAGTGTTAAATCCAAAATTTAATGTAAATAAATTCAATAAATACGAAGATGTGCGCATTTGGGCGAAAAGTGGCACATTTCCGAGCGAGAGAAGCAAATAAAGCGCGACGCGGGCGGCGCGCTTTATTCCGAGATCGGTAATGTGCCACTTTGAGCTCGAATGTGCACACTCAATTTTAAGCATTATTTACTTTCTTAGAGAGCTAACTTCATTTTCGTTAGCTGTGCGCGCGCAAATTCCATTGCCTGCTAAAATTTTACTTCTATAATGGTTATATTTAATTTAAGTACGCCAAAGAAGTATAACTTCCAATGCGCGTTCATAAGTACACGCACCGGTTTTTTTCTTAAAAATTAATAACAGATCTTCTTCTTAAAGTGCCGTGCCCGAATCCGGGCGTAGGCCTCGCTTGCCTAACCCAGTCGTCATAACTTTTTTATGAAGCAAATCATACTTTTTTGTGGTTCACTTTTTTTTAAACTTTTTCTAGTTTTTGTCTTTATGTAAGCTATTAATTTGTGTAGATATTCGTATAAGTTTCAAATTTTGCTTCCTGTAATAACAAAACGTTATGATTTAAAATAATCGAATCCCCCAATAATTGACATACAAATCTTTATTTTAATCCCTAAGGTGTATTTAAACATATTACTTGTAATAATTGTGGCCATTTAAAATAAAAGGGTTGTAATCGTTTATTGATAAGACTAATGGAAAACGATTTCCGTTCTGTTATCTTTAATTCCTTTTTTTATAAAGGCACTTATGTTTTGTGATTTTCACCCTTATCGGATGGTTCTTTACTATTGTTTTTTGATCTTTACATTATTATGTCGTTTTAAAAATAATATTGATTTAAATATTAGATATTAGCAAAATATAGAGTAAACCGTACAATTAATAAGTGATTTGTTGCACAGAAAGCTATTTTTTAATATAATATAAAAAAATAGTAAACAAATTAATAAAACCATAACACTCGTTACAGTTGAAATGAGATATTATTTTTGTTTATGAATTAATAGAAACATTATCGCAATTTGGTTATAACCTTTGTAAAATGGAAGTCCAGTGAATGGTCACTTTCGTCTAACAAATGACTAGGTATAGCCCAGCGAAGGACCGATTAATTGATCATCCATTAAAAACAAATAATGAATATTTATTTTAAACACTAGGTACTAGCTAATTAAAAAATATGTTAAAACAAATTTTAATTTTTAAAATTTTATTCGTATTACCATGTTTTTTTAACTAATTTCTTCTTTTAAACATATTTTTGGGATATAATTGATTGAATATAAAGATTCTGTCGTTTTTTTCAATTGTAACTTAATCTGAATTTCTCTTCTTTTTTGCTATTGAATTTTTTCTTTTACTTTTAGTTGTTATTTAGCTTCTCTTTCCCTTTTCTTTGTTTTCGATTTCCTTTTGTTTTGCTTCTTTTGTAATACCTATGTAGTGTCAACAAACAAATGAAAATATTAATATCTCAAAATAATCGGTCATTTACTGATTGAGTATTACAATAAAACATAGTAGTAAATGACTCATATACAATTAATCAAAACTAATTGTTGAATAAAGTGAAAACTATTTAAAATTAATGTAAATTATTATTTAATTTATTATATCATTATAAATTAAGTGTTTTATAAAAAAAAGACACGAACCTCAATTTCTAAATTCGCCATATTTTATAAATTTTAATTAAATTTTGGTAATATTTAAGTTACAAGCAAACTGCAATATATACTTAATTATTTTAGCTATACATTTTTACTACTTATATTTCTTGCACTTAAATGGTTAAGAAGATATTCAAAATTGTACAAATAAATGTATCATAAATATAAATTATTTTTTTAAATTGCTAAATATAAACATTATTTCTCATAACGGTCATTCATTGGTAGATGGTCACAGACTAGACGTATTAGCCTAATTAAAAATATAAACCTAATTGTTTAACATTTGATATTTTAGAGCGAAGACACAATGACAGTGATAACATCTGTACTTTTTGTATGTTTCGGCATGTATCCTACTTATCAGGTGATTTCATATTAATTTTAATTTTATTTAAAGCGTTCATTGTATTATTAATTTATATAGAAACTTGCTGCCGAAGAAATACGTTCAGTGTTTGGCGATAAGCCAACAGAAATTAACCACGAAGATTTATCTAAATTGCATTATTTAGATATGTGCATACGTGATGTTTTACGACTAATTCCAATCGCACCAATCATTTTAAGAAGAACCATAGAAGATTTTTCAATTGGTATTTGAAGTTATTTAATTCTTGTGCTGAGATTTAAAATATAATTTTATATTTAGACAACGTCGTTATTCCAAAAGGATGTGGTGTTCTGGTGTCCATATTTGACGTGCATCGCGATCCAAAGCATTGGCACAACCCTAATCATTTTCATCCGGATCATTTTTTACCCGAAAATGTTCAGTCTAGACATCCTTTCGCTTTTGTGCCATTTAGTGCTGGACCACGTAGTTGCGTTGGTAAGAGATTGTTTAATATAAGTAACAAGAACCGGTCTTTTTGTCACACAAAAAAAAATAGTAAAACTTATTGTTGGTAAAATAGATAATGAGGATTAAAGGGCTGTAGCTACACGGCGTATGTGACAATTTTAATAAGAATGAGATATTACCACAGTGCCACCGAAATTTCAGGTATTTTTATGTCTCTTGTGTAAAGTTAACTTTTTATGACTCACAAGATACCGCCTTTCAAGCCTCGATATTAATTTTATCTAATTATTTATAAAATGAGAAGGGAAAAGACCGACCTTACACACAACAAAATTAACGAGAACAAAGATATGAAACAATTTTGTTTTTCAGGGAAAGTGCTAGCCTTTATTGGCTTGAAATTAATCATGGTTAATATTTTGCAAAATTTTGAAATAGAGGCAGATGGGAAATTTCCGGAGATGCTATTAAAATGTGATATAACTGTCAGATCGCTTAATGGGTACAAGGTGCGATTAAAACCAAGAGTCTGGAGTAACTAAGCACCCTTAAGAATATTTAACAATTATTCCATCATGATTTGGACTGTAAGATTCCGCAGATGAGAACGAAGTTAATGGCTTTCGAATTAAAATAATTTGTTTTCCCAATTTTGGCTGAAAAAATTCAACTTCATTCGAGAAGCAGTATACAAAATTAAGAAGGAACAATTTTACTCCGCATACAGATTGTAAAATTTTGTTTATTAATTGTCAACAAATTAGAAATATCAATTTTTTAATTACATCTAAAAATAATAGTTAAAAAATTAGTGTTTAACTTTCAAATATACAGTCGAACCTCGATAAGTCGAAGTCGAAGGGACACCAAAATTAATTCGAATTATCAATAATTCGAGTTATTAGAAAAGCTTAAAAATTAAATATATATTTGTGTATGTATATATCTTTTATGTGAAATGGTATTTTATATAACGTAATTAGAACTGTAAGTGGTTTAAAGCATACTTTAAAAATCCCGCTTTAAATAAATCACTGTGATTGGCTCATTTTTGATACACCATTATGGCCGTTAGCTAATTGACCAATCAGAAAGGTTAATCACTTCGTAACCATAGTTATATTAGAATAGTTTTAATTCTACTTTTTTGAAATAGGCATTTTGTCGAGAAACACTTTCCCACTTGAGTTATCAAAGAATTCGAGTTGTGGAGTTATTAAAGTTAACTGTACATAAAATTTATTAAAGTGGTTAAGCTGAAAATTTTCATATTACTTACAACAATTATTAAATGATAAAGAAAGGTGCGTGTACTTATGCACGCCTGTGAAAAGTTATACTTCTTGGCATAACTAAATTAAATGTAAATAAAAACCAGGATGTGCACATTCGAGCGAAAAGTGGCACATTTCCGAGCGAGGGAAGCAAATGAAGCGCGACGCGGAGCGGCGCGCTTCATTTTCCCGAGATCGGAATGTGCCACTTTGAGCTCGAATGTGCACACTCGATTTTAAGCACCATTCACAAAATTTAGGCTAATAAATTATTCAAAAATTAAATAAATAATTTAATCGTTTTCTCTCACTCGCATCTACTAAATTCTCGTATCTTTTCGCCCACTTCCACTCATTACTATGGCAAATACGTTTCTTGAACATAAAATTCATATTAACTTTTAATTTTTTGATTTTAAAATGTAAAGATTAATTAAGGAAAATCAATAAATACGAGAATGTGCACGTTTGAGCAAAATGTGGCACATTTCCGAGCAAGGGAAGCAAATGAAACGCGACGCGGAGCGGCGCGCTTTATTTTCCCGAGATCGGAATGTGACACTCTGAGCTCAAATGTGCACACTTCACATTAAGCACGATTCACAATACTTAACTTATTTTCTAAAAAAAATTAATTATCCTAACTAATATTATAAAAGCGAAAGTAACTCTGGCTATCTGTCCATCTGTCTGTTACCTTTTCACGACTAAACATCAATTAGTTTTTAAATCCAATTAAAGTGCCGCCGTCAAAAATGCTTATAGTATAACACCTTTTCATAGAATAGACCTTTTAAGCAGCAATAACACCGAACCGCACCCGTCCTTAATCCTCTCTCAGGTAGCGTAATTTTTAGAAAAGTTGTAAAATTTAACTTCGAGTCATCGACCTATTTACTAATGGAAACTTGAATTTAAAGAATTGTAAAACGCTTTGACTTATTAAATAATACGATTTATAGAAATTCGATTTATTGACATAAAAATATTAACGTTGAGATAGGCAAATCTTAGAGAAACAGGTTCGAGTTCGAGCTATCAAAAATTTGTCTTATCGGCGTTCGACTTATGGAAGTTCGACAGTATCTTTAAATAAATCAGTATTTCAATATTAATTTTTTTTTATATTTTGTGGACAAAGTTCTGTACCTAATTGATCTGTAAATAACAATGTATTATTATTATTAATAAGATGCATATACATTAATGTTTTTTAACATTATAACTTCAAAACATAAAAAAAATTAAATACAATTAAGGCATCATTACCTGAAATTATTTCAAATAATATCTATTTGTAGTATCGGAAACAGAGTGAGTGCGTGAGTGAATGTGACCGTTAGTAATTAAGTCGTAAATTTAAGGATTAAAAAAAAAAAAAAAAAAAAAAAAAAAAAAAAAAAAAAAAAAAAAAAAAAAAAAAAAAAAAAAAAAAAAAAAAAAAAAAAAAAAAAAAAAAAAAAAAAAAAAAAAAAAAAAAAAAAAAAAAAAAAAAAAAAAAAAAAAAAAAAAAAAAAAAAAAAAAAAAAAAAAAAAAAAAAAAAAAAAAAAAAAAAAAAAAAAAAAAAAAAAAAAAAAAAAAAAAAAAAAAAAAAAAAAAAAAAAAAAAAAAAAAAAAAAAAAAAAAAAAAAAAAAAAAAAAAAAAAAAAAAAAAAAAAAAAAAAAAAAAAAAAAAAAAAAAAAAAAAAAAAAAAAAAAAAAAAAAAAAAAAAAAAAAAAAAAAAAAAAAAAAAGGGGGGGGGGGGGGGGGGGGGGGGGGGGGGGGGGGGGGGGGGGGGGGGGGGGGGGGGGGGGGGGGGGGGGGGGGGGGGGGGGGGGGGGGGGGGGGGGGGGGGGGGGGGGGGGGGGGGGGGGGGGGGGGGGGGGGGGGGGGGGGGGGGGGGGGGGGGGGGGGGGGGGGGGGGGGGGGGGGGGGGGGGGGGGGGGGGGGGGGGGGGGGGGGGGGGGGGGGGGGGGGGGGGGGGGGGGATAGCACTGACGTGGAAGATTCAGAAAAACCACATATTTTTAAGATTAATGTAGCTAATGAGTGCAATGAGATTAATTTATCACATATTAACAAACCTTATTATCGTGAAGAAATTAAAACCTTAATTAGAAATTACGAACCAAAAAGTATTCGTGATACGGGAATTCAAGCTAAGATTGTTGTTAAAACAGATGTCCCGATAGTATCTAGACCGCGTAGATTATCTCATGTAGAAAAACAAGAAGTAAAAGAGATAATAAATAAATGGCTTGAAGAAGGTGTTATAAAGCTTTCAAATTCTGAGTATGCTAGCCCTATTGTTTTAGTTAGGAAAAGAGATAGATTTAAAAGGATTTGCGTTGATTATCGAAAATTAAATAAAGTTGTATTGAGACCGCTTTTTCCTCTGGCGTTAGTAGATGATCAAATAGATTCATTAGAAGATGCTAAAATATATTCGGTTCTTGATTTGGAAAATGGATTTTTCCACGTGCCGGTTGAGAAGAGTAGCCAAAAGTATACGGCGTTTGTAACACCAGACGGACAATACGAGTTTACTGTAACGCCATTTGGACTGTGTATTTCCCCTGCGGTATTTGTTAAATACATTAGTGAAGTTTTTAAAGATTTAATACAGTTAGGTGTAATGATAGCTTATATGGATGATTTAATTATACGTGCGAAAGACGAAGAAGAAGCTTTAGATAGATTAAAATTAGTTTTAAAAGTCGCATCCGAATACGGTTTAAGAATAAAATGGTCCAAATGTCAATTTTTAAGACGACCGTTGAATATTTGGGTCACATTGTGTCGAGGGTACGGTGAAGCCCTCCGAACGTAAGACGGAAGCCGTGAGAAAATTTGTTAAACCAAATACTGTTAAAAAGTTACGAAGCTTTTGGGGCTCACTGGATATTTCCGTAAGTTTATACCGAAATATTCACTGATAGCTCGACCGTTAACAGAACTACTAAAAAATGACGTTAAGTTTATTGTAGGTTCGCGTGAAAACGAAGCATTTGAAAAATTAAAAGCAGCTCTTGTAAATGGTCCGGTTTTGAAAATTTACCGCGTAGGCGCAGAAACAGAATTGCATACTGACGCATCAGCTTTAGGGTATGGTATGATCTTAATGCAAAAAGATTGTAATGACGGAAAGTTTCACCCAGTATATTATGCCAGTGGTAAGACGAGTAAAGCCGAAGCCAAATACTGTAGTTACGAATTAGAGGTATTAGCCATTGTAAAGGCAGTAGAGAAATTTAGGATTTATTTGTTAGGTATACATTTTAAGATTATTACAGACTGTCAGGCTTTTACGGCCACCATGAACAAAGAAAAATTAGGTGTGCGTGTAGCAAGATGGGTGTTAGCGTTGGAAGAATTTAATTATGAAGTGTGTCATAGGCCCGGTAAGAATATGAACCATGTGGATGCGTTAAGCCGCAACCCGTTACCAAGTACAATGTTGATTTGTGAAAACGACGATGGTTTGATCGCGCGTTTAAGAAGTAACCAAGGCCAAGACGATAAGTTAAAAGGGATTATAGATGCAGTAGAGCAGGGTGAAGTTAACGGACACACAGTTAGAAACGGTTTGTCGTATAAAAATTATGATAATGATGTTTTAATTGTAATACCTAGAAGTATGCAGTCGCAGGTAGTGCGGCAGGCACACGAACGTGGGTACTTTGGTGTTAACAAAACCGAGGCAATTATACGGAAGGATTTTTGGTTTAAAGGGATGAGACAAAGGGTTGAACAGGTAGTCGCCAGCTGTCTTGATTGTATATTGGCCGAACGAAAGCAAGGCAAACAAGAAGGATTACTACATCCTATTAGTAAGAGAGACCTGCCGCTGGACACTTATCATGTAGATCATATTGGTCCAATGACTACAACATCGAAGATGAAGATACTAGAGATAGCGATGCGGAAGATGATATCTGAGGCCAGATATGGATAAAGGATGGCCGAGTGTAGTATCGGAAACAGAGTGAGTGCGTGAGTGAATGTGACCGGTAGTAATTAAGTCGTAAATTTAAGGATTAGATTTAGGAAGACGTTGGACGGTGCATTGTTAAGGACACGGCAGTTTTGGTTCTGTCGCCAAAATATCCCAGACGGGCAATAAACATTAAGTGCTGCAGACGAAAGGTAAGCCGACAGAGTTGTTCTGGCTGTCGGGGCGAAAAGACGCGGTAGAGACACTTTTCAGATTATTACCTTTTGGTTAAAACCTTAATTCATCAATAAATAACTAATACCACATCTATTTTGTGATATGCAAAAAGTTGGTAAAAGGGCATTTTAATATGAAGCGTTATGAAAACTCAAGATATTTAGTAAATATATAGGTACATTCTAAGGGGTTATATAAATTTCGATTAAACCTTCATGGATTTATAGTATTCTAAAGGGCTAACAGGCCAAACTCTGGGGAAAACTTTTACACTAGAGACCGAGCATTTAGAAATTGGAAACAGCTCTATGAATTGAACAATTTATTTAAGTTTAACGGACTGCCAATTTTCCTCTTGCTACTATTGTCTAACATGGCTATTAAGAATTATACAGTGGAGAAGCACCGACTTGAATGTATTTATAAAACTGTATTTTTAATAATTCATAAAATGCATGGCCAAACTCGATTCCACTGTTCAATTTAAGAAAGATTGAGCTTACGTCATAAAACCAGCACAAGTTATGCATAACGTGACATGGCATGTTTGAAAGGAAGGAAGAGGAAGTTATGAAAATTGTTGTATGGTGTTTAAGTATCAGAGACAAAGGTAGAGCCATGAACGTATGTTCCATTTTAACGCATACATCAACACGACACGATGAACACCGCTGACATATTGAAATTAATTTTATCTCAGACATACGTTTGCCGCTTACTTCGCACTCATATCGTAAGTTCAACCTTTCCTGAATTCAATAGTACAATAAGTGTTTTTAGAATTTTAAAATATCTTAACCCAACTTTTCCCAAACTTTTTCTTACTCTATTTTTTGTGCAATAATGAGTATAAATAATAAATACAAAATTTTAAATTAAAAAAAAGTTGTATCGTTACCTAAAATATATTTTTTTTATATTTATAGTTATACTAGCTTTTACCAGCAGCCTCGCTTCTATGAGCTAAGTTTGAATCCCACAGGAACCGTGCATTTTACCGGGATATAAAGTAGCCAATGCCACTCTTTGGCCTATAAAATATTTCTATGCAAAAAATCACGTCGATCCGTTGCTGCGCGAAAGAAAGACAAACCAACTACTACATTTTCGCACTTATAATATTGGTATAGATTAGCTTTTTAGTTTTGAGTTTTTTTTTATTAAGATCAGTTTGTACAAAATATTGTCATATATTTTATTTATAACTAGGGGCCGTTCAAGTATTACGTAAGCACTATAGGGGCGGGGGGTCTTTGCTTTGCTTATTTTTGATAACATTGGGAGTGGGGGGTCTAGATGGTGATTACGTCAGCAGTAGATATTTACTTTTTTACACATACGGCAACCCACACATTGTCTATGCTTGAAAACGAAACGCATATTCGGGGATTCCTAACTAATGTTTACGTAAGCAGGAGTGGGGGAAGAGTTTTGCTTCCTTTTGCTGACAGGGGGGGGGTTAATAATTGTAATAAATCTGCTTACGTATTACTTGAACGGCCCCCTAGCAACCACTGAGAATTAAAATTACGGGCTGAAATTTTGTAAGCATTATTTCCTTCATGTTTAAAACAATATTTTGTTTGAGGACCGTTATAAAAAATGTTTAATACAAAGCACCTTAGTGTGTATGCAGTGTTTCCATTAAAATCAATTAAATGTGGTATTGGATTACCTCGTTAATAAACTGTTCAGAATCTATGTAAATAATTGATTTTATATCTTATTAATAATAATGCTGTTTGTCTCAAAAGTATTAAGATGCAAAGCTATGAAAACTTAATAGAGTGTAGGCAAAAAATTGACTTCCTCGTGCTTCAAAATAAGGGTTGTAATTGCTTCAATAAATTAGTTATTGTTAATTTACTGTTTAAAAATATTGTTCATGTAAAAATTTATAGGCGTTTTAAAAGCCAAATATGTGCATTTCATACGGCTAAAAAACCGGAAAAATCCAGAATTGTAACTTGCAAACGCGGTAGAAAACATGTTCGGAATGACGTCACAGAGAGTCCACGTGGATTTAATATACCTGTCAAATATTTGCAAAGTGCCATGATTGGCCAATGGTTTAATTTTATTGGTTGTTTTTAATAAATAGGTGGGCATATAATTTATTGCTATTTAAATGATTCAGTACGGGTTGCGCGTTTAAACAGTAAAGACACGTGTGCCAATTTCGCCGAGTTTTCCGATGGGCGCTCCGTTCGATGATTGGGAGCCGGTCCGGGGTTTCGGTACTTCAATTGAAATACCTAAGGTAGGATTTTTACACCTTTTGCCTCTATAACAATCAACTTCATTTATTCTTATTGATACTTTGATTACCGCAGTTTAATTACTTTGATAATTTTTGGATTTTGGTGCCCTTTTAAGTAACATATGGTTTGATTAATCAAATGGGTCAAACATAAAGAAGTTGATTGTTGTATAATGCTGTGATTTTCTGATTACTTTGTTGTGTATGGTGATTTATTCTTTTGAGGCCCACCGATTAAGAAACACCGATTTAAAGGGTTTAGAGAATTGAAATAAATTTTACAAACGATTTTGAAAAAATATGCAACTTAGGGTAATAATTTCATTTAGATTGATTTCTAAGTTTTTGAACGTTTGACCATCTTTAATTATTGAGTGGTTATGTAAGAGGCATGTACGAGGGACCAACGACTGCTTATCAATTTCGAGCAAGGTGTTTTGAATGATATCGCTTTGGTAATATTAGTTCTTATGCGACATTAGACTATTTGCGGCCTTCTATTTTATTTACCTTAGCCGTTTCCCGCGACTTCGCTCGCGTCTGTTGTTAATTGGGAACATTGAAATTATTTAATATGTGATTGGTCTCTGAACTTAAAAATAATTCTTAAAAGTACTGTTTAATTTTGGTAAAAGAAAGCAAACGCGGTTAAGAGTTTTGGGCTTCTAGCGAATATATAAATCTTTCTCGACCTTTTTATATTTAGCACTTTCTCAACTACCACTTAAGTTTTTGTACGTATAACAGCAATAGCCTCTTTGCGGCTATGAGCTAGCTCCTTATAGATTGAAAATATTTTTTGTGATATTATGAAACGTTACTCCTTTTAAAGTATTCAAATAAAAAACGTTACAACGTAAAATTTTTTTTTTAGGTAATACTGCGTTTATGTTAACACTTTTATTGTCATACAAAATTAAATAGCCGACAAATGTTATTGTTTGATTTGTTTTAAATAATATATTGCGTATTATCAAAAGCATTTAGGTATGTACATATGTAGGTACAAATTCTTTCTTGTGTCTAAAATAATTTACTTTAAGCTAACGATATTAATATTTAAACCTTGTTAAACTTTAAAGAGCAGATCGTAAATTTAAAATCGGATCAAAACATATTTAAAAGGTACATAAAAAATTTAATATAATATTTTCGTGTAAGCGGATATGAAAATTTTTCATTGCTACCAATAGAAAAGGCGTTTAAAGTGAATTCTTTCAAATTGGTGAGCTGTCAACAGTTCAATTGACTATAAAAGTAATTTATATCTCACAAAAAGGGTATCATTTATGATTTTCTAGCAGAAATTTACAAGTAAATAGTTTTTATTTACGAAAATGAGCTGTTAATTATTTTTGTATTATATTGAATTTATAATTAAGTATCATAGACTATTGTTTTACGTGCTTATATATTCCGTTAAAAAAACATTTTGTTCTAAAAAAAAAATTCAATTTTAAGATAAATTTATATCTTTTAAGTAAGTTCAGAGATGGATTTTTGTTTAGGCGTAAGGAAAGCTCGCCCTAAATAAGGAACCTCCAAGCAGCCATTCTTTGCTAGGTATTGAATCTGCTTTATGACAAATTATTTAATAACGTCGTGGAAAGCGACCCCGAATAAAAATTTCTGTCTCGCGCTCCGTATGGTTAACAACCTTCACTGCGTAAGTTAACAATATTTGAAAAATCCGTCATCCATTTTCAATTTATTTTCGTTTGACAATGGGTTTGTAACATGTTATTTTAAATTTCGTGGGTTGATCAAAAGAAAATAGGAAATTACGGGCTTTCAAGTTTAGAGCGTTATGCTATCGTTTCCAAACTTTGACCATGAGTCACATGCATAAGTTTATGAAAACACATATCAATGTTATTATAGCAACTTGTGGTTATGCAGAAATGAGGGTAATATTCGGTATTTAACATAAAACTATATCTAATTACGTAAAGTATGCAATTTGTATTTACTTGTAAGTCAACAAAATTTACATTAATTAATTGCGTGTTTTATTTGTTATATAACATATGAATCACAATAGATGTATCTACACATTTTTTTTTAATAGTAGGCATATAAGTAATTGAATTATCACAATTTTAAACATTAAAAAAAACGAAATAAAGTAATTTTAAGTTTTATATATTTATTTTAAAAAAGAATAGTTTTAAATTGGCATACCGGTCTAAAGAAAAAAGTTTAAAATATTTTGAAGTTTAATAATTGTAATATTTTACTTAACAAAGCTGTTGTAGAGGAACCTGTTGTATCTTGGTCCCTTTGTACCTAGAGCAACTTTATTTTTTTAATATTTGCGGGCTTTCGCGACCCATAATTCTCGATATTTAAAATGCCACATTGACAGACATTAACGTAAAGTTAGCAGCAGCTGGCCATATAATAAGTAGTGGAAACAATAGATAGATAAAAAAGGGACAAAATGGAGCCCTATACTATAGGGCTCCATTTATAGGACCTAAAAAAAGGATGAGAGGCTGACCCAGAAAATCGTGGAAGGACGAAGTGGACGAGACGATGGAAAACCGAGGATTGGAAAAAGGAGACTGGAAAAACAGGAAAGAGTGGAATCGAAGGCAAGGAGAAGGAAGACAGCGCCAGTTGCCAACAACCCCATTTATATACCTATATACCGGGTGTATCATTTAAAGTGCCACAATCTTATAATTCGGAAAATCCAAAATCGAATATTTACGCAATCACAGAAATCGTCCAAAAACTTTGTAAGCGCACAAAAATTTATCTCATATAAAACGTAAATAAAATGCTTATCGCAAACTGGAATTCCCACACCCGTTCCCCGCATATTTTAGTTGTGTATGGCACGTCGACGAGCATAGTTCAAGACTCCCCAAAATTTTAATTTACTATTGATTATTTTATTGTGTAGAGTGACAGTGTCTATCAAAGGCCTTCTACCCTTAAGAGGCACCCCTTTTCAAAAATTCAAAACTGTAAGTCTTTTTTAATGTTTTTCGATTTTTATTTTGTAATATTATTGTTATCTCAGAAATTTTTGTACCGCTGTACTTACAAAAAAATTGGCAATTTTTGAGCTTTAGTGGTTTTTGCAAATAATTAAAATTAACCCTCAAATACAATTCCTTTGTGTTGAATTTTGATACGTCACAGAATGACGTAGAAGCTTCGGACTATTTGCGAGCCGAGCTTATCGTATTTCGTACCTGACTTTTGAGATATCATTTTCTTTTGCCTTTTTACGATTTAAGTTTTTAAACTGTACCCTACAAACGAAAGCAGCTCGAAAACCACGTCCGTTTCTATAAACGTAACAGTGAAGTCCTATTCAGAAAAATCTTCGCTGGGAAAATATACCGGGTGTTTATTTAAGTTTATAATTTCTAAACTAATAAATTCTTTAAAAAAAGTACAAGTATTAAAGTCTTTTTAATTTATTCGTTCTATGCACTGGCATAAATATAAATTTTGTTATACTTCCGTTTTAACCGGAAATCGTGTTAACTTTCTTATCTTAAACAGAAAAGTATTAATTTTTTTTTCTAATTAGGTAGAGCTCTTCGGGGGCGTTCCATAAATGCAAAATAAGTTACCATTTAATTAATAAATAATTTAAAAAAAAAGTTTTATTTTCGATTACCAGCGTGTTTGAATATAAGTGCCACGGGCTTATAATTGCAAAAAGCAGTTAAATAAATTTGAGAAGAAAATTTGCTTTTAAAGATCTGACCTATCTCGTATTGTCAAAGCTAAACAATTGTTAACATACATTTATTCTGAAAAATGATATACAAATCATAAAATAAATGTAGAATAAAAAATATTAATCTTCGTTTATTGTGATACATAATATTCAAGCATTAAAATAAATTAACAATAAAGTTCGTATTAAATGACTTCACTCTGTTTTAAAAGTATCTTGCAATATACTGGAAAATTAAAATGCATTTTTCTTAAAAGTCCTTGAACTTACGACATATTGCATATAAACTTTTTTGGTGTAGATTGGCGTTAGGTATCCTCTAGTTAACTTTCAGTACTTATTCATATTATATATAGGATTCTAAGGCTTTTCTGGAAACTGCAACAACTCGAATTCGCCACAGTATAATTCTTTAATTTGTTGATTTTTAATTAATCTGCACTTTTCAATGAAATATAATTTGTTTGTTTCTTTAATTTCTTTTGTTGGGGTTATATATGTATCAAAACCTCAACGTCCCAACAGGAAGCAACGCCCCATAGTAAATCAGGACCGAATATTACTCAAAAATTGTGCAGACCAGCCAGTTATGCCCCCGCAAAAAGACCAGGCAATCATTGACGCCATAGAAGGTATTGACGTCAAAGATAATATTTATTTAACATTGTTTTTATCGTCTAGCAGAAAATCGTTTTAAAAAACATTAATGATTCAGACTTCTTATATGTGATAGGTATATGAACAATCTCGAATTTTTATTTTGGTTTATAGAACTGTACGGCTATTTCCATTTAGCAATTTTTCTATTATACGAAATACCTACCTACATACTTAAATTTGGTAGCGCTCGTATTATACGTAAATACACATATGCTGAGCTTTTCACAGAACGCGCAACTTTTAAAACGATGCCTTGTATCCGGAAAACCCGTTGAAAACATTTTCCGCTATCCTTGTCGAATAGATAGGTACTTTGTATTTCTAAATCGTCCAAGTTCAGAAAATCGTTATTATGCATAATAGTTTACGTTTCCTAGTGTTGTTTTCAGTTTCAACATTTTTGGATTTAACGAGCTTTGGTAGTAAGCCTGCACAATAGGATATTTAAACTTAAATAGTTTTCTCCTATAAAAACTTTTTAGCAACTTTTCAAACACTTAATATTTTAGAAGAGCTTGGTGTACATTTTCGTTCTTTTTCATTCTTTTATAATTGAATCTAAAAGTTTGCTAATAGTATCGGGAAAAGTGTCTGGTTGTTTACTAACAATGTCATAGTGCATATAGATTAAAACTGGCTGTTCTGGTATATCAAATGCGTTTTACCTAAATCAAGACTAATTAGCGAGCAACTTTCAAGACTTATCCATATTAATTGAACAACTCCAAAACTTCTGTTGGAAATCAGAAATCTAGACAGTTTCCAGTAGAAGCATTTCGTGTCTGATGCGGTTTTCCATTTCACATGTCAAAAATAGTATTAATTTAAATTATATGCGGAAAAATTAAAATTTGATAATTTTATTTCAAAATTCAATAACAAGTAAGAAATCTATATTTAGTTATAGAAACGTTTTTCTTGGAAAAAATTTCTAATGACTTTCAGATGAGAATTAAAAAGGATCATTTATTAAGATGTCATTTTTTCAGAATTTCGTTTTCTAGTCGTATTTTTATACTTGCATATAATCTAGTTATAAATAATGTAGATTAAACTATATCTGTTTTAATTGTTGTGTCTTACCATCAACACATCTTATTGTTCGTATTCTTTGCTGCATATTTATGTACTTGCGTGTACTCAAAATGTGCGTTATTAAAATAAACAAAGATAAATAAGCATCATTTCTCCGTTGGTTAATGTATTTTAAGAAGTATTTGTTTGAGTTATATACAGCATACCACCAATACAGGGTGATTTTTAAGATTGAGAACGTTTTGAATTTGGTGCCACAGTTTTTAGCGTAATTTATAGTTTCAATGTGGGTATATTGTAAAAATCTGATAATTTTCGACACCAAATCTCTAGGTTAACGCGGAAATGTTTCTAAAGGGTTTTGGGTTTTATTGTTTTGATTTCCGTAGTTGTAAAAGGTTTGCCAAAATTAATGCAAGATTTGAATTGTGCTCAATTTGTGCGGCAAAATTTTGTTAACTAAAAAAAAGACAAGGCAACAAATGACAGCGCATGTATTAATTAAATTAAGTCACATTAATACGAAAAAATCATGGAAAATTTTGACAAATGAGTGCTTATGTGCCTGCAAAGCCGTCGAAGTCAATTATCCGATATTCTAAACCAGAGGTGAGCAACCTTTTTAATCAACGGGCCAATTTATATTTTAAAATTTTTTGGCGGGCCGGTTTGGCTCCGGTTTAGCATGTACTACCATTTTATTATAATTAATTTTATAACAATATATTGATGGGAGAAAGATGACAAAATAAATTCAATTTTAGAAACATGTTTAACGGGCCGCAAGCGGCCCGCGGGCCGCGTGTTGCTTTTTCCTGTTCTATTCTATACATTACCCAATACTGTTATACTGTTTGTAAATCAATAAAAAAACTGTCTTTTCTATTAAAATTAATTTTTGAGTGAATTTTAAACACTCTTGTGTTATTTACGTTTATTCTCGGTGTTAATTTTACTGCTTGTTACATTTTGTACGAAAATCGTAATTGATCTAAAACTGTTTTTTTTAAATTACTAATACATATATTGATCATTTCTATTTGAGATGCCACTGGCAACTCCAACATATCCAGTAATACCAACATTAAAATAAATTAGAATGACGCTAAATTCAAAATGTCTTCAATCTTCAAAAATCATCTTAGCTGAGTTCAGAAATGGCATTATTTGATTTACAAATTAGCTACACAAACAATATTTTTCTTAAACTATATCTATAAAAAACAAATTATAGTTGTAAAAAAAAATACTAATTATTAAATGCTTGTTAACATAATTAAGGTACGAACTCACCTATATCTACAAATATATTCTAAAAGCGTTCTTGTGCCAAGAAAAAAATTTAAGTGCATATCAGAAAAGGCTAGATGTAAATCACTGCTCAACCAGAAATATTTTTGTGACAGATACAAAAAGAGGATTACACGCACTGTAATCATAATCATAAAAGTTTCAGATTTACGTATGGGGCAGAGTGCAGGTCTTCATTATTAATATTAATTTGAAACGTGTATTTCCATATGTAGGTCATTTAATACACAAAAAAATTGTAATTTTTACGCGGAGCAAAAATTTAATTTTATAATTTACTTATTTGTAGTTTATTAACATTTAAAATCTAAGGTAGTTCGATTTATGTTGGAAGTAAAAAGTCAAAAATTAATTTCTTAAAACGGATTTTATTTTTATAGACAGTATTTTTCAATTTATTGAACATACATACTATTTACTAAACGAATGAGAATATTGAAAGGAAATTTTTACTAAAAAGCAATTTAATTAGGCACAAAGTTTTTGCTCAGGAGTTAACAAAATAGTGAACATAAGTTAAATATGTGTAGAAAAAACAATTTAAAAATGATTTCATACACATTTTCGGTATTTTTAAAAATATGTTATTAAAAATTCTAATGTTAACTTCGCATTGACAAAAGAATAAATAAAAAATATATTTTTTGTACGGAATGTGTTAATTACGTAGCAGTAGTAATCAGTAAGTAAAAAAACAATTGTAGCTTAATTTGTATGCGGAGGCTTTCAATTGCGTATATTGCAAATTGGCATGTTAAAAATGGAGTTTCTTGTAAGGAATAAAAATTTTACATTAAAATGTCATCCGAGGTAACCGCATATTCGCATAATATCTATATGTACCTACATACATACGTGAGTTCAGATTAAAACTTTCATATTTGTTATTTTAAAAAATCGTTTCTGTATTAAGAATGATAAATCGTATGTTTTCAAAAGGAAAACTTGCGGTGTGAGGTGAAATGAGGCACGTAGCTATTTGCATTGCGCTCACGATTTCTTTAGCACTCGCTTAATCGCTAATTGCAACATTGGTCTAGTTTATACTAATACTACTCTTACTGCTTAAAATAAATTTTATGTTATTTACCTTGTTATATACAAATAAATTAATTGATCCTTAAAACTTTAATGATTCAATTCACTAAAATACTTGATTGTTAGTAGTAACTAAAATCTATTTTTTAATTTGCAACAAGAAATATAGATAGGTGTTAGATAAAAATATATTGTAAACAACTCCTTTATTATAGGAGTAATAATCAGGTTACTTGCTTTTGATTGTATAAACATTAATAAACACTACTAACTATTCATGTTGGAAAGTGTATATTAGGGGGCACCGGGGTTGGAAGTCACATTTTTTTTCTTTTGTATTTTTAGAGCCCATGGTCTTAATTTATAAATGACATTTATATATCAATAGATAGTGTTGTTATTCTAATTTAAGAAGAAACAAAAGACTTTTCTCTACCATTATCTAATGAGCAGATATTATAATTTTTCTGAAGAAAAAAAAGTGCGACTTTTAACCCCGTTGGTTGTCATAGTGTGTGGGGTAGGTAACCACCCGCTAAATAAAACGACAAAACAAATGCATATTCTATCTAACGAACTTAGGTTATGGTAACAAAAATGACAAATGTATAACTACAGCCAATCGTTTATGTGGTAAAACCCCTAGAAACCAATAAAAAAAGCCGCACATATTTATAGTTACTTTGCACAGGTGACAACTAGCCTCCGTTAACTTGAGCCAACTTTCCCAAAACAGTTTTGGACAATAAACTCCCAAAATAAATTTAAATCAATGGTCATATAAGAAACCATATGAATAATATTATGAAGCATATCTTAAACATCATAAATACACGAAAAAGTATATTACTATGCAAAATTTAAATATACTTACGAGACTCAAAACAGATTCACAAAAAATTACTTTCACTGTACAAAAAAAACGAACGCATATATTTCTTTTACGGTATTTCAGAACGAATTGAAGTGAAGTACGCAAGGAGGTATTGTACTCGAGCTTCTTTGACACGGGTAAACAAATTTATTAATTCATTAGGTTTGCTGTTATGGCTAATGGTGACAACCTACCCGTGACACAACCATACCCGGTCTCCCCTATATTTTTAAGTTGTTTCAATTTAATTATTAATTTTACAGATTATTCGTTTTTGTTTCATATAAGGCAATACACTCCCCTATTGACACACTTTTCCTAGCGGTGTTTCTATTTTGCGAAGCAGTCTTGAATATCTTCATTTGAGATGGCTTTTAAGGTCTGTGAGAATTTGTTTTGATGTCATTGATAGTCTAAAAACGGTTTTCTTTTAGCAATGATTTTAATTTTAGAAATAAAAAAGGTCAAAGATTTAGGGCTGGCAAGCAAGAAGCCTGTGAGAGAACAGTTATCTAATTTTTTGCACTTTATGATGTCGTACCACTTGGTTTACAAACTCTCAATTGCATATCTAATGTTCTATTTGAAGTATAGCACTGCTGAAAGAATTACGACAAATAGTCATAATAAATTATCTATTAATGAAAAAAGAAACAAAATAACTGATTTCATTTTAATTCGGGAAAAGTTACCTACTTCTTTAAATTTATTCTTTTATGCCAAACTGGCGTCTTAATTTTTATTGGAAAATCATGATTTTGCTTTTTTTTTACTTCAAGTTTTTAATTTTGGATAAAACTCACTTTCTTCTTCAACAAAGACGTATATGATACGATATACTTATACCATATATCAAGCTTTACATACAACCGTTTTAGTTACCTTTTTACTTGTTCAATTGAAAAAAACTGAAGTAGAAAATAAGTAAAAGAGAACTTTGTGTCGTACATTTTACGAAGAAAACGTCTTTATTGCTCTTCTGACAGCAAACGGACACGTGTATGCAGTGGTGAGCTATGAAAACTTTAACAAGGGGCTCTTACGTAGCTTCTGTGGTATTACTCTAACTCTAAATTGTTTCGCTTCAAAAAACAAGGGGCTCGCAAATTACAAAGAATTTTAACAAAAGAATAGCACATACTCCCTTCGAGCCCCTTGTAGCTTTCCACTGCGTGTATGCGAATGAAAGCTTAAAATTGAACGGAAACCTTATTCTATTTTATATGCGCTAAACGAAGATTTTATAGAAATACTTACATCATCTATTCACATAATTTTACTAAATTATTTACTTATGGCGTTTCCTATACAATTTCATTTTAATATTTAGTAAGGTACTTCTAAAATAGTTAATTAAAAGCTTTTCTACAGAAGTGTTTTATTAAACAGTAAATCTAAAAAGTTTACTATATAATTTTTATAAAAAATTATATATTTGTTTATTCTATTACCTAAATAATGTAGATGCGGTTTACAAATTTCTAATCTAAATTTAAAAGCTGGAAAAGGTTTTACAAAGTTTTTCATTAGTTTATATCCACTCTAACATGAAAAATAGATTCAGATACAAATTGAAATCTGGCGCAGTTTGGTTTGCTTTTCATTTTAGATAGTTGGACTTGTGCCAATATCGAGTATATTAATTTGTAAGTCCTTATATCTTCTATTACCATTCCATAAAAGTTCATATTTTGTTGCACAAAATTGCATATTAATGTGTGGCAGTTATTTCTTGTTCTTAATATTCTGTTATGAAGTTGCGATAGGTATATTTAAATTGCATATTAAGCAACTGCTTTTCATTAAAGTTACAAAAGTTTATAAATTAATAATGAATGCATTAAATTACTTTATTGCTTATGGAAATATTGATGAAAATGACATTTTTTAAAAGAACGTATTTTAACATTGTTGCTATTTATTTTAATTTAGAAGATTGGCAAGAATGCAATTTTGGTTTTTTAGTATGAAAAATAACTATTTTTTGTTATACAAAGAATTGATTTTAATCAAATATAAATGTACCATTTTTTTCAATGACCTTTTGCCTTTTTTTGGTAATCTCGCAATTCCACGTTTGTAGAACTTCTGATCCTTATCAGGAAAAAATTGAACCAAGGTGTGATTTTAGGTGAAATTTTTATCATTTAAAAAGTTTGATAATGATCAGAATAGATGGTATGCTAATGGTGCACGGTCATAGTTATATGGTAGATGTGACATCAGTTTTCAACCAAACACCAATCATTTTTGACAAGTAACTAAAATTGTGTGAGGTCGAGTATTGTCATGGTGGAACATAATGCTTTTATGATTAGCCAATTGTGATCGTTTATCTTCGATTTTTTCTTCCAATATCATCAGATGTTGACGGTAAATATCTGAATGTTCGGTTACATTTTTTTTAAAGTGAATCTAAGATTGTTTTATTAAAAATAAAAAACTGATACTGAAACCACCTAAAATTTTTGCTCGTCATGTTAATAATTTCAACTTTGATTTAAAATATATGTGTTTTCGAATGTTCATCGACTTCAAATTTTAAGAGTGTTTAGATAATTATATTTTTAATTTTTAATAAGTATAAAAAATTATAGAACCTTTCGAGGTAATGCTTCTAGCGCAATTACCTTAAGTAGTACCTATATAATTCATTTTTTCAAAATTTTTATAATATTGCCATTCAATAGAAACTGTCAAGTAACTATTAGCTTAATAGAATAGTACTTAGAAATTGAAATTCTATTGGTTTTGAGCCAGAGTTTAATGACTCATTCGTTACTAAAGTAATTTGTCAACTACCAATTATATGTTAATTAATAGAAGTGTGTACTACACAAAACTTAATTTAATTATTGGGTCCTTAGTTGATCCTTATTAATATCCATTATGTTGAATATAACACTTAGAAGACATTTATACCTAATATTAGTCCTAACTAACTCTATATGTATATATCTATCCATAGTTAAATTGCGAATTAATTAAAAAACTTAAAAATTACTTCCATTTTGTTCAGAATAAATTACAGATCAATAGGTATGTTATGAGTAATGCACCCATTGTTTATGCATAAATTTTTTAAATTCGGCAATATGTCATTCAAAGTGATAAAAAGGTCTGTAGAGTTTAAGTTTAATTCAAAGTTATGTAAATATTTTTTTAGCTGAAATACGTACTCATATCCCAAGGGTACACTACCGACTTTTCCTTTTTACATCGAGTTACTCTTCAAGAATAGACTTTCTATGTTCTTGTAAAAATATATAGTTTAATTAAATTTCATATAGACAACTGATGCTTTTTGGAATTTTTTTTTATTGCCAACTTAATACAACATCTTCTACAAAATAAACAGAATTCTATGATGTAAATCATAAGCTTGTAGTTATAAAAAATTTATTGTACGTACGTCTGAAAACAATAATTTACATACAACGAAGAACGTCTTCATCTTATTAAAATTCAACAATAAAATGTTAGCTTGAAAAGAGTTTTTGCAAAACACATTTGGAATATTTTAAATCTGAGATTTCTGAACTGTATCTTGACTCAATCTGGGATCACAAAACTTGGGGTCGTGTAATATAAGTAACTGCTATTAGATTTAATTTATAATGGGTTAATATTTTATTGTAATTTATTTTTATGTTATTAATACGGTATAAAACCGTGATCTAGTACTGGTACCATGATTTGTGTGGAATTAATACTCGATCAACTATGATATAAATAAAACGTAATTTTTTTGAAGTTATACCTCTTTTGACGGTTGATGGTAAAATTTTAGCAGGCAACGGAAGTTGTGCGCGCACATCTAATGAAAATTCGACAATATGACGTTGGCCGTCTAAGAAAATAAATGAATTATTGTGAATGATGCTTAAAACCGAGTGTGCACATTCGAGCTCAAAGTGGCACATTCCGATCTCGGGAAAATGAAGCGCGCCGCTCCGCGTCGCGCTTCATTTGCCTCCCTCGCTCGGAAATGTGCCACTTTTCGCTCGAATGCGCACATCCTCGTATTTATTGAATTTATTTATTTTAATTTTTACATGTGGTTATATGTAATTTAAATACGTCAAAGAAGTATAACTTCCAACGCCCATACAAAAGTACTCGCACCGATTTTTCCCTTATAGAATGCTTTCGTTCGATCTAAGACGGATGTAGATTCTTTCATATTGTTAGTAAGGCAACTCCGAGAATGTCAATAATTTTTGAAAAAATGCTATTTGTCACCTATTTGTTTTTCCCAATCAAGACTTTCAACATCAGTTCTTATTGAATTATAATACCAGTTTATTTCTGATTCATTTATATCTTATTTATATATTGACAAAATAGTGATTGGGTATTGGGTCTCTTGCCTTAATTGTCAAAAATTTTTCCGAACAAAAAAATTAATACTTTAAAAAGTTTTAGAAGTTCTGTTTTAGATAAGAAGTAATTATTTTATGAAGTTCTATTTAACAAGTACATTTCTTAATCGGTATTAATAAGTTTTTTTATTATTAAGTTTTAGAAAATAAGAAAAGGTTAATTCAAGTTTTTCTTTAATTTTGGAACATACGCTTATATAATTTGGGCATCGATTCTTGACACGCTTATGTATTTTAACTAGATATGATTAATTAGAATGAAGAAGGGTTAGTGACGCAATTTTGTTCATCTGTAAAGAAATTTTTAATTAAAAAGCTACGTCAAGTTTCCCTGCTTATTAAAATTAAGAACGTCAATCAAATGAAGAAGTATTCCTGTTTGCATTACATACTAATTAATTGGGGAAAAATCTAAAGGAACATAATTTTAAGTAATTTTTTGAACGCCACTATAAAAATCAGAGTTGGAGAGACCGTGACGTAAAGCCACGTGAAAAAATTTCTAGGCCGTACGAGAAATTGATACGAAAGATATTCTAAGAGAAAATAAATTAATAAAATGTAGGCTTGTTCGTTTTATTGGTTTCGGGTGTGCAATTCCATCGAAGAGTGGTACATTTGCAATCTTGGGAAAGTGACCCGTTTCATTTCACTCGATTAAAAATGTGCTATGATTTTGTGCTGGAACAAGCTTGTAATAAAATATACTATTTTTATTTTTTTTGAACATCAACCAATAGCAGGCACAAAAGTAACATGAAATAATTGATGCTAAATTTTAACGAAAATTATCACAAATGTAGTTTCTGAAAGATAGTCCGTAGTTCCAAAAATGTCCAACTGAAACTTACTGGTCTTGGGATATTTAGGAAATTAACGGTTCGCAAGGTCGTCTGTATCCAGAGGATTCAAATCACAAAACTACGGTTCACCCTAAAGTTTTTAGGGAATTTGTATGTAGAGGACGAGAACTAAAAGATATGATCTATACAGACAGCAGATGGTCTTTTACGCTGTCTTACAGTTTTATGCTTCGGCAGTGACATCAATTCTAATATCTTTTAGAAAATGTATTTTTTGGGTGCTGTTAAATTTGAGGCTGTATATCTTTGCGAATTGCATAAACACCCGTTTTGGTTTCTTTACTTTTGTGCGTAAATTTTGAGCGAGATTAACGATACAAGCAATGCATAGTTTTAGAAAAGCATATTTATTAGAAGTGTCGATATCGATATTGTTTTTTGCTTTTAATATTTATGAAATTTTTAATATTGAAAATATTATTGGGCGCTTATGAATGCGACCTTATTTGAAAAGGTCTGTAGAGTTTAAGTTTAATTCAAAGTTATGTAAATATTTTTTAGCTGAAATACGTACTCATATCCCAAGGGTACACTACCGACTTTTCCTTTTTACATCGAGTTACTCTTCAAGAATAGACTTTCTATGTTCTTGTAAAAATATATAGTTTAATTAAATTTCATATAGACAACTGATGCTTTTTGGAATTTTTTTTTATTGCCAACTTAATACAACATCTTCTACAAAATAAACAGAATTCTATGATGTAAATCATAAGCTTGTAGTTATAAAAAATTTATTGTACGTACGTCTGAAAACAATAATTTACATACAACGAAGAACGTCTTCATCTTATTAAAATTCAACAATAAAATGTTAGCTTGAAAAGAGTTTTTGCAAAACACATTTGGAATATTTTAAATCTGAGATTTCTGAACTGTATCTTGACTCAATCTGGGATCACAAAACTTGGGGTCGTGTAATATAAGTAACTGCTATTAGATTTAATTTATAATGGGTTAATATTTTATTGTAATTTATTTTTATGTTATTAATACGGTATAAAACCGTGATCTAGTACTGGTACCATGATTTGTGTGGAATTAATACTCGATCAACTATGATATAAATAAAACGTAATTTTTTTGAAGTTATACCTCTTTTGACGGTTGATGGTAAAATTTTAGCAGGCAACGGAAGTTGTGCGCGCACATCTAATGAAAATTCGACAATATGACGTTGGCCGTCTAAGAAAGTAAATGAATTATTGTGAATGATGCTTAAAACCGAGTGTGCACATTCGAGCTCAAAGTGGCACATTCCGATCTCGGGAAAATGAAGCGCGCCGCTCCGCGTCGCGCTTCATTTGCCTCCCTCGCTCGGAAATGTGCCACTTTTCGCTCGAATGCGCACATCCTCGTATTTATTGAATTTATTTATTTTAATTTTTACATGTGGTTATATGTAATTTAAATACGTCAAAGAAGTATAACTTCCAACGCCCATACAAAAGTACTCGCACCGATTTTTCCCTTATAGAATGCTTTCGTTCGATCTAAGACGGTTGTAGATTCTTTCATATTGTTAGTAAGGCAACTCCGAGAATGTCAATAATTTTTGAAAAAATGCTATTTGTCACCTATTTGTTTTTCCCAATCAAGACTTTCAACATCAGTTCTTATTGAGTTATAATACCAGTTTATTTCTGATTCATTTATATCTTATTTATATATTGACAAAATAGTGATTGGGTATTGGGTCTCTTGCCTTAATTGTCAAAATTTTTCCGAACAAAAAAATTAATACTTTAAAAGTTTTAGAAGTTCTGTTTTAGATAAGAAGTAATTATTTTATGAAGTTCTATTTAACAAGTACATTTCTTAATCGGTATTAATAAGTTTTTTTTTATTAAGTTTTAGAAAATAAGAAAAGGTTAATTCAAGTTTTTCTTTAATTTTGGAACATACGCTTATATAATTTGGGCATCGATTCTTGACACGCTTATGTATTTTAACTAGATATGATTAATTAGAATGAAGAAGGGTTAGTGACGCAATTTTGTTCATCTGTAAAGAAATTTTTAATTAAAAGGCTACGTCAAGTTTCCCTGCTTATTAAAATTAAGAACGTCAATCAAATGAAGAAGTATTCCTGTTTGCATTACACACTAATTAATTGGGGAAAAATCTAAAGGAACATAATTTTAAGTAATTTTTTGAACGCCACTATAAAAATCAGAGTTGGAGAGACCGTGACGTAAAGCCACGTGAAAAAATTTCTAGGCCGTACGAGAAATTGATACGAAAGATATTCTAAGAGAAAATAAATTAATAAAATGTAGGCTTGTTCGTTTTATTGGTTTCGGGTGTGCAATTCCATCGAAGAGTGGTACATTTGCAATCTTGGGAAAGTGACCCGTTTCATTTCACTCGATTAAAAATGTGCTATGATTTTGCGCTGGAACAAGCTTGTAATAAAATATACTATTTTTATTCTTTTTGAACATCAACCAATAGCAGGCACAAAAGCAACATTAAATAATTGATGCTAAATTTTAACGAAAATTATCACAAATGTAGTTTCTGAAAGATAGTCCGTAGTTCCAAAAATGTCCAACTGAAACTTACTGGTCTTGGGATATTTAGGAAATTAACGGTTCGCAAGGTCGTCTGTATCCAGAGGACTCAAATCACAAAACTACGGTTCACCCTAAAGTTTTTAGGGAATTTGTATGTAGAGGACGAGAACTAAAAGATATGATCTATACAGACAGCAGATGGTCTTTTACGCTGTCTTACAGTTTTATGCTTCGGCAGTGACATCAATTCTAATATCTTTTAGAAAATGTATTTTTTGGGTGCTGTTAAATTTGAGGCTGTATATCTTTGCGAATTGCATAAACACCCGTTTTGGTTTCTTTACTTTTGTGCGTAAATTTTGAGCGAGATTAACGATACAAGCAATGCATAGTTTTAGAAAAGCATATTTATTAGAAGTGTCGATATCGATATTGTTTTTTGCTTTTAATATTTATGAAATTTTTAATATTGAAAATATTATTGGGCGCTTATGAATGCGACCTTATTTGAAAAAAAAACGTAATTCTGTCGGTCTGAGAGCAAATGCGTAAGTTAAGTAATGTTTATTAAAAATGACGTCATCGAACTGTATTTTTGATACTCGTCGGGATCGGCAAAAAAATTATCATTTTACATTTTTTAGTACATGTAATTTATATTAAAATATTTTTAATTTTTTGAATTTTGCCAAAATAATTAATACAGTCGAACCTCCATAAGTCGAACCTCGATAAGCCGAATTTTTGATAACTCGCACCTGTTTCCCTAGGACTTGCCTAATTCAACATTAATATTTTTATATCGATAACTCCAATTTTTGATAACTCGAATGATTTCTCGTTTTCCTTCAACTTCGACTTATTGAGGTTCGACTGTACATATAATTAATATTATTATTTGAGAATTATAATTGTTTTTAATAGGGTAGATTAAACTAGAACAAACCATGTAAGGAATGATTAGATCAATAAATTATTAATTCTCATTGTCAGATAAAGAAAATATATAATTATATTAATTACTATAATAATAATAAGTTTCATAATAAATTATAGTATATAAGAACACCTATAAATTTTTGAATAGAGCGTGCGAAATGTAGATTACATTGATTCAATTTGTTGACATAATTTTTATTAACTTAGCTAACAGTCGCTAAATTAGATATTATCAATTTCTACTGAGATATAAATCTAATACATAAATATAACTAAAATAAAATTAATTTTAATAATAATGAAAAATTGATGTTAAAATAAACTTTCAGTATTGGTTGTAATCTTTGTAGTTCCATAATTCGATAATTTGCAAATGATGATACATATTAATTATTACAACAAACAAAATTATTAACAAAAAAATAATTCATTTGTAGATAATGAAGAATTAAATAAAAATTTTTTATTAAAATATTATTAAAAACAAAAGAAAACGAATTCCTAAATTTTAAAAAAGATTAAAAAATTTTCAATAGAAATTACATGGGCTAAAAAAATTTAAAATGAGAATTTTTTTGCCTGGCAATTATATTATTAAATAAGCTTGCGTCTTAAATATTTTCTCGCTAAATTCGGAGTGAATTTTTTATTTTTTAGTAAATATGGTAGTTCGCTAAACATTTAAATGTAGATACACACAAAGCTATATTTTTGCTCCACAATACATAAAATGATTTTATCTGGCAATGTTAAATTAGAAATAATAACTATGAAGCCATTGTGGCAATGTTTAAATATTTTATTTAACAGTTTTCAAGAAAAATTAAAGCTTGCATATAAGTGGGGTAAATAAGAAAATTCTGATTCAAAGTTCTCAGAAGCATCCCTTCTATGAAAATCAAAATTGAATATTTTTTAAAATTTAATTTTAAATTAAATTAAATTTAAAATTGAATATTTTTATTAATTTTTTGGGTTTTATTTTAGATACAAATGAGGGTACTTTAAAAAAATTATACCAGCGTGCTCGGAAGCAATAGACTTTTTGCTCGTAATGACTGTGGAAAATATAAATTACAAAGCACAGAAAATCAATTTGCTTTGTTCTAATTTTTAATACGTCACAATAATGACTAAGCATTTCAGACTATATTCGAGTCAACTTTAATGCAATTTTTGATTTGGCTTTGGCGATGACATACATTTGGTGTCTTAAATATTAGATTGTTTATTTGTTTGTAATAGTAATTTGTCATAAACAATGATGAACCATCAAAACGAGTGTTTTGACCGTTTTCCAAAATACTTCCAGTCTAACAAATCTAATATTAAAAAAAATCTTCTGTGATGGCTCTCCCAGAATTTTTAGTATTGAAAATACGACTGGGCGCTTATTTATAGAGACCTAACTTAAGAAAAACGTGATTCTGTCGGATATTTTCAATACGCTTGTGATACTTGCCTAGAATACAAGATTTATAATTTTTTTTTAAGTTAAACTGCATCATGTCGGCTACGTTTTATTTTAAATAATATTTGAGTAGATAGTAATAGAAAATAACTACATTTTAATTCAAAATAATTCATTAATGAACCTGGTAATTATATGAAGTCAGATTGTGCATCTTTTTAATTTTGCTTAGAATTGAAATCTGTCGATTGAAATTGGAAACTAGGAATTTGATTTAATGGCAAATCGATTATCAAAAGATCTGGTATCGACATCCCATAATTACTTTGCAAATTTTCTATTGCATTGTCCGTTTAAACAGTTCAAACAAAAAATAAACTTTTTTTATTTGTTCGGTTAATGGCATTTTGGGCAACGTAATTTTTTAGATTTAAAATTGTAATAACATAGTGAAGCACAGGATAATGTAAATAAATTCGCATTTTTGCATTTATTGTCATATTCATATGACGACTAAAAGGTAATAACTACAAACTTTGCCATGACTCGGCCACATAATCTTTTTTAGAATTAAGCACAGAGTTCTGAAAGTTTAAAAGCTGCCGGTTCTCCTGGGAAAGCGTTAATCCCGAATCGAATATCGACTCTTCAATCTTTCAAACGCACAAAAAATGATTATAAAAACTATGATTACATTATTTATTTGTACCATAAAAAAGTGTTTGAAGAGTAATGTAAAATTAGAATTTACATTTATTTAGAGCTAGATCTATTTTACCATTAATTTCGAACTAAATACTACACGACAGCTTACAAGTAGCAGATAACAAAGAAAATCAGAAAAAAGTTTTTCTACATTTTACGCTAGAATAGATTAGCAAATAATTACGTACAAAAGAATAGATTAATTATCATCAATTCAACGGTAATGCATTTAAAATCATATGTAAAATAAAATCAAATTGTGCTTTGTAAATCTTTTGCTCTACAATTTAAACGCAGCGGTTTAATTGGGAATTCTGATTGGTTAATTTCAAGAGTAACTATAGTTACTAATTTAACAAACCAATTAGGTTCTTATTGTTAGTCTACATTTTACTAAACTAGAAATGTGCTTATTTCATTACTGCTATTGCTGTTTTATTTATGACCATTTCAATTTGACTAAATTATTATTGCAGTATTAAACACTATATTTGCGAAAACTATAAATACAGTGAAACCTTTATTTTTGGCTATCTCTTAAAAGTCATCACCTTTTTTACCGACTCTTTTTGTGGCCGCTATTGAGATGCGTTACTGTATATTATAATTACAAAAAGTTATCTTTTTTAACATTGAAGAAAAGGTACTTACACTTGTTTTTCTCTCTTTGTTAAGTTGAGATATGTGATTGATTATGCGAAATCTGTTTAATTGGAATTTATTATGTGTTTTTTTGTCATAATCAAAATGTGAATAAATAAATAACTTTGACGGAGATTTTAAGATTAGTGCAAGATAACTATGTAGTTATCGGTTGGGTTAATCAATTAGGCCATCTCCTATTTGCATATAAAATGGATTAGAATTGTTTAATATTTTGATTATAGTAAGGTACATTAATTAACCTTTTGTTCGTCATGCATGTTTAATCTGTAGATTTCTCTTACCCATTTCAAATTATAAACGCAATCTAATTACTACTTTCATCATTAACCAATTCTGCTTTCATCTAGTTTTAGGAAACAAAATTTTAAGATTAACTTATAGATAAGTATTATCTATTAGATCTATTAACACCCTACTACAACTTCATTTAAACTTATTTATAATTATAATATTAGTTAGAATCTTGGGCGTAATTATTTTACAAAAATTCCAAATGTTTACTTTTTATATTAGTCAAATACTTAAAGTTTATATTTAAAACGGAACAATTTAGTTAAACTACGCTTAAAAAATTAAAACTAATTTGAAATTATTATTATTGTTCCAAAGATTTTTATAAATAATATTTGCCAAATACACTTTCTTAAAACGCGCTTACCTATTTAAAATATACGATGTCAGTTTTTTCGTTTTCGAGCAATCCAATATTGACATATAACAAGCACAGTCGTTCATCATTTCTAACAATTATTTTTGTATCTCTAAAATAAGTTTATTCAATTTTTTTTTAGGTCGTCATAAAAACTGTCATAAAGAACTGTAAACAACTCATAAAATTGGATAAATCAATAAAAAATAATCGGTAATAATTGGCTAATCGTTATGGCATTATGTTATACCATAGCAACGCTCGACCTCACACATCTTTAGTAACTCGTCAAAAATCATTGGAATTCATAGCGCTGACCTTGCAACATCAAATTATCACTTATATAGATTGCAACAAAACTGTTTTAATGGTAAAAGTTTTACTAATGATGGTGACCCGAAATCGCACTTTGTTTAGTTTTTAACTGATAAGGACCAGAAATTCTACAAATGTGGAGTTACCAGAAAGCTGGCAAAAGGTCATTGAACACAATGATACATTTATAATAAACTAAAATTCATTCTTTGTATAAAAAATGGAGTTATCTTAAACTAAAAAACCGAAATTATTTTCTTGCCAATTCGATAGGTATAATGCATTATGTATCGTTATGTAAGTGTACAGTCAAACTAAAAAATAATCAACACCCTACATCTTTGTAATTTGGGTACCTAGAACTAAAAGTACTAAAATTACAAAGATCAATCTTAATTGTTGTTTAACCATGCAGCGCCAGATTTTGTTTCTTAGAATAGTACGTTTACTGTAGGTCTGTTTCTAGGGTGTTGATTACTTCTTAGTTTGACTGTACATTAGCGGTGTTATGGTCCGTTTAACTAAAAGAAAATTAGAGAAAGCACACAGACACTATTTAAACGATGAGCGTATTTCTGTATACTTTTTTGTTTTGAAGCCAAAAGCAAAAGAGGGACAAAAATCCAATAATTTTTAACATTGCACCTTGAAAATAGGTGCTGATAAATGTTATATCTGTTGCATTTACATTTTCTAAAACTGCTGTTTGAATTAATTTATGTAATATTATTTTTAGTTTTTATTTAAAAGAAAAATCTTTTGATATTAAATTCTAATAAAATTCATTTTTCAATATAATATCTACTTTTTTACGCATAGGTAGGTACATACTATAATACATAATTACATACATACATAGTCCGAAAACAAATTTTAATAAATATGTAAGTAAATATAATATAAAAATATTCTTAACGTAATATAATAAATATTCATTTTTTTAAAATTTAATTCAGCCTTATAATATATTTTTAATTTTGTTATAGCTATATTGTTTTTAATTTTGAGAACGTTTTTTTTAATTTTGTTATACGTCTCACTAACAATTACAGATTATTTATTTTTTATAAAGCAGAAGTTACTGTCAATTTAAACCACGAACAGATAAAACTTTTCTTTTATGTACACAGTAAACTACAACAAGATGTTGACGTTGTCGATTGAAATGTAGAAATTTTGTTAACTTCTAATTACTCGTAAAGTTGTGTAACTTTGAAACCATTCTACAGCAAAATTGTATATTTGTTAACTACGTCTCTAGCCACTATGTGCACATTAAAATTATATTTAAGCATAACTATAATAGTAATTTTTGTATAGAATCTGTTTATTTACTTAAAGTACAGTATAATTTTACATAAATTTATTACATTAAAATTGTGAGTTATCATTATTTTTTTTTGGTTATTTTTATACGTGTGCAAAATATGAATATCTATAAAACAATTACAACTATGAGAAACATAAAAGCTTTGTTTTATAAAATTTTAAAACCTATTTGCAAGTATCACAAGAAACACCATATATCTATTTTCGATGTAAATTATGCCAATAGTTTTAGTATTTAACGTAGTTACACAATTATTTAAGTAAATTAATTGATTTTCGAGTTCGTGTATTTTACATATTATTTTTACGATTTACATTAATCTTGTTTAGTTGTCAAATACCCTTTTACGGAAAATACATTTATCATTTGTTGCCTTTTAAATATTTTTTATATATTGTTTTCTGTAAATAGTAATTCTTACTTTCATTGCACTTTTTTTGTATTAAATAGTAAAAAGCAAAATTAATTGTGGCTACCTTAAAAATAGTAAGTCAAAACAACAGAACTGATTAATATACAAAGACTAATAGCGATAATATTACAATAAAGATATACAAAAGTCAACCAAATTTCCTCGCTTTTTCATGTGGATTATTACAACATTATAACAAAAGCTCTTCTTTTAAAGAGTCGAGAAAGAAAGCGGGCTGAGAATTTAAATGAAATTTTTGTGGGTAGGTTTAAAGCAAAATTAATGAAACACCTTTTCAAGTTCTCTTTATAGTAGATTGAAAATGAAAACTTTAATGCTACAGGTCCACTTATTACATAAAGTAGATACTAGAATTAAATATTAAGTAAGAGATTAAATAATTCAATTTATAAAACAATTGTAACAAAAATTAAATCATTATTAAAACACTTAATCATGGGAGGTACTACAATTTTTATGTTTTTAATCAAAATTCTGAAAATGATTCGTTTAAGTGATTACAAAATGAACACGAATTTTAATATTAATTATTTTACGTTATAGAATTTCTAGCATAGAGCTTTAATTCACTTAGCCTATAAATAATTACACATTAAAATAGTTGTAAACTCAAACATTCACATTTGAACAGACTATTTACATGCCATACAATAATATTCCCAAATTCAATCTTCACTTATTACTAAAGAGGATGTTGTGATTAAAACCAGGAATGAAGCTATTAATATACCGAAAATTTTACGAGGGGTTGTTCACTCTGACAGCCTCGGGCTCGTTATATTAAAAAAAACAAGGGATGCTAAGTTTGTAGTGAGTTTCAAGTTCTCGTCCAATTTGTTTAGCTACAAAAGTGGTAAACCACACAAATTAAAGCAAGCATAAGTTTCAAACGCTACAAACTGGCCTAACAAATTGTGTCAGTGGGCTAATTAAAATAACTTAGACTTGCTTGATTTTAATAAGTACATGCCTAATTGAAATTTCAAACCCACTTGACGTAGAATTTGCATCGAAATCTACAAAAATAAATCATGTATAAATCCGCGAAAAAAATATAATTTATCGTTGTAAGTTATTTGATAATAATGCAAATGTGCGTTAGTTTCACGGAGCGAAAAGAATGGTAATTCTCACTATGTAGTATGGGAATGATTACACCAGAACACAAAAAAAAAGTGGTCTGTATATTTGACCAGACCCATCTATATAGGTATATGTATTTTGATCCGCTGAATGCAAATCCGTAGTCGGTTTGGTCCGTACACCCTCAAAATCTTGAATAAATTGCGAGAAATTGCAATTTTTCGCCAATTTAAGCAGTTTTTCGCAATTTATTCAAAATTTTGAGGGTGTACGGGCCAAACGAATTTTGGATTTGGATTAAGTGAACCAAAATACATATAGATAGATGGATTTAGTCAAATGTACAGTCAATTTTTTTTGTGTGCCGGTGATAATATTTGGTGCTATTTTTTACTACTTTATTAATGTTTTTTTACAATTTTTGATAAATGTATGAATGATCGAGATTAACAGATTCTGAATTTGAATTCCTCGCATTAGAATGTATATACATATAAGGAAGATACTTAATCTAGTCTAATAATTTTTTTTTAATTTTCATAAATTCAATTTTTAGCCATTTTTTAGCAGTTTTTTGCAATTTAATCAAAATTTTGGGGGTGTACGGGCCAGACAGATTTCGGATTTGAATTCAGCGCATTAAAATACATTGAGATAGATGGGTCTGGTCAAATGTACAAACTACTTTTTTTTTTGGGTGGTGGTGTTACCATGTAGCATGGGACTCATTACAATCTTACCTGGTAATTTTAACCATGTTACATGATGTGTATAGTAAATATTACTTTATAGCATAGAAATCAGAGCCATGAGAGAATAGCACTGAATCTAGGATTGCCACCTAACTTTATAATAAAGTATTGTACGTTATTTCGAGCAATTATACTATTTATTTTATGAGAACAATCAAGTACGCAAAAATATTTTATTTCACATAGTTTGATTTTTCTAGTATTTATTTTACGTTAATTATTAAAAGACCAAAAAAGTTGAGCGTAATTTTGCTTATAACGGATAATAGATCGACAGGGTGACTGAACTGAGTATTGGTTTTTGAACGCAACAAGCGCTGCAAGTAGAGCCAACTTATTTTATGCCGCGGGGTTCTTGAAATTATACAAAATCAAATCTTATTATATAAACTAACAAAACTGTTGAGAAGTAGTCTGTACCAAACACAATTAACAATTATTTTGCACTTTGACTTAAACGCGATGTGTTAATTCTCGCAAAGTTTGCTTTACATTTGAATTCTCATTTTTGTATCAAATTATACAAGGCAACTTGCTAAACATACATATACTACATATTTTGTATCCAATTGTACGACCTGGTAGCGCTGAACGCAACCTAAACTCAAATATCAATATTGTCAATCTCAAACATAGAAACCATAACCATATAGTATGGAAATGAGTCCTATGAAGGATGATTAGTCTTACTATTCAAGTTAGAGATAATTACTATGTCCAACAAATATTTGGAGAGAAAATCTTTGTCAACATATTAGGGAGACCGGGGTTGAAAGTCACAATTTTTTTCCTATGTATTTATAGAGCCTATTGTCTTAATTTATCAATGACATTTATATATCAATAGATAGTGTATTTATTCTAGTTTAAGAAAAATAAAGACTTTTTTTCTACCATTCTTCTTCTTCTTTATCTTCGCTTTTAATGCAATTGTTCCAACTGCTCCCTTATTGGGGTAGGCGTGTTCTTAAAGAGTATTCTCTTCTATTATAAACCATTTTTGGAAGGATGTCATAATCACATTGAAGCTTCACGGAAGACCTATTCCAGCTACTTTTCGGCCTGCCTGGTTTCCTTTTAGGTTCACCTATTGCCAAAACTCGCTGCACTATGTGGGTCTGATTTTGACGTTGAACATGTCCATACTACTTTAATTGAGATTCATCCATAAAATCCTTAATTGATTGAACACTTAATGAACCTCGGATATGTTTATTACGTACATGATATTTCTTCATGACAAATGTATAATTATAGCCAATCGTTTATGTAGTAAAACCCTTAGAAACCAATAAAAAAGGCCGTACATATTCATGGTTGCTTTGCACAGGTGACAACTAGTCCCCGTTTCCTTGAGGCAACTTTCCCCAAAACAGTTTGGACAATTAACTCCCAAAATAAATTTAAATCAATGGTCATTTAAGAAACCATATGAATGATATCATGAAGCATATCTTAAACATCATAAATACACGAAAAAGTATATTACTATGCAAAATTTAAATATACTTACGAGACTCCAAACAGATTCACAAAAAATTACTTTCACTGTACAAAAAAAACGAACGCATAAATTTTTTTACGGTATTTCAGAGTGAACTGAAGTGAAGTACGCAAGGAGGTATTGTGCTCGGGCTTCTTGGACACTGGTAAACAAATTTATTAATTCATTAGGTTTACTGTTATGGCTTTTGCGACAACCTACCCTTGACACAACCATACCCGGTCTCCTCTACATGGTAATAATTCTTATGTTACATAGTGAGAATTACCATTTTCGTTTTTTCGCGTGGCTTAATTTTTTTTATTTGCTACTAATTTTAAAACGTAAAATAACAAATAACAAATTATTAATTAATTTAAATTGTTGTAGGTAATCCATTTGAAATATTAATGATAATTATAAATATATAATAGATAAATACAAATAAATAGATAATCATAATTTATTTGTTTGTTCACTTCGTCTAATTTTCTTTTAAATGGTTGTAAATCTGTTATGTTATTCTTTATTGCCAATGTATTATTTGGGCTCTCGTTATTAATTTAATTTGATGTTAAATTTGAATGTGGAGTAGGCAGCAAACGGATATAGGGAAATCATTAAATATAAAGCAAACAACCAGAAATTTATATGATTGTGTTAAATACTATTCAATTATTAATAGTACAACTCGAATATAGCCTAAAGATAAGAAATTAAACCTCTTGAATCGTAGCACGTGCTGCGAATTTGAGCGGCTTTTTACGTCTTGATATTACACCGATTGCTTTTATATTTATTAAGTTACTTGTTAACTTTATGCCAGTGTATATTTTTAAAGCCCATGCGTCGTTAATTGTTACTAATGTAATTTTAATTTGTTATTGATTTATTAATATTATTATAACATTTAGGAAGAGGGTAATTAATATTTAACTTGATTTGGTTTCAAATATCAAAAATTGAAATTACTGCGCAATGTTTTATAATTAACAATGTGTTTGATGTATCCATATATTTTTTTATAATTTGTATTTACTATTAATGATTTACGTATTTAAGATATTTAAATTATGCTTCAACTATTTTCTTGTTGCAGATGGGTATTACTGCTGATTAGACTATGCATTTCGCTCTCACAATTCGCTTTACACAATCTTTTGCCAAATAATGCACTGTTTTCTATCCATAAACCGAAAGCCGCAAGGAGTCTTTCTGTAAAGGCAGTATTATCATTTTAAAATAGCACATTTATTCGTTTGTATAGCATCGCGTTTTTGTTTGTTTGCCAATAGACTTTAATGTGATTTTCAAAAAATGATACGCGAGTCTACGTGCCGGAATGGTTAGTTTGAGGTTCTTGTTCAATTGATTGGCTCACTCAGCAGTTTGCAGAGACGAACATCAAAACAAAGGTAGGCCAAGATCACTTTATACGTTTCAAAAAAAAACCACCGAAATAGAAAATGGAGTTTTGATTAAATCAATTTATAAATGTTGCGATTAAAGATTTATTATAAAGTTATTCCAGTGATTTTTTGAACGTTTTTATTAAAAATGTAAATGTGTTTTGTAATAATATTTCTTACGGCAAAGTATCTTAAATATGTTTTTTATATTGGATTTTTCTTCGGGGCCGGGCCCATACACAATAAGTACCAAGGAGTCTGCAGGAAATAATAAAAAAAGTATACATTTATTTTGTCTCGTTATTTTTATCGATCTGTATCTTTAATAAACACTGGTTACTTTTAAAGTGGTAGTCAAAATTTTATTATTTTCTAGATTCGATTATATTTGCATTTTTATTACTTATTTATTGATTAATTTAAGTTCAAAAATATTTTCAATTTATTAGTAGCTTATTAGCCGTTAAATTAAATTATTATTATATAGTTTCTATCTATCTATCTTATTTTTAGAGAAGGTTTTAATTAACATAGAGTTTTTAAAATATTGATTTTGTTCTTTTTATCTTTTTATCCATTTATTACGTTTACAGTTTAAAATTATTTTTTGTTATAAAAAAAATTAATAATTGCTGTTTACTATTAATTCAAACTTACAGTATTACATTAATTTCTGAAGCGAATAATGACTAATAATAATACAGTCATGTTTTTAATGCTATAATTTAGATTTTGATTTGAAGATTTTTACAAGTAAAAAGCGGTTTAGAAATACATAGAAAAGTTTTTAATGATTTGAATCATATTATGATATTAAAAACGCATAATTATTTATGTTAATATTAAAAATTAAAGAATCATTGAGTAAATAAAAGTAAATTAAAAAATGTTTATAAATAAACTTAACTTATAAATAACTACCCTAATAGTATATTAAAGCAAGATCGGTAAAAAATTATTCATCCGTTACTGATAATATCAATATTGTTTTAATTTTAAGAGATCACATGAAAAACTGCATTTAAAAAACATTGAAAAATTTTTAATATAAAAGGGGTCATATTAAATAATGGTTAAGCTTAGCCTCGGCGTCTTCATTCGCTAGGGTTTTAAACGTCATACATAATTTAAAAGCTCGATCGAGAAATATTCGATTTACTACTAAGCCAATTCTCTCAAAAAGTAAATTTGTCAATTATAGAACTAAGTCTGATATTTCCAATAATATGACACTGTTTGTAATTCATTTAATCCATTTAAACTCATTTTATTATACTGTTAATAATACTTAGGTATACGTACTGATCAAACTTAACTTTACATCTTCAAAGTTTAATGGTAAAAAGATTATTAGAGGAAATAAGAAAACTTGTTAATAACTCATTACAATATAATTGTTGGAAACTTTAGATTTAATAGTGAATTTCCACTTTCATAGGAAACTGCACTGCTCTTGTGTAAAAACATCTCGATATAATTCATCCTTTTATAGTCGGGATATTATCCTTGTATATTGTTATAGGCATTTAAGACGACGGTTTTATAATTAAACATGAAGCTTATTGTTCAATAAATTTAACGTGTAAGATGAAATTATAAAATATCCATGTAATATATGGCTTATCGAAAACTTATACGGTAATGAGCTGAAAAGTTAATCGTAATATTTTTAACGTGTCTATTAAAAAAATACGTTTTTATTAAACAGTAAGTTTGATAGAATGTTCTTTAAAGGTCCTATTTCACCAGCAAAATGCGTCAGTTATCTTAAAATTTATTGGAAAGATTTTTATACTTGATAAGTGTCGTGTCGTTCTTGCAAATATTTCCTAATAAATTTGATTTAAAAATGTTATATTTCACGGTAGAAATTGATGTTTATAATCGTCCTAGTTTTATAAGTTTTAGAACACATTTATGACGAAATATAAAAATATTTTGTCAAAAAGCAATTAAAAGAAATAGAATATCTATTCTAACAATTATAATAAAAACTTTTTTTTTAACGTTATATTGATCCTGTGTAAGCTTCTTTTCCGAATGTAAATAAAAGCTCTTCGTGCAGTTTAACTCTATTGAAAACTTTGCCGTATGAGGATTTGCATATACAATTTGTGGGTGTACACATACCTACATATGTAGGACGTTCATTTTCTTAATGTCACAAAATTTCTATTGTAACCAAAATTCGGAATCCGTAAAATGATGATTAAAGTTTCCGATGATGAACAATCGAAACTTGTTAAGCTTCGTATAACGAACATTTGCTTTAGACAGAACGAACTTTGACGTATAAGTCCGTGATTGAAAATCACTTTTGTGATCTTGCAAAAAAACGTAGTAGTAGTCTTATTTAAATTTTCGTCTTCAAATTTAGTTCGAATTCCACGTAATTTAACATAGTATGTCTTTTATAGTTTCAATCGTGCCGAAGAAGATCTTAAAATAGTTTTTGTCGGTTTTTATTTTGAGAGAGTTTTGCAATTTATTTTTAAAGTTGTGGTTTTTACCTTAGGTCAAGTGCGAGTTTACTAAAAGTTATGTTATTTTAATTTCAAAAATACAATATTACTTAAAATTTTTTTTATTAAAAGATACGATTTTTGATTTTAATAAATTAAATACTTTAAACATATTTGAAATAGAAGTTTCATGTTTATTACAATCGATATAAATATGATAATAGGTACAAATAAATAGGTACCTACATATGTTATTGAAAACATCTTTTTTTGGCGCAATTTAGTTTTTGATGTGGTTGGTGATAGTTTTTCACATTTGGATCTTCATTGTTTTCGATTAATGTTATTGTAGACAACCCATTTTTTATCACCAGTGATGATTTATTTTAAAAGTGAGCGATTTTGTTGTATTTGAGGTACATACTATAATTACTCATTTATTGTGATTAAATGAATCTCTTTCAATTCATGTGGATCTCAAATATCGAGCTATTAAACAAGTTCAAAACATTTTAAATGACTTTCAATTATTGTATGTGATACATTTTACCTCTCTATAATCTTTCACTCAGTTGTATAATGATGTTTCAATTAAGGGTCATTATAAACTTCACTTGGGCAACCAGAATGTTGGTCATTTTTAAGCGAAACATTTTGAAACCAAGTTTTTTAATCAATTTTGACACGTCCGTTTTATTAAGCATTTATTTTTATAAACTTTGCATAAGTCTTTGTGAGGCTCACAAGCTTTCTTGCCTTTATAGAAATAAAAAAAAATATCAAAAAAGTTGATAATAATAATAATAATATGTAAGTACATACGTATACATACTTTTTTGGACTTTGTGGAAAAACTGCACTAAACGTAGTTTCACACAGTATTATGGATTAATTTTATGGTTTTTTATTGCTTTGCACTTTTTATAGAACTATAATTATTTGGTTTTTTTAATTTTTTTTTGTAGCGTATTATTGTTAATAATAATTATAATATGATAATAATCAAATCTTTTAATATATTCGTTTACTATATATTAATAAATATATTTATCTCAAAAAAGTCGTTATGCAATGGTTAACTTTTAACTGCCGATAGTTTTTACTGTTTTATTGATCTCCAACAGCAAAAAAAAGTTTAATAACATTTTTATTTTATACTGCAGTTTTGACAATATTTTTAGTAATTGAATATAGATTTATATTAATTGTAACAAAGATGAAGGTTTTAATTCAAACGTATTTACGTATTCAATTTATCAAAACATTCTATAAAAAATCCATCTTTTAATAAAAAATATTTGAAATATCGCATTTTTGATATTAAACTGACATAACTTTTAGTTAAGTCGCCCATGACCTAGCGTAAAAATCACAACTTTAAAAACGAATTGCGAAGCTTCGTCAAAATATCGACAAAAATGGTTTTAACACCTTCTTCAGGCGATTAGTACAAAGCCTTTTAAAAGTTAATTCATATAAATATATGTTCTTATGCCTACCTAGATTGAGAAAAATATTAAACTAAATCATTTAATAATAAAATACTTGGATAGATATTATAAAATTTAGCAATATGATTTAGTAATACGATTGCCAAATATTTTTCCTCGGTTAAATACATGTAAAATTACGGAATTCCTGTAAAATAAAATAAAACGCAAGCTGCTTAAAAGACAAATATGTAATTTTAGACATTTAGAACAATTTTTTATAGAATTTTTTACTTACCTATGAATAGCGTGTCCTTCACCTTCTATTATATGTCCTTTTACACGTTTGTTATTCCTTATCAGATTTTTAGTTAATTTCTATTTTAATTCTTACAGAATACAGACTTTATTGCAAAATTAGTGCAAACGCATATTCGGTTACCTAATGCAAAATTTCTAATAAAACAAAGTTTTAGTTAAGTCGAAAATCCAAATTTTTATGTCGATAAAAAAGTTTATCGATCAGCCACTGAGTTTTTGATATACGTAATAACGTCCTCTGTGCGTAATAATCGTTTCTTACGAGACAATTTTTTATAGAACAGCTAAAAATACTTCAAAAAATTCATTTAAAATTATAAATATGTGTTTATTATGACATTACAATTTTTATCCTCTTACAGATAATAAATCATAATTTTTTTTTAATGAACTGCTTTTTATATTTGCATCAGGCTCCCTCGATATATGTTAAACTTAATCAAAAATTTAGGATCGATAAGGTTAATAGAACTTTTGAAATTATAAAAGTAATAAAATTCAATCTGTTTTATTTACAAATACAACTTATATCTATATTTAGTATAAAAAAATAACGTATACATTTATTTAAACTTAAAACATTTTAGTTTCCGAAAACTGCACAATACATTTGCTGAAAAATTTAAAGCATATGTATACATACACTAATTGTGAGAAATTTCTTCGATACGTTCTTTAAGTTGGCCTCTGAGTTTTATACCTACCATTGTTCGTGGAATTATATAAAAAAAAATATATATATATTGCCTAATTTGGTACGTTTGCTATTTTGTATAAGAAATATTAGAGAATCGAGTAAAGCCAACAACAATGGAATTACTTCTATTGTTGCTTTCGCACAAAGTAACTTTTTGACGCGAATTATTAGTTATTTTTTGCGAATTTTGCGATTTTCCATCGACGATACCTAATACTATTTAATTAAAAGGCTCTGTATTTAACAATATTTAAAACAGGAAGTTCGATTTGTTGAAACCTTCATGTTAATAATTCTATTGCTATTACAAACATGTCAACTTATTAGTCAATCGTTAAGTACAAAATTACAATTTTAGTTATTATACTTATAAATAATCACAGATTAATGTAACATCAATTGTCGTTGTTTACTATTTACATAATGCTTTTAATTCTTTTTAAATGAAACGATTCAATTTATCGCTATAATTTTAGAGATCGTTAATTATTCAATTTGCACTAAAAGTATTCATATAGGTACAAATGTTTCATTCCCAACAGATGTTGAGCCTCCAAAGGATTACATTTTAAAATTTGTTAATCCTAAAACAAATCTTTTTAAAATGAATTTTTAAATTCGGATTGAAATTTGAAGCACAATCCAACAGTCAATTAACTAAGCAGTTGACTTTCTCTTTCATTAAACATACAAGACTCATTATTTTTTCAAAAATTAAAAAGTGTTTATTTTTCATCAATAAATGAATTATTTTCTAAGACAATCTCAAACATACGTATAAATTGTCAAATTTAGTATGTACTTTTAAAAAACTTTCACGAATAAAAAGCAAGAAATTTTTTATTTATGTAGAATTCGTTAATTAGATTACATATTAGATTTTAAATGGTTGATTAAAATTTGAAATTTTTGGAACTGTATTAAAGTAATTTATACAGTTATCTATACAATTGATTAAAGCAGGGGTCTCCAAACTAGGACTCGTGGGACGCATCCTACTCGCACTTTTTAAAATTATTGGTTCTTTATAACACACATCCACATAAGTAAGTACGTTTGTAAATTACGATAATATTTTACGATAAAAAGTCGGATTAAAAATGAACATTTAAAAACCCAGAAGGCTCCATAATAAGAATAAACAACACTCACCTGGAAAATGTGGGGAAAATACATAGGTATATCTAGGACAAGTACGACTGGGAAGTCAAGATGTGACCTCCCCCATATAGCCTTAATCTTGCACCATCAAATTTTCAATTATTTCGATTTTTTAAAACCCTAAATTGTAAAAGTTTCACTAATGATCATGACCTGAAATTGCACTTGGCTCACTTGTTTTTGCTGATAAGGACCAAAATTTTACGAACTTCGAATCATGGTGTTACCAGAAGGATTGAACTAAATGGTACGTTTATGTGTAATTAAAAACCATTTTTAGTATAAAAAAATTGAATTGTACTTCAAACTAAAAAACCGAAGTTATTTTCTTGTCAACCCGGTAGTACGTCATGCGGCCCTTTCCTTAAGAAGTTTGGAGACCCCTGGATTAAAGTAATTTGATTATAAATTAACAATTCTCGAAAAAAATTTGTTAATATTTATATTTCAAATTGAAGAATTATTTATCTCTAAAAATTACAGTTACACCAGTTAAATTACCCTGCATATTCCTTAAAAAAGACATGCACATGTTTTACTTAAATATATGCAGTTAGTTTAACACCAACAATGCAATATTATTAAATCTTTCAGTCATTTAAAATTTATACAATTTTATAATTTATTTTGCACTGCCAATTTGAAAAGATACTGTGGCTTTTTTGCCAAATAGTATCATTTAATTCTAAGAAACTTTGGGCACAGTTTTTATCAAAATTTTCAAGCAAATAAATTATTAGTTCGTCTTAATTTTTATACGGCGGATAGCCTATCCGCCACTAAATTTCGATTTTTATAGACAAAGCATTAGAAAGTTTTTTGCGACGAATAGTAGTGTAGGTTTTTTTAATAAAATATCTTTTGATATTTATATTACTTTATGTAAACTACGTATTTTGCCGAAGGCATTTTTCAAACAACGGGAACAAATGTATAGAGAGTTGACTGTAAAGTTGTTAAATAATGGATTCTTGTAAGAAAAATAATTTATGGGTTAACGTCGTATTAAGTTTCGTTTATTTTCTGTGAGTGCTTTTGTAAGCTTGAATAGACATTAGTTATAAATTACAGTCTTTACAAAGTATGTTTTTTCTTCAAAAATATCAGAAAACAATTTGATTTCTTTGCCTTTGTTTTAAGTTTTATTTGCATTTCTTTTAATAAGTTGTTTAGTACAAAAGTGAGTGTACCTATATATGCTTACGGTATAAGATGCATATGAATACTTTTCTGTTACCATGAAATTAAGAAAATATATCTACTCTCCAAACATTTCAGAGCCCAAAAAATCAGTTTTGCAATCCTAATTATATTCACGTAATCGTTCTTATCATATATTGGACAAAATGTACATTTTTGTTTATATGCGAAAATCTAAATAATGTTATCAAGATTTCAACAAGCATAATTAACGGCAACACTGATAATTTGCGCAAAATCATACCTCGTGCGAACAATCTGAGCTACCCTCGTTATTAAATATAGTCACCGTCGTAGTCGTGGGTCCTTTCACTGTAGATCGTGTCGAGGCGTACCGCTGGTGATAACCCACTGCATATTGACATCTCTGGTTTTGATCCTTTTTGCTTCCGAAAATGGTACAGAATAACATTTCTCGCATCCCTCTGTTTAACAAAAAGAAAACAATAATTTAGGCAATTGCCGTAAGTTAAAAATTTAAAGCAGTATTGTTCCACAGGTTTTTTTGGCCATGTGAGTTAAAAAAATTTTTTTGATTTTTGGCAAGCTGACATAAAGAACTTGGTCATCTCTGAAATAAATATTAGAGAAATTGATTATCGTTACTTCAGGTATTACTTCATAGATACATATATAAAGTTACCGGCTGTCCCATTTTAAAACCTAGTAGCAGTCAAAATTAAAAATTTTGAAGACCGCCATAACATATGGGAAAATTGTGTTATAGGTACATAGGAACTTAATTTAACACAGTGTACCTAAACTATCTATGACGGAACTTGATTTTTCATCATCTTTCAAGGATGCCCAAAAACCTCTTCTGATTTTTTAGCATTAATGAAACCAATTTTTTTTCTTAGAATATAATTTTTTTATTTTACACACTTCACGAAATTAATTATGTATTTTAAGAAACCCTTACTAGGTTTTGAAATTGCCTTCGTTGTTATTGTGTTTTGTATTTGACAAATTAAAAAAAAAGTGAAGTTCCTAGTTTAAAGAAAATTAATTATTCTATAAAAAAAACAATTTTGACAGAATAAAAATGATGCTGTGTGTAAAAGACTCTATTAAGAGCAAAAATACCAAAAAATCAGGTTTTGAAAATGTGGCTGTTACTAGGTTTTAAAATGGGACAACGAAAATAAATTAATATAAAGAAAAAATTGATATAAAAAATCTGAAAGACAAACAAATATTTTTTTATCAATGTTGGTTATGATGAGACCACATTTAATACGATTCGAAAAATAAACCTATACTTTAAAATAAATATTTCTTTAAACTCAAAATTGTTACCTTCGTCCTATACACATCGTTTTTATGAAAAAAAAAATGATCAGGTTTTTTAAAAGTATTTAATTAAAATATTAATTTTATGGGTAGTTCACGTTTCAAAGAGTCTGAATGACCCCTGAAACACTAGTTGGACAGCACTGTTTTAAAATAACATGTCTGTAATTAAAGGAAAAATGCTAAAAGTAGAAAACAAAGCATACCTTGGTTGTTTTCGAATATAAAATACTTATAAGCCATCTTTTTGCTGCGTATTTTTCCTTCTAAAGACGTCGTTTCTTTATTTATTGTCTCGCATAAATAATAAATAATATGAAACAACGCACAGCAATATAAATTTGAATCTGGAAATAAATTAGACTTACCTTCTGAAATTCTTCGATAGGAAAGCGTACAACAACGGATTAATTCCCGAATTGAAGTAAGTAACCAGAAAAGTTAATGGTGTGAGTAATGCACTAAAGTTTGTATCTCCGTGATAATTATGTGACCAATACTGCCACATCTTTCTTGCATGAAATGGAAGATTGCACAGAGCAAACGTTAAAACAACTATTATCAGCATCTTTATAACTCCTCGCCGAGCCTTTAGAACATTTTGACTTGAACTGGAGATGGGAACCGTATTTGATCCTAAATTAACCTCGCTATTCTGTACTTCCTGAAAAGTTTGTTATATTACATTTTAAATTATAATTAGCTTAACGTAACAATTTATTGCTACAGAATAATGTGTCAAAGAATTTATTGTACATAGAGTTTTGTATTTATAATTCAATTAAGCGGTGAATTCAAACTTCGCGTTTTGTATATTAAAATGTTATGTTGTATGCGAATACACGTTTTAATCAAAATTCACAAGTTGGAAACATCGTAAAACTTAATAAAATCACTTTTGTGTTATTAAACAAATTAGATTGGTACATACATATACCTAATACATACCTAAATCAAAAGCATATAAAAAGAAAGCATATTTCTTGTCTAATACAAAATTTTTTAAAGTTATACTTCTTTTGGCGCGCGAAGAGCTAAATTTTAGCAGGCAACGGAAGCTGCGTGCGCACATTTAACGAAAATTCTATAGTATGAAGTTAGCCGTCTGAGAAAGTAAATTAATTATTGTGAATCATGCTTAAAACCGAGTGTGCACATTCGAGCTCAAAGTGGCACATTTCGATCTCGGGAAAATGAAGCGCGCCGCTCCGCGTCGCGCTTCATTTGCTTCCCTCGCTCGGAAATGTGCCACTTTTCGCTCGAATGTGCCCATACTGGTATTCATCGGATTTATCTGGTTTTTCTTTTTATTAAATTTAGTCCAATAAATTAACTCTTAAATAGAGTCTTTTAATTTTTAGTTAAAACTATTTCGGCTTATAATAACACAATAGAGATGTTTGATTTTTTCATGGTCCATGAGTCACGCCTATGCAAAAGACAGAAAATGGTCCTAGCTTGCTGCTACACTCTGACCTGCAAACATCACCATGTTGCCCCTTAATATTTTATTAAAACAGTTTTTTGGGACTATATTTATTTTGCGTTATTGTTCACTGTAAGTATGTTTTCAGTTTGCGTTTATTATTTTCATCCGTCTGTAGAGCTCCGCCTTCGTGCAGATATTTTGAAGGTCATAGACCATGAGGAAATCAAACCTCTCTACTTTATTAGTAAAAGGGACTTCAGACAGATAATGATAATAGCAATTATATTACTATACTATTTCTGGTATCTCTGTCTAGTTGTTTATTAGAAGCGCGTGTTTTCTTTTCTAATTGTTTTTCTTCAATGACTAGATCCGAACTTGCTATCTTTAGCTTTGTAACATTTCTCTCCTTTTTGTAATCCTTTAGGTACTTGGGTTAATGTCTCTCACGTTGGGATCTCCTTGGAGATGTGACTTGATTGGTATCTGATGTATTCTGTTCGTCTGGAGGTTGTCTTCTGATTATATGTGCCTGGTGTCTTAACTGTTTGTTTCCTTTTCATCTTGTATTGTTCAATTTCCTATGCTTTGCGCAGTTTCAATTTTTCTGGTAACCATTTTTCTTCTTTTCCGCATTTTTTGTACCATATCGGGTTTCCTACTTTTTCGTCAGTTTTGGTTCTATCTTTCCTTTTGTTTTCTCCATTGCTCTTGGCTTATCGTGTCTGGGTGAGCTAAATCTAATCTTGTCAATACTACTTCTCCGGCCATTTCTGTGAGTACTTCATCTACTGTTGGTAGTGGGTAGGTTACTTTTTCAATTACTGTGTTTATTATACGTTTATAATTGTCTCAAATTCTTACAGACCTATTTGGTTTAACTATTGGTACAATGAGTCTAGCGCATTCTAATTGCGCTGTTGGTATTAGAACCCCTTTTATTATTGCATTTTCTAATTCCAATTCAATTTTTTTTTATTGCAAATATCACATGTCTGGGTTTTAAAAATATTGGTTTTGTATTTGCTTTTAATTGTATTTTAATAGGTGTTCCTTTAAAAGGTTTTCTCTTTACAATAGTAACATTCTTTGTTTTTAAATACACATGATTCTGGGTAGTGTTTGCCATTGCATCTAAAACAATTACGTGTATTTTTCGTTTTTTTTTGTGACTGCTTGCCTAATTTCTGGTATCTTTTATGCTTTATATTCTGCATTTCTTTGCTTTTGATGTATCCTACTTGACGTAATTGACTTTTGATGAATTTTTTCAATCCTTGATGTTTTTCATTGCTATCTCAGTGGCCTGGATTTCTTCAATTGTTTTCTGTAAAGTTAGGTTCTTATCTGAGATAATAATCTTTCCTGCACGTGATTATTCATTATTCCACATACAATTCTATCTCGGAACACTTCAAATTCACAAACTCACTTAACTTTTTTAATTTGGTCATATATTCTACACTACTTTTTCTTACTTTCTGTCAAGGCCTACTTTTTGACAAGGCGAACAGTGGGGAGGTGGTATAATATTTTTTTAGAGAGGCGCGGTAACATGTAGTTTGGAAACCACTGGTCCAGCTGTACACAAACGCAAGGTGCGGAACATAACATTTGGTTATATTGAATTTGGTTACGCTAAAGAAGTATAACTTCTAACGGGCGTACATAAGTACAAGCACCGCTCTTTTTTAAATAGCATTGTAAATAGAAAAACCTTTTTTTCGTTTTTATACGAGTTAATTCAACTGGATGACTATTTTTTGAATATACGCTTCTTTTTCTGAATAAACAAATACAATATCTTCCTGTTACATTCAGTGCTGCGTAAAACCTCATGAGTGTCCTCATGCAGATATAATTTGGTTTCTGTTTAGTATAGGATAGTCAGATAACTATCAAATTTATAAAAAACTTAGTTTTTTAGTTAAAAATGAATGCGAATGTTTTGTGGAAACATCAACAGTGTGGCCTTTTTTAAAATTTGTTTTTTACTATTATGCTTTTGGGAGAAATTAGTGGCTTATTGTGGGACACAAAAGGCATATTTTGCGTCTCATAATTGCACTACACCACATATATTTTTTATTAAATTAATCTTGGATTTAAGTTTGCTTCAACAGTAAAAACAATTAAAATTGTTAGTGCTCAAAAAATACAAAAGCGCATTTCTTAAATTAGATGACTGTAGTGGTTTTAAATTTTATTTATTGTCAGTTTCAAATTCAATATAGAGACAAGTAATCGAATAAAATAAATTGATGGACTTCTGGTCGAGAATTGTAATGCAAGTTGCTTCGTTAAAATTGTTGTCTGAAACTGTGATTGGACGCGATGAAGTCAAGTTTAATGTGGTGTAATTCTCTTATTGCTTATTTAAAATTGTCTTTTTGTTTCTGTTACACGTTTGTGCACTTTTATTTGCAAGTTTAATGTCTAAACGTGTGTAAATATCAAAGAAACTTGAACCGTCGTAGTCTTTGTTTCAATATTAAATATTCTAGTGTGTTCTACATATACTACGATTTTTATGTCGCAGGTAAATTTTTTTACACCGGGACATATTTTCCTCGTTTTTATATCTTGTTCGATGCCCTTCCAATCTAAATTGAAATTTATGGATTATTGTGTCTAGTAAAGCCGATTACTTGAACATCGTTATATTAGAAAACAAATTATAGAAAACATGAGTAGATAAGATTTAATATTGCAAATTTTTTTTATTGATGTAAATACAGTCAAACCTCGATAAGCCGAATTTTTGATAACTAGAACCTGTTTCTTTAGGACTTGCCTATTTCAACGTTAATATTTTTATATCCATAACTCGAATTATTCTTAGTTTCTCTTCAACTTCGACTTATCGAGGTTCGACTGTATTTAAAAAAATGTGTAAGTAGTTTCAAACACATACTAAAACATAGTTTTGTAGAATTGTTTAATAGTGAAGTGTTGAGAAATAATTGGTATACAGTAGAACCTCGATAAGTTGAAGGGAAACTAAAAATAATTCGAGTTATCAAAAATTCAAGTTATCGATATAAAAATATTAACGTTGAAATAGGCAAGTCCTAGGAAACAACTTCAAGTTATCAAAAATTCGGCTTATCGAGGTTCGACTTATAGAGGTTTGACTGTATGTACAATCTCCAGTGTAATTATTAAAATTGCAACAAATGTTTAATTCCGCTCAAAAGTTTCAAAACCGCTCAAAATCTCGTTTAACGCTGTTTCGTTTAACGCTAAAAGTTATTTGAGCATATTCTCCGCGATAAGCGTGGTCTTACAGTACATCGTTGTAGGAGAATTACGTACAAAATAACATATGGTTTCACTTTTCGGTCATAACTCTTTATTGGTAATACCCAACACAAGCATATTCTATACCAATCATCTTTGGTTTTTTTTTATCGAAACTAACAAACATTTCTCGCATAAAAATAATAGAACAAATATATTCTTAGTTTAAACTGAGATCAGCCAAAATCCATTTGATCCGTATGCTATGGACCAATGGATCGAAAAGTTCACAAATGAAACGCTTGACTCTTCTGGGAACGTTAACGCAAGAAGCGTGAGCCCAATGCAAACAACTTAAGAACCGCAACCAGTCCTCTCCGGGCTTAGAGCGTGAAAAAAGATTATTGCAATATATGCATGGACAGTCTTCTTCGTTATCTGGAGGGTTATTAGAAAAATTGTCTGTGTCTGTGGCACGAATGCTATTGGTTGGCTACGGCTCGTCTACCTATACACAAACGGAAGGAACGCAACACAACACGTGGTTATATTTCATTTATCGAAATTTACCAAATTAAATTCAAAATTATGATTTGAAAGAGCGAAGATAAAGTAGACAAATAAATGAATGTTGGGTTTGTGCACGTTTGAGCAAAAAGTGTCACATTTCCGAACGAGAGAAGGAAATAAAGAGCCACGCGAAGCGGCGCGCTTTATTTTCCGAGATCGGAATATACCACTTTGAGCTCGAATGTGCACACTCGGTTTTAAGCGTGATTTACAATAATTTAAGCCAATAAAGCAGTTGAATAATTTTAATCGTTCCCTTTCACTTGCATTGACAAGTTTGTTGTATCTTTTCGCTTTCTTCCACCCATTGCTATGGTAACGAACATAAAATCGATATTTACTAAAGAGCCAGCCCCTCTTAGGTCGATTTTTGACCTACTGAACGGAAAAATTTCTGACCGGGCTCAAATTGTAGAGGGCAAAAAACTAATTAATCGTGTATAATTTTTTTTTCTTAAAAGTGCCTGGAACATGGTGTTTTACCGACTTGAAAAATTAGCTGCACCTGAACGGTTGAATGAGTTTTTATCGCAATTTTGACGAGTTTTTTAATTGTCACCAATTATTTAAGTTAGATATTGATGAAAAAGGTTCTAAACGAATTTTTGCTAACTCGAACCTGTTTCTTTTGCCTATTTCAACGTTAACATTTTTATATCGATAACTCGAATTTTTAATAAATCGAATTATTTTTAGTTTCCCTTCAACTTTGACTTATTGAGGTTCGACTGTAAAAGCATTTTGACTTTAAACGTTTGTTTTCATACTTGAAAAAAATTTTTTTTTAATTTTTATAAAAATTTTTTTTTGATTTTCATTCGAGTTTTTCTCAATGTTCCCAAACTTTTTTTAAATATTTTTTTTCACAAATCAATTGTATTTTTTATGCTCTTTCTAATGACGCTAGTCAGTAATTTTTCCATCCACTCATTCGAATTTAGGCAAACTTGTGATGAAAGAGGCGCTGGCTCTTTTAAAATGTTTTAAAAGAGCGAAAAGAAGTATAATCTCAAAAAGTAAAAATTTTACTTTATAAGTAATTGCTATATAATTAACGTATTAAGACTATGAAAAAAAGTAATTATATTAGTAAGTGAAAAACATAACATAAGATCATTTTTCAACACTTCATTGTAATTTTTTTTTAAAGTAGTACACGTCTATTTCCAATATTGCTGCCCCATGTAGTGCATTCTTTACATTCCGGATGTGTCGCGGATTCTACTTACATTCGTACAAAGCATTGTTTTAGTGTAAAAAAAAGTATCGTCGTTACAATCCTGTCGATTTAAAAATTCAATTAAGTTTGATCAATTTTTAACCATACATTTATTTTGCGATGAAAAAACCAATTTTCATTCTTTTCGTAGAAAATTAGTTGATAGGTTCAATTCATTATGGCATTCTCCTATAGAATGCATCTTTGTTAGATCGAATCGTAAATCTCTTTGAAGTTGTAGACTCAAACTTTCCTAAAACACAGCACCGAATTTACTTTCTCGAATGAAAATCCTTTTATCAATAACAGACTGCAGAAGTTATTAAAACATACCATCCAAGAATAAAAGACAAAAAGCACAGTTTTAAAATTTTAGCAGACCGCTCATTTTGCATGTTATCTAACATAACTAGTGGCCATATTTATTTTAGGGTATGTATAATAAATATGCCAATGTTCGTATTGAACGTAGACGGTAAATTCTTTACATTTGCAGAAAGTATTAAATCCTACAACACAAGTTGAATATTCTCCTTGAGTAAATATGTTCTCCGAATACTCAAATAGACGCAATTAGGTCTTTGAATTTTTTTTTTTTTTTTATAAATGAAAAGATCATATATAAGTTTTATAACAAAACTATTTTTATTTTTTTTTTCGCAATATTTTAAAAGTTATATCAAAATAAAAATTAATTTTGGATCCAGTACCGAAAACACGCCGACAGCTCCCGAACAAACACGAGCGTGTGTGACGTCATAATGTTAGTTTTCATTCATTGCAGCTTATACAGAAATAATAAATGCAGTGTTTTGATCTATTTAATTCTTTTGTCATGGTTAAATACTCAAGTTTATATTAAAAATGCCGAACCACAAAAGTTATCGTTCTTGTTTTGTACCATTATGTACAAATACTACAAAACAATTCCTGACAAAATGTTTTAAATGTTCCCCAAGATGAAAAACGTCGAAATAAATGGTTTCAAGCAGTGCATCGTTATAATCCCAAAACAAAATCGAATTTTTTTGTTGTGAAGATCATTTCGATGTAAGTATTTTATAATACTATTGTTAGTAATTATTATTTATCCAAGTATACAAATCAAATAAGTAGAATTCAGTAAAAAATATATCAACATCAGGAATATTATCAGGCTTTGCCTTTATAAATCCTTTATCACACATAGCTATCGGAATTAACTAACAAATCGTTTTTTAGCAGTAAATTTTCAATATTATTGTCAACTCACGTGTAATAGCCGTAAACGCTGTCCTGTTATTAAACAGCTATAACATTATGACGTCACTAAGATGGTGGCCAATTTTGGCGCGTTTATAGGCACGTGATTTTTTTTAAAATTGTATCAATTTTTAATTGCTTATAATTAATTGAAAAAATTTTTTTTTTAAGTATTTTGCATTAAATATCCATATTATTAATAATAAAGTTTTAAAATACATAAAAAAAATCAATAATTTTTTTTTCAAATACCTAATTGGATTTTAAACACTATTTTAATCGTATTTTTTATATAATCATTTTTTAAGTAACAATGAGTAAACTCATCTTTCTAAATTTATACTCGTTATTAAATATATTTAGACAATTTACAACATAGTTTTTGAAGTTATACTTCTTTTGGCGTTGAAAATAAAATAACAGCAGGCAACGGAAGTTGCGCGCGTACACTTAACAAAATTTTGACACTTAAAGTTGAATGTCTAAGAAACTAATTCAATTATTGTGAATCACGCTTAAAACCGAGTGTGCACATTCGAGCTCAAAGTGGCACATTCCGATCTCGGGAAAATAAAGCGCGCCGCTCCGCGTCGCGCTTATTTGCTTCCCTCGCTCGGTAATATGCCACTTTTCGCTCGAATGTGTACATCCTGGCATTTATTGAATTTGTTTAAACTATTCATTAAATTTCAAAAGAAAATAGTAATGTATTCAAATAAAATGACATATATTGATAATTTTCTGAGATCAAATTGCACACTTCATACAGTTTCGTAATTTTTAGTTAAAATTATTTAGAAAGTAAGTTAATTGTTGTGAATCACGCTTAAAACCGAGTGTGCACATTCGAGCTCAAAGTGGCACATTCTGATCTCGGGAAAATGAAGCGCGCCGCTCCGCGTCGCGCTTCATTTGCTTTCCTCGCTCGGAAATGTGCCACTTTTCGCTCGAATGTGCACATCCTGGCATTTATTGAATTTGTTTAAATTATTCTTTGAATTTCTAAAGAAAATAGTAATGTATTCAAATAAAATGACATATATTCATAATTTTCTGAGATCAAATTACACACGTCATACAGTTTCTTAATTTTTAATTAAAATCATTTAGAAAGTAAGTTAATTGTTGTGAATCACGCTTAAAACCGAGTGTGCACATTCGAGCTCAAAGTGGCACATTCCGATCTCGGAAAAATGAAGCGCGCCGCTCCGCGTCGCGCTTCATTTGCTTCCTTCGCTCGGAAATGTGCCACTTTTCGCTCGAATGTGCACATCCTCGCATTTATTGAATTTGTTTAAATTATTTTTTGGATTTCAAAAGGAAATAGTAATGTATTCAAATAAAATGGCATATATAATCTGCAAAGCCAGCCTATTTTAGATTTTGCTTTGGGGTCCCAAAGAATAAAATCCATCGTTATTTAATAATAATCGTATGCGTCCGAATTAAAACATTTAAAAACGTCATTTTTATGCTTTAATATGATTAGCTGTTAAATTTTTCTATTAAAGATATCTACACGCTCAGGGTGGCATTTCAAAGCTGAAATATAGTTGTTTTGTGCAAAGAATATAAATTCGCATAATTGATACCCCCGAAAAATAACACGGTGCTGAAATTACACGTATTTTACTGATTTTTCATGATTTTTAACTTATTCCAGTGTCTTGACTGTTGCATACAAACAGCTAATATATTTTAGTTTTCAAAAATATCTGACCAATTTATACATTTTTTGTTTTGTTTTTGATTTACACGGTTTTCTCCGTGTAAATCGGGGTAAGAGTGTACAGTGGGCATGTCTCAAAATTAGATTATTTAAGAGAGGTGCAGTAACATATAGTTAGAAAACCACTTGTTTAGCTATACACACCTGCTTATATTTAATTTAGTCACGCCAAAGAAGTATAACTTCTAGTGCGCGCACCGGTATTTTTATTGTTGTATGTATTTGTAAATTTTATAAGTAGATTACACGATGTTTTGCGTTAATCATTTGGGCTGCATTACAAATATCGGTAAATTCTACATTACGTGTAAATTTATTATGTCGATGTTTGAACTAAAATTTATACAAACAGGAATTATATTTGAAAGCGATTTATACGTAGAATTGAATATAAATTTTAATACAAAATTGCGGAAAAAGCGAATTGCAAACATTGTATTTCATATGTATGGAAATTCACTTTACCTACAAGATTAGCTACAACGTGAATCCACAAAGAAAATTTAGAAGAAACTTATCGTCGATAACCATATCAGCTTCGGTCACAGCCGATTTTATGTTCTTGTTTGTACGCATTCTACGTGCTTAGTACATATTGGCAGTCTACAGCTCACTGTTATTGGCTGATCAAATAAGATCCGAAACGGACCAGGAATATTTCATAAGAGATAAAAATCAAAAAGAGAAATCCCAAAATTCATCAAAAGATATTTTTACCTTTAGAAAACAGATTCAGAGAAAGCAATTTTAATTGACAAAAAAATCAATATGTTGGCTTTTAATCACCTACAAAAACCGTTTGGTATATACCATTATAAAATTAGTTAGGGCTTATTTAGTCAAAGAAATAAATATTCATTTAATTAAGGAATTATAGAAATATGAAATTTCCTGTGTGAATATAAAAAAATTAGAAATTTAATCAGAAAATTGTATGTACCATCTAATCTCGTTAATCGTTTTAAAATGCGAACGTAGTTTTCTATTCAATCTGCGTCTTCCCTTTATATTTTACATGAGAAATTTGCGAGGAACTGTTCCAAACTATTGGGTTGGCAAGAATGTAATTTCGGTTTTTTCAAATCGTTAGCGTTATAATTTTTTTGAATCACTTTGGTTAACGTTATAATTTTTTTCGTTTGACAGATGATGTTTAAATGTCAAATTTAATATGGAGTCCAAAACCGAACATTTTTGTCATTTTTTGCTCTTTTATTTTGGCACAGGCCAAAAAGCTTCCGATGCTCAAAGTGAAGTTTATGGTGATGAATGCTTAAGGTAGTTCACTCTTAAATGCACTTTCTTTAGGAATTTCATGAAATTGAAATATGATATTGAGCTAAGTGTCATTTATATTTAAAAAAAAACATTAAATTTTTTGACCGTTTCTAAAACGGAATTTCAGTCATTAAAAAGTGTACATAATTAACATGCAATAGCTCAGAAGGTTATATAAAAAGACACAGTTTTGTGTATATCTTAAAAACGTTTCTTAACTATTTTTTTTTAAATAAAAAAATTATTAAATAAAATAAAGATTTTTGTACCGTTTTGCCAAAAAATATTAATATTCAAACTTAAAGAAATAGACGCCTTGGTAGGTTAAACATTCTAGCGTGGCAACACTGTATGCCCCAACGTTCTACCGCATTTAATATGTACTTACTATTAGAAAAACTTTTTTTCCAGGATAAATAATTTTTCGTAAAATATGGTTTATTAATTAGCCTAATTGTAAATAATGTAATAAAATTTGTTTGTTCATAATGACTTAAAATATTTTGTTTTTCGGAATTTATTAAATTTTTTAATTTTGTAAAGGATTAATATTAGAACAAAAATATGGTGCCAGGTTCAATAATATTTCAATAATGCTTTGAAATAATATAATATTTATTTATAAACATTGTTACATATGAATTAATAACAATTTAATATATTTATATTATAAAAAGTCAAAAATTTAGTAACAATTAAAATTTTTTTTCTGACTCATCCAATTTCACAATCTGTCGATCACTACACAAGTTATCATGAGTCTTCAGTTTTGCATTTTTTGCATCATTCATCGCAGAAATACTTTTTTTTAGATTATCAGGGACGTTTAGTCACTTGTAAAAAATTATAAGAACTTGTATGGGAACTGATGTCACGGCCACCATAGAGCCCTGACCTGCCCCATCAGATTACCATTTAATTCAATCTTTACAAAACTTTTTAAATGTCATAAATTTTAGTAAAGGTAATGATAAGATAATTGGACAAAAAGGTTCATATAGGTATAGTTCCTTACAATCCATTCTTTGTATAAAAAAATTGAGTTCTACTTCAAACTAGAAAACCGAAATTACTTTCTTGCCAACCCGACACAAATGTTTATCTTAACACTAATAATGAAATTATTTGCGTTAAAGCAAACCTTTTTATCTCCAGGTTTTCCGCGAATTGATTGCTTTCCATTTAACCCTTGATATTGTCCATTTACAGAAGCGTTTAGTTGTTTTTCTAATTTTCTTGAACTCGTCCACAATCCTACAGCTATTCTTGTGTACAGCAACTGAAACATTTTTAGCAAATTAAATTACAGCTTTAACCTATTCATTTATTAAAATTACAAAGTACGGTCCAAGTTCTTTTTTATTGATGCCAAAATTGGTTTTATTGCACCGTTCCATCTTTGCCTTTAAAATGTATATTTTTTACGGAGATTCTTTTGTAAATGCAATCATAAAAAGCTTATTTGAAACGCTAACTCACATCTGCTCCAAGTAGATATTAGTATTCACTTTCTAAAATGGAATATTAGAGTTCCACGTTGTGTTTCATTATCTTTAATGCTTTATCTGAAGATTCGTTGAATCGGTATTAGCAGCAATTAGAATAAATTGTCCCGATCACTGAATTTAATATTTTAATTTAAACTACGGTTCAATTTCAATAAGCAAATTACATGAATATCTACTTGTTATTGATTTCACCAATTCTAGTTTCATTATTTGTTATCAGCACGACAAATGCTTTTTTTATTTATACTTAACTTAGATCGTCTGTATACAAATTTAGTTGTATTGTTGAACTTAATTGCTTTTATGATTTTCATGGTTTTATAAATATAAGTACAGTAGAAACTCTGTTATCCGAACTAATTAATGTTGCAGCTCATCCGGACAATGGAAAATCCGGATAATTGAAAAAAAAAAACAATTTTACCTTGTTAGGTATTTATTTACAAAAAAAACGAAACAAATAATTATTAATTATAAAATCAACAGTAAAAAAATACCAAATAGAATCATAAAATGTTTAGGTAAAATTAAAAGTAAATTGATCATTGTTAATTGTGGCGAAAAGCGGAGTGTGCACATTCGAGCTCAAAGTGGCACATTCCGATCTCGGGAAAATGAAGCGCGCCGCTCCGCGTCGCGCTTCATTTGCCTCCCTCGCTCGGAAATGTGCCACTTTTCGCTCAAATGCGCACATCTTGGTGTTAATTGGATTCGACTATATTAATAACAAATTCTTTAAATTCAGATTTTCTATTCCGAGAAAGTTATCGCTTGAAAGTGCACATACTCCTTAATAATTGAATTTGCCTATCTTCTCTCTTACAAATAATATTAATTAAATCAAACTGTACTAAATGTACAGTAGGGTATTTTTACCAAAAACCACATTTCTAATTTAGTAGGGGAGAAGGAGGTCAATTGAACCACGGGGCAATTGAACCAGTGGGCTTAAAAAATCGAAAAAATCAAAACAATGAGTCATCCTTGCAAAATTGTTTTCGAATATGCGACAGCTTGGTTTGCACAAAATTTCAAATCATTATGATAATTTAATCTTTCAATATCGAGTTTTCGTGTTTTTTAGTATGTCAAAATTGTTTTTCAGCTCTCAACAATTTTTTTATAATATTGTCATTTTTATTTTTAATGAGAAAATTTTAATTGTTATGTCTTTATACATGCATATTATTTAAATTTTCTATCGATTCTTTGCAAAATAGTTCTTTTAATAATTTATTTTACACTAATTACTACAAAATTGTCATATGGGGTCAATTGAACCATCAATTTCGGGGGCGATTGGACCACTGTGAGCATCAGAATTGCGCTCGCATTTCGGCTTACAAATGAAAATATTTACAGGAATAAAAATGTAGCGTTTGTTGTTGTAATGTTCAATCAACAGAAAATTTAGCTTTCAGCCAAAATAATTTTCAGCTGAACGTATTGTATCCAAATGATGGCAACAACGGTATTCTACACGACAAAACTAATCAAATACAAGAAGCTGTTATTCTTACTCCTTTATTAATACGTCCTTTACCCGAAGCTACACCTAGTCAAAATATTAGAAAGGGTCGTGTACGAGGCAAAACTGCAATATACACTGGTACTCCTGAAAAATTAGAAATTGAAAGGAAAATCAGTGATATTAAAAGACTAAAAAAAATGAATTTAACTGAAAAGCCAAAGAAAGTTAAAAAAAATAACAAAAAAGAATAATTTTGTCTTTAAAAGTTTGTGAAAGTGTTGATTATTATGATATATAATATAATGTTTCATCAAAAATAAATAATATAAGGTTAAAGATTAAATAAATAATAATATCTTTATTGAAAATATTTATTTTTATGTTAGACACTGTTGGTTCAATTGACCCCGACTAATGGTTCAATTGCTTCCACGTGGGGGACAATTGAACCGTTCGGCGCCGTTGCACAATTGAATATTTATTGGAAATTTTAATTATTTGTTGACTAATTCACATGTCAAAAATGATAATGGATAAAATAAACTATTGTTCCATAAAAAAAAATTATTATTTTGGTTTTATTCATGGAAAAAAAAATTCTTGAATATTTTTTGGTTCAATTGACTCCCTTCTCCCCTACTTTTAAGCTAGACTAGATGGGAGACTACATAGTACATAAAAAAAAATACTTTAACTCTTTCCGAATTTTGACTCTTATGTCCCCACCGTTTTTTTAACAAATCCCACCCAAGTCATTCTAAAATTGTGATGCACCACCTATGTAACATATAATTATTTTTTTATATTTAAAAATTCAATTAATCCATAAATGAAGTCTAATTACAACAGTGTATACAAAATGCGCTTTAAAACTAATTTGTTTATAATTTTCAGAAAAATGAAAATTACCCAAAAATATTTCGAGACATTAATTTTGACATATAAATCTTCAACAATCTACAAAAAAAGATATAAAAATCAACTAGTTGATTTTCAGTGGCCCACTTCAGAAAATTTGACTCATAAACAATTTTAATTAATCAAAATCGCGAATTAGTAAACATTCGAAAGTTCACCCGAAAATATTTTTATCAAGTTCGAAACAATTAGACGTGCGGAAGAGCACCATGATAACTTATCAAAAGGAATAAAATATCTAACCTTTTTCAAACAAAAAATAGATCTAATTTATTCGACTTAAAATTTTTTCAATTGAAGAATAAAATAATAATATATGCAAATCCGATAAATACGAGGATGTGCGCATTCGAGCGAAAAGTGGCACATTTCCGAGCGAGGGAGGCAAATGAAGCGCGACGCGGAGCGGCGCGCTTCATTTTCCCGAGATCGGAATGTGCCACTTTGAGCTCGAATGCGCACACTCGGTTTTAAGCACGATTACGAAACGTTCCGTATTAAAAGGAAAAAACGAACGCGGTGGACAATCCGGATAATCGCGAATCCGTATAGCTGAGGTCCGGATAATCGAGGTGTTCTGTATTCACAATATTGGTTGATTTATTAAAAATCAGGTATGATAAAAAAAACCTTCAAAATCTAACAAAAATTGAAGATAGTTTGTAGGTAAAGGATGCAATGAATGGTTATCATTATGGATTTTTTTTTCCAAAGATAATTTAAAGAATTGCTCACATGTAGTTTTTTTCACATTAAACATCTATTGAAAGGTACAACTTAATGGCGTTAGTAAATTTTCAATAATTCCATTGTATTTCAAGTTAACACTTTTTTTCAATATTGAGCTACAAAATATGTAACACGTACGGTGCCTATAACTTTATTTTTGTCATATTTTTATAAAAGAACTGATTTATTTTTATTCGAGTTTCTTTTTTTAAATTGAAATTAGGGAATGTTGTAGAATGCTTTGTTTACATCTTCAACAGTACGTTTACTCATATATTACGTTCAAATATTTTCTGAATTTACTAATTCTTAAATATAATATGTATGTAAATTTTTTCAATATAAAACTTGAATTATAAATTTTTCAATTATCTAAGTATCTGTAAATATACCGGGTGTCTCATTTAAAGTGCCACGAGCTTATAACTCCTAAACCTATATAAATTTAAAAAAAGTACAAGTGTAAACGTGTCTTTATTTTTGTGATCTACCCACTCGCATAAATCTGAATTTTGTTCTACTTCTGCTTTTACCAGAAATCGTGTCAACTTTCTTATCTTAAATAGAACTGTGTTAATTTTTTTTTAAAGAATTAGAGCTTTCCCAAAAATTCTTATTGGTTTAAAAGTTTTACCAAAGTGCCATGAGCAAATGGTAACTTATTACTTATAAATTGTTGGAAATCCCTAAGCGAGATTTATTCAATTTTCTAAAAAAATCAATACCGTTCTATTTAGGATAAGCAAGTTGATATTATACACGTATGAGGTTAAACTGAAAGTAGAACAAAATTTATATTGAAGCCAGTTGATAGACTTTATAAATGAAGGAAACTTTTTATACGTGTACTTTTTTTGGAACTCTGATTAGTTTAGGAGTTGTAAGTTTGTGGCCCTTCAATTGATACACCAGGTAGAGTGTCTAAAAATGGGCGCAACAGCTACGCACGGCGACATTCTTTGTTCAGTTCTAAATCTTAATGTCAAAATGATGTATCATGTTTCACCTCACGAGGTTTTCGAAATATAGACTTTGGTCCATAAATAAATGTTTGTTTCAATAGCGGTTGGTCGAGATTACTCAAAATAAGAATAATAAAGACATTTTAATAGTATTGTTTTGTTAAGTTTTTTTTAGTTCTAAATTTGTTATTAATATTTTTTATTAACATGTGTTTACAGAAAACACATTTGGCAATGTTGTAAAATACACTTTGTATTTTTATGCCATTTCAGTCATACGCATTGCTGTAAAATTTTTACATTTATATATTAGTACCGTAGTATGCTAGTACAACGTTGCCAAACGTATGTTTTTTTAAGTGGTTCCTAAAAACATAAAAAGCATGATACAACATTTGTACATTAGGATTTCCAATTCAGAATTGATGGATAAATGCCACTGCCTGTAACTTTTCCAGCAATTTACATACACTGTGTATATTAGAATTTTTTAATTAATTTAATTTATTTCCAAAATTGTAATTTTATGTACCTACAAATTTTAATGTGTCACTTCAAATTGCACAAAACATTTGTTTACAATATTCAACAATCTTTATACAGAATAAACGATAATGTCAAATATCACTCTTAATCATTGTCAGCACTATAAGATTAATCTAGTGTTCAATAACGTACATAACGTTTTCTTTTGGTGGGCGAGTATAACACACGCACCCCCATTGATTTGTAGGTCAAAATAGAAAGTGCTGCACTCGAAATTTTAATTTACTGCAAGTTCCAACGTTAAACATTAACAAGAGTGTTATGTGCTTATATTTTCTTGATATCTGATAAAGATAATTGTTCCTTTTGTTACTGTACTATAGTTAAGAAAATTGAAAATTAACGAGCGATTGAAACGCCAAAATAAGAAAAAAGTATTTGATTTGCTTGGTGGATGAAAATTTTGTCCTGAAATATCATAGAGCTGAAAATTTTTAACTTTTCCCATGCATAATTTAGAAAATTATATTTTGCGAACAACCCCTAAATAATAATTACGTAATTGTTATATAATACGCTTCCAAAGTTATTTAGCTATTCTATAATCATATCCGCGTCAACGCAAGTTTCGTGTTTAGACTTCGCATGGAACGTAATCATCGCCCTAGTCGGAAGTTGCCCGTGCTTTCTTCTCACCTTTTCTTTCTAATGACATTTGTGCGAGGAAAAATTGCGCGTCAAAAGCAAAATTAATAACCCGATTCTGAATTATAATTGAGCATACAAAAATTTGAACCGAAAGTGAATGCTAACGTATCTATTGTTATTTACAATAATTATTTTAATAAAAGTTGTTGTTTCTTTTTCGCCACGCCACCTGCGATTATTTATGATGTACCAACATGTACGCCCAAAATTTTATTTAACGTGTGGGTTCACTTCCCAAATGATAAAAAATGCCATTTATTTTGTTCGCTAAATAAAACTTGTACGTTTATTTCCAAAGCCCTTCGTACTTGCTCTTTTTTAAAAAGGAATTTCAGCTCTATAAACATGTCGGTATTTATAACAAATTAAACAATCTACATATATATTAAGTAATTAACCACAAAGTGATACGAAATAAAGTCAAAAGGCAAAAACCAACAATTTGCATTAAAAAATATTTTAATACTTACCGTCATAATTGCTAAGGGTATGACATAGAGAAATACGAAGTTGATAATGTCGAACAGCTGAGAATTGAACTTCTTTCTATTTGCTATGCAAACCGTTTCGTTTTTTGCTCCAATCGACGTGGTTATTGTGTTCACCCAGAAAAATTTTGGAGCACTGTATAGTGCACTCATAATCCATACGGAAAAAATTACCAGCTAGAAAACAATGATAAAATTAACTAACGATTAAAAGTAAATTATAATGGGACTAAAATTCGAATAAATTTATCTATAAATATTCATTATTACAAGGAGTCCAGGAAAGTTATCCGCCTTTTGATATCGTTCATTTGGAACAAATTTAGTGATTCAGTGAGGATTGTTTTAAAAATACAGGTGACTCTGAATTTACGCAAATTTACGTTCGACGTGAATTGTTTTACGCAAATAAAATCGCGTAAATTAAATCTGTAAGTACAAAAAGACATGTTAGAAATTTAAGCTGATAGAGGTAGGGATTGGAAATATAGCAGAACCCGTCGATTTTCTCTTGAGTATGAGTGATGCCTGAGCAACGGTTGAAAACGGGTCTGAAATTGACCATAGAGTCCAACCTGAAAACATCAACATTCTTGTTTCGTTTCTGGCATTTAACGGAGTTTAAAAGGACGTCTACATGTACATTTATTTATTGTAACACGACACTCTCAGTTTATTACTAAATATCCACTATGGGCACGTAGGTTTTATCATGGACCCAAGTCTTGTATTATTAGATAATATCTAGGCGACCGAGCTTTGTTCGGTGTCTCAATTTCGCGGTGAGAATGTATTGACTTTCAGTCGCCTAGGTTTTGAAATATACCGGGTGTTTTATTTAAAGTGCCACGAGCTTATAACTGCTACAATAATACAAATTTCAAAAAAAAATACAAGTATAAAAGTTTCTTTAGTTTATACAATCTATTTATTGGCGTAAATATAAATTGTGCTCTACTTTCAGTCTAACCGGAAATTGTGTCAAATTTATTATCTTAAATAGAACGTTATTTTTTTTAGATAATTGGATAGAGCTCGTGGAAGGTTTTCCAAAAATGTATAACAAGTTACCATTTGATTAATAAATAATTTTAAAAAAACATTTTTTTATTTCGGATTCTTGTGTTTTAGTAAAGTGCTACGAGCTTATAATTCCTAAAATAATTAAAATTTCCAAAAAGTACATAATAAATGAAAGAAACCTTTATACTTGTATTTTTTTAGAAATTTTTATTATTTTAGGAATTATAAGTTTGTGGCATTTTAAATAAAACGCCCGCTATAGATATGAATGTAGTTGTGTATTAATGCATGAATATTTTAACCTATTGGTGTGTACTTAACTATTCTAAGAGATTGCACTAGAAAATACAATTTTATTTTCCGTGAAAACGCATCTTCTCAACGATAAAAAATGCGTATAAAAAATAGTACCGCGTAAATTCGGAGACGGCTGTAGTATCAAAATGTTATTATGAAGATAAACAGAAGTTATAGAAAATAATGGGCATTGTATTTTCGAGTACTAAAATAGCAGCCCCATGATGAGATAGGGCACAGACAAGCTGGACGGACAATATAAAAAGAATTGTTGGTTACAATTGGTTTAAAACACAAGGGATAAAGACTTAAGCAGCAATTTAAGGGAGACCTACATTTGGCGATGGATGAAAACACGCTAATGATGATGACGATATCTTTGAATCCAATTTTGTAGCCCAGTCACTTTAAATTACGGAAAACATTATAGCAGTCATTATATTTTTTAATAACTTTATTTCATTATTTTAAAAAAGTTCTTGGAAAGTCTTTATTATAATACTTTTAAGCCGATTCCTGCTTCTATTCTTTTCAATTTAGGTTTTGTCTTGTTGCTAGTTTTCTAGTTTTTAAGCATACACATATACCTATTACCTACAGTTTCCATAAATCGTTAGCGGACCATTAGTGCAATAAACAATTCCTTTACAAATATACAGCACGCAATTAAGCTTATACACTGAGTATCAACAAATACGTTTCGATGACCTAATTTTAAATGAACGCGGTTTAAGGTATTTCACTCGTACATTCATTATTCTTAAAAATTTGATGAATTTAAATATGATGTTGAGCTAAGGCTCTTTTATTTCATTAAAAAGCGAGATATTATTTATTAAAGTGTACATAATTAACACGCTATAGGTCAGAGATGTATATCAAAAGGGCAGATTCCTGTAGGGTAAAACTACCGACTTGAGACACGTTAAGTTCAGTTTTACACACTTAAATAATTTTGATAAAATGGTTTGTAAAATGCAAAAAAAACATCACTGATATTTCTATCGCCGCTAAAGATACATTAATTATACTTATAGCAGTATCGATAATTCTCATATTACTCGTATGTCACAATAAAATGGAAAATGTCCACAAATGGTATAGTGTCCAAAACCGGCGTTTCTGCACTGTATATTAAAAACTTCTCTTCCCAATTTTTTTTTAAACTAATATGTTGTAAAATAAAAAAATTTTTGGAATACACATGAGTTTTTTCAATTGGTTAAAAAGTTGCAAATATTCAAAGTTTACATTTTTTAAACAATACGTGCGTAGTGGGGTTTAGACATGACAGCTTGACTACACTTTGTGTCGTCATACTTTATTTGTCAATTGATCATGATCAAATGGCATTTTCAAAATATTTATATTTTAATAGTTTCAAACTGCAGTAACACAGATAAAAAAAGCCTATATGTATATTAGACTGGTTCAAAACTTTTTTTAATAGTTCTAGAAAAGAAAATAAGACGCTTGTTATAATTTGAATCCGTAAATTAATATTTAGTGATTCCTGGACGCAATTTTCCATTTTATTAATATAAGAATTTTTTCCGGAATTTTCTGAATTTAATTTTCTACAAAAAAAGTCTCACAATTTTTTTTATAACTTAACTCTTTTAAAAGCTATTCAAGATTCAAGTTGAAATCATGTAAAAATTAATATTTATTTTGACTTCGGGACTAATTACATAATATTGTGGGTAATTTTTTCTAACCGCTAGAAAATCGTGCCATTCAATTAATTTTCAAATTAAACAAATTTATTTTCTGCCAAAAAAACTATCTCTTTTCACTAATTATTTTAATGAATGATACAATTAATTCCACTTTAAAAGCATATTTTGTAGCACACATTCATAGAGCATTCGGTATAAGCAGTGACAGCGTTGCCACGTTTACTTTCTTTAAAAGTGTGATTGTATTAGTGCGTTCTGTATATAAACGTTTTTAATGTATCAAGTATAGTCTCTGACAAAAATAAAATACTCGGCCATTGAATATATTAAACATGTTGTACTCACTGTAAGCGTGTACTTTTAGTTCCGATTGTCACGAGTGAATTACCTTATCACACATTCGCATTAAGACCGTAATATTTTACTTTGTTCTTAAGTTAGCTTCCATACATTCGTGCCCAGTAATATTTTCAGTACTAAAAAAAAAATTTGAATCAATTTCCAATGTTGATTCTTTGGCAAGATTTGATGGCTCTTCAAGCTTTTATACTACAAAGAACCACCACTTCGTCTGTCCTTAGTACGGGCTTTGCTATTCATGATTCGAGAAAATGAATTCTTTAAAAATACATTAACTATATAAATGGAACGTTTAGAGCTTTGATTTTGAATTTCCTTTGGATAGGTGGAAAAATTTTGACTACTTTATGAATGACTTGAATAATTAATTACTTTTGATTTTTGACTCGCTATACGATTTTATTCGATTATAATTTATAAATAGTGTTTTTTGTCGACAAGTTAAATTAATAGAAATAATAAGGCCTCTTAACAAAACCTTCATAATAATAATAATTAAAAAAGTCTGACGTGAGTGTATTTTTTTACACAACATATTTTTTTTAAATATTATTTAATTCGAGATAAAATTTTGCATATCGTTTACCTTAGTTTTAATTAATACACGCTCAGTAAAACAACCTTTTCTGTATTAAAGAGTATTGATTGTTTTTAAAGTTAAAAAGTATACGATCTTAATTAACTTATAGCAAATTATGAAAGCCCGAACTTGTGTTTATTTATAAAATACTTAAAAGCATTAATTACTAATTGTTAATAGGAGATTTTATTTAAAAATTATGAAATATACAAAACTATGAAATGCATTGGCTCAATTCAGATTGTGAAGAAGAAATATGTATTTCTTTAAATCAACATTGTCAGTTTTAAGACAGGCCCTCATACTGATGTGTTTGCTATTCTTATCAATACTTTCGATTTTTAAAAAGTTATATTCTTTTTCTTCAGACAAGCAAAAGTTACATCAATCAAAGCGCGTGTTGTATGTTAACGGTGCGTTCTCTTCTCTAGCTCGGACGTTTCTAAATTCATAAGTAACAAACCGATATAAAAATATATTATTTTGAAAAATATAATTGTTTAGACTTTGTATATTTGTTAAATTTTTGATATTGATCAATACATTTCTCATCTTAAATACGAGGTTTAGTACAATTGGCTCAAAACCTACACGGAGCGATAATCTTCATTTCTGATTCAAAAAGCTTAATGTTAAAATGTTGTATCATGCTTCATACGTATTCAGTAGGTTCTCAAATTTTCAACTTCGCTCCATAAATAAGTATTAGTTTTAATAGCTACTGATAGAGATAACTGTAATTACAAATAATGAAAAAAATGTAATACTATGTATTGTTTCGTTAACGTTTATTTTTTTTACTTCACAGTTTGTTTTTAACAATTTTTATTTACACACTTTTAGGTAAATCACATTCTGCCTTTAAGAATAGCGTAGATATTTCTTATTATTCTCCCAAACATCCTTCAGATTGCAGATTTGAAACTGAACGAAGAATGTCTCTACGTATAGCTTTTGCGCCAATTTATACACTGTAAAAAATCGGGAGTGAATCCGAGTGAATTTTCATTCCCATCACTCGGATTTTCGGAGCGAAAACAAAAATCACTCCTCGCTCGGAGTTAACTTGGAGTTTTTTTCTAGCGGATTAATTGCGGAGTGAATTCTCATCAATTTCGGAGTGAATATAGATGTTCGGAGTGATTATCGATTTAACTTACAGAAATTATTATAATTCATTAAACACAATAGATTAAATTTAACATATAACCTAAATCTTCTTCTAAATCTTTACAATATAATTATAAAATTATTTTCATGACTGTAGTTAAGGTTAACGAAAGTAATAAATAAATAATACGTAAATAAGTCAATAAATTATATATTCAGAACAATATAATAATATAACAATTTAATCAAAAAATTACCTGATAGATGGCGTCCAAAGATATTTTTACAAAAATAATTTAAAAAAATGAAAGCACCATTAGTACTTCCGAACGCCATTTTCTGTTTTTTTATTTATATTATTATAAATCTAAATAATAATGATATTATTATTAATAATAATAATAATATTAATAATAATAACAACAATTTTTGTAATAATCAAATGTATTATTCAGAGTGAATTTTTTGAATTGTTCATATAAAACAATGTTTGGAGTGAATTTCACTCCGAGCGGGATTAAACTAATTAAAAGTCATCCACTTCGCATTCACTCCGTAATTCACTCCGCAAATTTTTTACTGTGTACACACTGTGTATAGCTTATAATGCATCAACCTAATAAAGATACATTAGAAATAGATTTAAAAAATAACGTTTTTGACGAAAAACTTGATCAAAAAACAAATTGGTTAAAATCTTTCCTCTACATTATCGGAAGGATTTGCCTTAAAGTTTCAATGAGCTAATCAAAATTCCATACAAATATTTGGAAACCCGAAAATCAATCTAAACCTATACAGTTAGGATGTATAATTTTAATATAGCAAATGCTATTCTTATACATTAAAAATGTATGCACATCAGTAAGTAAATTTTAATTTGTTTTCATATTGTTGGTATATTTTTATCGAGTTCTTTAACTTAATTTTTAATTTTGTAATAAGCTTTATATTATTGGTATTTCTAAACAAAATTGTTTAAGAAAGTACCGATCACTTAATATTAGTAAGAATTGCATTTGAGAAGCCCAACTACTTAAAGGTCAAAGTATAGGCCTTTCCTTTGAAAATGTTGTATGCATGTAGATACGGATTCAAGCATCTCTTCTCTGGTGTTTTTGCCTCTCTCTTGATACCTGAAGTTTAAGGCCTTTGATGTTCTGTAGTGCCTCCTTGTTAGTTATCTTCTGGAAGATTGGAATTTGTAGAGTAAAAAGATTACGGGGATCATATATTAGAATTTAAATTTACGGCAATTGTGTGCAAATATGATTAGGTACTGTTTGCACATTGAAAATATCATACGCAAAAAATTAATTGTGCTCATCAAATTTTATTGTATAAAATTGTACATATATGAACGTCCATATTGATTTTCAAATCCAGGCATATTAACTCAAAAAGTGAATGTTAACATAAATATTAAATGGCACGTGTAATTACGTTTCCCATGGGTTATATTTACAAATGTAACTTGGTGACAATTGTCTAAAAATCGTTTTAGGTATTCAGTATAATTGTGGTATTATTAAAAGTATTATTGCAGTTATACTTTTGTTACAATTTTGAGACAATGATTAATATGTTTTCGTGAAATTTTGAATTAACAAATAATTTAATAAACGCTTTCAGTTGATTATTGCGAATCGTGCTTAAAGCCGAGTGTGCACAATCGAGCTCAAAGTGGCACATTCCGATCTCGGGAAAATGAAACGCGCCGCTTCGCGTCGCGCTTCATTTGCCTCCCTCGCTCGGAAATGTGCCACTTTTCGCTCGAATGTGCACATCTTCGTATTCATTAAATTTGTTTACATTCATTTTTGAATTTAAAAAGAAAAAAGTAATATACCCAAATAAAATGAAATAGGGGAAAGTGGTACAAAATTATCCCTTCAGGTAATATGATTTCTCAACGGGATCATTTTATACCACTTTCCTCTAAATTTGAGCAAAAAGTGCAAATTTTGCGAGGACCAATTTATACATTGGCTTTTATGCAAATCAACAATAAATATCACATCTATCCCTCGATTTACTCGCCACTTGTTTTACACGACCTTGCTTTTACACGGTTTACAAAAATAATAATTCTAAAAATTTTCACGAATGAATAAAAAATACATTTTTGCTATATGTGAACCTGTTGTACCTTGGTCCCTTTGTACCTAGGGCAACTTTATTTTTTAATATTTGTGGGCTTTCGTGACCCATAATTTTCGATATTTTAAATGCCACGTTGACAGACTTTAACGTAAAGCAGCAATTGGCCAATGTACTTTGTTATTGTATGAGATGAATTGAAATTTTTAATCGAAAAAAAGTAAGTCTTTTTATATTCTTTTTACTTAAATATCTTATTGATTTTTATTACCTAATAACAAATGACTCATCGTAATAGAAAGATTATTTATTTATGTTTGCATAGTAGTAGTCCAATTTTGGCACAGCATAATATTTAAAATTTTTTTTGGAGTTTAAACATCAAGGGTCGGTGTGTTGTAAGTACCTCGGTCACTGTCGATAAATTGTACCTTGGCCCTAAGATCAACGTGCAATAAATAAAAATTTAGATATACCTTTGTTATAAATTCTTATTTTTTTTTATTTTGCTTCAGATAATATGACTCGCAAGTCTAACAAAAAATTTAAATTTTTGTAAAGTTAACCATTAAGTATGTGAAATTTTAGTATACGAGAAAAGTTTTGTTAATTTTTGAAACAATTTTAGTGTCATCTCAAAGAAGAACATTAGTAGTTCTTATAATCCAAAAATAAATATATAGTTTTCATAGAACAATGGGTTTTATTTTGCTTAATGTGAATAGAGCCAAAGTACATCTTCTCTGTTGTACCTTGGTTATAGATCCACTAATTTTTAAATCTTATAGCAATTTGAGTAAACGGTTGGTAATGCTTTCAAATATTTTATGATGAATACCTTATTAGTGCCCCACTACGATGCAATTCATTTTATCAACAAATAGTTACATATACAATTTAAAAAAAATTACAAGTGAAAAAAGGTACAACAGGTTCCCCTAAAAGATGTTTATTTTTAGTTATTTTTTAAGACAATTTGTTGGACGATATTATAGCGCAAAAATATTATATTTATTAATTTCCAAAAATAACAGACTAATTTATGCATATTTTGTTGTGTTATCGACATACAAAATGTCTCGTGTGAAGCAAAAAACCTTAAAGATTACAGGAGGTATAAATATTGAGCAGGCAAAGAGGCAAAAAGTAAGGCGACATGTAACTAAAAACGCAGTTAAAAATGTTCTATGTGCTACGGGCTTTAGTCACGCCAAAGAAGTATAACTTCTACACGCACAGGTTTTTTCTTAGAATATTTATTTTTAATAAAGTGGTAAGTTTATTATTGAAAGTTAAAGTAGGTTCTACTTAGATACATTATTGTTGTAGAAAATTTTCTAATTATAATAATTGTTCGAAATAGCAGAAATGTATTAATTTATACTTTTTTGCTCTGAAAATTAGTGATAATATTTTTTTTAATAATTATCGCAGTAAATCTGTATGTCTAAAGCGGCCTTAAGAATGGCTTTGTGTGTCTGAAAAAGAAATCCTCGAGTCAGCTATCAAGAAATATCACAGAAAATACGCTTGAACATATATTTACTGTGTTTTCAAAGGGAGTTGAATTCTGTCAACACTAACTTTTATACTTTTGTGTTTCATTACACTAAATTAATTTTCTGCTGTTATGACCGGGTTTGTAATAAAATTAAGGGTTTTTTAAACTTTAAAGAGTGTTGTTGTCATGGATACTAATTGTTTTAGAAATACTTAAATGTGCTTTTACATTTTATTATGAAAAATGCTTCGAAATTATAATTAATTTAGTTCCTTTCTTTTATTTTTGATGTTATATATATTATAATTAATTTTATTTTAAATTTTATTTCGTACGGATTTCATTTAATTTCTGTAAATAATTTTAAATTTGTTTCATTCAAATTTAGTAAATATACTATTATTTTAAATAAATATCTTCATCTTTAAAATTCACGTTAAAGGATTTAAATCATGAATTGTAGCAATCGGAATATTAATGCGGTCTTCCGCTCTAAAATTTTTTAGTAGTATTAAAAAAAAATGAAAATTACAAATTTGTTAAAAGCAAAGCTGTTGGTGGTCTTTACTTTGTAGTAGGAAAGTTCAATTTTACGCGAAATACAATTTTATAATTCATAATGAAAAGTCTAAATTTTAATAAGATAAACTAATTAAGAACTTTAACTTCAATTAGTGGCTTTTTAATCATCTTATTTTATTAATAACTTATTTTACTTTTGACACAAAAACGTGTATTCAGGGAAGTTTGAAAAACTTATTAAACTTTGGTAAATCGCTATCAAAACAAACCTTTTATAGTTCACTATAATGGGATGAACGTTTAATTTGAATACAATAGCGCTATGCCCATTTTGTTATAAAATAATCTACATCCATTATTTTTGGTAGAAAAGCCACGATGAATTTTATTAGTCCTTTATAGTAATCTATTGTGAAGTCTAAGGATTTTTTTGTGCGAAAACCTTACTAAACAAATTTATTTATTGCGTTAAGTCTAAAAGATAGTATTTCACTGTAGCACATAGAAAAAACATACCCATAATCCTAACAATAAAAATAACAAACTATTAATAAATTAATAAATACATCGTACACAATATTTAAGTATTTTTTTCGATTAAAACAACACATTTCTAATTTCACCAAATTATTTTTTAGGTCAAACTCTTAATTTAATCGAAAATATTTTTAACCTAAGGTTTGTTTTGAATCTGTTCGGGTATTAATCACAAAACTAACAAACTGTGATTATCCCTTCGTACACGGAATTAGTTAAAACTAACAAACTGATTAAAACAGGTTTTCAAGTGCTGCCTTTAGCTTTAATAAAAAATCAAAACGTTTTATGTGTAACTTTGAATTGAAAAACACGCATTCGTTTTCTATCTACTAAATATGAATTCCATTAAAAATCTGAAATGAAACCTCGATATTTGCCGCTTTACTGAACGTCCCTCTTTTGTTAAGATAAAGGTATTAGTCGCAAAAATATTAATTAAAAAATATACCTACAGCTAATTGGAATATAAATTTTAGGGATTTGATAAAAAAAGGTTCCTATCTATCAACACCTTTGGCATAAAATATAAAATTTTAATCCACTTAACCCTTCAATTAATACTGTGTTGTTGGGTCTCATAACTTTTTAAAAAATAAAACAAGTTAAAAGTGCCAATAATGGATGTTTCGTGTGAAATTAGAACTTATTTATTGATGAAAAGAATTACATTGATCAAGAATTACAATAGGCCTTTTAATCTGTAAAGAATTTTTAGAACGTAGATTGATTTATTTAGAATCTCAAAAGATGTAAGTTTGTGTTTATACAGCCTGTCAGGTGAATTAGTACTGGAACTTAACTCACTTATAAATAACCCTAATATAAGCAAAACCATATCCCAAGTCAAGTAGACTTATGTGTAATATTTTTGAGTTATGGTATTGTCAACTTTAATTAAAAAGTGTATAATAAATACATTATTATTTAGAAAATTTTGAAAAATTTGTTCAAGTCTGTTATTACGATGTTATTAAAGCCATATGCAAAACGTTTTTTTAATCAACAAATTCATAGAAATTGCATATCAAATATGCATTGAAATAAAGAAGATGAGCTTGGCAACAAAGCCCCAAAATTGAGACGTGAAATAAAGTTGCTTATTTTAATCACTTCACGGGTTACATAAGATTTTTATAGTAACAGAGTGCCGCATAGTTATGCTGAAACATAATACCTAGACGATAAAATAGATGTGCAATAAACATTCTCAATCGACATTTATTGTAAGTCATAATATTCAAACAATAAAATAAATTTGCAATTGAGTACGTACGAACATATCGAGACGAAGCTGTGCAGTCATTTACTAGAAAATTAAAATGCATTTAGTATTTAGAATGATTTAGGACATATTTCATATCAACTTTAATTGTTTATATTGGTGTCAGGTGTCTGACACCCTGTATAACACATTTTGATATAATTTCAAAATCCTTCTACACTTTTTATGGAAATTAAATTAATAATTCACATAGTTACGAAATAAAATAATTATTAATTAAAGTTTATTTCACCAATAATTGACACGATATTTTTAATTATTTTAAGTGGGTATTCAAGTATGATATTCATAATTATTAAAAGATAACCATTTATTAATTCAGATCATAAAAATAGTTTTTATTCTTTCATAACTCGCCCGCTGTTTTAACTTCTTTCGAACGAATGAGACATATTTCAGTATTAATAATTAATAATACTGTATATAAAAATACTGTATATGAAAAATCAATTTAAGTAAATAAGAAAATATGTTGCCTTCAATTCAAGGGCGTATTTAAAATTAAATAATCGAAACGTATTTGTTGATACCCATTTAATTAAATATGCTTAATTACTTTTTTTATATTTGTACGTTAAATTAATCGCTTTTGTTTATTGTTTAGTGAATAAATAGTCCTCTAACGTATAAAAAATATTTGTGTAAGTCTAGACATTAGGGTGTGCCAAAGAAATTGACTACTGTTTTTTCACAATTAGTCTCAAAATTTAAATAGAAAATTTTTGAGAAAATCGGAGTTAAAAACTCGGACTCTTGTTCAATTTTTTCAAAATTGTGGGTTTGAAGACCAAATTTAAAAATTAGCGCCAAAAGTCACCAAAGTACTATGCTTTTAAAATATTATGTATTTAATTTATAAACAAAGATATTTGTAATACGCTTATAATACTTGCATAGAATACAAAATCTGGGAGTTTTTTTTTTAGATATTTTACCGTACAAATTTTTCTTAATAGGTAAATCATATTTGTTTTAAACTTATTATTTAGAATATGTTTTAAAACTTTAATATTTTGTTACAGGCACAAAAAAGCATACATTTAAAGTATCAATCTTCATTGTGCTGTGGATCATCGGTGCTTTTCTCCAAAGTAGTAAGTAAATCATTATAACTAATCTTAAATATTAACACACTCAATAGAAAAGAGATCCAATTTTGTTCCTGGTGATTAATGATTATTTTACCGTTCTATTAAAAAAAAATCCAGCTATACATGATTGATTATTTATTGACTACGAAAAGCATTTATTTAATATTTGCGTTGTTAGAAAATGCAATTTTTAATGAAAAAAATATAAGTATTACATTTTATGTAGGTATATTCTGACAATTCAAACTGTATTTTTTCAGTCTGTTTGATTTTAAAAACTTCAATTATATTTCTGAGGATAATAGTGTTGTGAAAGAGAGGAGAGAATTGTAATTCTCACGATGTAACATGGGAATTATTACTGTGTAGCATTGTGTCGAAGATTTTTTCTACAAATATTTGTTGAGCATATATCCCTATTTTGAATGGTAATTTTGACCAGATTGCATAAAAATGATTTCCATGTTATATAGCAGAAATTAGTATTTCTTTCGATCACAATCACGAAAAACATAAGAATATAAAAATAAAATTGTTTTGTTCGCAGACTTGAAAACAAAATTATTATAGCTACTACAACCGACTGCCATTGCAAACAATGTTCACATCTTACTTTGACTCGCTTATGAAGAGTTAATCAGAGTTATGGGTGCAATTACTGATAAGTAATATTAAAAAATATTAAATTATTGTATTCTCATAGGAGGCAACACTAGTTGCTATCGTCGCCAACTTTTTTAGTGAAGTAATTAATTTATTACAACAATCTAGGGAAGATGACCATTAAAGTTGGTAAAACATTGTGGTTATCGTGAAGTAATTTACCAGTCTCAAAGCATTGAGAAAGAACCCATTGGGAGTGATTCCCATGCAATATAGGACTCAGTACCATTCTTGCATGGCTCTGATTTCTATGCTACAAAGTACTATATACATAGCTACTATATAACATGGTAGATGTTACCAGATAGGATAGTAATGAGTCCTCATGCCACATAGCAATATATCTCTTTTCTTTAAAGATGCTACATGATAATAATTCCCATGTTACATAGTGGAAATTACCATTCTTTGTTCTGCGTGTCTGGACTCCTCGTTGAATAATATAATCGTACACTGTATACTCTACAGTAATTAGGATTTATTCTATTATTATAGTCGTTTATTGGAATCATTTAGATAATTAAGTTTTTTTGCAATTACATCATTCTGAAATTGAATAAGTAATCTTCCTTTTGGTATTACTTCCTTAATTGCATTAAATGATAAAATCAGGAAGTACATTAAATATCATTTTAATTAATCTAAAATCTTTATCGACCGCATCGAGATGTAGGTTGAAAATGAATTGATATTAAAAACTCACCCTTAATCTCCTGGGAGTTAGAATCTGCTTGCAAGTAATTGGATGAATGATGGCAAAGTATCTCTCTGTGCATATAACGACCAAGATAAAAATGCTTGCAGTGTAACTCAACGACGTTACAAATTGATACATTTTACATAAAAAATCACCCAGTACCCAGCTGAAAATAAACAAATATTTACAGGACATATAATAGCAAGAAAAGCGGAAGTAGATTTAATAAAAAAAAACTGTTCGTGTACGTTAGAAGTTATATTTCTTTGGTGTTACTAAAATAAATATAACCACTTGTAGAAATTAATATAAATAAATTTAATAAATACGAGGATGTGCGCATTCGAGCGAAAAGTGGCACATTTCCGAGCGAGGGAAGCAAATGAAGCGCGACGCGGAGCGGCGCGCTTCATTTTCCCGAGATCGGAATGTGCCACTTTGAGCTCGAATGTGCACACTCGGTTTTAAGTGTGATTCACAATAACTAATTTAATTTCTAAATAATATTTAATTAAAAATTGCAACGCTGTGCCGCATGCACAATTTCATCTCGGAAAAAATGTTCTCATATTTCGTTTCATTTGAATAAAATACTATTTTTTTTTTTAATCTAAAAAGTTATTTGAACATATTCAACAAATACAAGGATGTGCGCATTCTAGCGAAAAGTGGCACATTTCCGAGCGAGGGAAGCAAATGAAGCGCGACGCGGAGCGGCGCGCTTCATTTTCCCGAGATCGGAATGTGCCACTTTGAGCTCGAATGTGCACACTCGGTTTTAAGTGTGATTCACAATAACTAATTTAATTTCTAAATAATATTAATTAAAAATTGCAACGCTGTGCCGCATGCACAATTTCATCTCGGATAAAATGTTCTCATATCTCGTTTTATTTGAATACAATACTATTTTTTTTTTAATCTAAAAAGTTATTTGAACATATTGAATAAATACAAGGATGTGCGCATTCTAGCGAAAAGTGGCACATTTCCGAGCGAGGGAAGCAAATGAAGCGCGACGCGGAGCGGCGCGCTTTATTTTCCCGAGATCGGAATGTGCCACTTTGAGCTCGAATGTGCACACTCGGTTTTAAGTGTGATTCACAATAACTAATTTAATTTCTAAATAATATTTAATTAAAAATTGCAACGCTGTGCCGCATGCACAATTTCATCTCGGAAAAAATGTTCTCATATTTCGTTTCATTTGAATAAAATACTATTTTTTTTTTAATCTAAAAAGTTATTTGAACATATTCAACAAATACAAGGATGTGCGCATTCTAGCGAAAAGTGGCACATTTCCGAGCGAGGGAAGCAAATGAAGCGCGACGCGGAGCGGCGCGCTTCATTTTCCCGAGATCGGAATGTGCCACTTTAAGCTCAAATGTGCACACTCGGTTTTAAGTGTGATTCACAATAACTAATTTAATTTCTAAATAATATTAATTAAAAATTGCAACGCTGTGCCACATGCACAATTTCATCTCGGGAAAAATGTTCTCATATCTCGTTTTATTTGAATACAATACTATTTTTTTTTTAATCTAAAAAGTTATTTGAACATATTCAACAAATACAAGGATGTGCGCATTCTAGCGAAAAGTGGCACATTTCCGAGCGAGGGAAGCAAATGAAGCGCGACGCGGAGCGGCGCGCTTCATTTTCCCGAGATCGGAATGTGCCACTTTGAGCTCGAATGTGCACACTGGTTTTAAGTGTGATTCACAATAATTAATTACGTTCTTAGACAGGTAATTTTAACTACCGATTTTTCGTTAGGTGAGCGTGCGTAACTTCCGTTACATGCTAAAATTTTACTCTCAAGGCGCCAAAAGAAGTATAACTTCAAAAATAATTGCTTTGTATCTGCTTTCCATTTTTACATAATTTTATATGTATAGTACCTACACATGTGAGGCACTAATGTTAGTATGAAAATATACAATCACTTTTTTTAAATAATACTAAAAGAAAATGTATTTTTTGAAGCGTTAGTTGGTTACTATTAATTGGTACAGTTCCGTTAACTTCAATATCTCAATAAATTGTGCATTTAAATTTTAATTGTGGTCTCAAAGTTTTTAATATCTACAATGTAGCTGTGGTCACGTTTTCATAACAGAATTTCTCGAACAATCAGCGTTATATAACTTAATTGCAAATTCAGGGCGAGGCACAAAAACTTCTTTTTTTGAACGCAAATGAACGAAAAATTGTCACTGATAAACGATTAAAATTTTCATAGATACTTTCAAATTTCAAATCATACAATCTACAACAAAATGTATTTAAGGAGGTGGCCACGGTTTTCCATCCTCTGTCCAATCCGTTTTTTTAACGTTTGCTTCTACACGTTCCAACATATCGACTGATATTCGTGATATTTTTTGACGAATAGTATTCTTCACTTAAAGCGAGATTGTAGAGCAATGTTTAAAAACCTCTATCTTGAGCCATCTTGAGCCATAAAAAAAATCGTGGGGTGTTATATCGGGGAGCGAGCCGGCCACGTTATGTCACCTCGAATTAGTCATAGACGGTCATGGACGCTCCGGCTATATCGGCCGGAGCACAATGCTGTTTACTAACAGCATGGTGCTCCGGCTACCATACATTTCCTAAATTCATTTTTTCGAGACTTGGTTTGAAAAAAGTCTGATTTATGTCCATATACCGTTGTAAATGTACTGTAACTGTTCGATTTTTCTCTCCAAAAAAATAAAGTCCGATAATTCCTGCTTTTGACAACGCATACCACACTGTTACCTCATCACGGTAAAATGGTCTTTCACGGAGCTTCCTAAGATTTGTTACCACTCCAATCGACCATATTCTGTTTACTGACAAATCCAAATGGGTCAAAATGGAAATAACATCATCAAGAGTAACAGGTTTCCAATAAAGAGACGGCCCATATGAGGCAAAAAATCCCCGGATGTGCACCGAAATTTGATTGCAGATTATGATAGTACACAGTTCATTGAGTTTCACCATGCTGGAAAAAATTTCTAGTGTTACGGGAGTATGATCAAAATCACATTAGAAGTTTTGTCGATGTCGATCTTAAATCTGCATTTTTCGATTGGAATACTGTTTCATACTCATAATGAAACAATGTTAAAATATATTATGCAAAATGTCGGAAAAAAGATATATTTGTTCAAGAAAAGTTTAAGTACAGTCGAACCTCCATACGTTGAACCTCGATAAGCCGAAATTTTGATAACTCGAACCTGTTTCCTAGGACTTGCATATTTCATTGTTAATACAGTCGACTCTTGATAATTTGAATCTCACGGGACCACAGAATAAATTCAAATTACCGAGAGTTCAAAATTAGTGAGAGTTCAAATAATCGAAAGATAGTAAGGACAAAATTCAAATTAACGAGAGTGTGATTTATGAGCAATAGTACATATATATTTACTACATACTTTATTAAAATATGTAGGTACATATGTATGTATCTAGATAGCTACCAAAACATATAATAAAGCTAGAGTAAGTTATGTAGTCTTATTTTATATACATATGTATATGTATGCAGCAGCTGATGTCAATCCATCTCAAAATATGAAAAATTATTTTGAAAAGTAGTCTGTAATTTTCTTTTGGCTGAGTGATTTCCATTGTGCTATGTCCAAGGTGTTTTCAAGAGTAATAAGGGCCGAGAAAAAATCGTCATCTGTCTCCGTTCTAACTGTTTTGCTACATCTTTTTTAGAAAGTCCACTGTCAAAAGCTTCAATAGCGCGTTTTTGTTCCACAATTGTTATACTTTTATTTGTTCGGGAACTCATTGTAAGATAAATAAGGTAATTCAAGTAATGTCAACTACACACGTGTTTATTAGAAACTTCAAAATACCAAGAGCGCAGACCCTCTCACTTCAAATTATAGAGTGATGGCAAGTAAGGTACTGTCGTCGCCACTTCAAATTACCGAGTGTACCTAAACTCATTCATTTCTTTCAAATTACCGAGTGTTTCTCAATGGACTAAAAAAATATTTCAAAATATCGAAAGATTCAAATTATCAAGAGTCAAATTATCGAGAGTCGACTGTATTTTTATATCGATAACTCGAATTTTTAATAACTCAAATTATTTTTAGTTTCCCTTCAACTACGACTGTTCGAAGTTCGACTGTATATGTATAAGAAAAGTCGCTACAATTCTTCTGCTTCGCTGTCTTTGGACCACTTGCCCAACAGCGCTTACATGCATATCACTGTTTTTCGGCAACTCTTATGAATTAAAGGACTTTACAACTTTTCCACATTTCACTTCTAACAACATTTTGACCATGTTCCCGTTGTCGCAAAATTTTTTGCGATCCCTTGTTGCACTCGTCTTTCAACGTACTACAATAATCTGCAATCAAATTTCGGTGGACATCCGGGGATTTTTTGCCTCATATGGGCCGTCTCCTTTCTCAGGCTGTTCTTTGGTTCTGAAAATTACATGGTGACAATTCTCTAAAGAAGGAAATGAAGATGTTCAGGAAGAATTCGACGTATTTATTGGTCAGATATTCCTAGAGCGTGTCTGCGGGTGAACCGTTTGGGAGATTTCAAAGTTGACTGACGAATTGCCTCCACATTTCCTGGTGTCATGGCGGTCCTTTATCTTCCTGGGTTCTTTTTTTCTATACTCCCAGTTGATCTAAAACTATGAACTTACAAAACCATCGATTTTCTGTCGGCAAACGGATCTTTATGCCGAATTTGAAAATGGGTAGGAAATGAACTTTGCACCGCAAAAAGGAATAGTTGTTTGTGAAGTAAGCCTCTATCGCATCCACTTCATATTTTTTATTTAAGTGCACTAGAGAGGAACTTCCCTGACAGCTGCGTACATTTAATCCAACGTCACGTTTCCATGACCTAACCTTCACAATAATCTTTTAGGAAAAAGAAGTTTCTATGCCCCACCTTGTATAAGTATATATTTTAAATAAATAATGATAAGGTAGTTAAATAAATTTGCTTATTTTGAGTGAAATGCGAACTCGTCGTTTTTCTTAATGAATGTACGTTTTCATATTAAACTCCTCATCAAAACAAATATTAAATCCACATCAACTTATGCATTAATTGGATTGCAATAGACGAGCAAAAAGATACCTTTTGTTAACTTGACAGTAATTTGTTATTGTGACACTTTAAATAACCATTAAGTACAGGATTTTGAAAGAAAATATTTGTCAGTTATTTGAAACGCTATAAATATTAAAAGGCAAGGCAACTGCCTGTTTGATCGACAACAGTGAACGTTTGCTTGTAAAAAAAATTGTAATTGCATGTCAGCGTAAATGTGTGTTACATGTTTACTTTCATTTTTGCGTTTGAAAGAACGAAAACAAATTCTCGTAGAAGATTTTTTTCATATGTGTTTGAAAAAAAAAGAGCTATTTACCTAGTGTGTGCTTTTTATACGCAGTTTTGCAAATTTTAAATAATTCTAAAGTAAAATGTAAAATTATGCACGTACAGAAAATATACATACAGTCTCGTGCAAATTTGTCCATTCGCCCAGATTTCTAAAATTAAAATGATTAAAATAAAGTATTAGGCCATAAGAACACTAACTCTATTTTGGAATAAATATTTAAACTTAAAATCAATTGATATTATTTTTTTTAAATTTCTACATTTATTGAATAAATAAAACAAAATATTCTTTATGTAACAGCCACTGCTAAAGTTTGATTTCAGGGCGCGGTGTGGCGGTAGTAAAGTGACCCATTTCTCCATGTCAGAATAAAGTATTATATAGTTTTGCCATTCTTTTCTGCACACATTTGGAAAGTGCTTACATTCGCTTTTCTCCCTCCCATTTTTTTATTTTCTGTATTTTAATTTTCTGTATTTCTTTTTTGTTGTGAAAAATTAAATTTTCGATTATTATTTAGGATAATGGAAGCGTTCATCTTAAATAAATTTTTTGCAGCAGCTTTTACAAAAAATATTGTTTGATAAGTATGGGTAAAACGAAAGATGCTATAGACTTGAATTGACAACACTCGTGGTGCATTCACAACACATACTTATAACCTTCGCTTCGCAAATCCAACACTACCGAAATCTTTCGACTTACCATATGAATCGAAAATATCTATTTTCAATTGCTCTAAGACTGCGCCACGAATGGTATAATATATATTTAGAATTTATAAAAAAAATGGGGAAACCTAATGCCAAATCGACTGAACGAAATTCTTAAAAGTAAAAGATATCCAATCAAACCTTAATTTATTTTTTACTGAAGTTGATATTTGAGATATCGAAGTAGTTTTGTACGTGACTGTCTGTACATTGTATATGCATAGCACCTACATATGCACATATTTATTTAAAAGCTTAAAAAGCTCGACAACTTACTCGGTGATGAGGTAGATTGATAAATTTTGAAATACGCAAAATATTCCCACGCAGAAATCGGCAACTGCTAAATTGGCTAAAAAAAAGTTGGTGATGGATCTCAGCCGTCGACTCATAGTGACTACGAGGATTACCAGTAGATTACCTGAAAAAAAAAGAACAAGTTGTGAGTCATTGAACGTATAATTTAATTAAATTTCTTGCAAGCGTTTTGCATTAATTAACAGTTCACTTTTTTTGTCTTCAACAACTAAACTTGGATGAAGTTAACGTAACTTATTGTTAGTTCGCAGTGAAACGATTAGTTACGACAAGCTTGCGTAACTTTTATTATGGATGCCCATGGGTCATAAACTTATGTGTATAATACACGCCGGATGTGGCCCGCGGGCCTTCAGTTGGACACTTTTGGGCTACCTACCTTTACATAAACAGATTCATATTATCTAAATTTTATGACTTATAAATATAAATTATAAATACACGAAAAAAGAAACGTTCAATACGAATGGAAATGATTGAATTTATTAATTGTTAGTCTGAATCAAATTCACAATAACTTAATTATATTTCACCCTGTTCGGTCGACGTAATATCAATAAATCGCTTCAAAAGACTTTACACCAGGGTATCCACCTGAACAGAATTTATGTCCAGCGATTTTATAGACTTACCTGGCTTCTGGTATTATTCAATAACATTTAACTGTCACGTTTAAAATCTACCTTTCAAAATAATTCAGTTTTGCATAATTAAAAAAAAATACAATAAAAACAATTAGACTTTTTGATTAAATAAAAATCGTAAAAAATCACATATTTAATTCTGGTATTAAATCTACAAATAATTTACCATTTCATAATAAGTAAACCACATCATAAAAAATAATTTTATATTTTTTTATTTTGTTCTTAATTTATTCATTTTTAGATAATTGCTGTAGACTTTTAGAAATATTGATATGGTATTTTAGACAGCATTTTCAAAATTGTTGAACTTTTTTAAAAGCAATTTGGTTAAAGAGAAACTGTGAGAAAAAAATTAGTAAGTAATTATTATTTGAAGAATAAGCAGAAAATTAACTTGATTTTCTAATTAAGTTATTCTATATGAAATACTCGAAAATTCTAAGGTCTAAGTTCTTTCTTATTATATGTATTTTTACAAAGTGGATTTTTGTAACAATTATTTTAGGAATCAGCGTTATTTCAAATGAATTAATTAAATATATAAGTATATTGTCAACTAATTATATAATTAAGTTCTAGAAACATTAAATCCATAAATGTTTTTTTATAAATTCTAATACCATTTTCTTTTGCTTTTAAGCAAATATACGTAGGTACTGAATAATCTAGTATTTGGTATAAAACAATTTTTTTAGCATTTACCTATTATTTTATTTCAATCGTTAATCGACAAACAACTTTAGATTTTTGTGAACAAAATTTATGTATAGTAGACATTTAAATTATTTTTAAGATCATATTGTAAGTATATAAATTGCATTTTAAAAACTATAATTAATTAATACTTTGTGTCGTAAAGTCCCAATACCCGAAATTTTGAACGACACGAATATAAAAGTGTATTTTAAAACTTGTTACTGCTATCTTTATTTGGAGCAGTTTACAAGATTCGATTTAGTACACTTTTCAGTAATTCTTGATTACTTCCTGTATCGATTTTTTTTTAAATTAAATTTCTATGACATAATTATGAGAAAATTAATATAAATTGAAGAATGTAGCTGAAGCATTAAAACTTCCGAACAAACTAAACTTTTAATTGTATTTTAACGAAAACTAATTAAGAATTTGACCTGCTACAAAAAAATTAAGTAAATGAACTGAACGAATTTTTAAAAGTCTTAAGATTTATTTCTCCGTTTCCTTTTAAACTTTGTGACAAAATCTGTAAAAGTTTAATGACTATTAGGCATCTACTTAACCTTTTCTGGACTTCATTAAAATATTCCTATTATAATTTCAGTATAATCAAAAAATGTTTTACTACTTCTAAAAGATATGTAGGTATTAATTATTTCACCACTCTATTATTCTTTATCGTACGTCAGAAAAATACAGGCTTAATTGTTTAGATACATCACTAAGTAGTGCTTAAATGAAATTTAATTCTTTGTACGAATGTTAGAAAGCTTTGTTTAAAAAATATTGTAAATAATTACAATGGTTTGATACTAAAGTTTTGATAAACATTATTTAAAATTGACACGCACGTATTTGCATATGAAATACGGGGTCTGTTCAGAAAATAACCAAACATTTTGAATTATGCGCCAAATAAGAAATTTAGTGATATGAGGTTGGCAGCATTGCCTCCTTTGTAACCACATCTTTTTAGATGGTTGATATCGTGTTTAGTTTTTATTATTTGAATACAATGTTCTCCCACAACTTCATTATTGGTTAGACCTAGTTCCTTGCCATTTTTTTTTTAATTCCGAAACTAAAATAAGTGTTTGAAAAGACACCGTTTTCAGAGCATCACCACTAACGTGATCAATTTTTTTCCTGTTAAAACGGGACGCTTGGTAATCGTGCTTAAAACCGAGTGTGCACATTCAAGCTCAATGTGGCACATTCCGATCTCGGGAAAATGAAGCGCGCCGCTCCGCGTCGCGCTTCATTTGCTTTCCTCGCTTGGAAATGTGCCACTTTTCGCTCGAATGTGCACATCCTCGTATTTATCAGATTTAACTATATTAATCTTCTATTCTTTAATTCAAAAAATTAAAGGTCGAATTTAATTTGATAAATTTTTTGTTTGAAAAAGGTTATAGATTCTATTCCTTTTGATAAGTTATCGTGGTGCTCTTCTGCAGGGTGCATAATAAAAATATTTTAAGGTGTACTTTCGAGATTTACTAATTCGCATTATTGATCAATTAAAATTGTATATGAGATGTATTGTGTCAAGTAAAACCCTTCAGTTCAATATTTCAGTGAATCTATTTGAGAAATTCTAACAATAAACAAAACTTCCATACGGCCTGTTGTATTTAATTATACAATTCAACAATCTTCCAGCCAAGCATATAATTACACAATGACACACAAAAAAGTGGTCATTACCTTTTACCAGACCCACCTAGGGTTATATATTTCGATGCCCTGAATCCGAATTTAAGATCGGTTTACCCAATATACCTCTAAAATTTTGAGTAAATTGCAAAAACTGCAATTTTTAGCCAATTTAAGCAGTTTTTTGCGATTTACTCAAAATTTTGAGGGTGTACGGCCCAAACGGTTTCGGATTTGGATTTGGGTCTGGTCAAAAGTACTGACCACTTTTTTTTGTGTGCTCGTGTTATTTTTGGCTATTTTCTACTACCTTTTACTATTTTTTACGATTTTGGATAAATATATGAATGAACGAGATTAAGAGATTCTGAATTTGAATTTATCTCATCAAAATATACATATAAGGAATACTTGATCTAGCTTAATCAAATTTTCTTCATTTTTAACTGCAAATTTTAGTGGTTTTTGCATTTTTTTGAAAAGGGAACGTTTTGGCGTCCCGAATGATTACTTGGGGACAACGGGACAGAAGATCTCAAAACGGAAGAGTCTCCCTCAAAACGGGACGTATGGTCACATTAATCATCACATACTTTAAAAATCATCCCAAATGAAACTACCCAGGACTGCTTCGCAGAATAAAAATACCGCTGGGATAAGCGTGTCAATAGGGGATTAGAGTGCTTTGAAGGGGACAAATACCAATAATCTGTAAAATTAAGAATAATGTCTAAAATAATAAAGTTGGGTTGTTTTCTGAACAGACCTCGTATATATAGGTATGTAGCTTATAACAAAAATTAATTAATTAATTATTTCTATTCTATGTCCGCTTATCACTGTAAATATATCACAACATAATATGTGTTTAATGGATTTTATTAATAATCTTAAGTAAATAAAAATTAAATTAAAAACAAAGCACAGCAGATACGATGGACGCGTATTAAATTATTTTGTAGTGTTCCGATTTCTTTTTCAAAAAAGAAATTACTAAAATGTTTTTCGTACACGTGTGTCTACTTCAATTTTTACAAAGCAAAATTCATAAATTTCATGATTTTATTACATTATTTCTTTTGAAGGGGCTTCTTTATAATAATTTTAGATACAAGTATAAAAGTTTATTCTTTTCTATTTTAAGTATTAAACCTTGTAAATTATGACAGCTAGAAAAACGGTTAAATGGGAAAAGTTTGAAAGCTAAATTGCATTATAAATTTTTGAAAAATCAGGAAGTTTAGTAGATAGGTATTTGATGAAATTTGGCATATAAACACACGAGTATAAAGCTATAAAACGATAAATATGATTTTGAAAACTTGGTTGTAAATTTTATAGTTTCCTACTTGTGCATGTAAACACAGGAAGCTTTATTATTGATTTAGGAAAATAAGAAAGCCAGTAAATACGTTTTGCGTGTACGCATAGCAATCAAAAAGAAACTTTAGATGGAAATAACTTTCATCCCTTCCATAAAAAGCTGTTTACGTTAGAGTTTTACTAGAGCGTTTAATTACTACTTCACTGCGTTTACAATTCATCAAATTTTAAAGCCAATTAAAAGTATAGCCATTTTAAGCTTATTTTTAAAGTTTTTGTTTATTTTTTCTTTTATCAGTTCGGCTTAAAATTAATTACTTTGAAAACGCATTGTAACTAAAATTTAATAAATCAATATTCTTATTTCCCTTTATAGCGTGCCATATCTAGCATCTGATAGGATGATCACCCTTTTCTGTAATTAATCACTTCTAAAATAGGTTAATTCTAAATCACACATTTTGAATTCTTTTCCTTAATTTAGCTTCTATTTTTTCATTAGCGAATTGACCTTGCAATTAATTTCTACTTAATTTTGATGAACGCCGTGGGGAGTTGCCACCATGTGTAATTTTTCGTTTTATAATAAATTTATTATTGCAAATTTTTCTTGAAACTGAGTGTGCACATTTTTCTTATTTATTAGATTTTATTACATTTTGACAATTTGCAACAATTAATTTACTTACTTTCTTTAAATTTTTAATAAGAATTTATAAAACGAGTGGCGCACTTGGAATTTTTGATTTAATTATGGTACTCTCTACCGTAAAGACTAAAGGCCCATAAGCCAAAATTTAACATTGTGACTCCCATTTTCAAAATGCTATTTTTCTTCGATGACTCATGATGACTTTCAACTAAACCTAGAATATTATTGCAATCGACGCCAACAATTTCTTATAAAAAATTAAAATGTCAGCTTCTTCGGCTTTACGTATATGGCAGAAATTCGTAATTTGAGCCGCTAGATGACCGCCTTTCATATCAAAATTGGACATAAAACTTTTAGGCCTAAAGAGATTGGCAAAAGACAAATTTTGGCCAAGTAAAAAATGATGACTATTTTTTTTGTAGCTGCTACGGGGCGTCAAAGTTTTTGCTAATTTTTGTTGAAATTTCATAAATCGGGCACTGTCGTGTATTTCTTCGCATAAATAATTTTACTAGAGTTGTTTCATCTGATATGGTGTTTAATTACATATTCTCTTGAAGGCAAACATTGGAGCATATTTAATTTATGTAAATATTCAGATTTCGTTTGTGACGCCCCTTAGCCTATGATAAGTATGAATACTATTTAATTTGATGATTATCGTCACAATGCAACGCTTGAAACCCGTTTTTAGCAAATTTTTTTATAAAAATTAGCAAAAACTTTGTCGCCCCCTAGCGGCTACTAAAAAAAAATAATAACTTTTCACTTGGCCAAAATATGTCTTGCCAATCTCTTTAGGCCCCAAAAGTTTCATGTCCAATTTCGATGTGAGCGGCGGTCATCTAGCGGCTCAAAGTACAAATTTCTGTCATAGACATTTTAATTTTTTATAAAAAATTGTACGTGTCGATTTCAAGAATATTCTAGGTTTAGTTGAACATCATCATGGGTCGTCGAAGAAAAATACCACTTTGAAAATACGAGTCACAATGTTAAATTTTGGCTTATGGGCCCTTAGTCTTTTGAGCAAAGGGAAGAAAAGTTTTTTGAAATCGGAAATGTCTACCATTGACTTTTCAGTACAATCTAAAATATGCAATAAAATTAAAAAACAATTTTTAATTAAAAATTATAAAACCGCTGTGTCGGAACCAGAATCTTCTTAGGACTTCGGTTATTTTTCGTAATTAACTAAAAAAAATTACACTTTTTTGTCAAGGAATTAATCTAGTAATTAATTTGTATTTAATTGTCGAGTTTTATACTTGTAAGGAGGTTGTAGCTCGGTAGGCCTACCTCTAGGTGCGCCACTGCATCAAAAAGTAAACGTTCTATTCAAAAATATGAATTTGAAAACGGCAGATCAAAGAAGTTTTTTACTATTAATAAAATTTACTATTTTTATTTATGTAAGGTGTATTTACCTAACTAACAAAAGGGTATAAAGTGAATTTAATAAAAAGTGAATTTTATAGGTTTGTCGTTTTTTCCCTACAACAAAGTGTTTCTTTTTGTTTAGTAAATATTTACTGTAGCTTTATAAAACAAATAGGCAACAATACGTTTTCTGAAATACAAAAAAAAGGACAAATCTGAATCTGTCAGTGAATTTAGTTTTACACAAAAATTGATTTATCTGTTGATTATTTGAAATCCCATTCTAGACACGTAACATCTGCATTGTCTTCTTGGACAGCTGCCTGTTAAACAAACTGGAAGATTCATGTAGTTAATGAGAATATCGAACTACAACAAAATACACCACATATGTGCAATAAAAAATTCATTTTTTTTTAAGTTAAAATATCGAAATACTGATAGTTCAATTATGTATTTGTAATTATCTAATACATACCTACTTATTTATGATTACCAATATAAAGACTAATATAGAGATCCACAAAATTATTAAGTTTCATAGACCATTTCTTTGATGGACATTATTTATTTAGGAAGTGAATATTTATGTCTATCACACGTACCTACCTATCTCACGTAGATGAAAAATCTAATATTTTTGATATAAATCCTTGCCCAAGAAGATATTTGTGACAGATATCACAAACAAGCGTAGTTTCTCCGGCAGGGTGAGAAAATAATGGGCCTTGCTTTCGTTTTTAACTAATAAATCCCTTAAGTAAAATATTAGAAAATAAATTAAGTAAACAAGTCACGATGCCGTACACGGCTGTTTTAAAGTCTACAACGTGCTTTAAAATTTAGAAATCGTTTCGCCATATTTTTAATCTTCCGCATTATATTTTACGGAGACGCTCCTGGAATTTCGTCTGACTCTAATTTTCTTTCGGAATTTTCTAATCATTTTTTGAATATCAAATATCCAATACTTCATTAAAATAAAATAATTATTATTTTGATTTTTTTAAATGCCCAAGGAACTTTAAAGGGATTCGATCAGCACTTTCAAATCGTAAAAAATGTTATTAGAGTAGATGTGTTTTAATTTTAGATTTAGTCAACGGATATACCTACACAATGTAATAATATTAAAAATTAATTTAAAAGAACATTTACAAAATTGTGTTATATGTTACCACAAAGTACAGCAATAATACAAGGTTAATTTGTTATCGTTTAAAAAGCGTTCAAGATATAAATATTTTGCATTAAAGATAACGAATTCGTGTTCGAGTATCGATTTTTATTATCTTGCATTTTAAGGTTTTATGTAAAAGTTTAACTGGAAAAATTTTAGTATTTCAGTGCCCGTGATTTAGTGCAGACGTAAATCAAAATTTAATTTATCAGTGATTTAAATAAAATGCGTGAACTAAACTTATTCAATTTTTTACTAAATTGTGTGTAACTAAAAGAAGTAGAGCGCAATTCTTACTAAGGTAAGATTTTTTTTATTTTCGAAATATTTACGCGCAGAGGTACAAAATACAGTGGGGCCGCTCAAAAGAAGGATTACCGGACTGCATTCCTCTTTTTCAGAATCCTTCTTAATTGGATATAAATCAACGGCAAGCAATTCCTTAACGAAAGAATTAAAAAATAAACTATTTAAAAACTTATAAAAACAACCGAAGTTTAAAGAAGATATTCTGAGTGCGTCACGCGATATATAAATGTTGATTAAGAAATTTTAGAAAATAAATTACACCTATTTTCCGATTTACACGGTATATACAGTAGAAACTCGGTTATCAGAACTAATTATTGTTGCAGCTCATTCGGATAATCGAAAATTCGGTTAATTGAATGTATAGAAAAAAAAACGAATTTTAGCTATATATAATGTGACCATACTTCCTGTTTTGAATGGGATTGTCCCGTTGTCCCCAAACAATAATTCGGGACGCCAAAATGTCCCGTTTTCAAATAATTGTCAATTACGATATCGAATATTAAGAAACCCTAACAAGAATTTTATTCTTGCCTACTTATTTAAATACAAATTAATTTCACGGCAATTTCGCAATGACAAAAGTAAAAATTATGAAAAATAGGTCAACCCCAAAGGAGACATTTTGAGAACGCAACTACGATTTTAGAATTACTTGAATTTTTTTAAAGTAACTTGATCATTGTTAATCGTAGCGAAAAGCGGAGTGTGCACATTCGAGCTCAAAGTGGCACATTCCGATCTCGGGAAAATGAAGCGCGCCGCTCCGCGTCGCGCTTCATTTGCTTCCCTCGCTCGGAAATGTGCCACTTTTCGCTCGAATGCGCACATCTTCGTGTTAATTGGATATGATTATATTAATAACAATTTCTTTAAATTCAGATTTTCTATTCGAAAAAAGTTTTCGCTTGAAAAGTGCACATACTCTTTAATAATTGAATTTGCCTCTTATTTTTCTCTCTTACAAATAATATTAATTAAATCCCACTGAACGAAATGTACCACTTCTCGCTTTTCTTTTAATTAAAAATGACAGTTGGGTATTTTTACCAAAAACCACATTTCTAATTTAGTAGGGGAAGTTAACCGGTTGTGGGCACAGTTAGCTATTTAGGCCATAACTTTTGACCAACTCAATATTTATGCAGAATGAGCATATTATTGGGAAGCTAGAGACCTTAGCAAACTACTGGCAAAGGAATTAATCTTACATCAATTAAAAAAAAACATTTTTAACTTTTCATAAAGTGGTCATTTTTTATGCAATTTTTTTTAACCGGATGTGGGCACATCAGGAAAATATGGAGTAAACCGCCACTATGTAGAGAAAAAACACAATTTATTCATATTCAAAGCCTTTAGTTATGAAAATAAAATTTAAAATAGGCTTTCGCAGTGGACGGGATCATCGTCAAATGACTCCAATGTAGGTATGCATCAAAATTGATTTTTAAAATCGACATGGCGAAAAATGCACTAAAAAATCCGCAAAAATTTAGTAAATATATTATTTACAATTTTCAAGTCATATGAATTGGTTTGTCAAAGATGCTCGACAATCGAAAATCTGATTTTTAATAGTCGAGTTGTGAAAAGAAGTCTGTTTGAAATCGAAAACCAAAAATGTTTAATTTTTTTTTAAATTATTGTGGAAAAGTTTTGATATCTTTACATTTTTGTCGTACATGATAATCGAGCGGGGTCTTTGCCCGCCCCCTTTAAAATCAGGCCGCGGCTACACCCCTAGACTCCGCAGGGGGGTTATGTTAACATGAACAACAATATTCGACAAATTGCCAGCGAAATACAAGCTTTAAATGGCAAAAATTTAAGTACCCACAACTAGTAAAATGTAGGTGCCCACAACTGGAAAATTCATAGCTGTCGAGAAATGACTGGCAAATTTACTTCGCGAAGATTTTGATTGAATCGAAATTAAAATTATAAAATATATTTAATTTCCTGCATATATTTACATTAGACCGACCTTTTGCAATAAGTTTCTTTTATTTATCGCACTTTAAACACAATAAACGATTACATCGCGGTACATTTTTAGAGATGAAAACATGGAATAACGCGTAGCTACTACGCATATGCGTCTGTTCGCTTTATATTAGCAATAAAACATAGTGCTGACATTGCGAACAAATGACGATTGTGAAAACACCTGTATCTGCTCACGATCATAAGTTATTCGGGGGTGCCCACAACCGCACAATGCCCACAACCGGTTAACTTCCCCTACTTTTAAACTAGACTAGATAGGAGACTTCATCGTACATGAAAAAAAATACTTTAACTTTTTCCGAATTTTGACTCTCAGTTCCCAATCTTTTTTTTTTACATATCACACCTAAGGCGTTCTAAACTTTTGATGCACCCGCTATGTAACATATATATATATTTTTATATTTAAAAATTGAATTAATCCATAAATGAAGCCTAATTACAACAGTGTGTACAAATTGTGCCTTAAAACTAATTTGTTTATAATTTTTACAAAAATGAAAATTACCCAAAAATATTTGGAGACATCAATTTTGACATATAAACCTTCAACAATCTGCAAAAGATAATATAAAAATCAACTAAGGTAAAAGTACCGGTTTTGGACACGTTAGGCTCAGTTTTAGACACTTGAGCAATTTTGATAAAATACCTTAAAAAATACGAAAAAAACATCATTGATGTTTCTATCGTAGTTAAACATACATTAATTACACTTATAGCAAGTAGCGATAATTCTTATATTTGGGACTTGTCAAAATAACGTGGAAAATGTCCACAACTGGTACAGTGTCCAAAACCGGTACTCTACCTTAGTTGATTTTTAGTGGCTCACTCCAGAAGATTTGATACATATACAATTTTAATTAAACAAAAATGCGAATTAGTAAATATTCGAAAGTACACCTGAAAATATTTTTATCAAGCTCGCTACAATTAAGCGTGCGTAAGAGCATCATGATAACTTATCAAAAGGAATAAAATATCTAACCTTTTTCAAACAAAAAATAGATTTAATTTATTCGACTTTTAATTTTTTGAATTGAAGAATAAAATAATAATATTGGGAAATCCAATAAATACGAAGATGTGCGCATTCGAGCGAAAAGTGGCACATTACCGAGCGAGGGAGGCAAATGAAGCGCGACGCGGAGCGGCGCGCTTCATTTTCCCGAGATCGGAATGTGCCACTTTGAGCTCGAATGTGCACACTCGGTTTTAAGCACGATTACGAAGCGTCCCGTTTTAACAGGAAAAAAGTTTGACAAATTGTTAGGTATATGTTTACAAAAAACGCAACAAATATTAATCACTAAATAAAACAGTCGCACATTATCTTAAAATCAACAAATCAAAAAAACGCTGTTTAGTGCGAAATACAAAAAAAATTATTTAGTAAGAAATACCGAGGTTTAATTTTCGCAACGAGTCGGAACGCGATTGACAATTCGGATAATCGCGAATCCGTATAACCAAAGTCCCGATAATTGAGGTTTTACTGTACGTACTGCAGAAAACCGGCTAAATTGAAATCATATTTTTTTGTATATAAAAAAACCGTGTAAATCGAAATCAAAGCAAAATATACATAAATCGGTTGCCGTTCGTAAAACTTCTAGTCCTTCAGCAAAAAAACTGAAACAAGTGCGACGTCACATCATCATCATTAGTGAAATTTTTACCATTTAAAGAGTTTTGTAAAGGACGAAATACATGGCAATCGGATGGTGCAAGGGGATGACTCATCAGTTCCCAACCAAGCTCAAATAATTTTTGTCGAGTTGCTAAATATGCGTGAGGTTAAGCATTGTCATGCCTTTACGATTAGCCAATGCTGACCGTTTATCTTTGATTGCTTCGTCCAATTTTATCTGTTGTTAACAGTAAACATTTGAATTAATAGTTTGATTCATTGGAGACAATTCAGCTTTTTATGTAGCTTGTGCTGGTTCATCACTCTTGGACTATGATCAATTAACATTATTGTAGACAACCCATTTTTTATCACTAGTGACGATTTGTTTTAAAAAACGATTGATTTCGTTTTGTTTTCTTTGTGTTAAATAAATCTCTTTCAATTCATGTAGCACGCAAATATAGAACTTCTTAACCAGTTCAAGATATTTTAAATGATTTTCGATTGTGATGTGTGATACATTTAATTTATGCCATATTGCTTATAGTTATATGATGACTGCTTTTATTGTGACTTTATTTATCGATTTAATTTGATTATAATTAACCTCAGTTGTTTTTAAAAAAATAACTATAAATATATATACTATATATCAAAAATGTATATTTTAAATCGTTTTCTTTCTTAAAAAGTATTAGAATTTGCATTATTGCAAACCTTGTAAAAGCGAAATTGTATAAAACAAGTAGCGTATAAACCGAAGGATAGGTGTAACTGTTGTAAATCGTAAACTTGTAAACAAATCCACTAAAAAACGAAAAATGTGCACATTCGGTTTTAAAATGGATTTACAATAATTAATTTATTACAAGACAAAAATTCGGCAGGTTGCACCCTCTTACAGATTCCATCAAAATTTAATACAAATTAATTGCGCAATAAATTCGTTAATAAATTGGATAAAAATGAAAAGTTAAAATGCTGTGCCGAGTGTACATTTTAATCTTGACAAAATGTGCACATAATTTTATTTGAATACATTACTATTTTCTTTTTGAATTCAAAAAGTAATTTAAACAAATTCAATAAATACGAGGATGTGCACGTTCGAGCGAAAAGTGGCACATTTCCGAGCGAGGGAAGCAAATGAAGCGCGACGCGGAGCGGCGCGCTTCATTTTCCCGAGATCGGAATGTGCCACTTTGAGCTCGAATGTGCACACTCGGTTTTAAGCATGATTCACAATAATTAACTTACTTTCTAAATAATTTTAATTAAAAATTACGAGAATGTATGGAGTGTGCAATTTAATCTCAGAAAAATGTGATTATACATATTAAGGTGGCGCAAAAAAACGACTATTTTTTTTTTGATTTTTGAGTGAAAAAATGTTAGTTTTGATGTTTTAAGAGCTACCCGCAAAGGGCAGCTCAAAAAAAAATTTTAAGAGGTTGTTCAAAATTTTTAAAATTTCAAAATCCGTCAAAAATCGGATTTTTTTAATTTTTTTTTCGTTACAGTGTAATTTTATAGACAAACAAAAAATAAGTTTCTGAAAGTTTCAATTTAAAATTTGAGTTTTAATAGATCGCTCAGAATTTTTTTTTGAATTTTTTCGAGCGACATTATAATATTCAAATTAAAATTTCATACATTTTTTTTTCTATTATTTAGTAAAATAATCAACAAAAATTCACCACGAGATGAACTAAAAATCAAACAAATGACAAAAATACATAATTTTATTAAAACTCAATAATTTTATTTAATCAAGTACCTACAACATTTTAACAATATTTAAATAAACTTTGTTCATCTAAATAAAAAAAAAATCTGAGCGACCTTTTAAAACTCAAATTTTAAATTGAAACTTTCAGAAGCTTATTTTTTGTTTGTCTATAAAATTATACTGTAACGAGAACAAAAATTAAAAAAAAAAAATTGATTTTTGACCATTTTGAAATTTTAAAAAATTTTGAGCGACCTCTTAAAATTTTTTTAGAGCTGTCCTTTGGATGTAGCTCTTAAAACATTAAAAACTAACATTTTTTCACTCGAGACAAAAAAAAAATAGTCGGTTTTTTAGCGCCACCCTAATACATATGTCATTTTATTTGAATACATTACAATTTCCTTTTGAAATCCAAAGAATAATTTAAACAAAATTCAATAAACGCGAGGATGTGCACATTCGAGCGAAAAGTGACACATTTCCGAGCGAGGGAAGCAAATGAAGCGCGACGCGAAGCGGCGCGCTTCATTTTCCCGAGATCGGAATGTGTCACTTTGAGCTCAAATGTGCGCACTCGGTTTTAAGCATGATTCACAATAATTAATTTACTTTCTCAACAGCTAACTTCAACTGTCGCGCGCTACTTTCGTTGTCTGCTAAAACTCTACTCTCAACGCCCCAAAAGAAGTATAACTTCAAAAACCATCAAAAAAAAAAACATTCTTTTTTTTTAAACTATGGATGCACAACCGCTAAAATCTTTGTTATAAATTACTCTTTTTTGGTAATTACATACTGTGCGTGTTCGAATAAGTAAATTAGGTTTTTAATAACATTAAGAATGCAATATAAAGACATTTCGTGTGCTGGTACTTAAGTAAAAGTACTGAATTAGTTGCCGTAATATGATTAGGGTTGTATACGTCACAAATTCTACGTTAAAGACTAACAATTTAATACAATTAAAGTAGCTCTTGATAAAGGCTGTTGGTTGAAGTGTAAAGCATGTAATAAAGCGAGACTTGAATATCAGTAGCTCCAAGCGGCAGGGAAGAAATTTATAATAGGATATTTATTATTTGGTGGTTGGAAAATGTATTGTGAAGAGGCACTAAATTACAGCCCATATATATTTTTGCAAAACTATGCATGCCAAATTTATATTCACAAAGTAGATGGACAGCCGGCTCATGATATGTTGTCAAGCTTCATCATTTTTTAAGTACAACAAAGTGGATATCCGGATACCCGGTATTATTGAAGCACATAATATGAGGTGCTCTTTTATACATTCTTGTTCATAAAAAATAATCCCACTTTTACGATATTACTCGAGGTATTAAAAAATCAGAGGTTGGATGCTGATTGTAAAAAAGAAAAAAACTATTGCTTAATTTTTTATTAAGATTTCTTTTTAACTATTTATTTAAAATTTTCATAATAATATAAAAATGAATTGTTAATTATAGTAAAAACGACGCTACTGCATTACGGTATTCTTTCTCTAATATGTATTGTAGGAGTTGCAAAAAGTAAACGACAAAAAGATATTGCTTTTAGTTTTAGATGCATATCAAATCACTGGAAAAGGTTTGGTTTTTTTTTTAAATCGTAAGAAGGCTGTTTCATTCCGTTCAAATGAAAAATGAAAAGTTGACAAGTTGATGGCAAAATAAATTCCTTTTATTCAACGCTGTTAACGGCCAACTACCAACTCCTGTTTTCCTGCTATGACTAACAAAATTTATTGTATTTGAAATTTAAATGCCTCAAAATATATTAATATCTGTTTCAGTTACTGAAAACGTCAATTATAGAAAAAAAATGTACTTCCATTGAAATGCCTATTTCGGATTCGGATTCATATCCACAGTTTTGTCCATTTGACAGAAAATAATATTTTAGAAAAAAAAATTTCCAATACTTTCAACGTGTATTTTATAGGGTAAACCGTCCAGTCTGTGACCCTCTGCCAGTGAATGACAGTTACGATAAATAATGTTTATAACAATTAAAAAAAAATATTTATATTTATATTCTATATTCTATTATCTATATTCTATTATCTGAAAATCTTGTATATCTTCTTTTTCATTTAAGCAGGTACAAGAAATAAAAATAATAAAGAAATTTGTAAGATTTTTTAAATATAATATTGAAGCTTTGAAGGGCGCAATTAACAAATATGGGCGTAACCTTTGAAGCGCCGATAAAGCCTGTGATTTATAGAATAACAATAGGAACTTTAATAAAAAAACTACACAAAGGTACATCTATGCATAGTGTTGAAAATAAATTTTACACTTTTTTATAAATTATTCGCTTTTAATAGGCGAATCTATTAATTAGTTATTCATTTCGCTAATAGCCCGGTCATTATTAAGACGAAAAGGTCATTTACTGGATTTCTCATTTTATACTTTTTAGAGTTAATTTTACAAAGTTTATGCCTAAATTGCGATAAAAAATAGTATCTTATTTCAACTGTAATGGTCGGTTTGGGTTTATTAATTTGTTTACTATTTTATTACATAAAAATAGCCCTCGATCATAAAATCGGTCATTCACTGGACGTTTTATCCTATTATTATTTTTTTTAAATTCAACTGCCAAATTAAAAGCCAATTAATTAAATATAATGCCTAAAATTATTAAATGTATAATTCGATTTGTGTGTTTGTTACTGAAATGAAGGTTTCAAAAGGATTAGATCTATTTTATATAAATCTGTGATAAGATTTATATGTTTATTGTTCTATTCAGATTTTTATACACACACACACGTTTGTTTGTTATGATACGATTTATTTGTTTAATTTGTTCGTACGAAATTGAATTTCTGGTAAACATTTCAAGAATTACCTGCTTTTTTACTTTTTACGTTATTTTATGCGTACCTAAATAAATTTTAATGTATCAGCTGTGGATGTTACAAAACATACACGACAATAAAATTTTGTAACTGAAAGTTATAAAGACTCTTTAAAACCTAGTGTTATATTTACAATATTTTCAAATTCATTTTATGGTTGAATTTTTAACTTAGGACAGCTATACAAAAAATATACATTTTAGATCGGATAGTTTTGATTCAAAGAGGTATTTTTTTTATAAAATGTAATTAATCCAATGGTAATTACTTGCAATATAATTGATTAGGTTTTATTATTAACAAGATCACATAAAAACTGTTAATCGTTTATGCAAACAGCTTTGCTACTTCGAGCACGAGTTCTAAACTTTCCTAAAAGTTACTACCGACGCAAAAAATCCCTATCTACCTAACTGTGTAATCGTTTCTTAAATGCAAAAACGAACTAATTATTTACTTTTTAAAAATAATTGATAGCTTTTCGACTGGAATAGTTAGTACTCATTAAATGAACATTTTACGCTTTAGAATAATTTTTACTATAAATAAACATTCGAGCATTAACTGAATTTTCTAGGCACAACTGAACTTGAGCAAGGTTAAGTGCTTTTTCTAAAGAAGAAACCACCCAATGCTTTCTGAAAAACACTCAATTGGAAAAAGAATAATAACATAATCTGAACAAAAATAATTGAGTGATTAAATCGAGCGCAAAAACTTGAAAGTTTAGGATTTGCTAAAAAATATTCCTGTCATTTCACAGACGAGCTTCAAACTCCGTTTATCAATAAACTAATTCCTTTAAGACTCCATAAAAAATTACAAAAGGAACAGCAAACAAAAGGCGAAGACGTTAAACATAATTGAAGTCAACAAAAGCCATATAAGGATCCTTTGTGGAATATTAGAAAACGGTTTTCTTTGCTAACTCACACCTTCCAGTTTTTGTAGATGACTTTAATTATTTTTAGCGTTGTCTCTTCTCTGGAAATGTATAATTAATAACTAACAAATTGCCATATCGCGAACATTTCTCAGAAGCTGTATTTTAATCAAAATTTTACTTTTGTACAACATTCTGATAAAAAAAGATATGAAAATCGTATTTTATTATTAGGATTAGAGTTAAACCAAAGAGGTATTTCCAAATAGTATTTCATATTGTTGCTAAATTATCGCGCCAATAGTTTTGAAAGATATACATTATATTCTTCATTTATCGAAAGATTATAAATTAATACATTTCTGCACGGAGAAAAAATATTGTCAAAATGACCATACGTATCGCTATTTTAGCTATATGTAGTATAGTAATCTTTCACAGGGATACACCGTATAGTTAATTTAGCTATACGGAGTTTCCTTATTGCGGATCGTCAAAGTAACGATACGTATTACTGTTTTAGACATTCAAACGATTCTTGTCAAGGTGATTTAACGGTTATGCACGGAGAACAAAATATCGTCAAAATGACCATACGTATCGCTATTTTAGCTATAAAAATCCTCAAGTTGACTGTACAGTCAGCCAAAATGCAAATCACCACCTCAGCAGTGACTTATCTGAAAATGTTTAACTCTTTCCACTCTTAATCTTCCGTGTACGAGGTGGGGTATAATTAACGAGACCAATTTTTTTCTTGTTAAAACGGGACGCTTGGTAATGGTGTTTAAAACCGAGTGTGCGCATTTGAGCTCAAAGTGGCACATTCCGATCTCGGGAAAATAAAGCGCGCCGCTCCGCGTCGCGCTTCATTTGCTTCCCTCGCTCGAAAATGTGCTACTTTTCGCTCGAATGCGCACATCCTGGTTTTTATTACATTAGTATATTTTACCGTGCGCTCCTTCAAATCAAAAATTTTAATTTAATTTAGTAAATATCGATTTTATATTGGAAAAAGATATTTACCATTGCAATGAGTGGAAGGGAGCGAGAAGATACGATAATCTTGTCAATGCAAGTGAGAGGGAACGATTAAAATTATTCAATTAATTTTTCGTTTAATTTATTCACCTAAAATATTGTAAATCGTGCTTTAAACCGAGTGTGCACATTCGAGCTCAAAGTGGCACATTCCGATCTCGGGAAAATAAAGCGCGCCGCTCCGCGTCGCGCTTCATTTGCCTCCCTCGCTCGGAAATGTGCCACTTTTCGCTCGAATGCGCACATCCTGTTTTATTACATTAGTATATTTTACCTCGCTCCTTCAAATCAAAATTTTAATTTAATTTAGTAAATATCGATTTTATATTGGAAAAGATATTTACTATTGCAATGAGTGGAAGGAGCGAGAAGATACGATAATCTTGTCAATGCAAGTGAGAGGAACGATTAAAATTATTCAATTAATTTTTCGTCTAATTTATTCGCCTAAAATATTGTAAATCGTGCTTTAAACCGAGTGTGTCATTTCGAGTCTCAAAGTGGCACATTCCGATCTCGAAAATAAGCGCGCGCTCCCCGTCGCGCTTCATTTGCCTCCTCGCTCGGAAATGTGCCACTTTTCGCTCGAATGCGCACATCCTCGTATTCATTGCATTTATCTATATTAACCATCTCACTTTCAAATCAAAAACTTAAAATCAGATTTTCTATTCCAAAAAATGTTTGTTTCTAAAATAACTGTTTAAAAGTACTCAATCAGTGATCAGATGTTTTTGGTATTTATTTCTCGTATTTATTAAATGCCATTGGCGGATTAACATAGAAAAATGCCTTTCAAGATATTAAGTAGATTTTTTTTCTATGGTGTATATAAGTAGTAGATTTTCTATTCTTGAATTCAAAAAATTAAAAGTCGTATAAATTGAGATTTAACCAGTGAAAAATTTTGGTTCATAAACAAAACCCGTCTCATACCCGGGAACACTCCCTTATATATTAGCACATCAAATATAATCTACGTATATCAATCACCAAAAATGAATTGTTAATTAATAGATACTGCACATTTTTAAACAATTTCATATTAATCATAAAACGGATTAATTTTATTTTTAAATAAAGTCGATTTACCTCGATATTCATTTAAAATTAATAATTAAAAATAAACAATTAATAATAAAAAACTTAACGCTAGAAAAATAAAGAAAAGGCATTTAAAAATGAGAGTAACAGAGGAAACAATAATTCCAACTTAAAAAAATGTCAAGTTAAATATTTTGTTACTAAAAGACTTCTTAGACATCCTGTGCAAGTCTGATTGCATAGAAAGTCAGCGTTACTGCTGGGGTGGTGATTTTCAATTGGCCGATTGTACAGTTACCTACGCGAGGGAAACTGCACACGTTAACGAGAATTCTTCGTTGAACGCTTGAATCAAATAAATGGATCCTTATTATAAGTATAATATGTAGCGCTGTTTTGATGTTCCTTTGAACTGTCAAATTAACTTATAAATGTCATTAAATTAGCAAATGGAATTGTTGTTCTGACAAGACGTCAATTGAGCATACGTTAGATAGTTATTTTGACGATATTTTTTTCTCCGTGTGAATATCTTTTCTATTTTTTCAGTATAATAATTAAAATCCCAAGATGTAATGTGCCTAAGGTTGACCAGCCCGTACCAGTAGTTGACCAATCCTTACACCAGTGATTGAGGCTGTAGATGATCAATTGTTTGAATAAATATTTGGTCACTATTATTACACCACTGGTCCACTATTGGACCACTGTAAATTTTCAAAGTGTTTTCTATACTATTTTAATTGCACATAATTGTAAGTTTAAAGAAAATCAAAAAACCTCAAAAAAGCTCAATCGTTAGTAGTTTACTAAATGGCAAATACAGGGATACTAGGAATTTTTGTGTACAATAGATTTCCAGTGATATATAACCAATCAAACAGCCATTTTTTTTAGAAAATAAAATGCTAATTGTTAGAATATACATAACAGTAACCCATAAAGATAAATGTTGCTCATTATTATGGTAAAAATCAAAGATTCAAAAAGATCCAGAAAACTGACCATGATTACACGTGCTAATTAAACTGGCCACCCGGAACAAAATGAACGAAATAAGATAGTAGCAAATAAGTGATATAAAACGTCATAGATGAGGTCTTTCTTGTTTTTTGTTGTGATTGACCGCTCCATGGAGACTATATAAAGAGCACGAACTCCATGTATACAAATGGTTTCCCAAAATAAAAGAGCGTTAGGGTTCCGTTTTTACCGACACCGTGGATGGGTATAACGTGGCAATTTCAATTAAAAAACATATTTTAATGCTATTTGAAAATTACTATTTAAATGAATTATTTATAACTGTTAAAAATATTTATTGAGATTTATAAAACTTGTTGGTTTGCAAATGCAAATCTATGTAAATATTTGCAAATATGTACGATACTAAAGTCATCTCAGTACAAAAAAAAATTAACGACGCTAGTGGTGAAAAAAGAAAACGTATTGTATACGATATTAGTAGGCAGATTCTATCAATTCTTCCATTTCAATTCGTGGTCCTTATGTGGTCTTTATGGTCCGATCTCTAAATATTCATCAAGGCAATCAACCGCAATAAAACTGGCGGGAAATTTAAAGAATGTTTAATTGTCACAGTAAAAGTTTGAAATGGTCCACTACTGGTACTTGGTGCGTTACCGGTACACCCGCCCTACATTTTTTATATTTCTTGTAAGATTCTATAATGGAGTATAAAAAGAGGCAGCTGTAGCTTTTAGGCGCCAATGATTTATTAATATTTTATGCTATCAGTCGAAAATTAGATAATCACCCACTCTATAGAAACCTCAACAGTAAATTATTGTAATTTGTATAAAAAAGGGCGTCCCTTCGCCATTCAGTTAATCGTTAATTAACTTCTTAGTTGATAATTTATGGTTGTCACCCCACGCAGTTTCTTTAAAAATTTAACAAACATGGGAAGATTAACATCCTTTATGCAGAATTCATGTTGAATACATTTACAATGTTTCCAATTTTCCACTTACGTTAGATTCGACCGCATTACCATTACATTATGTATTATGCTTAGCGAAGTGCTTGATTCGGAACTGGACTAATTAAATAATCGCTTTTCTAGCAATTTATCTACGGTTAGGAAAGCCGAAAGTTCCTCAGACGGCGAAAAACAAAGCATTAATAATAATAAAGCTGGCCCTTTAATGCAGTTGACGTTTAAATTATATTCACAAAAACTAGCTACTTCCTTCTGCTAGTTCCATCAGATTTGGTAAAATCTTTAGAAAAGGCATGCTTGTGTGTCACTGGTATTAAACTTTATTAATTTCTCTACTGTGTAGGCAGCACGTCCGTAAAGTAATATATTTTGGTTTCAAGGCATGTCCATACCATAAATCAAAATAAGTGTTTATTAATTTTACAACTAAAATTACATTATCTTTATTAGCTTCTAATCCTAAGTAATGACATTGTTACAAAAGATCGCCCTCGATTTTTTTTTGGTCCAGGAACTTTGTTCCTTTCATCAGGAACGCCGTTAGTCGTAGCCACCCTGAATAGAATAGATTTTCAACTATCCCCGCAACTATAATTGCTATTTGAGACATAATCATTAAAACAAAGGGATTTATGTACTTTGTTGTATTAAATTTTGAAGTTAGAAAGTTATCTATCATTTCTAAGTAGAGCCAATGTTAGAACTTTAATGATTAGATTAAATATAAAAACGGATGTAGGGTGTAGGTAGATTAAAATTTTATTATTAAAATTGGCTTTAAAGAACCCGTGAACGGTATTAAAGTAATTTTGTGTCTGATGTAGCCTTTAATATCTATTCTTTTTGAAGTTTTACTTCTTTTGGTTCGTTGAGGGTGAAATTTTAGCACGAAACGGACGTTGCGCGCGCTCGGCAAACGGATATAAAGTAGCACGTATAGCAGCCATTAAGGAGACGGAAGTTAAGCGCTCAGCTAACAAAAATAATTCCGTGAAGCAGTCTATGTATATAAGCCAGCAGAAGTGCATACTCACAGATGACAAAAATTCGATAGTATGAATCGTGTATTAACATTGAAATATTTATACTGTTATTTACAAGCTGACCTGCCCCAGATTCGCAGATGTATTTTTAAATGTTCAAATTCAATATACAGTAGAACCTCAATAAGTCGAACCTCAAGGGAGAAGCAAAAAATTCGAGTTATCGAGGTTTCGTCGTATAATTTAAGTATTGCTTCGTCAGAGCTCAAACAAAGGTCACAACAATAAGAATAAATACCCAAAATAAAATAAAGAAACATCTGGTAAACACGTGTTGACGTCAGTTATAAGAATCGGTAATCCTTTCTTAAATATTTTTTTTGAGTTGTAGAATCAAACATTGGTACACAGTAAAAAATTTTGGTATAAAGTTGGACCCGGCGACTTTTACACGGCCGTGTGAGTGTGAAATTTTGGTGTGAAATTGCTTTCGTATTAAATTTTCACTTGAATAAATTTTACACGGTGTAATTTACTGTGTTTTACACCGTTCCGTGTTATTATTTATAATTTAACGAATTAAATTACTATTAGTGGTTTCTAATCTATGAAAATATATTATTTGGCGCGATATTCAAACGACTAGTTATAGACTTATAATATATTTATAAATAAATGAATAAATTATAAAAAATATAAATAAAATTATCGATAATTATTTTACTTTTTTTAATATTTTCATGAATTTTGTGACTCACATTACAATTACTTCTTAAAATAGTATAATCTAATATCGTATGACCCCGAAACTACACAATCAAATTATATTTATTGATAAAAAATTATCATGAACTGCATTTACACGCAGTATGGTATAAAATTAAGGATTCACACCGTTCAGAATTTTATACTACACTTATTGCGATTTTTATACCGTACGTGTTAAAAATCATATTCTTGTTAGAAAATTTTAACAAGAATGTAAACATTCAAGTTGTTACAGGCCCAGGGAAATCTATTAAATACAATAAAATAATTGAAAATTTATCTAATTATACGGTGGATCCTATGTTAGAGAGTAAGAGATAAAAATGAAAATGTTTGTATTGTTAAATATTTAACGTATGGTCATCAATATAAAATTAAATATTTTATTACTGTTAGAGACGAAAATGAGTTACCAGTTTTTGCTCAGATTTGTTTTTTATTTGTTTATAATAATATTCCATTTACTGTTTGTGCGCTGTGGGATACTGTTGATTTTGAAGATACATTCAATGCCTATTTAATTAAATAAAATAATACAGAATCTATTTTTATCGTAAATTTATCATCGTTAAGCCATAAAGAACCTTATGAAAGCCACAGGAGTATAAGTGGTAAAGGTTTATTTATAGTTTGTAAATATGTGATAATTGTTTCATAATAAATAATTATAAAAATCTTTAAAGTAAATATATTTTCATAAATTAGAAACCACTAATAGTAATTTTATTGGTTAAATTATAAATAATAACACGGAACAGTGTAAAACAGTAAATTACACCGTGTGAAATTTACTAAAGTGAAAATTTTACACGAAAGCAATTTCACACCAAAATTTCACACTCACACGGCCGTGTAAAAGTCGCCGGTTCCAAATTTACACCGAAATTTTTTACTGTGTATGTTCGAGATACAGAAGTCAAATATATATTTTTCGAGTTATAAAGGAAAATATTTACTGAAATATCTTCCAGGGAAATACCGATTATTTCGACTTATCGAGGGCTCAAATTTTGAGATATGGTGGTATTGGGACTAGAAGGGAAGGGAACAAGGGTTTCTTTCGAGTTGTAGAAGTTTTCAACTTATCGAGGTTCTACTGTTTTATTTTGACAGCTATCAATAAAAAACAATTGTTTATGATTTTCTTAAATTGCATGTTGGTCCAATTTATCCCAATATATCACCGAAAATCGTATTCTAATTGGTTTAGTCATTGTGGACATTAGTGTGCGAGTAAAGACTAAAATTTTATTACAGTGGAAACTCTGTTATCCGGACTAATTATTGTTGCAGCTCATTCGGATAATCGAAAATTCGGTTAATTAAATGTATAGAAAAAAATAACGAATTTTAGCTATATATACTGTGACATTTTAAAAGCGCAACTACGGTTTTAGAATTACTTGAATTTTTTAAAGCAAATTGATGATTGTTAATCGTGGCGAAAAGCGGACTGTGCACATTCGAGCTCAAAGTGGCACATTCCGATCTCGGGAAAATGAAGCGCGCCGCTCCGCGTCGCGCTTCATTTGCTTTTCTCGCTCGGAAATGTGCCACTTTTCGCTCGAATGTGCACATCTTCGTGTTAATTCGATTACACTATATTAATAACAAATCTAGATTTTCTATTTGGAAAAAGTTTTCACTTGAAGGTGCACATACTCCTTATAATTGAATATTGCCTATCTTATTCTTCTCTCTTACGAATAATATTAATTAAATCAAACTGAACTAAATGTATCACTTTTCGTTTTTCTTTTAATTAAAAATTACAGTAGGATATTTTTACCAAAAACCACATTTCTAATTTAGTACTTTTAAACTAGACTAGATGGGAGACTTCATCATACATGAAAAAACAATATTTTAACTTTTTCCAAATTTTGACTCACGTTTCTCAATCTTTTTTTTTAACATACCCTACCCAAGTCATTCTAAAATTTTGATGCGCCCTCTATGTAACATATCAGTATTTTTTTATATTTAAAAGTTGATTGAATCCATAAATGAAGTCTAATTACAACAGTGTCTACAAAATATGCCTTAAAACAGATTTGTTTATAATTTTCAGAAAAATGAAAATTACCCAAAAATATTTGGAGACATTAATTTTGACATATAAACCTTCAACAATCTGCAAAAGATGATATAAAAATCAACTAGTTGATTTTTAGTGGCCCACTTCAGAAAATTTGACTCATATACAATTTTAATTAATCAAAAATGCGAATTAGTAAACATTCGAAAGTACACCTGAAAATATTTTTATCAAGCTTGCTACAATTAGGCGTGCGGAATAGCACCATGATAACTTAACAAAAAGAATAAAATATCAAACCTTTTTCAAACAAAAAATAGATCTAATTTATTCGACTTTTAATTTTTTGAATTGAAGATTAAAATAATAGTATAGGCAAATCCTATAAATACGAGGCTGTGCACATTCGAGCGAAAAGTGGCACATTACCGAGCGAGGAAAGCAAATGAAGCGCGACGCGGAGCGGCGCTCTTCATTTTCCCGAGATCGGAATGTGCCACTTTGAGCTCGAATGCGCGCACTCGGTTTTAAGCACGATTACAACGCGTCCCGTTTTAACAGGAAAAAAGTGTGACCAATTGTTAATATATGTTTACAAAAAACGCAACAAATATTTATCACTAAATAAAATAGTCGCACATTATCTTAAAATCAACAAAGCAAAAAAAACACTGTTTAGTGCGAAATACAAAATAAAATATTTAGTAAGAAATACCGAGGTTTAATTTTTGCAACAAGTCCGAACGCGGTTGACAATCCGGATAATCGCAAATCTGTATAACTGAGGTCCGGATAATTGAAGTTTTGCTGTATATGTATAGATTTGTTTTGATCTAACATTCTTATTTACAAGGTAAATATATTAAGAATTTTTTTTTCAGCCCTTTTATCATACAAACTAGTATAATGTACAATGAACGGATATTTAAAGATTTAATATCGAATTTTTCAAACGATAATTTCCATAATACTAAGACATTTTAGGTTTTTATATGTTTAAATCTACTTATTTCATACACTAATAGCTTTACAGCTTAGACTTTTTCGAAACTAATGACTCGCAAGCATAGGTTGAAGAATAAATAGACCCTACCGCAGTTGCTTATTTTTTTAAACAATTATAGATTTCGGGAATGGCATTCCCAGTTCTTATTTATTATTAGGCGTTCTTTTTAATTGAGTCTAATAACTGATCATATCTAATTTTTTCCAAGTACATTATTAAATCGACAATTTTTTGTTGATTTTTGTTATAAAATGGTGATACAATTAAAAAATCAATAACGTGCTAAAAAAAATATTTATGCGTTCCACCTGTGGCATGCATGCTACTGGTTTGCTACGGTTGGTCCACCTATTCACAAACGCAAGGTACGAAACATAACGTGTGATTATAATTAATTTAGAAACGAAAAAAAAGAAAAAATTCTAACGGGCGTACATAAGTGCACGTACCAGATTTTTTAAAAGTAATTTGCGTTGATTGCTGTATTATAAAGCAGTTAAATATTTGTTAAAAAATTCTACGTTATAAATACTACCCTTATACTTTAAGGGGTAATTTATACATGTATTAACTACTTGGGAAAAATTGGCATTGTAATATTTTTAATACAAACGTTCCAAAAACAAAAAAAAATTGTAGATTAGTTACAGGGTGTTCACGCTTATGGGATGTATTGCTATTTTATAGAGCTATATTTCCTTGAATTTAAATTAATTTTGGACCAGTTACTGTGAATTATATATTATAAAATTGTAGGACATTCGTACAACACCAAACAGATAAGCTTCGACACGCAAAAAGCGACTTGGGTGGTCCCAAATATTCCATATGACGTAATCAGTTCACGTGGACTTGAAATGCATATGCCAAAGAAAAGGGGCGTGGCTTTGCATACGATTTTAATTTGGCAAATAGAATTTAAGTATTGTAAATGCGCAGGCGATAACGCCTTTAGAAAGTCAGTCTTGGCCGGGCGTTTAATGTGTGCATGTGCTTATAGATTTTTGTACAATTTTTTCTGAATTGAGGTTTTATTTCCGAAAACATCGCAAATAAAAGCAGCCCTTAGGTAGTATATTTTGATTTAATTCTGTTACTATTTAGTGTTCTAAATTTTTCTTATTGCCAAATGCGGTATAAATGAAATGTATTAAATACTGTTTATATCACATAGGTATTTACAATTAAAATAAAATATTGCAAAATATTACGAAAGAATTGCAATTGCAAAAACCAAATTTGGTATCTGATCGATTTAGATTGGTTTGTATAAATTTTGCAGGCCCATAGCGCACCCAGAGCATACACACACGCCTAAATGTATGCCATACGCGCCTGGTGTGGCCTTGCTATGGGCTTAGGGGCATTTTTATTTGAATTTGCAGTGCTTCAAAAGCTTGTTTTGATAAGTTCATCAGAATTTATCGATTTTTGTAATTGATTATACGTTATCGCAAATGATGTCTGCTGAGTCAAGACATTTAAACAAACAGCTTCCAATTTAAACAAATGGGGGATTATTATATAAGATTAGCAAAAGTTATGCTGTTCTAATCAGTTTGTAGAGAGTTGGGTTTGTTTATCAGTTTACTAATGTTATCCTTTGACTACATGCTTCTAAGTTCGCTTTCATAATTTAAAGAATTTCTTGCATAAAAGTTAAACCTCAGATATTTTTGTTATATTACGCGCGTTCGGCAAACACATATTACTTTTTAAGCTTAATAAAAAATACTTTTGAAAACAATTTTAATATTAATTGTAGAAGCTATAAGCTTGAATAATTTTTTTTTAATAAAGCAAACTATTTACATGGTAGATATATTAAATATTTTATTAAATTTTGGATTCTATCAACAATGAGAGCGAAGTAATTGGTTTTATATATCGCTCGATACAGATTCGTATAATAGAAAACCACGAAGTAATTATTTAAATGCAATTTTCGTTAAAATATAAGTAGTATAATAAATAGAAGAATAGAAACCAATAATTGTTATTCTTTACAGTGTCATCAATGGAGATAGGACCGAATGACCTACAAAGAGAATTAATGTCAAACCCAAAAACTGCTGCCTTCACGATACGGAAACATAATTGGTGATAAGGTAGGAAGTTTTATTTTCTATATTTACCATACGTGTGGGTATACATAAAACTTATTTGTATTACAAGTACCTACTACAATTTCCTTTCCTATAAATTAGATCAATTTAAAAAGGGTAAAATATTGTTACAAGGTAAACATATCGTGTTATTATTATCGTGTATTATTATTTTTAATTTTTTGCAATGTTAATTGTTATTTACATATTTCGAAGATTTGGGTTTAACTCATGTATCAACACAATCCATTATCTTTATTATTTTTAAAGACTCAATATCTAATAGTTATTTTAATAATCTAGATTTTGATTGTTAAAATTGAAAAAAAATTGATTATATTTTTTATAGACCACCTTGTATAATTTTATATTGTTTTAAGTAACTATAAAACACATTTCAAAAAATTAACAAATTTTAGTTTATAAAAGATAAAGAAAACTTAATAAAATTGAAAATTATTAAACCTTTGAACACAATGGCATATAAACTAATAGTCTATTAATTGATTTCACTATTTTGAACTTTGCTTTAAATAATTAATTTATAACTTTTATACTATTAACTTTATTGAGTACAATTTGATGACAATTTTGAAAACAATTCTCCTTCTTTATCTTTGCCGTTAATGCAGTTGTTCTGAACTGCTCCGTTATCGGGGTAGGCGTTTTCTTAAGCAGTATTCCATTTTGTTATAAATCATTTCTGAAGGTATATTATAATCACGTGGAAGCTTCACAGAAAATCTATTCCATGTATTTTTCGCTCTACTTGGTTTTCTTTTTGGTTCAGCGATTGCCAAAAATTTTTTAGAAACAATAGTTTCTTTTATTCTTAGAAATGTCAAAATGTATAAGGTGTTCTATTAAGGTATGTCATTACACTCTAACCAACAGAAAATTAAAAAAAAACATTACTATTTAACATTACCTCTTCATGTCAAATAATAAACTATAAATGAACTAATTTGTTTGATGACTTTCTGCCATTTTATGATTTAACGTTCGTAGAACTGCTATTCCTTATGAACAAAAAACTGAACCAAGGGCGATTTTAGGTTATCATCATTAGTGAAATTTTTACCATTTAAATAGTTTTGTAAATAGCAAAATAAATGGTAATCTGATGGTTCAAAGTTAAGGTTATGTGGTAGATGTGACATCAGTTCTTAACCAAACTCCAATAATTTTTGACGAGTCACTAAAGATGTGTAAGGTAGAGTGTTGTCATGGTAAAACATAATGCCTGTACGATTAGTTAATTCTGGCCATTAGGGGTAAACAGTACAGTGATTGGCACTTTTATTAATCAACATAGTTATTGGCCATATAAATATAGTAATTGACTAGTAAATTTACAGTGATTCGCCAATATTTTCTAATTAAAATAAGATATAGTAAATTAGCAAAAAAAAACGAACCATTTATTAGAAAATATAGATTTATTATTAAATAATTTTTAAAATATGGCCAATCATTGTCGACTGACCAACAACTGTACTGTTTACCCCTATCTTTGATTGTTTTCTTCAAAGTTATTACTTGTTGACAGTAAACATATTAATTGATCGTTTGTGCATTTGGAAGCCAACTTTAAAATCTCACCAAACTAAAAGCATGATGTGTTTTGATGCAATTCGGTTTTTAATGTGATTTGTACTAATTCAGCATGCTTGGACCACTATCGTTTTCGATAAATGGTATTGTAAACTACTCATCACCAGTGATGATTTATTTTTTACAATGTTCGGTTGCGTTGTGTTTGAAATACATATCACAAATACTCATTCGTGGTGTTAAATTAATTTCTTTCAATTTATGTGTAATCCAAATATTCAGCTTCTTACCAAGTCCAAGATATGATTTTCCAATATTGTGTTTGATTTATTTAACCTCTTTGCAATCTCTCGTATATGACGATCTGCTTCAATTATGACTTTGATTTGGTCATATTATTTTAGTTGGTCGACCAGAACGTTAATTCTCTTAAGCATTTATCACCATAAATTTCGCATACGTTTTTTTGAGCCTCGGAAGCTTTCTTGCCTTTAAAGAAATAGAAAAGCAAAATGCTATGCCGAAAATTTTGGTTTTTGCGTCCTATGTTAGATTTGACTCTGAACTATCAAATGTAAACTACAATCCATATAATTTTTTTTTTTAAATAAGTTAAAAGTTTGTGTAGTCAACTGTCAAAGGCGCAAAAAATTTAAAAGCGAAATTGTACAGTTAACCTTTCGCATACTAGGTGACTAAATGTCACATGTCATACTAGGTGGGGTTTGCCATACCCTGAAAATGAAATGAAATAAAATCCACAAAATTGTACTTTATGACAGTTCAATGATAAGAAATATATTTTAATAACCAATAATAAATAGGTTTAAGTAAAACACATTGTATCTTTTCTCTCCCTTCCACTCATTGCTATAGTAAATACGTTTTTCGAATATAAAATCGATATTTACTAAATTAATTTAAAATTTTTGATTGGGAGGAGCTTATGGTAAATTATATTAATGTAATAAAGACGAGGATGTGCGCATTCGAGCGAAAAGTGGCACATTTCCGAGCGAGGGAGGCAAATGAAGCGCGACGCGGAGCGGCGCGCTTCATTTTCCCGAGATCGGAATGTGCCACTTTGAGCTCGAATGTGCACACTCGGTTTTAAGCACGATTACCAAGCGTCCCCTTTTAACAAGAAAAAAATTGGTCATCACCACCTTGTACACGGAAGGTTAAAGTAAATGACGTACTACGCAAGAATCTTACTATTATTATTTTTAGTATTATTTCCTTTATAGTAAATTTTATTTTCTATTGGGTGATGTATTTCAAATTTTATAATTGCTTTTTATATACATATATTTATGTGAATTTAATTTCCAAACAAGATTAAAAAGCATACAAAATTCTTAATTAGATGAATTGTTTACAATTATTTACCAGATGTTACAATTTTTGATTATTTTCAATTGGCACTTTATCTTTGTCTTTAACTCACTCTACTACATACATTTCCTGCTTCGCTTAATTTTAAACACATTTATCTTGGATATACCTTCCAGTACCGTCGACGAACTATGTATAAGGAATAATTTCCTCATTTCGTCGAAAGGATTAAATAATTATGAATATAATAATTATACAGCTAAATTATTTTGTTTAACGACCAGGAAATAAGAGCATTAAAATGCTTTAAATGAGCGAAATTTGTGACCCGCTATTTATTTACGAGTCATTGAAGAAAACGAAATTGTTAACATTTTTATGTCTCTCTCGACAGAATTTTGGATCTCTAGTTATTCGCCAATTAATTTAACTAGTTTAGCTGCCATAAACGAGATTGTTAAAATAATCACTTCTATAGCAATTATGTACGGTTCCGTTGATTGTAGTTCAACCGGAGGCTAAAAATTTAAAGCTCCCATTTCTTTTTAATTAATAAATTAGTTAATTTCAAAAAAAGATCTACTCCATAATGCGCAAAAAAATTTGTACATTATATTATAATTTTAGAAAATGTTTCATTAGACTCATTATCTTGAATAATTAATAATGAGTAAGAAATTAATTGTGAAATTTATTAGATCGCGTTTCATACTACCATAAAATGAAAGAGAAAAATATTTTTTGAAAATACAATTTTAATTTATTAAATATTAAATTCATAGCATAGAACAGCAGTTTCCAAACTGTATGTAACCGCGCATCTTAAATCTGTTTAATCATATAGCGCCTTCCCGCCAGATTTTATAAAATACAAAAATTTATTTATAAATTTTAGCAATTTTTTCGCGCCCTCCCACTATGGGCCAGGATCGACCAAAACAATCTTTATTTTAAAACAGTGGTTCCCAACCAGTGGTCCGCGGACCATCAGTGGTCCGCAAGACCTAAGATATGATCCGCATAAGATTTCAATCTTTCAATGTTACTTTAGAATTTTACGATTAGGGGGAAAGTGGCATGAAACAGCCAGTTTTAAAAAAAGGGATAAATAATATAGAAGGACATAAATAAATCAATTTTTTTTTTTAAATCTGTAATTGTTCATGCATTTATGTACGTAATGTCATAAAACATTTTTCAAAATTAACGATATTTTCGACTTCTAATCATTTATAAAAAATAAAATTTGGTTTTCATAACCTATAGGTATTGAAACAGCCAACCCAATTTTGAAAAAGCCATGTTCTTATTACAAGATTAAAACTGCACATTAACGAAGATATTATTTAATAATAAACTTAAGCTATAATTTTAGATCTTATATAATTATAAAACGTTTTAAATAACGCAAACTCTCAATAAAATATTTACTTACATAAATCTAAGAAACTGTCAAAAATTTGACGTTTGAGATCAATCATTGCAAAACTTAAAACGTTTTTAGCAAAAATAATGCAATTTCTTTTATGCCACAGGATTTATATGCCCAACCATTACAATTTTGCATCGGTACCACTCTTGATTGCTGTTACTACAATTATTATTGCATTTTATGGAATTAAAAGGTGGCTGTTTCATTACACTGCAGTCCGGCTATTTCAAAACATATTCTCTCAAGAAACAAAATCTCGAAAATTACTATGAAATCAAAGATTAGTCTACAAAATATATACGTTATTAGAAGGCCTAATATATCTATAAAATTATAGTGTAATCATATTATTATTAGTTTTGTACGTATAGGCGTTAGAAAACAAATAAACTGAACTCAAAACCTTACTTTTTGACGACAAAATCTTCAATACGTCGTATCGGCGCCGTTTATTGACGGTGAACGGTCAAATTTTTGTGGGGGATATCTGGCTAGTGTTGCTATCTTACAATAATAATACATAAACGATTCGTATGAAAACTACCGCGTAATTGATAATGGCTGTTTCAAAACTTGGCTGTTTCATGCCACTTTCCCCCTACTTAGGTTAAACGTTTCGGTTAAAGTTTATTTTTAGAATTATACAGTTTACTTTTTAAACTTGTGGTCCTTGCTAACAATAATGAAATCAAAGTGGTCCCTGGTCAAAAAAAGGTTGGAAACCACTGTTCTAAAACATAGTTATTTCTATGTATTTGACCACGAGGGAACCGATTTTAAAAGAATTTTTGAAATCGGTGAGTTAGTTTTTAATATAATTCCGAAAAACCGAAAAACCCGAAATTTCGGATTTAGCAAGATTTTAAAAAACCTTAATTACTTATAGAAGTTCGACTGTAATAATATGGGCAAATTCGATAAATACGAGGGTGTGCGCATTCGAGCGAAAAGTGGCACATTTCCGAGCGAGGGATGCAAATGAAGCGCGACGCGGAGCGGCGCGCTTCATTTTCCCGAGATCGGAATGTGCTACTTTGAGCTCGAATGCGCACACTCGGTTTTAAGCACGATTACGAAGCGTTCCGTTTTAAAAGAAAAAAACGAACGCGGTTGACAATCCAGATAATCGCGAATCCGTATAACTGAGGTCCGGATAATTGAGGTTCTACTATGAAACAAACACAAAATTCGATTTATAAAATGTTAGCAATCATTTAGCGCCTTCTTTTATACTAATCCGCGCCTCCCAGTTTGGAAAACGCTGTCTTAGAATAACAAAAAAATACGTAGGTTTTCGTAAAATTACTGCAGTAAAACCACAAAACTAACTACTGCTGAAAATTCTAGTAGTTACAATTTATTTTTGGTTCTTAATTTGTTTCTGTGCTGAATAAGTGTACCATTTAGTTTAGCAAAAGTACTTCCATTATGTGAACGGGCATGTTAAACTTGTAAACTGCTACTTCTAAACATAACGTGGGATTAGAAATAAGTTCCACCTTGAAAACATTATTAAATTTGTTTTTATATTTATAAAAGTTACTTAAGAAAGTTTACACATTTTAAGTGTAATCCATAAAATGAAGATAAACTGCGAACAAAAAGGTGCAAACGTAAAAATGTAATTTCAAAAGAAATCTGTTCAGAAGTGTTTTGGAATTAAATTTTCAGCACATTCGTAAGGTTTAGCGTTTACTTTTTCTTCTTTCGTTTTAATTACCAAAAGCGAATAATAATTAACGTCACTAAAATTTACCTCTCATTTATTTTTGTCAAAGTTGAAGCTGGCGATGTAATTTTCTACCATTAATGAATTGAATTATTTTTAAAAAAAGGAAGATGGAGTAAATAGGCCGTTAAATGAAAAAAAGTAATTTAGAAGAATGTAGTAAGAAATCCTAAATAAGGAAAATCCAATATATCACCGAAAGCGAACCGTATACCTTTGGACACATTTTTAAGAAGTCGGATAAAGTAATGAACGGCAAATTTTTTGTACACCTGCAAATATTAAAAGAAAAAAAACCGATATTTTTAGCACATATGGGCGAAAAACTGTTTGTTTAAATTAATTTAGCAGTGCCACGAAACCTGTAATGTTGAGCAACGTTTATCTCGAATAAAGCGGAAAAAGTTTTATGTTTTCCAAAAGAGTGCAAACATTTAAATTTAGATGAAAAGCAAACAAGTAAAAGCAATTCCAAATTTATCGCGCATTTTATGTTACAATTGAAAATTATGTTATCTTACGAGATTCAAAGGAGATTATGATGTATTCTAAAACAGTTAATAATACGGGATCTGTTTCGTAATCTCTCTTTAAGTATTAAATACCAAAAAACAAAATAAAGTTAAGCATTATTGGTTTAATGAATAACTCGTGTTATTATAAAAACGTAAAAAGCAGGAATTTAGAAAGTTACAAAATAAACATACATGCAAGTATTGTAATATTTAAATTTTACGTATTATAATTTTCCTGAAGTAGACTTTTAGAAGTCTTTAAATATTACATTAGTTGAACTATACAGGGTGTTTTATTTAAAATGCCACGAGCTTCTAATTTCGAAACTTTTAAGAATTTAAAAAAAAGTATAAGTAAAAAGTTTCTTTATACTTTACACTTGTCCTTTTTTTGAAACTTTTATTAGTTTAAAAGTTATATACTTATGGCACCTAAGTGGGACACCCGGTATATCTACTTACATATTTATATAATTCTAACTAAAAAATGCGCTACAAAAGTTTACAATAATCACAAAATGTAACAAAACAAGTTATAATTTTAATTAAATGTGAAATAAGAATAAAAATTACTAAAATTGTTTATTTAATATAATCAAAAAATTTGCTTTAAATCTATTTCAAATAATAACACAAAAAATAATGTCACAAAAGTTTAGAATTGTAATTAGTTTAGAAATTATAATTATTTGGGTATATCCGTCACGTTGAACATTTTAATTTAAGATCTATTATTAAACTGTTTCAGCGCTATTTTCTTATTATTTTTTAAGTAGATTTTAAATCAATTTTTGATTATATTTAAAAAAAAATTGTTAGCACTTTTTACGTATTTTTATTATATATTTGTTTTGTTTGAATATTGCTTAATTGATCGTTGAAGTTATAAATTATTAAATTTTACGATTATTTTAAACGTTTGTGGTGCAGTGTATATAGATTTTTTTGCAATTATCACAATTTCCTGAATGATTGAAATTAAAACCATACAAAATAAATTTAAGTACCCGCTGTTATTTCAAGAAAACTTATAAGTAAGTACTTATTTTCAAAATTTCTTTAAAAATGAAAATTCCATTAAACATGTTCTGAGATAAGCATGTATCTGAGGTATACAGTAAGACTTCGTTTAACGCGGGGGATATGTTCCAATGAGTTTAAGCGCTAAATGAAACAGCGTTAAACAAGGTCATTATGAAATGCCGCAATAAATCAAATAAACGGAAATTTTGAGCTGTTTCGAGGATTCCAGCAGACCGCGTTATATCGAATCAACGTTAACCAAGGAAGCGTTAAACGAGGTCTTACTGTATATGTATAAAATCTGTGTACTTACTCCTGTTTTAAATATTTTAAAATTCATATTGAATTCTGTGTCTCCGGTCGTTCGAAAAATAAAAAATTTATGGTACAAAAGACCTTTTTAAAATTGAACGTGTTTCATAAATAAACGTTTATTTTTTCATATAAGAAAATATCAAAAAAGTTAAGGTTAGTCTTAGATCTCAATAGAGAGGTTAAATTGTTTTCAAAAACATTTCTATAATCTTAAAAATGATTGCAAATTGATTTTCTCTTTCTAATTATTTTCGTTCACTTGAGCTGCGGACTTTAATCATTTTTATTTGTGACAGTTACATCCTTAAATTTGGTATTATGAAATATTCTAATTTAATTACATTTCCAATTTTCTTCACATTATTCGGAAAATACAATTTCTGATGGAAAAAATAAATGATTTTATGAAAGGTAATCTACTATTATTACAAACCCGTTGTTTTATTAAAAAAAATATGAATAGAAGTAAACTTTAAAAGTTTTTTTTAATATTATTTAATAGTTTAATTACCAGATGTAATGTGAGATTGCATCGCTCTGTAATTTAAAATTAAAAAAGATAAGAAACTATTCTGGTTGAACGTTTTCTATAAATACTACGTTAGTTCTGAGCAAAAAAAATAGTGTTCAGATGTTAAACGCAAGTTTAATACTAAATTTTCTCAACGTGTATTTTATGTATATTACACAAACATAGTGTAACTGAATGTATATTGGAACAAATTGAAAATAGATTTCTAATTACATTTTGATATAGTTAGGTATAAATACATGAATTAATTTTAAGTTGGTTTTAATTTGCTCGAATTTCGAGCCACAGCTAAGCTTAACGTTTCGCACTGTTTATTTATTAATAATTAAGCCGAGGCAAGTGGATGAAGATGTTATGTTCTAAATTACATGTTTTGGAATAATTGATGTTTAATAATTTATATTAATTCCTTGTTTTTTTTATACATTTCTATAATAATTACAAAATAACTTTTTAACTTAATGATTAATATTAGATATTTTTTCTATTTACATTTAAATTCTAAAATTACTTACATAGGTAAGATACAAACTTACTTAAGTTGTCAATATGGTTCTTTCCAGTTTTTGAAGCGCTTGTTCAGCATTAATATTTCACCTCTGGTATACACTGCGTGTATTTCATTTTATTGTTAATCCTCCGCATACTAGGTGACTAAATGTTATATGCCATACTAGGTGGGGTTTGCCATACCCCGAAAATAAAATAAAATAAAATCCACAAAATTGTACTTTATGACAGTTAAATGATAAGAAATTTATTTTAAAAACCAATAATGAATAGGTTTAAGTAAAACATATTTATTTATGCATTAGAATAGACTTTTATTAATAAAAATACAAAAACTTAACTTTTTCTTCAACTTATAAACTATTGAGTCTTTTTTGAGTACTAAATTCCAATGACACCTATCAATTACGGTACCTAATATTAAAAAAACTTAACAAGAATTTCATTCTTGCCTCCTTATTGAAATACAAATTAATTTCACGGCAATTTCTTAATGATTTGCAATAATTTAGACCAATCAATTACACGAAAAATTAATTGAATAATTTTAATCGTTCCCTCTCACTTGCACTGACAAGATTATCGTATCTTCTCGCTCTCTTCCACTCATTGCTATGGTAAATACATTTTTGGAATGTAAAATCGATATTTACTAAATTAATTAAAATTTTTGATTTGAAAGAGCGCACGGTAAATTATACTAATATAATAAACTCCAGGATGTGCGAATACGAGCGAAAAGTGGCACATTTCTGAGCGAGGGAGGCAAATGAAGCGCGACGCGGAGCGGCGCGCTTCATTTTCCCGAGATCGGAATGTGCCACTTTGAGCTCAAATGTGCACACTACATTTTAAACGTGATTCACAATAATTTAAACCGATAAGTTGGACGAAAAAGTAGTTGTATAATTTTAATCGTTTCCTCTCACTCGCACTGACGAGATTTTCGTATCTTTTTGCTCCCTTCCACTCATTGCAATGGTATATATATTTTTCGTACATAAAATCGATATTTGCCAAACTAAATTATAATTTTTGATTTGAAAGAGTTAAGGATAAAGTAAACAAACCTAATGAGTACAAAGATGCGCACATTCGAGCGAAAAGTGGCACATTTCCGAGCGAGGGAGCAAATGAAGCGCGACGCGGAGCGGCGCGCTTTATTTTCCCGAGATCGGAATGTGCCACTTTGAGCTCGAATGTGCACACTCCATTTTAAGCTCGATTACGAAACGTGCCCTTTTAACAAAAAAAATGGTTCACGTTAGTCATACCCCACCTAGTACACGGAAGGTTAAAAAAATAATGTATATGTAACATAAAAATATTTGGAGAAGGGTCCTTATCTGCTTAAAAATATTTACTACGCAACTTCTAGCAAAACATTTTTTATCCACAACCTTAAAAATTATGGTCCAAACACAAATTCTTTTCTGGTTAATGGTCTGAAATTGTTGTACTTTTATAACGTCAGTTTTAATTAGATTAATTTAAACAAAAACTAAAAATTTTGATATTTTCGCAATGTAAACAAGCCATTAACTTTTATGAAACAAACAAAAGCTCGTAAACGTATCAGCACGAGTTTGCTTTGTTCAAGGAAATCCTTCAGTAAAGCAATCAACGACTGAAGTATTCTCTTAATTTTAGTTCTTATATGGTGGTAATTACCATGTTGTTTATGTGTAGTTGATAATTAGCAAATATAACAACGCCTCTATAATTAAGTTAATAACAAAAGTCAATAATAATAGAAAATTTACTTATAAGACCTATATTTTAGATTAATTTGTAAGTATACTTTGGTATTACACGAACAAAAAAATTTTATTTTCTTTAATTGTAAATGTCTACTTATTGTTAGTTTGAAATCGGTAGGTACAGGAAAACAGTTTTATTAAGCACTAATTTGTAATATTATGTTTTCTTACATGTTTAAAGAAAGGCAAGATAGACGTTATACAATTTTAAGCACAGCGTGCACAAAAATTAGGAGTAAGAAATCTTCAATTGTATGTGATTATATTTAATTCTGATTAAAAAATGGTTTGTGTATTCAAAAATAGCAACATTAACTAACGTAATAACTTAATAACTTATGTTGGTTATAATTTCGTAGCATGTTTACTAGATTCAAAAATTATTTATTATTAAGAGCCAAAATACAGAGATACGCAATGTTCAGATTTTGATCGTATTAGTAATTTTAATTAATATATTCTGACTAATTTTTGGTTTGAGTAGGGTAAAATGTTCAGTGAATGATCGATTTATTGCATCGAGAGCTAAGAGAAAGGTTGGCTATACAGGTAGTCATAATAAAAATTTAAATAAATTTTTTCTTACTAATTAGTTGTTATTCGAAATGTTTTTTAAAGCACAAGTTAATAAAAACCTTAGGTAACTAAATATACCACTCTTGTATGTTTAATGAAAAGTTATTCAATTTTAACTGGCCCCTATTAAGAAGAATACGATAAACTAGCGAAAGGCGTAAGCGTCTAGTACAATACACATTAATGATGAATCAAAAATATTTCTGTAGACAAAAACAACATTAGTTCTACTTTATGAATACGTATATTTATTAAGCAGCTCTTAAGCTATTGTAACCGAAGAATATAATGTAGTCACTAAAATAATGATATTTACGTACCTGTTACGCTCGAAATGTTTTATTATTTTGGTGTCAAAGCACGAAGTAAGGCATTTACAGTTATACACATGGCTCTCGCGGTGTAATGCAGAGAGCGTCAAAACTAGATTTATCACCATATTATGCTATATCACTAATTACCCTATTTTGATACAAAAAGTAGTAAGTAAATTAATAAACCCAAAACAACCTTTACTATTGGTATGAGATGTTATTTTTGTTTAAGTATTAATGAAACCATTATCGCAATTTGGTCATAAACTTTGTAAAATTAAGTCCAGTGATTGACCACTTTCTTCTAACGAATGACTGGGTATAATCCAGTGAATAACCGATCAATTAATTCAACTTCTAAAAATAAATACATAGTTATCACGAAATGTTACGTTTTTAGAATCTTACGAATTTTAACATTTTTACGATCTGTGCTCGACCCCATACCCCAAAAAGTTATTTCTGGCTACCTGTAGCCTTTCATTGATGACCAAGTTTGTAGTGTACGTAACTGTGTATCTGTGTGACATGTATCTATTAGAAATGCAATTAAAATAATTCAAATTCACATTAAATGTCAACTCATCAAACCTAATAATGAAAATTTTTATTTTAATAAAACTTTTCTATATTATACATTTTACCTACTTTTACATACACACTGGCAAACCTTTACGTCAATACCTTGACCCAAAGCGCAGCAAAAACTGATTTTTATAATACAAGGTAGTACTGTAATTCATAAAATTTTAGAAAATTTATTTGAATTTCTAGGTAATAGGATATTAGAAAATTTGTGTATAAAAAAATTTAATCTTTAACTTTTATTCAATTTACCAAATTTGGGTAGCTAATTTCTTTTTAACATTTTTTCGAACGAATTTCATTTGTAACTTTGGTCATAAACTTTGTAAAATTAAGTCCAGGGACTGACCACTTTCTTCTAACGAATGACCGGGTATAATTCAGTGAATAACCGATCAATTAATTCAACTTTTAAAAATGAATACATAGTTATCACGGAATGTTACGTTTTTAGAATCTTACGAATTTTAACATTTTTACGATCTATGCTCGACCCCATATCCCAAAAAGTTATTTCTGGCTACCTGTAGCCTTTCATTGATGACCAAGTTTGTAGTGTACGTAACTGTGTATCTGTGTGACATGTATCTATTAGGAATGCAATTAAAATAATTCAAATTCACATTAAATGACAACTCATCAAACCTAATAATGAAAATTTTTATTTTAATAAAACTTTTCTATATTATACATTTTACCTACTTTTACATACACACTGGCAAACCTTTACGTCAATACCTTGACCCAAAGCGCAGCAAAAACTGATTTTTATAATACGAGGTAGTACTGTAATTCATAAAATTTTAGAAAATTTATTTGAATTTCTAGGTAATAGGATATTAGAAAATTTGTGTATAAAAAAATTTAATCTTTAACTTTTATTCAATTTACCAAATTTTGGTAGCTAATTTCTTTTTTAACATTTTTTCGAACGAATTTCATTTGTAACTCAATCTGGATTTGCTTTTCTTTTTTTCTCGGCTTTTAGTCAATTTTTTTTTATTGTTTGGCTTCTTTTTATTTTTCTTATTTTTCATTTTTTTTGTTTTGTTTTTTTGCAATACGTATGTGATGTCAACAAACAAAAAAATTAATATTTTAAAATAGTCATTTATTTAGTAGCTAACTATTAGAATAAAACACACCAGTAAATAACCAATAAATAAATTAATTAAAACGAATTATTTAATACAGTTAAAATTATTTAAACTCAATTTTTATAATTATTATCATTAAGTGATTGCTCAAAAAAACAAATTCTATTGCCAAAATACGGAGTTTATACAATCGTCAGATTTCAAAATAATTATGGTTAAATTTGAGCAATAATCAAGTAAGGGGCCGTTCAAGTATTACGTAACGCAATTTTTGAAGATTTTTGATCCCCCATCACGCCATGTAACGCGCGGTAACGGTTTTCTGAACCCCCCCAACTTTAAACGTTACGTAACACCCAAGTGACCATTTTTACCTAAAAGTCACAATTATGTTGCTCAAAGTACCGAAAAGTTGCTCAAATATTTTTGTTATTGTTACGTAACGCGATGGTCGAACCGGCCCTTTCGCCCATGTAACGCATCGTAACATTTTGCAAGACCCCCCCCCCATGCGTTACGTCATACTTCAACGGCCCCTAACCAGCAAACTAAATTATAAATTTAATTAATTTAACTTTTTTATTTCTTTTACTTAAATCAAAAAGAAGACATACAAGATTGCATAAATAAATATTTGCATATATGATGAATATAAATTAATATTTTTAATTGTTTACAATATTACTTCTTGTAACGGTCATTTATTGGTAGGTGGTCACAGACTACGCGGTTCACCCTGCGTTCCTTGTGTTGTGTTTTATAAACAATCCCTATTCAGAAAATATTGTGAGACTGCTATAAGGGATGACAATACTGAAAAACTCACCTACAATAAATACATGGCAGTAGTTTTAAAAGGAATTTTCTTTTCAAATCTTTTAACATAAAAAAATAGAAGCTATTGTTTTCGAATAATTTTGCATATCTAAAACATTACCTTAATGCTTTTCAAAGTTATGTGATGTACCAATGTTAAGCTTCAAAACTTTTTTAGCCTATGTTCGTTTTTAAAATGACTTCGAATAAGTAGGTATTACATTTTCAGCGAACGAATACAAATCTACAATATTTCGAATGCGCATATCTTAAAGCAGATCTATTTTAAATTAGATAAGTTTATACGTTTGCAAGTGTATTGAAATACTTCTTAGCAGTCTTATTTGATACGTACATATGCACATAGAGATACCGACATGAACCAAATAAATTTTTTCATACAAGTAGGCATTATGTGGATAACTCTAGTCAGTGGCGTAGAGAACCAAGTTATGTCCATACATAAGCAAAAATACAAACCATTCCGACTTTAAATTAATTCATATAAACATGAAGCAGAACATATTAAATATGACTGATTTATTTTAGAAGAATTCATATAGTTCCGCAATATAAAACGTGCTTCTACTATTAAATAAAATAATTACGTTCCCAAATTTAATTGCTAACAATCTCCTTCTGAAAGTTATTCGAACTTCAAAGTTAATCAACTCCACCCAAAATTGCGTATAAGATACTTATACATTAGATTGATATCTCTTACATCAAAGTCGGTACATGTATTAATTAACAAATCTATAAAATTTACCTAACTATAATCTGTGATTATAAATTAAATCGCGATTATTTTTCTGAAAATTGCAAAATTGTCATGTTCAGTTGAAAGAGACACTTTTTTAAAGCTTGTACGTTATTAAAATATTTTAATTAGTTGCTCTCGCTAGGATCTGTCAAAATACTTTCCTTTAACGACTTATTAAAAAAAAATGTACTAAAGGCCGTGCGGCGACCACAAAAAGTGGATTCTATTGACTTAAAAGGCCGTATTTTCAGGAAAGATTGTGTTATGCTCAGGCACCACTATTAACAAGGATTGCCCCGCCCAAACCTGATCCATTGTTAGAAAAACGGGAAAGTTTAATGAAGAAAAAGCAGCAATTACTGCAATAAAAAGGGCTTTCTGATATTGTTCAGGTATTTTTCCAGAAAACAAATTGTGGTTCTTTTTACTACAAGATTGTATCAAATGTCATTGCAGTAACAAATATTACATACATAATATCAAATGTTAATAAATAGAAAAGTTATATTCCCTCCAGTATTGTACTTCTTTTTACTGCGTATTGTGTTTCTTTTTACTACCAGTTGAGGGCACCACAGAAAGGATTCTAACGATTTGGATAAAATATTGTATTTACATAATGTTTTACTTTTTCTGAGAAATTCATTTTCACACTTTTTTTCTACCGCTATCTCATACAATATTGAGGCAGTAGTAATCTGAAATATTTGTGCATTAATATTAGCTACTCAATAACAGATGTCATTACATGACATTGTTAACATGAAATTATAAAACATTAGCTTACTACAGTTGCAGTAAATTGAATCACACAAAAAGTTAAAATTACCACACGTAGTAACTGGTGTTTTTTCACTGTAGATGGCGCTACTACAATGTTGTAAATGGGGCAACTTTAAATTGGCGTTGTTCAAACTGTGGTAAACTTAACTTTATTTGTTGTTGTAACAACTATAATTTATTTTTCGTGTTCATTATTCACAATAAACTTGATAAAAATACGTTTATTCAAATAAATCCACTTGCATTAAGAAAAGAGATAAAGGGACAATATTAGTTTAAACTTATGAATTTTCAAGTTATTTAAAAAAATTAACAAAACTTCTTGGTTGCTAATGTTTCGAGCACTGATTAATTCCATTTTGCATGTAGATTCAGAAAATAGACGATTTGCCTAAATTAGAATTTCGGAGTCTTGGGAGTATCTCTTCTGTGGTAATTGACATTTTCTTGGAGACGTATTAGGTTTGGGTGAGGCTATCCTTGCTGGTAGTTGTACCCGAGTGAAATACAATATTTCCTGAACATTTGGCCCTTTAAATCAATATAATCCATTTTTTTTGCGTTCGCCTCTCCGCTTATTAGTAGGTTTATTTCTATGCAAACGTACAAAATAATCCTTCAACTCAGCGTCAGATTGATTATAACGAAATAAAAATTTTAATAAAAATTTTATTAAGCCTGTGTCAGTTTTTACTTTTTAAATACTTTTATACATAATTAATTTTTACAAAATTTATGGAAATGCAATTGTTGTAAATATTTAATTTAATCGTACAAAAATATTTATAGTTATAACGTTTATAAACATTAATCCTTGTAGTTGCCAAACTAATCGAAAAATAGTATGATTCTAAATAATTCTTTTAATTAATTTAATTAGTTTTCTGACATTTACAGTTTTCAATTTTGTCAGAAACGTACCTATAACATACATTCCAACATTTAAGTCAGCGTGTTTTGTGATGACCTTTTAAGACCAAAAAGGTTAACTATAATTATTATAAAATAGACATATTTTTAAAAAATAAATATATAGGTAACTTAACTAACTTACCAAAAAAGCACAAACAGAAGACTATGGAATACATAAAAATAAAGATTATCTTTATATATGTTCGGTCAAATATATATTCATCTTCTTCTTCGTACTCATATTGGTTGTAACTTTTAAAAGTATCATTTTGGTTTGAAAAGTAGTCTCCAAAGTATAATATATACCGTCCGTAGATTTCATTGTAGAATTATTTCCACTTAGCTGCACCATTATAATACTTTGGGTGGAGGTATCAATTATTTTCTTAACACACACCCTTCAGTATCATTTTACATTGTAATTAATCCATAGAATAATGCTGAAACAAATTAATAAATTAGAATATGCAAAATACATAGGTAACAATAAGTTCTACTTTATTTGTGGTTTTAAATATAGTAATCTGTTTAATTATTGGCAGATTTCGTTTTCTCTAGAGCAATATAAAACATTGCTAAGATCACACAAATAAAACAAAGTATGTTATATAATTTTATTATTATGAAAATCTTGTTACAAACTCTATTTATTTATTTTTACAAAAAAGTTTGTAATTATAACTTTAGCCAAATTTCATTTATGCAGGTTCATAAAAGGAAATATGATCTATAAAGGGAGAACAATAATTAAAAAAAAATTTTGAAACATACAAAGAAAATTTAATTTGTTATCCAATTATTAGTATTTTTACAATAGCAAGTAGTAGATATTTAAAAAAATTCTATTAACTATATGTATAAAAACAAGAAAGCTTTAGAATATTGCAAACTTAAAAGATATACCTTTCCCTATAATTTGTCTTGCTTAGACAGTTCGCAAAAGTAAATAAGTAGATATACCTACGTATATTGAACGGTGTGCAGAAAACGAAAAATACCTGATTTTAGAATAAATCTTTAACAGAAGTAACTATCAATAATAATCTAAATTTGTTGAAGTTTTTATGCTTGGTAGTTAATCTTCACTAAAGATCTGTGGATATACATTATTATTTAACTAAACAATTCTTTATGTGTACTCTTTAAGATTAAATATTAACGAAGGTCATTTTTTTAGGATTATGTATTAATAAATATAATCATACAAAACAATTAGATATACCTATATATAATACACAACATTTGCAAATACTTCAACACAAGCAATTAGTCAGATTAATTGCCATTTTGACAATTTTATTTTTTTAATTACGTTACTATTAACACCATACAAAAACAAATAATTCTATTGGTTTAATTTTGTTCTACAATACTTTCTACTTTAATTCGTTCAAATATTGCAGACTACAGCATTATACAAATAAATATACCAAAATACTACCTTATCTAATATGCTTAATATAAATTTAAATAATCATTAAATGTTTCAAAAAAATATATACATAAAAATTTACTTAACATATTTTTTTTCTTATGAGATTCGTCTATCATTGGTTTTAAGCACGTCTTGAGTTCTGTTTGACGTCAAATTTACAAAGCTCTTGAAATTTGCTAAAATCAGTTGATCTTATTGAATTGATTTTCTACTTTTATTAGTTCTATATTTCTTAGACATTTCAATTTACAGAGTCTGGTTTTAAAAATAGCACAGAGCTTTCTGGTCAGTCCAGACACCTGATCTTTTTTTTTAAGTCTGTAAGAGTGGGTAAATGAAGTAGGCCACACATTGGAAGCAGGTGTGCTAAAACCTATACCTGCTTGTGTGGTTATCATCCTGCCTCCACCTGCTTCAATTTTCAAGTTAGCCACACTTACGGTTTTCGAGATATTTCAAAAAGAAATTCTGTGGCCAACTTCTGACTTGGCCACACTTTGGAAGCAGGTTTCATAAAACTCATACCTGCTTGTGTGGCTATGTTTCCACATTATCCTGCTTTAAACCGCAAGTCAGCCACACTTACCGTTTCGGAAATATTCGACAATTACTTTTGTGGCCAACTTCTGACTTGGCCACACATTGGGAAACAGGTTTCATAAAACTTATACCTGCTTGTGTGGCTATGCTTCCACATCACCCTGCTTTGCATTTTAATACAGCAACACTTATTATTCTTTAAATAATTTAAAAAATGTAATTTTAATTTTTTTTAATATTTTAAAAAACATAAGTACGATCGTCATTTTTCCAAAATTAGTATATGTAATACAAATTAATTAATTTACAATTTACATTTAGTACAAAATATAATTAATTCGTATGTTTTTATTTTGACTATTAATGTACATTTAGTACTTATGATTAAACTGAATTATAATGGACTCTATATGGTTTCTGTGAAAATTTTTCTTCTATTGTACTCGTTAATATATAATTAATTTCTTTTACTTTGATAGTTAACTCAAGTTTTGTATACATAGCTATATTCATATATTTTTAATATATAAAAAGTAAATTCATACAGGAGTAATTAATACACCTAACGTGTTGTCAGCGCATAAAACCTAATAAAATAATTATCTCAAACAATATAAACCAGAATAAGCTAAAGCAAGGTCAATGTCTGTTTCGATGTCTTGTTTAAATTCGTATCGGTATCTTTAATGCCGATAAAAATTTCGCGTTGCTCAGGATTTGTTATTAAAGTTTTATATTACATGTTAAATAAAGAAAAAGTATTAACAGTTTTATATTGTGGCGTTGTTGCCAAATGTATTATAAACTAATTAATATTTGTTTGGTGTACAATTTTTACGTTAACTTATCATTTTAGAATTTTGTTACCTTCGGTCTATTGATATTTGATACGAATAACATTATTTTTTAATTTAATGTAGAATATCAGCTGCATAAATTTTAATACTCATTATTAGCCCGACTAACTATTTATCTATCATTACTATTTTTGCTAATTTTGTAGTGTTAAGTTTATTAAAACCATTGGCTTACAACGTAGATTTCAAATTATTCTGTTAATAACGAGAATTAAAAATTATACCTCGTTAGAATAGTTTTTTTAGACAATTTATTTTTTATACTTTTACTTTCACTCAAATTTGCATAATATTATCAGTATTTATCTATTATTTTAACAAAATTTAAATGATTGATGTTATAATTTTAAAATAATTATACATATGTATATGTATGTATACATATATACATATTTTGTTGTTGCCTATAATAAATATAAAATGTTAACTGATTTTGTACATTTTTGCTCAATGAAAATGCTAGTCGATGGAAAGATTAAAACTACATTTAGATAGGTATGTATTTAATTTTTAAACAAAGATGAACCGTTACCAACTAATCTGTGAATGCCGACAATAAGTTTATTATAACACTATCAAGTGTCATATAAAATTAAGTTGGCGCTTTAAAAAAGCTTACCTTTTTATCATCGTTTCGCCCGCATCTTTTAAGCATGTGTATTATATTTAATAAAACAATAAAGCAATTTGTAAATTTAATTAATTACAATTATAGATACTAATTTTGGAAAAATGACGCACGTACTATGAACGCAGGATAAAAGTTACCTATTCTTGAGGATTTAACTCCTCCTTAAGACAAATCAAGTCAAGAGTTTATCACATTAAAATATAGTGGGTTGGCCTTAAAATTATGAACAGTGTTTTATTATTAAAGTTTATTTTTCCGAAGTAATTGTAGAAATGTTTATTTATCAACCACTTAAGATATGAAAACAAAATACAACCAGCCCGTATGTTTACAGTATTAGGAGATTGTGAAAATATAGAATTAAATCAGATTGCTCTTTCATTCTACAAGACTAGAAACTGCTTATGTAGTATTTTGCTCTTTATAGTATTTACAATTTTAGTTTCTCGATAAGGTTTTTTGCACGATGTTATAAAGAATGAACGCTTGTAATTTCAAATTATCTAAGACGTGTCCGCTAAATAAAATAAAAAAATAAAATTCCGTCATCATGATAAGACCCCCTTGCTCTAAAGATTAAAGCAGTGGTCTAAAGGAAACGTATTTTGGGGTTCGAATGCCAATGACAGCCTCTTTTTTATACGCTGTTCTAAATAATCCGAGTTGAACATGATGTGTCTGCAGTTATCTAGATTAGTACGAAATATATTGTTTTTCTGTTTTTGATAAATATCATCTTAAATTATGCAACATCGAAAAATAAACTTATTCATATTTTAAATTATAGTTAAAAAAAAATGTTATAATTTTTGGCAAATACCATATTTACTTTTAAATGATATTTGGGACACAAAGAACAAATGCTACGTAATTAAAAAAAAAAACAATTGTTTTTTATTTAACATGTACCGAAAAAACAACCTATCAGCAAAATTCGAACCACAGATTTTAATGCTCCGTATACAAATGTGTCGACCCTTACTCCTAACAAAATGTGTGATTCACCTTACATGAGTTTGTCCTTGTGAATATAATGAATACATACTATGCAGTATTATTCTTTTGTTTTTAGAAGATATCAATAAGTCATACATTTTTACCACCTAGTTTCAACATTTATAATTAATGTTTGGATATTTAATTAATTTAGATTTTATCAAAATCAAATTTTAATATGTCTAAATAGGTGTAAAGAATTATTTGAAAAGCTGTATACATCCATAGATAAATATGTGGTAACTTTAAAATACACAATTGTATGACCTCATCATTATTTAATATGAAGCATGTAGTCGAGATTTTACTAAGTTAAAATACTCCAAATCTGCGTTGTAAGCAGTTCAGTTATGACATACGATCCGGCTTTATTTTATTTTCTTAAGATTTTAATTGGTAATAAAACGTGACTGATAAAGAAACACTGTATGATAATTGTAAGACCAACCCACCATATCTTATTATGATAAACACTCTGACTTGATTTGTCTTAAGGAGGAGTTAAACCCTCAAGAATAGGTAACTTTTATCCTGTGCTCATAGTACTTATGTTTTTAAAATATTTAAAAAAATTAAAATTACGTTTTTAATATTATTTAAAGAATAATAAGTGTTGCTGTATTAAAATGCAAAGCAGGATGATGTGGAAGCATAGCCACACAAGCAGGTATAAGTTTTATGAAACCTGCTTCCAATGTGTGGCCAAGTCAGAAGTTGGCCACAAAAGTTATTGTCGAATATTTCCGAAACGGTAAGTGTGGCTGACTTGCGGTTTAAAGCAGGATAATGTGGAAACATAGCCACACAAGCAGGTATAGGTTTTATGAACCCTGCTTCCAAAGTGTGGCCAAGTCAGAAGTTGGCCACAGAATTTCTTTTCAAATATCTCGAAAACCGTAAGTGTGGCTGACTGGAAAATTGAAGCAGGTGGAGGCAGGATGATAGCCACACAAGCAGGTATGGGTTTTAACACACCTGCTTTCAATGTGTGGCCTACTTCATTTACCCTGTAAGAGTCAAACACCTTCCAAATGAAATTATATGATAAAAATGAATTAAATAGATATTAAAGGAAATCGTGGTATTTCAAAAATTTAATAAAAAGTGAAATATGTAATTAATAAAAATTGTACATATTTACAATACACTCAAAGTCCATTTTTCATTGTAGATTAGTTCCTGAAGAATTCATGTACCAAAAACCGCGGTAACAACATACATAATGCATATGTAAAAAGATATCAAATGACATAAAAAAAAATATACGTATTAATCACAAAATGTAGTAAATTATGTGCATTAGTATTATTCCATTTATTTCATTTGGATAATACATTTTACTATTTTTATCTAAAGATTAAGATCGCGTCCAAAAATCTTTTAAATTATCGGAAATATTGAAGTTCTAAAACTTTTAATCACAATAAAAAAATTTTTTTTTTTTTACAAAATTCAGCCTTAAGATATTTGCGACTGGTGGACGTACTTTAATCAGAAATGTCTGAAATTATTAAGATTAAAAAATATACCTGGGTCCATAATTTTTTAAATCTTATATCTAGACAAACTATTAATTTTTTTAATTCGAAGAAATCTCATGAAAATATATAGACACAAAATTACGGAAATTTTCTGTTTCAGAAAAATCGTGTTATTTTAAAATCGTGCAAATATAAACTGTGTAAAAAAGAATTATGTGTAATTCGTATAATATTAGAATTGGTTTTAAGGGTACATATAAATATTGACAATCTTTGACAATTTTTTACAATGTATTATATATTGATCGGATTCGGGTTTTACAAGATTATTGCTTGAGAAATATTGAACATGTAGTAGATATTACAATGAAATCCCAAAATCATTATTAGTTTAATAGTTATCGAATCGATTAATTAAACATATTTTGCAAGTTGTTGAAAATATAATTTTGTTATACAAGCGTTTCATCAAAAACATGTAAAAGTTCAATTTCGTTAATATAAAGAGTACCTATTCATTTAATTTTATTAGACTTAGGATATTTGGCCGTATTTTCGTTAGCAGTGCACGCGCAACTTTTGTAGCCTGTTAGAATTTTACTCTTAACCCGCCAAAAGAAGGACAACTTCAAAAACACATGAATAAATAATACACAGTAAAAACTCTGTTTGTAGATTGTTTTATTAAACGGATATCTTTCTTAAGCTATCAAATCTTTTTGTTTTTAACATGTTTTGTATATTTTTTTTTAATTTTCTTCTAAAAGAATATTATAATAAACGGATGCGGTCATTATAATTTCCCACTTGCTAAATGAAAAATCTCCTTTAAGTGGGCGCGTCGCTGTAATATACGTAAAACATTTAAGCATTTGTTGGTTCTTGGTTTTATGTCGTTATTTTATTTCGGCGGTGTAATCCCCTGTTTTACTAAAGTCATTGTTTATGTAAAAACAAGGAATTAAAATGGACCTATACAAAAATGTATATTTTAAAATAAAAACGGTTAATGTTTTGTTTAAAAGTAAAATTATGAGTTTACACGATTTTTCTTTGACAAAACTGTAAAGTTGGCACTATCAAACAATTTGTAAGGGGAAAATTCACCGAACTTTAATTCAAATATGAAAAATCTAAAGAACTACGTAGAAACAACTAATTATTTTATATATCTACATTAAACAATAGCCATTTTATCAACTTTCTTATTGACTACTTTTTTTTAAATTCTATATATGTAATCCATGTCAAAACGTCAAACTAAAAAAAATTTTTTTTTTGTATGTTACCACTTACAACAACAACATATCTACATATCTAATTCAACAAGTGTGTGGTAGAAATTTGCATCAGCCAGAACCTTATACTTTCTGGTACTTCAAATCGATTATGATATATTATATTGTCACCTACAGAAAAATCGTAAATAGCAAAAGCCTCTTAAGTTTTTGACACTTTTATCTGTATTGTTTTATTCACCATTTAACACGATATTTACAGAAAGTTCACCAGAAACTATTTTCAGCTTTTAGTAAAATAGTGAACAATCAAAAAAGAATTAAGTCATAATACCAATCAATATAATATATAATTCTGGGTAGGAAGCAGTCAATTTAATACAATTTTATTTTTTTTTATTAAATAATGTTATTATGTCATATCTGTTTCCAATAATGCCAAACTACTTTTTGTCTTTGTTCATATAAAATTGATTTTGTTAGCATATTTTGAAAATTCGTATATAATAAACTTGTGATTTGTATAAATTGCACGGATCAAGTGAACGACGTATTAAATTAAGATTTTAGCAATAAAAGAATTGGTAAACAAGTCATTCAATACAATATCTGTTTTGATACCCAACTCAGTTTGCCTAAAATTTAATCCGTTGAATAGTGATATTCCAAACAAATATTTGCTTTTAAGGAATTGCTTGCACTTGACGTCGGAGCGTTTTAATTGAAATACATGTGCTAAATATATATTTTAAACAATATCAACAAAGATCTTAGGTTGACTTTCGACAACATATTAATTATACCCTCTTGTTGCTCAAATTCCTTTCACTTGCCCTCGCGACTTCCTTTTGGCTTCGCTAAGTGTTTGTTATATTTACATTTTATTAAATTCAGTTAAGCCATTTGCGCTTAGAATTATTTCGAATTGTTCTAAATTCAGCTACGGAGGCAAGTAAACAAAATAAAAATAAGCAGAGAAAACATTTGTCTGGTGCGATTCAGACAAATAATTAATTAACGGGATGAAGATTATAACTTTTGCCGCAATAAATATAGCGAAGTGATTTATTTCTTTTTTTTTCTAGATTGTTATAAAAGAAATCTTATAAGAGTGAGGAATTAAAAGGCTTTAGTCAATATCCGTTTTAATTAAAGTAGTAACACACAATTAAACTTAGGATCTGGAAAATAGAATCTAAAGTCGTTATCGTCTTGTTGAGCTATTTAGTTCTTTGCTTTTAGCATTTAATTAAGTAAACGTTGCATTTTAGTTAATAGTTTCTTTAAGTGACACCTCTGATTAACTTAACTCCATTTGCTATTAATCACTAACTTCTGACGGAATTTGTACTTCATAAAAAAAAACCGGTGCGTGTACTTATGTACGCGCGTTAGAAGTTATACTTCTTTGGCGTAACTAAATTAAATTTAATCACGTGTTAGAATTAATATAGATAAATTTGAAAATAGGCCCACTCGGTTTTAAATGTGATTTATAAGAATTAATTTAGTTTCTAAAAAAATATTAATTAAAAATTGCAACGCTGTGCCGCGTATACAATTTAATCTGGAGAAAATGTATACATTTCTGAGTAAACCTCGTAACTACATTTTTTTCGAAAAAGATATAAACAAACTGATAATGGCATTAACAAAGTGATTTTCAATCCCACTACTTAAAAAATATCATATTTACATAACATTACTTGTTTGCACCGTTTTGTACACTTTGAACTACCTTTGGATAGGATAAATACTAGTATTATACAAGTATTCAAAATATATATTATTAAAAAAATTATTATTTAGAAAACAATTTTATTTTATTATTTTTAATAGTACTTCAAGAAAATATAAAATATAATGTTAAACTTATGGAAAATAACTCGGTAACAAGAAAATAATTATTTTATTCATTCTATGAATTTGTTAACTTTTTTGACAGATAATTTTTTAAATGTTTTAATACATTTTTCTTCTTTCAATCTTTTATTATTATCTGTCTTCAGTTGTCTCTCTATTTTTTTATTTTCTTTTTCAATTTCTTTAGCTTTTTTTTTCTTTATCTTTGGCCTTCATAATTTCCAACTATCCATCAGCAGTTACTATTGAAGGTAAATGTTTGATAGCTTTACGCCTCTTTTGGGATGTTTTTTTGGGCATAAAGTTAAGTTATTAAATATTTCGTCAACTGATTGTGATTGCATAAGAATATTAGACGACTAACCTTCAATTTCTTAATTGGATAAAGATTCTGTATTAAATGTTTTTTTCTTTATTTAAGAAAAAAATATTTTTTTATTTTTCTATTGTAGCTTACTTTAACCTTAAAAAAACTTATTTTTTTTAAATAACTAATTCAATTTTTTTAGTCTTCGACATAATGATAAAAAACTTATAATCGTCTCACTTAAGTCATATAAATAGATTATCTCTAAAATCAGTAAATAAAATAAAGAAATGTTATTAAAAATGATTTAAATTTGGAATCACAGTCAAATATTCCCACTAACAATCAAAAGTTAATGATTTTATATTTTTGTAGGTATCAATTCCATAATTACAAGAAAATTCTATTTTTACCTCATAAAAAATCAAAAGTAAATATTAATCAAAAAAACCTTATTACTCCTCTATATAAAAACTCGATATCAATTTCTAAAAGCAAATTCAATGATCTACAAAATTTGAAACTGCCTCAAGACTAACAAAATTTTTATGAGAAATTAAAAGTCGAATCTAATTATGAAGAATAATTCAAATTACACAAATAACTTTTTTATGAGACACTATTTAAACTGACTTTTACTCATAAAAATATCTTAGAAACATTTTAAGAATTCATTATATTTCTAATTACTTGTTATAAACCCATCAGATGTGATTGATCCGATGAAAATTAAATATAAGAAAAGTGAAATTCTTGTGTCAGAAAATCTTTTACAATGATCTCATGGTAAAAAAATTTTTTTTTAATTCGAATTTTGTATCTACATATAAGTTGACAGTATACTTATAATAAAAGCTCGTATCTACTTAAAATCGTAATTAGCTTTTGATTGCCAATGTTGATAATAACATTTTTGTTCATTTACATTAAAATAATATAAAACGATCTTGAATTTGATATTTATTATTATAATTTACGTATATTAGATAAGAATAACAGATTTTATTGATTTCTTAAAAATTACGATTTTGCAGTTACGAGGGTTATCTAGAAAGGGGACGATATGTCGTTTTATTTGAATACAATACTATTTTCTTTATTAATCCAAAAAGTAATTTAAACAAATTTAATGAATATCAGGATGTGCGCATTCGAGCGAAAAGTGGCACATTTCCGAGCGAAGGAAGCAAATGAAGCGCGACGCGGAGCGGCGCGCTTCATTTTCCCGAGATCGGAATGTGCCACTTTGAGCTCGAATTTGCGCACGCGGTTTTAAGCGTGATTCACAATAATTAATTTACTTTCTCAGACGGCTAACTTCATACTGTCGAATTTACGTTAGTTGTGCGTGCGCAACTTTCGTAGCCTGCTAAAATTTTACTCTCAACGCACCAAAAGAAGTATAACTTTAGTAACATCTATAAATTCAACGCCTTAAAAGATCTGATACAGTACATTTTATTATAAACAGTTTAGTAAAATACAAATTTCAATATTATTAAATTTATTATTATTTGATCTTTAAAAATTTAAGTATTTATTAACGTGAGTCTTTTATGTAAATGTATTTGAAAAATTATTTTCCAAATTCGTTACGTCGATGAATGGCGTAAAATAAACAGCGACTCGAAAATTGAAATGCTCTTCCAACAAAACTCATGGAAATTTCCAAATACGTCTGTAATTTCAAAAACGTTTCTCGCTATAAATCACAATACAAAATAGGTACATCACTTTTAAATCCACGTTGGCATTTTCAAGCATTTAGGTGATTTGATCCAAATAAATTCTAGCGGCAGGAACCAGATGTACATTTCATTTAATTTTCAGCAAAGCTCTAAAAATACGGTACCTAAAGAATTGTCATTAGATAAATAAAAATTAATTTATGCTTCAGCTATGACTAAGAATGTGTCTCTTAAATGTTCACTCAATTCTGTCAAATTTGAATTAAATAATTAGTACCGTTACGGTGCGTCTACGATTTTTAATTTTCCATTTTACTCGTCGTTTAATAAACATTGGTAGGAAAAAGAATTTCTGCAAATATTGAAATTTTTGTTGAAGAGCAATGAAATTAATTTTTGCCTTTGTTATTGTGTCATGTAAATATTTTATGAGCTAATTTAGTTTAATTATCTTATTTTGATTTGTCATAGTGTACATTTCGTTGTATTTCAGTTGTAATAATTTTTCAAGCACTGTTATTATTTTGAACCAGGGCTTCTAAAAGTTATCTTCATCATTCCAGTTCAATTGAAAAAATTAATATCGGTTTGGTTTCGGTTTTCGTTCAGCCAAATATACCGGTGTTTTGTTTTTGGTTCAGTTTGGGTTCGAAACCCTGCTAAAAACAATGTGTCAGACGGATAGGTACTGATAATTAACAGGGTGATACCTGATACCAATCTAAATGCCCTAAATCTGAAGAATTTCGATAAACAAACCCATTTAAATTTTACAGTAAATGGCAACCCAACATTGTCTCAATGTGCTTTCCAAACAGAGTGGGGTTATGTAGTACGTGCTTCACTGTTAATTGGCATTTTGGTATGAGATGTCTATGGTTTTGTGATTTTAAAAACAATTTCTATGAATGGCTTTAATGGCATTGTTAAAACAAACTTGAACAATAGTATACAATTTTTTATCACACCGTCATCGAAATTTCTTGTTATGTCTTTTAAATTATCAGTATGACATAAATCATCTGAAGTAACGATTTAAAATTTTTAGACATTTATAATTATTGGTTAAAATAGAAATGTCACTTATGTTTTATTATTTTTTGTTTTATCAATGTTTTATTTATTGTAAATAAGTCGTTGTTAGGTAACGTGAAAAAGTTTGACGTATGCACACAAAAATGGAAGCATGCATGTGTCTTAGTTAGCTGGGAGGCAATGTGGCACTTCCTTCTCGGAAAATAGGGTCCGAAACCGCACTTTAGATTCCGGTGTGATATAAAAAAATAATGAGTACGCATGCTTCAATTTCTTTACCCATACGCCAAACTTATTCACGTTACTTAACAACATAAAACATTATTAAAATAAAAAATAATGAAACAAACATAAATGGCATTTCTATTTTAACCAATAATTAGAAATGTCAAGAAATTAAAAATGGGTACTTCAGATAATTTATGTCATAATGATGATTTAGGTAATATATTAAGGAATTTCAATGCCGTTGTGATAAAAAATTGTATAGGTACTATTTTTTGCAATATTCTAAATAATAAGATATGTATTTATTACGCATTTCTAAATTGAAGTTTACGATTCCATAACCGAAAACTATGACACTTGACTTGGGGTATGTTTTCGTTTAGTTTAAGGTTAATTAAAAGTGGGTTAAGTTCCAGTACTTATTTGTCTGACATTCGTTGTACTTAAAGATAAGTTTCAATTGTGTTACTAGACCGTAAAAGTCTCAAATGAAGAAACAACTGAATTGTAGACTAAAACTTGTAGAATATTCTGTGTAAGCATTAACTTCACGCACATATTTCCACATTTAACTTGTAGAAATAAACCGAAACATTTTTCCGGTTCAGTTCCGGTTTGCGTTTCAGTTTTAGTTCGAAGTTCTGTTTTGAACACAACTGTATGACATTATTTTTATAATACACTGTGACTAATAAGTGATGAGTTTTTGATAGAATTTAAGACCATTTAGAAAAACGTATGGTTTTTTAAAGTTACAAATTTTAAACTAATATCTTTTATGTTTCGTTCCGTCCACTAAAATGAACAAAAAAAAATTAATACTTACTTCCTGCAGTATTTGATTAATAGTAATTTTGTAGTGTGATGCTATTTGAATCTATGAAATAAATAGAAAAAGTCGGTCCTGTGCATTTGGAGATTTCACGACATATTAATTATAAAATTATGTTTGCAAAAAGCAGTAAATTACAATGTTTTACTTAGTACTGTGGTTTTACGTATTTCAATAACAAATTTCGTTTTGGAGGTGTGTTCTTTTGAATCCTAACATAATTAGTTAGATTTTATTTTCCGTTTCCGTGAAAGTTTCCGTTTTATAATTTAACAATTCACAGAGATCGGTAGGGACTCACAATATTTCAATTTAGGAAGTTTCTACTGTTATACATGCAAGTTTCGCTTCAAGAAGAGGATTTATTTAGACTTTTAAATGAAATTAAAATGATGCCAACACAATATTAGCGGAGAAAAAAATAAATTATACAAATATATAGATAAGCGTTACAAAATTAGCAAAACGATTTTTTGTTAGTCTAATAAAATTGTATAAGGGCGGTTATTTATAGATATTTTATTTATTATAATATCAAAAGTATTATTTTTATATTTCATATGCTACAAAAGGTGTTCTCCTGACTAAGTTTAGTTTTAAAGTTAGACATATTACACTCATTTTTTGGAATTTCTACATTCTTAGGTTTTTATAATATATTTCTGAACCAGGTCCTATTAAGTAATTAGTTTTATCGATTTCAATGTTCTATACACTTTTACATTATAAATCATCAATCATCCGGATATAATGAATTTTTTGTTCTGATTTTATTTCTTCTCTGCTACACTTATTGTGCTTTTAATTCCGATTTCTAGAAATATAAGCGCGAATTTTCTTTCTGTTGACTGATTTCTATCATTTGCAAATTGATTGGTTTGTTTCTGAAATATGCAAAGTGTGAACTAACGAATTCATCTCAAATTGGAGGAATAAATAGGCATTCAAAGAGGTGAATTGAAATGTCCGTTACACCATTGTTAAACTGTAATTAATCAGATCAATTAATTGAAAAAGTTCTTTGACGTTTTAAGTCAATATAAATTATCTTTACTAGTCTGTCAAAAAAATTAATTCTTAATTGGAAATGTTCCAATTGAACAATTAATTTTTTGTAATACCCGCTGCGAAAGTTAGCTTTTTGAGAGCAGTGCTACGGTAGTAAAGTGATCGCGATTTCCCCATGACAGAATAGAATATACTTTCGTCGTTTCTTTCTGCACATGTATGGAAAGTGCATGCTTTTTTCTCTCTTTTTTTTCCATTTTTTTTTACCACATTCTAAAACACTATAGTTTTTGTTTATTTATATAATTACACAATTTGAATAAAAATCGTCGTCAGTCTGTTAAATTAAAAATTTCGTCATGTAAATTTCTTCCTTAAGGCATTTTATTATTTTTATTGTAAAAAATTAAATTAGCGATTATTACTTACGATAATCAATTTTTTTATGACACATCTACCATATACCGCTGACCTTGCACCATCGGATTATCATTTATTTCGTTCTTTACAAAACTCTTTAATTAGTAAAAAATTTACTAATGATGATGAGGTGCCTTCGTACTTGGTTCAACTTTTTACTTGAGGACCAGAACTTCTATGAACGTGGAATCATGAAGTTATCAGAAAGATGGCAAAAAATCATTGAGCATAAATGGTACTTTTATAGTTAATTAAATCCATTCTTTGTATAAAAAAAAATTGACTCTTGTTTCAAACTAAAAAACCGAAATTACTTACTTGTCAACCGTATACTTTTATTCAAAATCAAGCGCAGAAACATATAGAAGTGTTATTAAAATGTCTTGTACACAAATGTTATTTTTGGTGGTTTATTATTGGTATTGCTGCGATTTGTCACATAATTAATTAAGCTGTCGTATTACCTTGTAATATTTATTTAAACGTGAGCACTTAACAAATAAAGTAGTGTCAATATATTTTTTTTGGTATGAGAGTATTAAAAAAATCTATTCTACTGTTGCATAAAACATCATTACAAATTCTGAAAGGCGCATCTTTTTCTATCCTCAAAATTGTTTTCAGATCATTTACGAGGGTGCGGTTTTTTAATATTCACAAATAACGCTTTTTCTTGTGAAATAAAAGTTAAAAGTTTACAGAATTACACAGAAATGGCTTCTAAAAAAAAGGAAGCGCGTTTCGGATAATGAAATAGCAGAAGCGGCGAAAGAAGTGATAGAAAAGTAAATACCTTTGTGGCAAGTAGGTACTGATAATTTCAACAAATCTAATTTAGCCAGACATGCAATGAAAGCACCAGAAAAATTATTTCTTTCATAGCACCTTTCCCTTATTATTACCTTCAAGAACAAAAAAATATACTGGTAGATATCACTCACATATAATAACAGTGTCTATATTGATTTAATTAAAAAGAATTCTGATCACTAAAGTTCTACCATCATTTTGCCAAAACGTTGAAAAAACAAGAAACAAAGCTCTTTGCGCTGAAATGTAAAACTTGCACATAGTATTAACCTATGATAATAAACGAACTTTGCGTTGTAATTGAAAGGGAGATTATTTGAGGTTCTGAGGCCGTAGAACAAACAAACTACAGTCCACTAAAAGTTACACAGCAGAAATGTTCAATAATGTACGACAATCAGCTAACCCAATTTTCAACTTGAAAATACGTCAAAGTACCATAAGATATAGATTTCAGTAAAAGCATCTACAAAACGACAGCATAAATCTAAGTTCTATTTTCTTTTCAAAACCTAATCGTGTCCATGAAGCAAATGTTCTGTTACTAGAAAACTACCCAAAACAACTTTCTTCAATTTAAATCCAATGTCTTTTAGTAAGTAAGTGAAGCGGAAAATACCTGCAAAATTTAAATTTACGCTATTTGAATATCTATTAGACCTTTTATTACGGTAAAACGTTTACCTTTATCGGGCTTTCAAGTGCATTTGTGTAAATTAGAAAAGTGGAGCGTATCTTGTAAACCTATCTTTATACACAAATGCGTTTTTGAAATACAGGTAACCCTCCTATAACACGGTAGATAGGTTCCTATAAAATGCCTTGTTATGTAAACCGTGTTATATGAGACCCAGAACTAGCACATAGAGGAGAGTTACGTTCCAAAAACATATTAAAAACAAATATAAACGAGTAAATTATAATTTATTTATATATTTTCATGTAAAGGCACTATAGATCATTCTTCCTTCTGTCATTATTTTAAAGTACATAATTTAGTTTTCAAATATGTTTAACAAAGATTATGTCATCTAGTGCTGCAGTAGTAGTGTTTTACAAACGTTTTTGCAATTTTCTTCTCGTATTAGAGTGAAATCGTGTTATAGGAAGACGTGTTGTAGGGGGGTTACTTGTACATCAATTGTAATACATTAGTTCTTGGTAAAGTAGCATATTTATTAGAAATTATTATGCAAGTAAGAAAGTATCTCATAATAAAAATAAATTGCAATGAGAAATATTTGACTTTTTGAAGAGATATGTATCTGCATGTTTACCTCGCAGTAACGATGATAAAAGAACATAGTTTTCACGTCTGTGGTTAGGAAGTATGTTGTAATACATATTTATATTAAACAAATATTTCGTTCAATACGCAATAAGAAATAGTATTCGCAGTCATAAACAATTTCAGCACGTATCTTGAGAATTTAATTTAATTTAACCCTTTCTGAGGAATTTTACAGTTATGGAATCTACAAACAATCTATTTCATAAAACCTTACACAAATAGCAATAATAATAATGCTATATATTTTTTTGTTTATATCTATCTAAGGTATTTGCTTCTTAATAATTTCATTAAAACCGAATGACTTGTAGAGTATAAAATTAAATTTTATAATCTTTCTACCATTTTATTTGTTTTATGTATTCTAAAATTACAAATGTTACGAAAGTAATTATTGATTAGGCTTAAAGATTTAAGTTTATTTCATATTTAGGTGGTGACTTTTATTTACACAGAAACAAATATACAATCGAACCTCCATAAGTCGAACTCGATAAGTCGAATTTTTCATAATTCGAAACTGTTTTCCTAAGACTTGTCTATTTGAACGTTAATATTTTATATCGATAACTCGAATTTTTGATAACTCGAATTACTATCAGTTTCTTTTCAACTTCGACTTATCAAGGTTTGACTGTATAGATATATAAAAATATTTAACTACAAAAAATTAGTAAAAGAACATAACAAATTATTTATTTCTAATTGATAATTCGTTAGAATTATTTTCTAAAATCATTGTTTTTCTAAAGTAAAATAGCTGAAACTTTCTTATTAAGTTAAATAAGATTGCTTTTGGACACTTGTTCAACTGCCAAGTTTGTGTCAAATCGAATCCAAGAAACTTGTTTACATGAAATGGAAATGCTATCCCGCACGAATACATGCATGTGTTATTGTAAAATTATTTCGTTTTTTGTTTCTAAAAAATAACCGATACACGGTGCGTATAAATTCGCATAAAATCTACACGCAGCGACATTCTTCGTTTAGTTCTGAATCGACCATCTTAATGTTAACGCGTTGTATTATGCTTTGTATGTTTTCAGAAATCATTGAAAATAAACTTACAGTTGGCAACATTGTACTAGCATAATACTACAGATTAGGTATGATACAGATATGTCAGTTAACCTGAAGTTTTTTGTTCTCGTTAGTGAGGCATAACTCTATGAACAAAGTAAAATGACCCGTTGCGCATGTACGAAAAGTCCACTAAAGGGTGCCTCATACACTAATATAAATACAGTCGGACCTCGATAAGTCGAAAGTTGAAGAAAATTAAAAATAATTCGAGTTATAAAAAATTTGGCTTATGGAGGTACGACTGTATTCTTATTTTTAAGAGAAATATTAATCAAAACAAACCTTGCAGGTCTTTAATTATATAAAAATTAGACCATATTATAATTTAAGAGGTTTGAAATAAGTTAAAAAAAGCTGTAGCATACACTGAATATTAAGAAAATCATTTTATTACAAATACATAAGTAGGTAACTATAAAATTATTATTTTTATTATTAAATTATTGAATAAACAAATTATGCTAATAAAATAAAATATTTGAAAACATTTCATCAGCATTTGCTTAATAGTTGAAAACTCTCTTAAATAGACAGAAGAGAAAGAACCTTGTACAAAAAAAATTCAGTTTTTATTCCGCGGGATTTATTTGATTTCTTCCCTACCTTCTGGCAATAGTGTGGATGTGAAAATTTTGGCGCATGTGTGTTTGTCACCTCTGGTTTTCAAATGTTAAAGAACAACAAAGTGACTTATCTGTATCTTACCTAAGCTATGCTATGCCACTGTATTAGTAGGTATCATAATTTACAAATGTTAAAATTTGTCAGTTATTCGTATGATTGAAATCGCATTACAACACAAAACTAGTACAACGTTGCCAAGTGTGTTTTTTGTAAGAGTATGTTAAAAGCAAACTTTGAGGTCAAAAAATAAAACGTTAACGAAACAACAATATTAAAATTTCTTCATTATTCTTAATTGGAGCTATCTCTACCAACTGCTATTAAAACTAACACTTATTTATGTACCAAAGTCTGATCTTCGAGAACTTTGTGAATACGTTGAAGCATGACGCAATATTTTAATATTAAGATTTCCGATTCAGAACTCAACGAAGAATATCGCTGCGTTCAGCTTTTGCCCCAATTTACGCGTACCCTGTATATTTTAATTAAATGAATTATTGTTTATATCATAGTTTTACTTTTGTATTATTTTGCAGTTGTTAAATAACATTTAAAACATCTTTAAAAATTTTTGAAGATATAGGTACTTACTTCTTTTGGCGCGTTGAGATCTTAAAATTTAAGAACCTTAAAAGTGGTTAATGCATGAATTAGATATACACACTTTTATATCACAGATACGTAGTACTTTTTTTATGAACGGAATCACTAAAAAAATTACAACAATTTAGGTAAAAAAAAATATTAATTTTTAACATTAGCTGACCAATTTTTACATATTTTGTATCGTTTTCAATTTACGCGATTTTCTTCTTGTAAATCAAAAATAGGTATACAGTAGGGAGGCTTTAAAATTAGATTTTTAAGGGAGGCGTAGCAATGTGTGATATGAAAAGTAGTAGTCTAGCTATACACAAAGGCATAATGTGCAACATAACACGTGATTCTATTTAATTTGGTTATCGCCAAAGAAGTATAACTTCTAATACGCGTACATAAGTACACGCACCGTATTTTTGTCTTTGATATCTGTAGGTTAAAAAAAACATATTTAGAAATTATTTATATTTGTCCAAAGCAATTATCAATTAAATATTTGTTGATATTTCAAAGCCACCCTGTTCTTAAAAAATTGAAATTGCTAAGAAATATTATAATCATTAATCGCATGAACGAGTATCCACCCTTTGTAATTAATTCAAGAGCAAAGTATTAATAAATTTTGAAAATAAAGTAATTAAATCCTCTTTAATAGGATCCATAAACTTTTTTTAACAAATCGTTAATATTAGAAACTCAACAAGGAACCGTTAGTGAGAAAAACTTTTTTTTAAATGTTGGGTTTATTATAACTTTGAAATCATTATAACTTTTTGTAAGTTACAAAAATATCGTTTTGTTCTTCGATAAAAAACAATTTTCCGAATCACCCTATTATTCGGTCTTTTTGCAATTTGAAATATAATACTTTGATAGTTTTTATTTTCACTTAAGTAGCAGTTTCGTGTTTAATTAAATAAAAATATCCATACACAAGCGAAACAATCATTTGCAACAAATGGTCTGAAGTATACTTGTTTGAAAGTTCACCAAGGAATTTCAAATTTAACTTGAACCATTAGAAAAAGTACTTTATGAAAGTTACTGATACAGATTAAACTACAACACCTACATATTTATAGATTATGTAACACTCTCCAATTTCGTATAATTACTTGTTAGTAGGTACAAATAATTTTAAACATTTTATAAATGAATTAGTGGATATTAGAAACTTCAATATTCTTGTAATTAGGTACAACCTTTTTTTAATACTTTGTCTACAAAAATCTAATTAATTTATATTATAGGTAAGACAGCGCCTTTATAGTTTATTAGAAGTAGACAGTACAAAAAACCGGTGCGTGTATTTATGTACGCGCGTTAGAAGTTATACTTCTTTGGTGCTAATAAATTAAATATAACCACGTGCTACGCTGCCCACCTTGCGTTGGTGGATAGCTAGATCAGTGGTTTCCAAACTATCTGTTCCTGCACGTGGCTTAAAAAAACTTAATGTACATCTATCCTCCGATTTACATGGCAAATAGTCCCGGAGAAAATGGTGATAATCGAAATCAAAGTCAAATCTGCATCAATTTGTGTTACTTTTAGAAATTAATTAATTTTTTTAGTTAAAATGACTGAATTATGCAAATTTTACTTTTATGCTATTTACAGATTTTTTGAGGAACTTATTTTCGTTGTTAAACGGGATTTGAGAGTATTTTAGATAAACTATTTTTTGTATGTATAAAAATAAGAAGAATTCGTTTTTTAGGCTATAATACCGGTTCTTCCAACAAATTGTCTTAAAAAAAAACAAAAAACACGCATATTGTACATACAGCAAAAACGTATATTTGAAATAGTATGCATTCTTGGAGTTTTTTTGAATTTTCAATTTTTTTAAATCGTATATAAACGAAATCCTGTAAACCAAGCAGCGTGTAAATTGAGAGATAGATTTTGGTTAAAAGCCGAGTATAAAATTTAATCTCCGAAAAATGTGGACCTTTCCCGAGTCAAAATTTCAGGTTTTTTTATTATCAAACAATGACTCTTATCTGTATTTAAGGTTATATTTCACCAAAGCACTAGATCTTTTTCTATACCCTTTAAGTGTTAGTTATTTCTATTTTCAGCCATTAAAAGGTGCTATTAAGATTACTTTGAAAACCCTAATAACATCTTTTAGCCTCTTATTGTAGAGAAGGAAAATATGGCAGCAAAAATGTTTTTCATAAATATTAAATCTTAATCGTTTTAAATAATATTTAAATTCGATGCTATTTTAAAAATTTAAATATTATTTAAAACGGTAAAGATTTAATATTTATATAATACTGTTTTTTTAATGTTAATATTATTTCTCGAAATAGTCAAAAACTATTAAAAAAACATGATATTAATTTCACGTGATAATGTTTATTGCTATTATTTTATTATATATTACTTGCTTGTACATATACTAAACAGCTAAGAAAATACTTTTACTAAATTGAAGCAAATTAATAGTTACATTTATATAATTAATTCTGCTGCTAAAGGTAAATAGTACAGTGATTGGCCCTTTTATTAAACAACATAGTTATTGGCCATATAAATATAGTAATTGACTAGTGAATTTACAGTAATCGGCCAATATTTTCTAATTAAAATAAGATATAGTAAATTAACAAAAAAACGAACCATTTATTAGAAATTATATATTTTTTTTTATTTTTTATTTATTTAACCAGTTACAAAAAAAAAGAAAATTGTACAGAAAATACAGAATAAAAAAAAAATCTTCTGCCTATAAGAGGTACATGAATATACCTGTATCTAGTACTGGTGCTTAGTTAATATACAAATATAACACCAACAAAAGTAAAACAATAACAGTAAGACAAACAAAAAATGAATACAAAAGACAATTAAAATTAAAATTAAATGAGGAAATATAGATTTATTATTAAATAATTTTTTAAATATGGCCAATTATTGTCGACTGGCCAACAACTGTACTGTTTACCTCTATACGTTACCCTTCAATTTTTGTTGTTTATAATGTCGTTTATACAGCAAGACCCCGCTTAACACGGGGGATACGTTCCAATGAGTTTAAGCACTAAACAAAACTGCGTTAAACAAAATCAATTTAAGATATATCCCGATAAGTTGATTTGACGTAAATTTTGAGCTATTTTGAAGCTTCGAGCAGACCGCGTCATATCGAATCAGCGTTAATCGTGGAAGCGTTAAACGAGGTCTTACTGTACATACATTTATTTAAGTATTTAGTAAATTTTTTATTCGTAATAGTTTGTTCCCTCTTAGATTTGGTCCGGTTGCGTACTCCTGCCAACATAGTTTCACAACAATGTTTAGTATTCTTTGCTCTTTTGAAAATACAGACAATTCAAAAAAATATAAAGATCTCAAAATTCCCAATGAGATCTACCCGGTTTTAAAAATGATTGTTATGGTCATTATTCCAACTCGGCATAGAAACGGCAGAACCTATACGTTTTTAAAAAGATTCTTAAAATTTAAAAGTGGTCAATAAGTTCTTTTCGGTTCTTGAAGCGCTTGTTCAGGATTAATTTTTCGACTCGAGTTCACTCAAATGTGCACATACGTCGTTTTATTTGGGTATAATACTCTATTCTTCTTAAATCTAAAAAAAATAATGTAAACCAATTCAATAAAGACGAGGATGTGCACATTCGAGCGAAAAGTGGCACATTTCCGAGCGAGGGACGCAAATGAAGCGCGACGCGGAGCGGCGCGCTTCATTTTCCCGAGATCGGAATGTGCCACTTTGAGCTCGAATGTGCACACTCAGTTTTAAGCACGATTCACAATAATTAATTTACTTTCTTAGGCGTATTAAATTTTACACCGTCGAATGTTTGTTAGCTGTGCGCGCGCAACTTAAATTTTACTCTAAATGCCCCACAAGAAGTATAACGTCAAAAAGTTGTAAAATCACTAACATGTAACAAAAATTAAAGATTCACTGTTGACACAAAAATATAAATTTATACGTAGGTGTGATAAAATGTTTTCCTTCTAAAATTGGGTTTCCTTACAAATGCGACATTTTATGATTTCTGCGCATGTAAACAATTATTTCTAAAGTGTAAGTTTTAAAGAAAAATCACATGTGTAAAAGTAGTTATCAAAGTTCTAAGTAGTAGGTAACTTTATAATGAATAAACCTACTATGAAAAAAACTTGTTAAAAAGATTAATGAAAGTAAAATATCGATTTAAAATAGAAAATAATTCTATTTAAAAAAGTTCATTATTTTCATTTATTTTTTCAAACCATCAACAAGACGCGTACTGTCGGGATAATTTCTAGAACGTTTCCTTTTATTCAAAATCCAATAAATAATCATTGAAATTGCAAATTAATTTTTTTCGAAATTGTCACGGGTTGAAGGATACAAATTAATGCTTCGAGCAACGGACAAGCTGGCTTTTTATTTACAAAACAAAAAAACCGAAAAAGCCTACCTTTAAAATAATAAATCACCTTTTTAAATTGCGATTTATGAAAGGTTGCTGTAGTTCTTTCGGCTATTTTTTCGCATTAAATAAGGATCTTCAATGTTAACACACAAATCAAAAGTTTCCGATTAAAAAAACGCTTTAAAAAAGCAAACTTACATTACAAATTTAGTTTTTAGTTGAAATATTATATCGAACTTGAGGAAATCGTAAATCAAACTTTTATATCCGTAAATTTCTGTAATGTTACTAAATTAATATTTATACACCGTTTTATTTTTATTTAATGTTTGTTGTTCTAATGTGACATTGTGCTATTTATAAAAGTATTTTTTTAATCTCTTGATAATTAAATTTTCTTGTAAAATTTTTAAAGATGAAAATATTGATTTAGTTTTTTGCACTAAAGCTATTGTACAATTTTAAGAGTTTTTGATTTTTTTTGTACGGCATTTTAAAAATATTTGAATAAAGGCGGAATTAGGCCTTACCTTTGCATCAAAGTAAATTCCATATTTATAAAAGCTTGTCAGATACATATTTACATACCTAAGTACGTACACTGCCCGAAATGGCTATTCGAACGCACTTTTCGTTTTCCACTTGAGATTCGACATATGTAATATATCTGTCTTTATTTACTGCATAGCAATACTATCTGCTTTTGATACATAGTACACAATCTTTCTTTGCTCTGGTATTCAAATATTCGGTGTGTTTATACGTATATAGCCTAACAAAAGAACAAACTCTTTTAAAAAACATGTTATTAATTTTTCTAAATCAACATTTTTTATTTCTAAAATTATAAATCGCCAATTACATATATTTGAAATTGTGAATATTTTCCACTATTGGCTATTATTATGTGATTTTTTTTATAGAAAAAGTACAAAAATAATAACCGAAATAACACTTTATAAGGTATAAATAATTAAATAAAAATTTAAGGCTGGCCAGATTGGAATAGTTTCAATTTTTACCACAAGATGGCAACACCGTACTTACCATTTACCAATAGTGCACTGACCATTTAATTACAGATATAATTATTATGGTTCTTCCAATAATATTTAAAATAAATATGAAATGTATAGATAACATCAACACACAAAAAAAAGTAAACTGTACATTTGACCAGACCCATCTATCTATATGTATTTTGATGCTCTGAATTAAAATTCAAAGTCCGTTTTGCCCGTACACCCTTAAATGTTGGGCAAATTACGAAAAACTGCATTTTTTCGCAATTTTTAGGAAATTTAACCAATTTTTTGCAATTTACTCAAAGTTTTAAGGTTGTACAAGTCAAACAGATTTTGGATTTGGTTTCAGCGCATCAAAATACTTATAGATAGATGGGTTTGGTCAAATTTACAGTCTATTTTTTTGTTCTGTGCTAGTAATATTATTTTTTGCTATTTTCGACTACTTTATTGCTATTTTTGATAAATATTTGAATGATTGAGGTTAACAGATTCTGAAATTAGATTCATGGCATTAAAATATATAAGAAAGATACTCGATCTAGTTCAATAAAATTTTCTTCATTTTTATAATTGCAATTTTTAGCCATTTTTTGAAGTAGTTTTGCAATTTACTCAAAATTCAGATGGTGTACGGGCCAAACGGACTTCGGATTTAGATTCAGCGCATCAAAATATATTTAGATAGATGAGTATGGTCAAATGTACAGACTACTTTTTTTGTGTGTGTTGGTGTAATCAAAGATTTTAGTGTGGCTATAAGAAAATTACTTATAAGTATACTATCTTAGAATTAAGTAATACATTTCCTATCATTATAAACTGAATTTATCCACATCTCGTTGATCAAATATTTGCCACTTCTTGTATGAAAGTTTACATCATTATAAAATAATGATGAGAGCGCAATATTAAGATTTTCATTCTTTTTTTTTAATTAACAATTTATAAGTAGTATTTTTGAAAATTTAATAAGTACCTACCTCAAATAAAACCCAATTGCCATCTGCCATCTGCTTAGATTTAAAAAAAAATCTTTTTTTTTAAATTAAAATGCACTTATATTTGTATTCCTCGTCACGAATGTAGATAATATTAGTGGTAATCCTTCAATCACAAAGGAGTAGATGGGTGATCAAATAAAACTTTTCAGAGTGGGTGGAATCTTACTTATAAACAAATAAATACTAACAGAAATACGAGAATATGGTAATTTTTTTCAAATTTCTTGAAGATGATAAGTTTTAATAATTTGTAAAATTACAAATTAATCAATTAAAAACTAACAAGAATTAATAAATATACATAAATTGTGCTTTGCAAATATACTTGAATTAAAAATTTGCATCATTATGAATAAAATAACGTCTGTGTTTGATACAAATGTTCTATTAAATGTTAGATTTCCATATTTATTGATGCATTGAAAAATCTCCTTACATATTGGATAATTGGAGCTTCGCCTAGCTTGGGCTCCATACTATCTTTAATAAAAAATTGGTACCAATAGAGAATTAAGCGAAGTGTTATCAAAAAAATATGTCAAAGAAATAAAGAGGGTATGTAATTGTGTCAAACTGTACTATCCTCTGTATGCTTGAGAAAGAAAAAAGAAATTTATATTTGATTGTAAATTTTCTGATTTCGTGATGTAATTTTCTTGGATCTGTTAGGATTTTCTATGTTTTATCGCTGTAGAATTCAGAGCAAATCTACAAATTTTTCATTAGTTGCAATTTAATACGCCTAAGTTTTTTTGAGTTATTTGTAGATAAAGACTTTTTTCTTTCCTCCGATTTGTATGTGTCAGCTACGCAAATTTCTCTTCAAACTTTAAAGTATTCCCTTTTCCTACCATTTAAAAAAATAAAACGTTAGTAATAGTATAAGTAAATTATTTAAAACTGATAAACTACAAAAATGTATTATAATATAACGAATTAACTTCTGTCTAATATGTTTATTTTACGAAATTTTGTTACGGTATAATATGAAACTGAAACTTCTAAAATTGAATGGGGCTTGTAACAAAACTTTGCGAATATAATAAATAATTAAACACTCAAATATGGGACATATGTCGACAGATTTTGTGCACACATACTGTTTAATTGTTGAGTTTAAAGTTGAAAAAGAACAAAATCTTATCGGTAGCGTTGTACAATTCTATTTCTAAATCTGTATTGAACGCAGTCACTTAGTATTAACATTTTATCTGATTGTTTACCGTCATTTTAATCATAATATTAATATAAATGGTGCTCTCAAAACATTTAATATTTTGTTAATATGTATAACTATTTCAACTTTTAACAATTTTAAAAAAAGCATTAAAAAATATTTAGGAAATACTAAATTAACCTTTGTGTATCTACCTGTACTTGTAAAATATAAGGGTTAATCAATTTGGCCATGCTAATATATTAAATTCTGGTAAGATCCTATTTATTTAGTCAATTTTAAGAGGATACCCATGTACCCCGGTTATCGAATAACGTAAGCAAGTTATTAGTTATTGACACTTCTTTTCTTCTTCTTCTTCTGCTCTGCTCCTGAATGCTCTTTAGAGCATCAAATGGCGATCTCTAGTCCTGTATCAATTTTTTCTGTCCCTTGCTATTTCTTTCATTTCTTCTATTGTCACTCCTTTTTCTGCACCTATTTCTTTGATTTGTTCCATCCATTTTTTCTGGGTCTCCTTCTTTGTTTTTTGATTGGTTTTCCCGCTTCCGTTATTCTTCTTGTTAATCTGCTATGTTGCATTCTTATCATATGTGCATACCAGTTTAACTGCTTCTTTCTTATTTTTTCCATTATTGGCTCCTGCTCTGTTATTTTCTTATATCTTCGTTTTTTATTCTGTCCCACTTAGTTTTTCCTGCCATTTTCCGGAGGTGTTTCATTTCCATAGAGTTTATTTTAGATTCGTCTTTATTCCTAATTGTCCAACTTTCGCATACGTAAGTTATTGTTGGTATTGTTAACATGCTGTGTATTTTCTTTTTCACCTGCATGTCAATGTCTTTGTGCCCTAGTATTGTTTTGTTGATGGTGTAATATATTCTTGTCGCTTTGTTCGCTCTATTCGCTATTTCTGCCTCCATTTTACCGTCTTCCTAGGAATTCATATGTTGATATTCTTTCCAAATTTTTGTTTTTACATTTTATGTCTGTGTTGTTTTGATCTTCGTTTAGTTTTTGACACAAGAGTTAATAAAATTTCATAAAAACTTTTTTTTACAATAGATTATAAGTACCTAAATTAAAATTTTCTTCTACATTGATTTTCTTTAACTTACTATTTAATTATTATAAAGGATCGTATGATTAATCAATGTCAGTTAATAAACCTTCGTTATATTACGAAAAGTTGATGGAGTATTCGATTCGACGTTGTAAATAAATGTTCGTGTCAAAATTATATATGTGTAACTTTAACTGTTGGATTAGTTAATTGTAAGTCAATAATAGTCTATCAACACTAAGTGTTAATATTTGATGCTACAATTCCCCTATTACAATTAAAATATATAAAGTACACAACAGTAAATCGCAGCCGCTATTCCATAATGAGCCTGAAAACGCAAAGCTTTATTTACGATTATGTGAAATAAAATTCGAGTAAAATATTTAGTTTTCAATATAAAAAAATGCATGATGGAACATTCATTATAAAATTTTACAGATTCGTTTCAAAACAACAATTGCCATCTGTGAAGGTAGTCATTTACCTAATTTGCAGCAACTGTTAAAACACTTTTTTTTCCAAAAAAGTTAAATGTAACAGTATAACAATAATTTTATCATAAATTAATCAATTAAACGTTGCATTTCAATCACAATTTTAAAAATATTTATTATACTAGCATTTTTAATCAGAAACAATTTTTAATTTAATTTATTCGTTTATCTTTCTGCAAAGTTGTATTAGCAACGATTGTTTGCATGAAAAGAAATGCAGAAATATAATACCGTCCGTGAGATTTTAATTTTTAATTTTAATTGCATTTTTCTGATAAAAACCTTGTAATTATAATTTTTAGTTCTGCAAACGGTTATTATAACTTTAAATTAGATTAACCGGAACGGGGGTGCAAATGTAACGTTCCTTAATAAGTATTTTTTACTTTTTCAAAAATTATTTTAATAAAATGTAGACAGGTAATATGTTTAAAAATTGGCGGGAACTACTAGAACAATTGGTCTTAGTCTATAGCCTTTTCAATCTATGGTTTAATTTAACACTATACAACAAGACATATTGTAAAACAAATAATTACGTCGAAAATGGAACACAAAAAGAATTCGCAATGTGGTAAATTCCAGGTACAATTAACATTCAGAATAGGTTAGGTGTAGAAATTCGGATAGCAGTTTAGAAACGTTGTGGTAGATACAAAGGGTCCTGCCGTTTGAGCCTTTTCACAGGTTGCTAAACAATTACGATTAATCTTGATTCTGACTTGGTATATTTACCGTTGTATATTTTTAAAACTTTGTTTAATCCTGTCCACTTGAACATCAAGACATACTATGCATATCATTTTGTAAAAATAGAAGATAGTTTGATGGTCTTTCGAAATTGCAAAATTCAATTTAAGAAGTTATTTGCGGCGCAATAAATGTAGATATCGCTTGCAACTAAACAGCAAAATAGTTTACCAGTTAAAAAATAAATTTAATGATTATTCAGTATGTTAACTAAATAATTGAAAATAAACGCAATAGGAAATAGAAGATAAGCCATATTTTAAATTGAAATATTCTGTTGTAGATATTTTAAGTCATTTAATTTCAATCATTCGAAAATATTAGGAAAAGCAGATTTCTGTAATTAACCTATCTAATAACCTTAATAATTATTATCAAATAATTTTTATTTTTATAGAAATTATTTGTCTAAAATAATTTAATTAAAATCTGCCTGACAAATACAGTGGAACTCCAAATATTAGTCCGCACTAATATTTGTCTTTTTTGAAATTCGTCCTGTTTTTTCGTTGATATTTTTGTTTGACATTCGCCCGAAAAGTTAATATTTGCCCCACCTCCATCTTTTTGACGTCATAATTGAAGGTGGCCCCCTTTCAAATAATAGCATAACCCCTCTAAAATACCTATTAAAAACTTTTAAAATGAAAAACCAGGTCATTAATTTATTAGAAATCTATACCATTTTGCATTGATACAGCTATATTTATTTTACTTTTTATACGTTTTATTTATTTCTAGTTACTTTTATAATGAAATGTGTAATAATGTTAAAGAACTGTAAAATGTTGCATAACTCGTAAGTAGTGTAGAATTGCCTATGGAGCCCAATGTAATATCTGCTACTTCTTATCTGACACACCCTGTATACCAATAAAAAATTAGGTTTGAGCACAAAATTGGCAATCATATATGAAAATTGTTTTCCCTCCCACTATATGTGTATTGTTTTAAAAAAAAATAACTTTTAATATTTATATCTTGTTAACCAATTGGAAAAAAAACTTCATGCTTTTTTGATTTACAAGGTCTTAATTTTCAAAAAAATTGGTTCCAAGATATAAGTACACGAAACTATGTCTTTTATATCTTATATCTGGCCTATTTCACGTAAATTATGTACACTTGAATTAACAATGACTCGTTTCAGAATCAGTCAAAAAAATAGTTTTTTTTTATGAAATAAATGATTCTTATTGTTAGTTCAATATTTTAATTTCATTTGCTTCGTAAGAAAAATGAATTTACGAGTGAACTACCCCAACTACAATTGTTTTTTGTTCAAAAGTACGTTCGTACAGTAAATTTTTTTGTAAAATTTTATTTATGTAAGTCTATTTTCAAGTACATTCTATTTTATTTTAAAAATAGTTAAGCAAAATTTCGGACTGGAAGCCGATTAAGCCATTAATTTTTATGAAAAAAAATCTTTTAATATTCATCTTTTTCAATATTCATCATCTGCTCGGGCACGGATTAAAGACGAATATTAGAGTTCCATTGTAGTAAACATCATTCAATATTGCCCAAATACTTATACATGCAAAAAAAAAGAATACACCAAATTTTCGGTGAAAATACATATGAGTGTCGATACAAGACCCTAAGTATATATCTTTTTTTTCTTTTTAATGAGTAAATAAATAAGTAGTTTGTTTGATGTGTTACCGCAATGAAATTGCTAAAACTCGGATAATAAAAGATTCATTCAAATAGGTACCAACATAATAAAAAAGTTATGTAAAGCCATTAAGAGGTGATCGAATACCTACATCCAGCTTTCTAAAACGAATTTAATTCGTGCAAACACTACGTTTTCGCAAAAAAAGGTCGTTCTACGAGTTGCATTCTCGCTGTGCCTAAATAAATATTTAATTCATTCTAAGTTTTGTATAATACGTAATAAAATAGAGTTATGGGTGTTTTACATATATTAAAGCAATAACTTTTTTGTCTATAATCGGTGTAGGAGATGGTCTCGCGCTATTTGCTTATTGCTTGTGGAAAAATTTAATAGGGGCATTAAAGGTAATAGTCTGGATAGGGTTTTTGTCTTGTTTTCATTATACAAAATTCTTTGTTTTTTTATATCAGATCCATTGTTTAAAATAAAAGTCAATTTTATAGAAGTATTCGAGAGAAAAAAAATTAACAAAATCGCTCGAAGATCTAAACAAAATTCTTATTAAAGATAAAATTTCAACTGTAAATAAGGATTTATAAAACGTATTCTGCTCCCGGTAATTGCAAGTTACGAAATAAGACTCCTACTTTTCGTCGCCTCTTAGAAAATTCTTCAAACTAATTTATTGTTTACGGAATTACTTATTGGGTACGCCAAACTTTTTAACTAAATCTCTAAAAATGCCCAATAGCATTGTAAATCCACATATGTTACATTAATACACTTATATGTATTATTTGTTAATTAAAGTTAACTGAAAATTAATAATATTAAATTTAACGTTTTGCAAAACAATAACAATAAATACAAGTATTTTATAAATAAAATTATAAAATGCCTTAACATGTCAATTGTACATATACCAAATATGAAAGATTGTATGTACATATGTTTCTAGATCAATGATTATAAAAGTAGTGATATAAAATAAGATCTAGAATATTTAATTTTTTATATTTTTTTATTACCTGTTTGTTTTTAATCACTTTTAATGCAATTTACGTTGTGTTATTTTTTAACACACATTGTGATCTGTTATTTCAAAACACTTGCTCGTTTTAATCTACACATCAAAATAGATTAACTGATAACACAGACAATGTTATTTCATAGCTCTATGAAATCTATTGGTATCATATAAAATGGGAAATAAAATAAATTAACAACCAATTAATTATTTTTTTAAATATAAGAGTATTTATTAATTTATTAATTGCTATTATTAAAAAAATTATTCAAATGTTGTTTCCATCTATTCAATAATTATTCAAAGATTACAGGTTTTAATAGAAAAAAAATTTCCGATGCTTTAAAAAGTAATCAAAATATTGTGAAAATATATAAAAAAATTAGTAAGTACCTTTAGAAACAGTCACTTGGAAAAAAGTTAGTATTAATTACTTTTTTTACATTTTATGGCGCAACAAAAAATCATAAAAAAATATTTCATATTAACAGATTTTATTATAATATTTATATAGCTTTACAGGTTTATATAGATTTAACACGTTACCAAGAAGCATTAACTATTAACACACATGAGATGTGTAAATGTATGCCTTCAAGCGTTTTAAAATAACACGCTTCTCTTATCAAATATGTTTTTTTTAACGTATCTTACCGTGACAACGCGCATAGAAGTGTTAATATAGCACATCTTCAATTTTTAACGTTTTGAAATAACACACATGTTCACACACTTGGATTTGCAGTGAACTACTATCAAAGACAATTAATTAATTGACAATGTTAAATTGCGACAACTTATTTGAATCATTTTTGGTCGAACTTTGTCCAAATTCTATTTTTGTCAAGGCTAATTTTCCTTAACGAGCAATAGTTCCCAATTTTATGAAAGAATAATATATCAGTTTTATTTCTTTATTTAAAAGTGTATTGTTGTAAATCATGGAAAATGAATAGTTTGTAATTTAAACCAATAGTAGCGCATTTGTAATCTCAAATAATTAATGATTTTTCTTTTACGTTAAAAGAATCGTACAAGTTCCTAAACATCTTGTTAGAACGCAGAAAATCTTTATAAATAACGGCAGAACTTAAAAGATTTAGGTAGCATCACAATGTTTATAAATGGAATCATAATATGTTGTTTTAATGATATTAAGTAGCCTAACGGCTTAAAACTTTAGACTGTTTGTTTAATGAAATCAGAGCGACCTGAATAGAAAATTTCTTGATAAGAAGGCTTGCTAAGCTTTTAATCCGCAGATTCTCGGCTAAATAAAAATATTAATAATACCAAAAAGACAGATACAAAATGAATTACTAAAACGAAAGCAAGCCATTTTATTAAAAAAATAAGTTTAGAAAAACTTACTACAATGCTAAATTCTATAAAATAGTACTTTAGATTTTAAATGCAATAATAATAATTACTTATTTCGGTAACATAAATAATAAGAAATAAATCTTTAATATGCATATGTATGTACAATATATATTTAAATTGTTCAAACAGTTTTAATTTACTTTGTCTAAGCAATCATGAAAACGCCTTCCTACCCGTACTGTAAATACAATTCCATTTTGCATACATATAGTTTTATAAGAATTACAAAAACTTTTTAAATTTCAAACTTTTTGAATTTATTACGCATTGATTAAAAAAAATTGCTTGTAATACATGAACTTATGAAACGTGAAAAGTTATAATATCAAAAGTTTGCGGCATCGCAAAAATAAATTAATTTTGGGATGTACAAAATTCGTGATAAGCTATTAGTAATTTTACCTGTATCAAAGTTTTTTTTAAATCGTCGAACAGATCAAGAACCAACTTTCAACATTTACCTACACTCGCACGGAAAAAACGACTTCCGAACGCGCTATTTTCGAAGGATCTTATGTGTTTTCACTAAACGACGAACCGTTTACTACTGAACTCTTGCGTCGCGACGCTAAATACTGAAATTCCCCCACTACGGTGTTAAAAATGAATGCAGTTTGAAGAAAAAATTAGTATTATGCATAAAATAGTAGTTAATCCAACGTATCTTCTATTTATGAATTTAAAAAAAATTGAAATAACTAAAAAACTGTCATAATGATTGATTTTTGATGAACATTAAAAAATACAAATTTTTATTTCTATCAAAATTGTTGTGGTAAACTTTTTTTTAATTAAAGTCAGCAACAATTATGAATCTTAAGAAAATATAACATTGTTATCTTTTTATTAAGTTATTGAAGATCAGTGGTTTCCAAACTTTATGTTACTGCGCATTTCCTAAGAAAATCTAATTTTGACGCTACCCCATCGTACACCTATTTCCCTATTTCCACCGGAGATAGGTTCCGGAGGAAACCGTGAAAATCAAAATTATAATTTTTTTGTTCAGGAAACCGTGTAAATCGCACCCAAGCAAAATATGTTTAAATTGGTCAGATACCTTTAGAAGGTAACACGTTGACTGCCGCGGGTATTTTTGAAAAAGGTCACTTAGGCCACACTACTTTTTTTAATATCATTTTTCTTTAAAATGATGTATTAGGACTATCATTGTACAGTAAAATTATAGGTATTATATAGTTTATTTTATTCCCTTCTACTCCCTGTGATCTACTAATACACGTGGCGTGAAAATGTTATTATGTATTTTTACGCCACGTGTATTCAACGGAATACACAGCTTTTGTACAAGTATGTTACCTAATGGTTGGGGTGAGGGTACTGACCGCGAATATAACGTAGGATTTTGAGGGGACCGCGACTAATAAAAGGTTATGAACCACTGTTCTAGACGATGTTTGCATCTGTATTTGTATTGTAAAAAAGTATATTTTAAATAGTTTCAATTTTTGATAATGTCACGTTTGTAAACCGGGAAAAAGCGAAATCATGTAAATCAAGTAGCATGTAAATCGAGGTATAGGTGTAGTGTAAAACCGTGTAGTTAAAAACCGAGTGTGTAAATTGGTCTCGAGAAAATTATACATTTTCGCTCGAATGTGCGCATACGTCTTTTTATTTTAGTACATTACAATTTTTTTATAAATCTAAAAATTTAATTAAACAAACTGAATAAATACGAAGATGTGCACATTCGACCAAAAAGTGGCACATTTCCGAGCGAGGGATGCAAATGAAGCGCGACGCGGAGCGGCGCGCTTCATTTTCCCGAGATCGGAATGTGCCACTTTTTGCTCGAATGTGCGCACTCGATTTTAAGCACGCTTCGTAATAATTAATTTACCTCCTAAATAATTTTAATTAAAATTACAATGCTATGCCGAGTGTACAATTTAATCTCTGAAAAATGTGCAAATATGTCGTTTTATTTGAATAAATTACTATTTTCTTTTCAAATCTTTTCAAAACTTAAACAAATTCAATAAAAACGAAGATGTGCACAATTGAGCAAAAAGTGGCACATGTCCGAGGAAGGAAAGTAAATACAACGCGCCGCTGAGCAACGCTCTTCATTTTTTCGAAATTTGAATGTGCCACTTTGAGCTCCAAAGTGTACACTCAGCTTTAAGAACAATTCACAATAATTACCTTATTTTAAAATTTACCAAAGTTTTTTAAATTAAAAGTTCCAGAACCGCATATCTAGCAGGAGCCAAATCTGTGCAAAAATGTACATACGATTTATAGTTTTCATTCTTGAAAATTTCTAAATTTTTATTTTTGTAAACTGTGTAAAAGTGAAATCCTGTAAAACAAGTAGCATGTAAATAGATTGATAGATGTATTTTATAAAATAATAGAGCATATTTTTAAACGGAAAAAAATGTATTAATGCAAAAAATTACATTTTTGTTACTCTTTGCGCCCTCCTATATAGATTGTAGAGAAGGCCCCAAATGAGCAATTTGAGCAAAAAGTCGCACATTTTCGATCTCGAGAAAGTCACTTAACATCAGTCGTTAATTACGTGTCTCGATCCATAATGTGCCATTTTAAACTCAAGTATGCACATCTCATTAATGTGTACATTGCAGTATACAATAAAAGACACTTCACGTTGTTTGCATATCCCCTTGTTGACTAAATTTGTTTTTTTTACAATTGAAAATTACACGAAAGGTATTAATCGAATGGTGGTATATTCTCACTTCTGAAATACTATTTATTTTTTTTTTAATTTAGACACATTTGAGTTGTACACGCAGGTTGGCATCAGAATTAAATTAAATTAGGCAATTGCTTTTGTATAGCGACGTTCAACCACAAATAGTTAAAATAGTTTCGGATGCTTATCCTAATTTCGTCATTTTTATACATTTTTCTTCGCAGGTATTCTCATTAAAAACTATAATTTTAATTATTCGATATTGATCATAACTTTTTTATTGTTTTCTTAGAACATTTTAAATAATAATTTATTAACTACTAAAATAAAATTATAAAATAACTATAAACAATCAGTTCATTCTATATAGTAAAGGAAATGTAAAACTTTGATCTGTAAAGAATGTATCCGTTATGAAGCGGAAAAATCAATTTATATGTTTTTCTTGGCATATTTGAAAAATAATCGTGAATATAAGGAAACCATAAATATTGGAATTGAATGTAATATATTACTGAATGGTTTCTTGAAATGCTTCAAAGTTACCTTCGAAGTTCAAATAGCTTTAAAATTTATTTTGTACGATGCAAGGTCCGTTGAGAAACTGTTGACAGAAATGATCTATGAGTCAAGAACTTCCCACTAAGGATTAAATACTTATTCGGCCAAAATTTAAATGATTTATTATTGAAAAGTTAAAATGGTATTATTTAGATATCAAAATTTTATTTTATACGTTACGTGATTTAAAAAGTTCTCAATATTATAGTTCTTTCTGGTAGAAGTGCTAGTTACGAATTTCTTTTTCAAAAAGGTAGCAAATCGAATATTAATGCAAGCCGTTTGTTTTTAAAGAGTCAGCAATAAATGTGATTTATCAGAGAAACAATATGCTGCTTCCAAATCATAAATTGTGACATCAGACTCATTTATTGATTTTATCTGTAATTATCCAGATTGCTCATTTATGTTATATTAATTATTTTACATGGTATGTTTATTACTATTTGCGTTAACATGAAGTAAATCAAAACTTTTGCTATAAAATTAAATGGAAAATCCTGCAGGAATAAAACTTAAGTTTTCGTTATCAGAAGTGTACGACAATATAAACATGTTACATTCTTGTGATATACAACATGTCATTGACAAATTAATCAAATTAATAAACCCGTTGAAATTTATAATTACTAAATAAATTATTTGCAATTTTCAACACCCTAATATTATCTTGTTATCAAAAAATTTTAAATAGGGTTGCGATAAAAAAAAATTAAGAAAACCAATTTTTAACTTGATCGTGTATTTACCGAATCGTTAATTGTAATTACTATCCTAGTTTTTTTCTAACTAATCCCGGCTGCACAGAGCAGTTTATATAAATCTATTCATGTGGTTGATAATTACTATCCAAACGTATTTTTTATTAAAAACAAGACAGACAAGATAAATGTAACAAAAATTAATCATTTACACAATTGTTACATAATATTATTCTATGTTCCATACATACAAACTTTATACACCTCTTACAAGAAGTCCTTGAAGTTTTATCTCGATTTCGACGACAAATGTAACATCTCCCTTTCATTGGTCTTGGTCTTTTTGGTGATAAACTATCTAATTCGGTTTCATTTGATGATGTACCAGGCATTGGTTCCACAATATCTAATAGAATACTTATTCTACTTCTTATACTTTTTGGTACTGTTTTTGTATAAAAACGTCTTTTCATTTGTGGCTGCACCAAATCCAATGATAGGGAATATAAGAAGTTACGCCGGGACATATCTCTCATTGTATTTTTGTTATAAACTATTTTACTATTTATTCCAGCGATATTTAGAATATCAAAAAATACTACTAGTGGCCATCGATTACTAATTCTAGCAACGCTATAGTTTTCGCACATTTCATTTAAAAGATCTACTGCACATTTTGTTTTCTTATACTCGACGATTAATTCAGGCTTTTGTAAAGTCTGATTTATTTCGTTTGTACGATGCATTGTAGAAATTGCTAATACGTTCTTATTTTTTTTGGGCACATAAGACACAAGCGTAATATCATTATTAAATCCAAATAAACTGCTAGAAATGGGTCTTCTTTGGGTATTCACAAATTTCGAAGGTATAGCAGTATTATTTTTTTTTAAAGTACCTATCATTGTCAATTTATACAATTCTAATAAATCTAAAGCTAGTGGAATACTTGCAAACCAATTGCCCATGGTAATATTTCTACCAGTTCCTTTAACAATTTCAGTTAGTCTTTTAACAACATCGTGCGGATTATTACTTAAATGATATGGTCCAGTAGGTTGAATGCCGCAATAAACCTCCAAATTACAGGTATAGATCGTTTCAACGTCGACAAGTGCGTATGTTTTAATACCATAATGTCCATTCTTAGAATTCAAAGTCTGTCTAAACGCACAGCGTCCTCGAAACGGCAGAAGTTGCCCACCTACAGTTAGAAATCCGCAAGGAGTATAGCTTTTTCTCAAATTTTGTACAAAAGCATCAAAAATATCTCTTATAAGAGCTAATCTATCGATTTCTTGACGCCTAACACTGTCGTGAACATTGTCGAATCTTAAACATCTGAACAAAAACTGAAACCTTTTATAACTCATTGTAAGATATACAGCTTCTGTACCAGTTCCATTTGTGTTCCACAAATCTAATAAGGTTTCTCTCTTAGATTTTATAACTCCGGCCAAATATAAAATACCTAAAAAAGCTTTCATTTCGCAGATATCAGTATTGTTTGCATCTCGATTACGATCAAATTGAGTTTTTATAGAGTCTATATATATATTAGTAGTGTTAGTTATAATTTCAATAATGCGATCATCAATAAAGATATGAAATGCTTTAATGATTGTATCTGCATTTCTTGCTTTACCGGCAGGTCCAGCCGGTCCCAATACAAAATTACGTTTTCTGGTTCTTGTGGTTTTTGGTGTACAGGCAGTTTGCCATGTTATTAATTTGTCTCTACTTATATAGAAAGGTGGTTCAGTAATAGGTTGGTCTTCTTCTTCATTATCACTTGCATCTTGTTCTGAATCTGTATTACAATTAATAAGTTCCTCTTGAAGGATTTCATTTTCATCAATACTGCCATCCACATCTTCCAAGTCTTCTCTTTCTGTTTCACTGCACATGGTCAACCATTGATGAAGTTCTCTATTCATTTTACACTTTCTGTAACAAGTGGATTATCAATTAAAAAAATAATTTATAGAAATGATTTAAATAAAATTATTGTTAAAATTAAAATTTTTACAATGTATTTAGGTATGTGTACCTATTACATATGTAGTTTATTAAGCAACATTTTATTTAAGTAGTAATTTTATAAATCTATATCCATTGTAAGACAATACCTATATACTCCACTGATTGAAGATAATTGTCTTCACCACACGAAATATAATATTCGTAAAATAATTTAAATATTTCATATTTGGTTAAAATACGAGCATACATACGTGCATACATAAATAATTTTTACTAGTACAGAAAAATGTCTGAAGCTTCAGATGCATATATATATATATACGAGTGTACAACGAAAAAATTAAAATTTTAAGTATGGGAGACATTAGTCACCCACGCGAGCAAGTAAAGGTCACTTCTACAATACAAAATAACTATAGCTACACATTTTGCACTTACGTCTATAGATCTCATTTTAATCCATCTCTCTCATCTGGGAATACTAAAAAGTATTCGAAAACAGCGATATTTAGCATCAGGAAGACCGCAGGCTTGGTAATTTTGATAAATATTTACAAAGGTACAACAAATATCAATATTCGCATTATGTACTTCACTTTTAGGTTATTGTCTTATTGAATGGTTTAAACTGAAAAGATTAAAACTGAACTAGAACACAATTGATCTACATTTAGTATGGAAGTAAATGAAGGTGCTAAGATGCTGTATATTTATTTTATAATTTAGAGAAAGATTGAAATTTGAATTTCACTGCACTCAATCCTCAATGCATTGCTAGACAAAGCATTATTGACAAAAGCAATTATTACGAATCGGCATTGATTGAGATAAGTGTTTTTTATGTTTTGGTAATATAGCTATAATGTTATGTTGCAAGAATATGATGAAGATAAATGAGGAGATCCCAAAAATGAAGAATGTAGTTTGATAAATATGCACATGCTTTAAGGCACAGCCTCTTATCAAGAATTTGGATAGGTGTTTATCAAATATTTGATTTTGTATTCAAAGAAATTAATTTAGTTTTATAGATAATATTAACTGAAATACATATTTTATATGCAGGTATAATTTAAATTTATTATTTAATTGTTTCAATACTGTTACAAAATAATTGTTTTATTTTAATTTAAAAATTATAGTGTTCAGTTTCCAACAATATCAAAATGTCGAAAACAGTATTAGTAAATAAACATTTCCACTGTGCTACAATTAAAAAATTCTCTAAATTAAATTGTTAAAGATTTTATTATTTATTTATAATGGGCGTTTATTAAGATGCTATTTTCTGATTAAACATGATCTTACTTTATTGTTATTAGTATTAGATATTTACAAAATTTAGTGTATTATTCTTTTGACTACTTGACACTTTATTGTTGACAGGGGTGCCCTTTATTTATGAAAGTGCGAGTAGTTGTTATTTTAAGTATTTTATTTATATATAATTTTAGTTTTAATTTTAAAGATTGTCATTAGTTTATGATTAGCCTGATATCAGAATAGCTCACATCAGGGATGGGTGATAAGATAAAAAGCCTTGTTCTTATGATACCTAACGTCTTTCTGTAACTAATATTTATCCATTTAAGTGTTCAACAGCGAAGTATACACACGTAAGCAATTTAAAAACGTTTGAAATAAGGCATGGGGATTTGTTTGAATTAGTTTGGCTAATTATGAATTCTTTTCAGAACTCTAGCTGTTCAAGAGTTTAAAAGCTGTCTTTCGAGTCTAAAAAGGCGACCATCGAGAGACTATGGAAGAGGATCATCAGTAAGTACATGTTTTTAATACTTGGCCCTATTTTTGTTACAATGGCGAATTATGGCATTAAATAATTTCTCTTCTATCAAAAAATCAATCTTTTTAAACAGATGAAGATTACTTTTCAAATCATCAGAAACGTTATCTTTTACAAGATTCAGAATTTGTATTTTTAATCATAGGTTTACAAATAACAGAGATAAGCATTTTCTAAGTCCAAATTTCTAAACTCTAGAAAAATAGTAACCCCCAAAGGTTTCACCAATGTGTATTTAGAAAATTTCAAATAAACAAAAAGAAAATGTTCAGGGTAATTCTTGGAACACTTATTGAATACATATCAATTCATATGTAGTTTTCAACTATTAAACAAATTGTAGGAGTATTAAAACTACACTAGAAATAAAGACATTAACTTATTATCCCAATTCTGTTGTTTGTACTTACATAGAAGAAAGAACAGACTCCTTTGAGAGTTACAAAAATATATTATACATCCTAATGTTTAGGATCAAGTATCTTAATTCCTTCGTCGAATTAAACACTGTTGAGTTCTTAAATCGCATGCTTATTAAGGTAAATTATTATTAGTTTTCTGGGTTAGAGTTCACATCATGAGGCCGCCCTTAAATCGTACCGAAATGTATGTAGGGCGTTAATTTTGTATTCCAGGTTAGTAAATTAGATAATATCAAGTGTCCAAACCATTCAAATCAAAAGATATAACAGTTTTAATTTCGTTGTTTCCGAGCTAAAATTGGCCATCTTAGTCAAATAGTTGGGCTGACGTAGGTTAGATGGCGCTTTGAAATCAGCTGGAAATTTGAAAGTGCCGAACGAGTAAAGAGGCGAAAAGTAAATTGGAGAAATAAAAATAATTATTCTCAGTTATTAATGATGCATTGTTATTTTCTATATTAACTCCAGGATATACTCTTTTGATGTCTGTGAAGACATGTTGCAACATATTACCTGGAGAGCGATTAAAATTTTTAAGAAACATCTTGCGATATAAAAAATCCGCGATATATAAATTAGCCGCGTTGTTTTCTCTACTTCTTATACAACTCCGACAAGATTTAATACTTTTTTTCAGTTTTCGCCACTGTCTTTCCTCTTTGTAGTACACACTATTTCCATACCTTCTCGAATGATTAATTACGAAATGATTCCCCATACCGCATCAGAATCTGGTGATGGGATCAAATTCTTTCTCGATACCATTGTATCCACCCCAAGAATCAGAGTGTATGAAAGTAAGAGGCTCAACATATGTTCTAATAAGCCTATGCAATTCTGCACGATTTCTTTGTTGAATGGGCACTATAAACATATCATCCGTTTCTCTGCAAATACCACCGAAACATCATAATTGTTAGCGATAGATGGGTCTTCGGTGGTATTTGCAAGTGTAAATATGCATGCAGAATTGCATGCATTACCCAGTGTGTTTATTTCGAATTCTTGTAATTAAATATAGTTTTAATTTTTTGTCATTCTTTATTATTTACAGAAAGCATGCCTTCGGGTTGTAGCAATGGAACTGTAGCATTTCTCAAATGATATACAGTCAACTCGCGTTATAACGAAGTTCGATATAACGAAAATCTCGATATAAAGAAAGAAACCGCCGGTCCCTTGAAAATCTCGCTTTATAACGAAAATTTTAATGGGTTTTGGTCCCCTCGATATAACGAAGTTTTCTTGACCAAAGTCTAATAATTTTTGTTAAAAAGTAAGTACTGTAGGTATGTTATATAATTTACATAATGTGTTTCTACACAACTTTTGATTTTTTTATCTTAAAGAAATGCAAACTTAACACTATCAATTATCAATTACTTGCAAAGCCATGACCTTGACGACAGTGTATTCTCAAGTATCTTAAATCTGGAGAACGCAATTGAACGGACACGTACAGTCACCTGCATACAAACTAAAATTACGGAGTTTTTTTGGATTATACGTGTTTCTATTTGTATTATTTCTATTGTTTTTTTTTATTGTTGTTTTCTATTGTTTTATTATTTTTTTTTACATTTCTGCGTTATATTGGTTATTTTAATAAATGACAACGAATTTGTGGTGTTTTGGAATGATTAATTCTATATCTCTAAACAAAGTAAAAATTTGTTAATTTATGCTTTTATAATAAGGAATTTCGATATAACGAACTTTCGATATAACGAACTTTTTCGTGGGTCCCTTGAAATTCGTTATAACGCGAGTTGACTGTAATTGTAAAAAAGGGTACTTGTGCCTTGCAATGATTCATGAAACGCGCATTCGCGCGCTTCTCAATTTCTCGTTTCGGCAACTCCTACTAACAGTTGACCAATAAAGTAGTCAACGATTCTATTTGTTTACAAATAATACGCGTTAGATGATGCTGTAGTGTAAAATTTTGTGAGTATATGCTACCCAAAATACGCCTCAATAGAAGTAGTTACATATATTCTATTTTATTAATGCCACCTCTTTTATTATAAGCGCGCAATTCAATTTTCAATGATTTGAGTTATGCACTTTGAACAACTCTAAATTCATAATTATATTTTGTTGAAATAAGTATATAAATGTTCTTAGTCGTCATAGACCCCCATCTATATTCTTTGTGGCCTGCCTTTCTGCCTTCATACTTTTGCTATTATTTTTTCTTGGCCATTTGAATCTAGTCTTTGATTTGTAAATACGTTCTTGGTCCATCCTTTTTAATCCAAAAAGATATTCCTGCAATATACTTGTCATTTATTATTGTGGTTTTTAAAATATACATATATAGTTAAATTTCATCATAATTAGTGTAACGTTTTACCTGTAGTCTTCTTTAATTAATAGGATGCAGATTTTTCTACTACAACTTGTTTAATTAGTAATATTCTTCCACGATCTGATTCAAATGAATGATACATAAAATTGCCAGAATTATTGTAGGAGTTTATAACTTGAAGTATTGCTGTTTATCTAAAATTAACGTAACATAATATTAGTAAATTTTATTTAAAATTGATCTCTTCAATATTAATACGTGTGAAGATAAAGTAATTCTTTAATAAAACAAAATAATACATACCTTATACTTTCAAAATCAACTTTTTAGGTTAAACTCAAAATACAGCTGTATTTCACTGACTTACAATATCCGGGCCATAAAATCGATAAAACTTTCGTTGACGCGCATAAATTCAAAATTGTTTCATTCCAAGGCACAAGTACCTAAAAAAGTAAACTCTGGGGGCCTTAGAAGTGCTCACCAAGAAGTACAAATTCTAAATGGTCTTGGAAATATTTAGGTTTTATCATTTATGATCCTTTTCAAACATTTGCTGATGGTTTTTCTTTGAGAATGGCACAGGACGGAACTACAAACCTGAGAATTCATTAAAGTTATATAGATGTCAAAAAACCCGATGGAAGCAAGAAGAGTTCGTTCTTCTAGCAACATAATTACAATTTTTTTTATCTTTGTGATCTTCAAAGTTTTGTAAATAGATAATAATTTATTTAAGGTTTGCTTTTGCTTAATTTATTAATTTTGTTGTGTTAATTTTATGTCTGTTCCTAACTTAAATTATGTTTCAGTAAGCTACAACAGAAGATTAATGAATATGAAAGGATATATGATATTTACTTGCGTTTCTAACAATTTTAATTCTTTGGACAAATAATATTAGTAATAATATCAGTAATGCGATTGCGAGCTCCAAATATGCTTTATAACTTATTCGAATTTAAATTATGAAATGCATTTAGTTTATTGATTTTTAAAACGATTCTAACACATTTGCGCCATTAAATATCGTATTACTCTGTAAATTTGTTAGTTTCTGTTTAACAGTTATTTAACAAAGAATATTTTCTTTTTTTTAGCTATAAATTGGCAACTTAGAACTTCATTAATAATCAAAAGGATCTTGGCTACTTTTTACCTTCACCTTTAAGCAGTCTTACATCTCAGAATTGTAGTGCCGACCAAAGAACACCCCTTGAAGAACAACAGCTTGCTTTATTATTTTGGGGTGAGTTTTCTTTTTTAACTACTATTTTCTTTGCGATTTATCTCACATAGAGAACAACAAATTAAAGCTTGTGGGGCCAATGTTAATTTTTATAACGATTAAGAGTTAAAATTATTGAATCGTTTTTGTACCACAAAAATCACGGTTACTTGTCGACGGATCTTTGAGAATTTTGTAGATTTCAAACTTATGGACTTTTTGGTTGCGGATTGGTCTATAGGTATTTAATAATAAATTTTTCTTTTTTAAAATGTAAATTTGAACACCTGATTGTTAGGCAACCGCGTATACTCCACTTTGAGAGTATATAGAATTGCCCATCTTTTGTGGACATATACATCGGCCATCATGGTTATCTAACGTCAATTTAATCAATACAAGAACATTTTTCCAATATTATTAATTAAATTGATTAAATTCTTGGTGTTTTTTATATTGAACAAATGTAAAACTACAATTTTAATAACTAAATGTGATAAAATCGATGCTATAATCATGTTCACTAAAAACTATTAGAATAGGATACCAAGTCTATTTACTTCATGTGGTTATTAGATGATTGGAAATATTTATGTACAAATGATATATCAGTGAGTACACTCTTGTAAGTTTAAGCATAAACTTATTCTGTTTTGTTTTAGTTTATATCGGTGGTCGAAGCCAGGTTCAACTGTCGCAAACACTAAGTAACTCTGAAAGAATGTTTTTACAGTACAAGAAGATGTACAAATTAACAGCTTACTCACCACAGAGAACTTTTATAGCAGGAGTCCTTGGTGAGATTTATGGCTATCATTGGAATGCTCTAAGCACAATATCTTCTTCTGAATTAACTAGGATGGTTGTGTCGTCTACATATTGCAGATTTTGAGATCTTCTGACCATCTATCGATGTCATCATTCCAATTCTCTATTGCTTTACGAATACTCCATTTTCTGTAGATTTTAAATAGAATATAAAAGGACACAGTCTGGTCGCACTTCTTTGCTGATGGTAAAGCTCTATGATGTCCTTATGTTAATAGGTATGAAGGTATTGTTTGAATAGTACACCCAAACCACACTTTACGTTCCGAAAAAAGTTGTCAATAAAGCAAAAAGCCGTATAACAAATCAATTTAAGACTTTGTTAAAAATAGCAACTGTCCATGAATGGGGATTGCTTTTAAGTACCAATAAACTAGTCTTTGACTTCTAAAAGGGTTTTAATATATCTTAAAAGATATTTGGTTCCTCAAAAGTGTATTTCTATTAAATAGTTTGTTTGTAGGTAGTATTAAACAAATTCGTTTATTTCTTTAACTTTTCGTTGCGTTTTGGAAAATTTTGTTACAGCTTTTAAGGGCCAAAGGACTAGTTTTTTTGCTCATGAAAGGGTTTTTCTTAACTCTTAAAATTAATAGAGATACAGGGCTGTAAAGTATATGTTTTTTTTCTTACAAATAATAAGAATGGTTATTTTGCTAATTCTGAAAATGTTCTTGTTTAATTGATTTCTTTTCTTTCATAAACTAAAATGAGTGCTTTAAAATAAAGTAGGAGCCAATATTTATGTATTACTCTGTATTTGTTCTTTCTTTTAAATTATTTATCGCTTTTGATACCTGGAAATTTTGCTTTGGGGTAAATGCGATAGCGTATATCGGCTTTTACATAAATTTCGTTTACTGACTCATTTGTGATTGTACAGCGAAGGCAAACCGTTGTGTATTTGTAAGAATAAGTGCTCCTAATTTTAATTACAAACCTTAATCTGAGGTAAATATTTATTATAACAATTTCTCTTTCATTCTACAGCAGGGGTGCCCAAAGTACGGGAAATTTTTTTTCTACATAGGCTTCTACGTAGGCTTCAGAATGTAATAAATTTAATGGGTTTAAGTTGAATGGTAATCGATATTTACTGTTTTAACTGACATTGTGGAAGTGCATGATTTTCCCAGTAAGAACAATTTTATTTAGAGTAAACTGAGTTAATTGATATCGATCATTATACCAAAAGAAAAATCACACTACGACCTTTATTTTTGTTACAGATTTGCCCTTTTGAGAGCTGCGAGTCACAAAGCAATTATAGTTAAATAGAAGATGACACGAAACTGATGGAAGCAAGAAAAGAGTCCATTGTTCAAGCAACAAAAATACAATTTTCATCTGTGTGACCTTCAAATCTTGGTAAATACATAATGAAGTATTTAAGGTTGACTTTTGACTACATTATTAATTTTCTTTGTATAATTTTATGTATGTGTTTATGACTGAATTGTTTAATTTATGTGTATGTGTGTATCTGTAACTGTTTTTGTGATTGTGGAATAATTATGTATAATTTGTAGTTATAAACAAAGCTTATGGCCTATTTTCAATTCTTCTTTATTTCAGGGATTAGGCTGTACACCGTTCTGACACCCATCCCTTTCTTGGCTTTCTAACATCCCTTTTGGTTTATAATGTGTTGAAGCTAACGGAAGCCCTATCTCTTAAAATTTTGCTTTGTAATAAAACCCAGTGTTTATTTCGAATTCTTGTAATTAAATATAGTTTTAAGTTTTTGTCATTCTTTATTATTTATAAAAAGCTAGCCTTTGGGTTGTAGCAATGGAACTGTAGCATTTTTCAAAGGATATAATTGTAAAAAAGTAAACTCTGGGGGGCCTTAGAAGTGCTCACCAAGAAGTACAAATTCAAAATTCTAAATGGTCTTGGAAATATTTAGGTTTTGTCATTTATGATCTTTTTTCAAACATTTGCTGATGGTTTTTTTTGAGAAGAGCACAGGACGAAACTACAAACCGGAGAATTAATTAAAGTTATATAGATGTCAAAAACCCGATGGAAACAAGAAGAGTTCGTTCTTCTAGCAACGTAATTACAATTTTTTTTATCTCTGTGATCTTCAAAGTTTTATAAATACATAATAATGTATTTAAGGTTTGCTTTTGATTAATTTATTAATTTTGTTGTGTTAATTTTATGTATGAATATTTTAATTTCAGTGTACATGTGTGTTCGTCCTTGTCTTTGTGATCGTGGAATGATTATCTTTAATTTGAAGGTACAAACAAAGCTATGGCCTATTTTTAGTTTTGTAATAAAATGCATTGGGTTCATATCGAATCATTATAATTAAACACAACTTTGTGTCAATTATTGTTATTTATAAGACACATGCTTTCGATATGTAGCATTTCTCAAAGGATATAATTTTAACAAATTCAGAGAAGAAGTGGTAGTGATTCTGGGGGTTTAGAGGTACTCATTCACTTACAGTTCGCCTGCAGTCCAGAACTGTAGATTAGATAAGGTCAATTACATATACAGGCTATCGACACACGAGTCTATTATAAGATTCACTTAAACTGAAGGCTGTAATCTATCAATGGCATGTATATGTAATTGCCCTTGACTGATCTGCAATTCTGGACTGCAGGCGACCTGTAAGTGAATAGGTACCTTAAAAAGTGCTGCCTCGGAGATACAAAATACAAATCCTAAATTGTTTTCGAACTATTTAGGTTTTATCATTTATGATACTTTTCAAACATTTGCTGATGGTTTTTCTTTGAGAAGGGCACAGGACGGAACTACAAACCTGAGAATTAATTTAATTATCATTTATGTTTTGAAAATTATTAATCGGACACTGATTAAATTTTATTTGATTTCATTGGAGCGAACAAAATTCTTGTAAATTAATAGAATTCAAGCGCATGTTCTCAATTAAATTAGACATCAAGAATTATAAAATTACAATCACTTTTTCCATTTTAATCAAGTCCCGAAATAGCACATAAATTAAAATCCTGAATAAGAGCCGACATTTTAATAGCTAAAAATAACAAATTAATTTGATACTTGAGATGACATCTGCTGCTGTTTTCCACAACTTATTACAGGAATTTATAATGGTTTTAAAAAGAAGGGTTGGTTTTTAACTTAACTATTAAAGTGTAGCCTCTAATTGTTAGATGGCGAAAGCTGTATTATTTGGGTGTAGAAATAATTATCTTTTATTGACAGATTGTTATTGTTTAATTTTACATGTTTAACCTTAAAAATTTTACTGAGAAAAGAGTGCATCCGATGTATGATTTAGGATATTATATCATACTTCAAGCTTCATTTTTGTTACAGATTTGTCCTTTTTGAAAACTGTGAAACTCATGAAGTAATTAAAGTTATATAGATGTTAAAAACCTGATGGAAGCAAGAAAAGAGTTTGTTCTTCTAGCAACATAATTACAATAATTTTACATCTATGTGATCTTCAAAGTTTTGTAAATACATAATAATGTATTTAAGGTGCTTTTGATTAATTTATTAATTTTGTTGTGTTAATTTTATTTATGAATATTTTAATTTTAGTGTATGTGTGTGTCCCTAATTGTTTTTGTGATCGTGGAATGATCATCTTGAATTTGAAGTTACAAACAAAGCTATGGTCTATTTTTAGTTTTATAATAAAATGCAATGGGTCCATATCGAATTTTTCTAATTAAACAGAGCTTTAACTTTGTGTCAATCGTTATTATTTATAACACACATGCTTTCAGGATGTAGCAATAGAACTGTAGCATTTCTCAAAGGATCTAATTGTAACAAATTCAGAGAAGAAGTGGTAGTGATTCCGGGGGTCTAAGAAGTGCTTCCTCGGAGATACAAAATACAAATTCTAAATTGTTTTGGAACTGTTTAGGTATTATCATTTATGATCCTTTTCTAACTTTTGCCGAGGGTTTTTCTTTGGGAGGGATGCAAGACAGGATAACCTGGAAATTAATTTAGTTAACATTTCAATTCAATTCATGGGATATATTGTTTTGGAAAATACTAATCTGAGACTGATTAAATTTTAATCTTTTAATAAATATTATTGGGTATACTTTAAATAATATTAATAACAGTTAAAATCTCGATCTTGTATTATATAGGCTTTAGTAATTTTTCTTAATTTTGTTTTTATTTTATTGCAGAGAACAGTCGTGTTGAAAAATACTTGGAAGCCAATGTGGATTTGTACATGTACCCTTGGTTCTTCTTCACATAAGGCAATTCAAGAGGCTTTCGAAACCTAATCCAGCAGCACCAGCAGAATCATCAATGGAAGACTAAATCTTCAGATTTGTATATTAATTATAGTTAATCTTACAGAACGACCCTCATATTTTTTGTCATTTTTTCTACATAGGATTAAGTTAGATAATCCATGTTAGCGTAGTTTTTGCTAAACTTTTACTATGTTGTAAATTTATTTTGGGAATTTTAATTACTTTTAAAACACATTTCTTTTTGCCACTTATTTATGTTTAATTATTTATTTATAAATTGTTAAAAGAGTTGCAGTCCTATCATATTGATAAGTATATTAATGTTTCGATCAAACTTCCCTTAATTTATATATTTGACACTTTGTTTAATTTGAATAGGGTTTCTTTTGAAATTAAACGACAAAAAAGGGATGCAGATTTTTATTATTTTTAGGTTTTAAATTGTAACAAATTGTATATCTTTTCTGTTAATCTAAGACAACATGTGCTCTGATGCGAAGGGCTTAAGTCTTTGATTAAAACTTTTGCTTTCGTTGGTTTCATACAGTGGTTACCCTTCACATCGGACCACATAATGTTTGTTGAATGATGGGGTGTTCTAAGATTGTATAATCTTAAAACATCCAATCAAGGGCTGTGCTCTATTCTAAACATATTTGAATTTTATGACCAATATTCCTCTGTTAGGCTAATTAGATGTAAAGTGGGATGTAAGGGGGGTTTGGGAAATAAAAAAAACTATTAACTACCTGTTGTTTCTTTTCACACTAAAAATGTAAGGAGAATGTGTCAACTGGTAACAGGGGCATAAAAGAAAAATTGCAAAAATGTGATCGCGATCTACAGTCGTAATATCACAAATCGCGAGTGACAGTCGGCCGAGTCGGCCGAGGGTTTATCTTAGAGATTTTTAAAAATATTTTTCAAATCACGAGTATCCTACAGTCATTCGTCATTCGTCATTCGTCTCGTTCGGCTCGTTGCTCGTTGGATTTTTCTTAGAGATTTTTAAAAATTTAACTTCGACTGGTATCGAACTCGAGACCATTTGAACAAACAACCGATCGTTAACCATCTGAGCTATGGCGTTGTTATACGAAGTAAGTGTTTTAAACGTTATAAAGTACACGTCCTATAATATTAATTTAAGATTTATTTTTAAATGTTTAAGTAGTTAGGTGTAAAAGCCCACCTGACTCTTGCTCTTGCTCTTGCTCTTCCAATTAATAATTATTAAAATTCGGGTAACAATAAAGACTCTTTATTATATCTCTTATTATATCTCTTTATTATATCTCTTCACACTAAAAATGTTTTGCCAATGTTTTCAAAACGCGCTGGAGCGTGAAACGGCCCAAGCAATAAAAATAGCCTCTTATCTTTGCGAAAATCTTTGTAGCCTCGGGCTATAAAAATTTTTAAGTCGTTTTCCCAATGTTTTCAAAATATAATTTCGCAAATCTTACGGTCGGCCGAGTCGGCCGAGGGTTTACCTTAGAGATTTTTAAAAATATTTTTCAAATCACGAGTAACCTACGGTCATTCGTCATTCGTCATTCGTCATTCGTCGACTCGTCGGCTCGTTGCTCGTTGGATTTTTCTTAAAGATTTTAAAAAATTTTTTTTTCTTCAACCGGTATGGGAATCGAACACGAGACCATTTGAACAAACAACCTGAGCTCTAACCAACTGAGCTATGGCGTTGTTATACGAAGTAAGTGTTTTAAACGTTATAAAGTACACGTACTATAATATTAATTTAAAATTTATTTTTAAATGTTTAAGTAGTTAGGTGTAAAAGCCCACCTGACTCTTGCTCTTGCTCTTGCTCTTCCAATTAATAATTATTAAAATTCGGGTAACAATAAAAACTCTTTATTATATCTAATAATTTATACAAGTTATTTTACAGAGTTTAAATTTAACAGTTAAGAAGTTTGAATCACACATTTTTTAAGTCCGCTTCTTCAAAAATATTTAATTCAAACTTCTTATCTGTTTTAAATTATACATTATTAAAATAATTAATTAATTAAAAACCAAGTTTTAATATAATAAAAGTTGCAACCCTTACGATTTTTTTTATTGTAATTAATTAAGAGTGATTTGCACGTCAAACTTGGGATTGCAACTTCTTTTACAATTACATTACATTACAATTACATACTATAAATAAAAGGGAAAAGGAAGGTGTTTTAAGTGTGTGTGAAAAGATAAAATAATAATATGTGGATGGAGTGGGGTTATTTTATAAAAGTAATAATAAATAAAAGTTAAGTGCCCTTCAAAGTGCTACATAAATCAAGGGAAAACAACAAAAAAGGTAAGTATTAAAAAAATAAATAAAGAAGTGAAATATTAAAAATATTAAAAAATATTAGAAAATAATAAATTAAATAAAAAGTATAAGAAATAGTCATTTTTACCAAATTTTGAAAAAAATCTAAGTAAACATGAATTAATTTTGCAATAAAATTCAAAAGTTATAGCAAGTTCGAAAAATAAACAAGACGGGAAAAATTAATAAGATATAAAAATCAAAAAATCAAAACGCACGGTCCAATAATTAAATGAAGAGAGGGTGGCTTTAAACTTTTATGAATTATTTAGTTTTATCGAAATTTTTATTTTAGAGGGGAAGCGCGGGGAAATGACACCGGTTATAGTCACTAGGGGTACGTAGAAACGTCCCCTCGCAATATAAAGCAATTCTATTTTTTTCATATTTTGCCAAAAAGACATGGGTTAAAACCCATCGATTTTGAATTTTCAAAACGTTTTCCCAAAGCTCTGGAATAGCACGCCTATGGTTTCTTAAGCCTATCCGAAGCCAAAAAGGCTGCCAAATCCGATTCTGAATAGTTTTTAAAGATCCGTCCACAAATAACGGCGCTACAATTTTTTGAAAGTTCAAAATTCGCTCAAAATGAGCTCTAAAAATCGCAATTTTTTATTTTCGAAAAATTAACGTCGCACCCTATACATATTATACATGTATCTTATGTAAAAAAGCCTCAGGATTCCGAATCCGTGTCGTTTGTAATGATTGGATCGAAAATAAGGGCGCTACGATTTTGTTTGTGAATCAAGGGTATCCGTTTTTTTATTTATTTAGTTTTAACGAAAATTTTAACTTTAGAGGGGAAGCGCGGAGAAATGACACCGGTTATAGTTACGAGTGGTACGTAGGAACGTCCCCTCGCAATATAAAGCAATTCTATTTTTTTCATATTTTGCCAAAAAGACATGGGTTAAAACCCATCGATTTTGAATTTTCAAAACGTTTTCCCAAAGCTCTGGAATAGCACGCCTATGGCTTCTTAAGCCTATCCAAAGCCAAAAAGGCTGCCAAATCCGATTCTGAATAGTTTTTAAAGATCCGTCCACAAATAATGGCGCTACAATTTTTTGAAAGTTCAAAATTGGCTCAAAATGAGCGTTAAAAATCGCAATTTTTTTTTTTCAAAAAATAAACGTCGCACCCTATACATATTATGCATGTATCTTATGTAAAAAAGCCTCAGGATTCCGAATGCGTGTCGTTGGTAATGATTGGATCGAAAATAAGGGCGCTACGATTTTTTTTGTGAATCAAGGGGTACGTATTTCTATTCATTTAGTTTGTATCGAAAATTTTTATTTTAGAGGGAAGCGCGGGAAATGACACCGGTTATAGTCACTAGGGTACGTAGGAACGTCCCTCGCAATATAAAGCAATTCTATTTTTTCATATTTTGCCAAAAGACATGGGTTAAAACCCATCGATTTTGAATTTTCAAAACGTTTTCCCAAAGCTCTGGAATAGCACGCCTATGGTTTCTTAAGCCTATCCGAAGCCAAAAGGCTGCCAAATCCGATTCTGAATAGTTTTAAAGATCCGTCCACAAATAACGGCGCTACAATTTTTTGAAAGTTCAAAATTGGCTCAAAATGAGCTCTAAAATCGCAATTTTTTATTTTCGAAAAATTAACGTCGCACCCTATACATATTATACATGTATCTTATGTAAAAAAGCCTCAGGATTCCGAATCCGTGTCGTTTGTAATGATTGGATCGAAAATAAGGGCGCTACGATTTTTTTTGTGAATCAAGGGGTACGTATTTCTATTCATTTAGTTTGTATCGAAAATTTTTATTTTAGAGGAAGCGCGGGAAACGACACCGGTTATAGTCACTAGGGGTACGTAGGAACGTCCCCTCGCAATATAAAGCAATTCTATTTTTTTCATATTTTGCCAAAAAGACATGGGTTAAAACCCATCGATTTTGAATTTTCAAAACGTTTTCCCAAAGCTCTGGAATAGCACGCCTATGGTTTCTTAAGCCTATCCGAAGCCAAAAGGCTGCCAAATCCGATTCTGAATAGTTTTTAAAGATCCGTCCACAAATAACGGCGCTACAATTTTTTGAAAGTTCAAAATTCGCTCAAAATGAGCTCTAAAATCGCAATTTTTTATTTTCGAAAAATTAACGTCGCACCCTATACATATTATACATGTATCTTATGTAAAAAAGCCTCAGGATTCCGAATCCGTGTCGTTTGTAATGATTGGATCGAAAATAAGGGCGCTACGATTTTTTTGTGAATCAAGGGTACGTATTTCTATTCATTTAGTTTGTATCGAAAATTTTTATTTTAGAGGGAAGCGCGGGAAATGACACCGGTTATAGTCACTAGGGGTACGTAGGAACGTCCCTCGCAATATAAAGCAATTCTATTTTTTCATATTTTGCCAAAAGACATGGGTTAAAACCCATCGATTTTGAATTTTCAAAACGTTTTCCCAAAGCTCTGGAATAGCACGCCTATGGTTTCTTAAGCCTATCCGAAGCCAAAAGGCTGCCAAATCCGATTCTGAATAGTTTTAAAGATCCGTCCACAAATAACGGCGCTACAATTTTTGAAAGTTCAAAATTGGCTCAAAATGAGCTCTAAAATCGCAATTTTTATTTTCGAAAAATTAACGTCGCACCCTATACATATTATACATGTATCTTATGTAAAAAGCCTCAGGATTCCGAATCCGTGTCGTTTGTAATGATTGGATCGAAAATAAGGGCGCTACGATTTTTTTGTGAATCAAGGGTACGTATTTCTATTCATTTAGTTTGTATCGAAAATTTTTATTTTAGAGGAAGCGCGGGAAATGACACCGGTTATAGTCACTAGGGTACGTAGGAACGTCCCTCGCAATATAAAGCAATTCTATTTTTTCATATTTTGCCAAAAGACATGGGTTAAAACCCATCGATTTTGAATTTTCAAAACGTTTTCCCAAAGCTCTGGAATAGCACGCCTATGGTTTCTTAAGCCTATCCAAAGCCAAAAGGCTGCCAAATCCGATTCTGAATAGTTTTAAAGATCCGTCCACAAATAACGGCGCTACAATTTTTGAAAGTTCAAAATTGGCTCAAAATGAGCTCTAAAATCGCAATTTTTATTTTCGAAAAATTAACGTCGCACCCTATACATATTATACATGTATCTTATGTAAAAAGCCTCAGGATTCCGAATCCGTGTCGTTTGTAATGATTGGATCGAAAATAAGGGCGCTACGATTTTTTTGTGAATCAAGGGTACGTATTTCTATTCATTTAGTTTGTATCGAAAATTTTTATTTTAGAGGGAAGCGCGGGAAATGACACCGGTTATAGTCACTAGGGTACGTAGGAACGTCCCTCGCAATATAAAGCAATTCTATTTTTTCATATTTTGCCAAAAGACATGGGTTAAAACCCATCGATTTTGAATTTTCAAAACGTTTTCCCAAAGCTCTGGAATAGCACGCCTATGGTTTCTTAAGCCTATCCGAAGCCAAAAGGCTGCCAAATCCGATTCTGAATAGTTTTAAAGATCCGTCCACAAATAACGGCGCTACAATTTTTGAAAGTTCAAAATTGGCTCAAAATGAGCTCTAAAATCGCAATTTTTATTTTCGAAAAATTAACGTCGCACCCTATACATATTATACATGTATCTTATGTAAAAAGCCTCAGGATTCCGAATCCGTGTCGTTTGTAATGATTGGATCGAAAATAAGGGCGCTACGATTTTTTTGTGAATCAAGGGTACGTATTTCTATTCATTTAGTTTGTATCGAAAATTTTTATTTTAGAGGGAAGCGCGGGAAATGACACCGGTTATAGTCACTAGGGTACGTAGGAACGTCCCTCGCAATATAAAGCAATTCTATTTTTTCATATTTTGCCAAAAGACATGGGTTAAAACCCATCGATTTTGAATTTTCAAAACGTTTTCCCAAAGCTCTGGAATAGCACGCCTATGGTTTCTTAAGCCTATCCGAAGCCAAAAGGCTGCCAAATCCGATTCTGAATAGTTTTAAAGATCCGTCCACAAATAACGGCGCTACAATTTTTGAAAGTTCAAAATTGGCTCAAAATGAGCTCTAAAATCGCAATTTTTATTTTCGAAAAATTAACGTCGCACCCTATACATATTATACATGTATCTTATGTAAAAAGCCTCAGGATTCCGAATCCGTGTCGTTTGTAATGATTGGATCGAAAATAAGGGCGCTACGATTTTTTGTGAATCAAGGGGTACGTATTTCTATTCATTTAGTTTGTATCGAAAATTTTTATTTTAGAGGGAAGCGCGGGAAATGACACCGGTTATAGTCACTAGGGTACGTAGGAACGTCCCTCGCAATATAAAGCAATTCTATTTTTTCATATTTTGCCAAAAGACATGGGTTAAAACCCATCGATTTTGAATTTTCAAAACGTTTTCCCAAAGCTCTGGAATAGCACGCCTATGGTTTCTTAAGCCTATCCGAAGCCAAAAGGCTGCCAAATCCGATTCTGAATAGTTTTAAAGATCCGTCCACAAATAACGGCGCTACAATTTTTGAAAGTTCAAAATTGCTCAAAATGAGCTCTAAAATCGCAATTTTTATTTTCGAAAAATTAACGTCGCACCCTATACATATTATACATGTATCTTATGTAAAAAGCCTCAGGATTCCGAATCCGTGTCGTTTGTAATGATTGGATCGAAAATAAGGGCGCTACGATTTTTTTGTGAATCAAGGGTACGTATTTCTATTCATTTAGTTTGTATCGAAAATTTTTATTTTAGAGGGAAGCGCGGGAAATGACACCGGTTATAGTCACTAGGGGTACGTAGGAACGTCCCTCGCAATATAAAGCAATTCTATTTTTTCATATTTTGCCAAAAGACATGGGTTAAAACCCATCGATTTTGAATTTTCAAAACGTTTTCCCAAAGCTCTGGAATAGCACGCCTATGGTTTCTTAAGCCTATCCGAAGCCAAAAGGCTGCCAAATCCGATTCTGAATAGTTTTAAAGATCCGTCCACAAATAACGGCGCTACAATTTTTGAAAGTTCAAAATTGGCTCAAAATGAGCTCTAAAATCGCAATTTTTATTTTCGAAAAATTAACGTCGCACCCTATACATATTATACATGTATCTTATGTAAAAAGCCTCAGGATTCCGAATCCGTGTCGTTTGTAATGATTGGATCGAAAATAAGGGCGCTACGATTTTTTTGTGAATCAAGGGTACGTATTTCTATTCATTTAGTTTGTATCGAAAATTTTTATTTTAGAGGGAAGCGCGGGAAATGACACCGGTTATAGTCACTAGGGTACGTAGGAACGTCCCTCGCAATATAAAGCAATTCTATTTTTTCATATTTTGCCAAAAGACATGGGTTAAAACCCATCGATTTTGAATTTTCAAAACGTTTTCCCAAAGCTCTGGAATAGCACGCCTATGGTTTCTTAAGCCTATCCGAAGCCAAAAGGCTGCCAAATCCGATTCTGAATAGTTTTAAAGATCCGTCCACAAATAACGGCGCTACAATTTTTGAAAGTTCAAAATTGGCTCAAAATGAGCTCTAAAATCGCAATTTTTATTTTCGAAAAATTAACGTCGCACCCTATACATATTATACATGTATCTTATGTAAAAAGCCTCAGGATTCCGAATCCGTGTCGTTTGTAATGATTGGATCGAAAATAAGGGCGCTACGATTTTTTTGTGAATCAAGGGGTACGTATTTCTATTCATTTAGTTTGTATCGAAAATTTTTATTTTAGAGGGAAGCGCGGGAAATGACACCGGTTATAGTCACTAGGGTACGTAGGAACGTCCCTCGCAATATAAAGCAATTCTATTTTTTCATATTTTGCCAAAAGACATGGGTTAAAACCCATCGATTTTGAATTTTCAAAACGTTTTCCCAAAGCTCTGGAATAGCACGCCTATGGTTTCTTAAGCCTATCCGAAGCCAAAAGGCTGCCAAATCCGATTCTGAATAGTTTTTTAAAAATCCGTCCACAAATAACGGCGCTACAATTTTTGAAAGTTCAAAATTGGCTCAAAATGAGCTCTAAAATCGCAATTTTTTTTTTCGAAAAATTAACGTCGCACCCTATACATATTATACATGTATCTTATGTAAAAAAGCCTCAGGATTCCGAATCCGTGTCGTTTGTAATGATTGGATCGAAAATAAGGGCGCTACGATTTTTTTGTGAATCAAGGGTACGTATTTCTATTCATTTAGTTTGTATCGAAAATTTTTATTTTAGAGGGAAGCGCGGGAAATGACACCGGTTATAGTCACTAGGGGTACGTAGGAACGTCCCCTCGCAATATAAAGCAATTCTATTTTTTTCATATTTTGCCAAAAAGACATGGGTTAAAACCCATCGATTTTGAATTTTCAAAACGTTTTCCCAAAGCTCTGGATTAGCACGCCTATGGTTTCTTAAGCCTATCCGAAGCCAAAAGGCTGCCAAATCCGATTCTGAATAGTTTTTAAAGATCCGTCCACAAATAACGGCGCTACAATTTTTTGAAAGTTCAAAATTGGCTCAAAATGAGCTCTAAAATCGCAATTTTTATTTTCGAAAATTAACGTCGCACCCTATACATATTATACATGTATCTTATGTAAAAAAGCCTCAGGATTCCGAATCCGTGTCGTTTGTAATGATTGGATCGAAAATAAGGGCGCTACGATTTTTTTTGTGAATCAAGGGGTACGTATTTCTATTCATTTAGTTTGTATCGAAAATTTTTATTTTAGAGGGGAAGCGCGGGAAATGACACCGGTTATAGTCACTAGGGGTACGTAGGAACGTCCCCTCGCAATATAAAGCAATTCTATTTTTTTCATATTTTGCCAAAAAAACATGGGTTAAAACCCATCGATTTTGAATTTTCAAAACGTTTTCCCAAAGCTCTGGAATAGCACGCCTATGGTTTCTTAAGCCTATCCGAAGCCAAAAAGGCTGCCAAATCCGATTCTGAATAGTTTTTTAAAAATCCGTCCACAAATAACGGCGCTACAATTTTTGAAAGTTCAAAATTGGCTCAAAATGAGCTCTAAAATCGCAATTTTTATTTTCGAAAAATTAACGTCGCACCCTATACATATTATACATGTATCTTATGTAAAAAAGCCTCAGGATTCCGAATCCGTGTCGTTTGTAATGATTGGATCGAAAATAAGGGCGCTACGATTTTTTTTGTGAATCAAGGGGTACGTATTTCTATTCATTTAGTTTGTATCGAAAATTTTTATTTTAGAGGGAAGCGCGGGGGAAAAGACACCGGTTATAGTCACTAGGGGGACGTAGGAACGTCCCCTCGCAATATAAAGCAATTCTATTTTTTCATATTTTGCCAAAAGACATGGGTTAAAACCCATCGATTTTGAATTTTCAAAACGTTTTCCCAAAGCTCTGGAATAGCACGCCTATGGTTTCTTAGCCTATCCGAAGCCAAAAGGCTGCCAAATCCGATTCTGAATAGTTTTTAAAGATCCGTCCACAAATAACGGCGCTACAATTTTTGAAAGTTCAAAATTGGCTCAAAATGAGCTCTAAAATCGCAATTTTTATTTTCGAAAATTAACGTCGCACCCTATACATATTATACATGTATCTTATGTAAAAAGCCTCAGGATTCCGAATCCGTGTCGTTTGTAATGATTGGATCGAAAATAAGGGCGCTACGATTTTTTTGTGAATCAAGGGGGACGTATTTCTATTCATTTAGTTTGTATCGAAAATTTTTATTTTAGAGGGAAGCGCGGGAAATGACACCGGTTATAGTCACTAGGGTACGTAGGAACGTCCCCTCGCAATATAAAGCAATTCTATTTTTTCATATTTTGCCAAAAGACATGGGTTAAAACCCATCGATTTTGAATTTTCAAAACGTTTTCCCAAAGCTCTGGAATAGCACGCCTATGGTTTCTTAAGCCTATCCGAAGCCAAAAGGCTGCCAAATCCGATTCTGAATAGTTTTTAAAGATCCGTCCACAAATAACGGCGCTACAATTTTTGAAAGTTCAAAATTGGCTCAAAATGAGCTCTAAAATCGCAATTTTTATTTTCGAAAAAATTTAAAGTCGCACCCTATACATATTATACATGTATCTTATGTAAAAAGCCTCAGGATTCCGAATCCGTGTCGTTTGTAATGATTGGATCGAAAATAAGGGCGCTACGATTTTTTTGTGAATCAAGGGTACGTATTTCTATTCATTTAGTTTGTATCGAAAATTTTTATTTTAGAGGGAAGCGCGGGAAATGACACCGGTTATAGTCACTAGGGGTACGTAGGAACGTCCCTCGCAATATAAAGCAATTCTATTTTTTCATATTTTGCCAAAAGACATGGGTTAAAACCCATCGATTTTGAATTTTCAAAACGTTTTCCCAAAGCTCTGGAATAGCACGCCTATGGTTTCTTAAGCCTATCCGAAGCCAAAAGGCTGCCAAATCCGATTCTGAATAGTTTTTAAAGATCCGTCCACAAATAACGGCGCTACAATTTTTGAAAGTTCAAAATTGGCTCAAAATGAGCTCTAAAATCGCAATTTTTATTTTCGAAAAATTAACGTCGCACCCTATACATATTATACATGTATCTTATGTAAAAAGCCTCAGGATTCCGAATCCGTGTCGTTTGTAATGATTGGATCGAAAATAAGGGCGCTACGATTTTTTGTGAATCAAGGGGTACGTATTTCTATTCATTTAGTTTGTATCGAAAATTTTTATTTTAGAGGGAAGCGCGGGAAATGACACCGGTTATAGTCACTAGGGGTACGTAGGAACGTCCCTCGCAATATAAAGCAATTCTATTTTTTCATATTTTGCCAAAAGACATGGGTTAAAACCCATCGATTTTGAATTTTCAAAACGTTTTCCCAAAGCTCTGGAATAGCACGCCTATGGTTTCTTAAGCCTATCCGAAGCCAAAAGGCTGCCAAATCCGATTCTGAATAGTTTTAAAGATCCGTCCACAAATAACGGCGCTACAATTTTTGAAAGTTCAAAATTGGCTCAAAATGAGCTCTAAAATCGCAATTTTTATTTTCGAAAAATTAACGTCGCACCCTATACATATTATACATGTATCTTATGTAAAAAGCCTCAGGATTCCGAATCCGTGTCGTTTGTAATGATTGGATCGAAAATAAGGGCGCTACGATTTTTTTGTGAATCAAGGGGTACGTATTTCTATTCATTTAGTTTGTATCGAAAATTTTTATTTTAGAGGGAAGCGCGGGAAATGACACCGGTTATAGTCACTAGGGGTACGTAGGAACGTCCCTCGCAATATAAAGCAATTCTATTTTTTCATATTTTGCCAAAAGACATGGGTTAAAACCCATCGATTTTGAATTTTCAAAACGTTTTCCCAAAGCTCTGGAATAGCACGCCTATGGTTTCTTAAGCCTATCCGAAGCCAAAAGGCTGCCAAATCCGATTCTGAATAGTTTTTAAAGATCCGTCCACAAATAACGGCGCTACAATTTTTGAAAGTTCAAAATTGGCTCAAAATGAGCTCTAAAATCGCAATTTTTATTTTCGAAAAAATTTAAAGTCGCACCCTATACATATTATACATGTATCTTATGTAAAAAGCCTCAGGATTCCGAATCCGTGTCGTTTGTAATGATTGGATCGAAAATAAGGGCGCTACGATTTTTTTGTGAATCAAGGGTACGTATTTCTATTCATTTAGTTTGTATCGAAAATTTTTATTTTAGAGGGAAGCGCGGGAAATGACACCGGTTATAGTCACTAGGGGTACGTAGGAACGTCCCTCGCAATATAAAGCAATTCTATTTTTTCATATTTTGCCAAAAGACATGGGTTAAAACCCATCGATTTTGAATTTTCAAAACGTTTTCCCAAAGCTCTGGAATAGCACGCCTATGGTTTCTTAAGCCTATCCGAAGCCAAAAGGCTGCCAAATCCGATTCTGAATAGTTTTAAAGATCCGTCCACAAATAACGGCGCTACAATTTTTGAAAGTTCAAAATTGGCTCAAAATGAGCTCTAAAATCGCAATTTTTATTTTCGAAAAATTAACGTCGCACCCTATACATATTATACATGTATCTTATGTAAAAAGCCTCAGGATTCCGAATCCGTGTCGTTTGTAATGATTGGATCGAAAATAAGGGCGCTACGATTTTTTTGTGAATCAAGGGGGACGTATTTCTATTCATTTAGTTTGTATCGAAAATTTTTATTTTAGAGGGAAGCGCGGGAAATGACACCGGTTATAGTCACTAGGGTACGTAGGAACGTCCCTCGCAATATAAAGCAATTCTATTTTTTCATATTTTGCCAAAAGACATGGGTTAAAACCCATCGATTTTGAATTTTCAAAACGTTTTCCCAAAGCTCTGGAATAGCACGCCTATGGTTTCTTAAGCCTATCCGAAGCCAAAAGGCTGCCAAATCCGATTCTGAATAGTTTTTTAAAAATCCGTCCACAAATAACGGCGCTACAATTTTTGAAAGTTCAAAATTGGCTCAAAATGAGCTCTAAAATCGCAATTTTTATTTTCGAAAAATTAACGTCGCACCCTATACATATTATACATGTATCTTATGTAAAAAGCCTCAGGATTCCGAATCCGTGTCGTTTGTAATGATTGGATCGAAAATAAGGGCGCTACGATTTTTTTGTGAATCAAGGGGTACGTATTTCTATTCATTTAGTTTGTATCGAAAATTTTTATTTTAGAGGGAAGCGCGGGAAATGACACCGGTTATAGTCACTAGGGGTACGTAGGAACGTCCCTCGCAATATAAAGCAATTCTATTTTTTCATATTTTGCCAAAAGACATGGGTTAAAACCCATCGATTTTGAATTTTCAAAACGTTTTCCCAAAGCTCTGGAATAGCACGCCTATGGTTTCTTAAGCCTATCCGAAGCCAAAAGGCTGCCAAATCCGATTCTGAATAGTTTTAAAGATCCGTCCACAAATAACGGCGCTACAATTTTTGAAAGTTCAAAATTGGCTCAAAATGAGCTCTAAAATCGCAATTTTTATTTTCGAAAAATTAACGTCGCACCCTATACATATTATACATGTATCTTATGTAAAAAGCCTCAGGATTCCGAATCCGTGTCGTTTGTAATGATTGGATCGAAAATAAGGGCGCTACGATTTTTTTGTGAATCAAGGGTACGTATTTCTATTCATTTAGTTTGTATCGAAAATTTTTATTTTAGAGGGAAGCGCGGGAAATGACACCGGTTATAGTCACTAGGGGTACGTAGGAACGTCCCTCGCAATATAAAGCAATTCTATTTTTTCATATTTTGCCAAAAGACATGGGTTAAAACCCATCGATTTTGAATTTTCAAAACGTTTTCCCAAAGCTCTGGAATAGCACGCCTATGGTTTCTTAAGCCTATCCGAAGCCAAAAAAGGCTGCCAAATCCGATTCTGAATAGTTTTTAAAGATCCGTCCACAAATAACGGCGCTACAATTTTTTGAAAGTTCAAAATTGGCTCAAAATGAGCTCTAAAATCGCAATTTTTATTTTCGAAAAAATTTAAAGTCGCACCCTATACATATTATACATGTATCTTATGTAAAAAGCCTCAGGATTCCGAATCCGTGTCGTTTGTAATGATTGGATCGAAAATAAGGGCGCTACGATTTTTTTGTGAATCAAGGGTACGTATTTCTATTCATTTAGTTTGTATCGAAAATTTTTATTTTAGAGGGAAGCGCGGGAAATGACACCGGTTATAGTCACTAGGGGTACGTAGGAACGTCCCTCGCAATATAAAGCAATTCTATTTTTTCATATTTTGCCAAAAGACATGGGTTAAAACCCATCGATTTTGAATTTTCAAAACGTTTTCCCAAAGCTCTGGAATAGCACGCCTACGGTTTCTTAGGCCTATCCGAAGCCAAAAGGCTGCCAAATCCGATTCTGAATAGTTTTTAAAGATCCGTCCACAAATAACGGCGCTACAATTTTTGAAAGTTCAAAATTGGCTCAAAATGAGCTCTAAAATCGCAATTTTTTATTTTCGAAAAATTAACGTCGCACCCTATACATATTATACATGTATCTTATGTAAAAAAGCCTCAGGATTCCGAATCCGTGTCGTTTGTAATGATTGGATCGAAAATAAGGGCGCTACGATTTTTTTTGTGAATCAAGGGGTACGTATTTCTATTCATTTAGTTTGTATCGAAAATTTTTATTTTAGAGGGAAGCGCGGGAAATGACACCGGTTATAGTCACTAGGGTACGTAGGAACGTCCCTCGCAATATAAAGCAATTCTATTTTTTTCATATTTTGCCAAAAAGACATGGGTTAAAACCCATCGATTTTGAATTTTCAAAACGTTTTCCCAAAGCTCTGGAATAGCACGCCTACGGTTTCTTAGGCCTATCCGAAGCCAAAAAGGCTGCCAAATCCGATTCTGAATAGTTTTTAAAGATCCGTCCACAAATAACGGCGCTACAATTTTTTGAAAGTTCAAAATTGGCCAAAAATGGGCTCCTAAAATTGCAATTTTTATGTTTCGAAAAATTAACGTCGCACCCTATACATATTATACATGTATCTTATGTAAAAAAGCCTCAGGATTCCGAATCCGTGTCGTTTGTAATGATTGGATCGAAAATAAGGGCGCTACGATTTTTTTGTGAATCAAGGGTACGTATTTCTATTCATTTAGTTTGTATCGAAAATTTTTATTTTAGAGGGAAGCGCGGGAAATGACACCGGTTATAGTCACTAGGGTACGTAGGAACGTCCCTCGCAATATAAAGCAATTCTATTTTTTCATATTTTGCCAAAAGACATGGGTTAAAACCCATCGATTTTGAATTTTCAAAACGTTTTCCCAAAGCTCTGGAATAGCACGCCTATGGTTTCTTAAGCCTATCCGAAGCCAAAAGGCTGCCAAATCCGATTCTGAATAGTTTTAAAGATCCGTCCACAAATAACGGCGCTACAATTTTTGAAAGTTCAAAATTGCTCAAAATGAGCTCTAAAAAACGCAATTTTTATTTTCGAAAAATTAACGTCGCACCCTATACATATTATACATGTATCTTATGTAAAAAGCCTCAGGATTCCGAATCCGTGTCGTTTGTAATGATTGGATCGAAAATAAGGGCGCTACGATTTTTTTGTGAATCAAGGGTACGTATTTCTATTCATTTAGTTTGTATCGAAAATTTTTATTTTAGAGGAAGCGCGGGAAATGACACCGGTTATAGTCACTAGGGGTACGTAGGAACGTCCCTCGCAATATAAAGCAATTCTATTTTTTCATATTTTGCCAAAAGACATGGGTTAAAACCCATCGATTTTGAATTTTCAAAACGTTTTCCCAAAGCTCTGGAATAGCACGCCTATGGTTTCTTAAGCCTATCCGAAGCCAAAAGGCTGCCAAATCCGATTCTGAATAGTTTTAAAGATCCGTCCACAAATAACGGCGCTACAATTTTTGAAAGTTCAAAATTGGCTCAAAATGAGCTCTAAAATCGCAATTTTTATTTTCGAAAAATTAACGTCGCACCCTATACATATTATACATGTATCTTATGTAAAAAGCCTCAGGATTCCGAATCCGTGTCGTTTGTAATGATTGGATCGAAAATAAGGGCGCTACGATTTTTTTGTGAATCAAGGGTACGTATTTCTATTATTTAGTTTGTATCGAAAATTTTTATTTTAGAGGGAAGCGCGGGAAATGACACCGGTTATAGTCACTAGGGGTACGTAGGAACGTCCCTCGCAATATAAAGCAATTCTATTTTTTCATATTTTGCCAAAAGACATGGGTTAAAACCCATCGATTTTGAATTTTCAAAACGTTTTCCCAAAGCTCTGGAATAGCACGCCTATGGTTTCTTAAGCCTATCCGAAGCCAAAAGGCTGCCAAATCCGATTCTGAATAGTTTTAAAGATCCGTCCACAAATAACGGCGCTACAATTTTTGAAAGTTCAAAATTGGCTCAAAATGAGCTCTAAAATCGCAATTTTTTATTTTCGAAAAATTAACGTCGCACCCTATACATATCATACATGTATCTTATGTAAAAAAGCCTCAGGATTCCGAATCAGTGTCGTTTGTAATGATTGGATCGAAAATAAGGGCGCTACGATTTTTTTTGTGAATCAAGGGTATCCGTTTTTTTATTTATTTAGTTTTAACGAAAATTTTTATTTTAGAGGGGAAGCGCGGGGAAACGACACCGGTTATAGTTACGAGGGGTACGTAGCAACGTCCCCTTGCAATATAAAGCAATTCTATTTTTTTCATATTTTGCCAAAAAGACATGGGTTTAAACCCATCGATTTTGATTTTTCAAAACGTTTTCCCAAAGCTCTGGAATAGCACGCCTACGGTTTCTTAGGCCTATCCGAAGCCAAAAAGGCTGCCAAATCCAAAACTGAATAATTTTAAAAGATCCGTCCACAAATAACGGCGCTACAATTTTTTGAAAATTCAAAATTGGCTCAAAATCAACGCTAAAAATCGCAATTTTTTATTTTCGAAAAATTAACGTCGCACCCTATACATATTTTACATGTATCTTATGTAAAAAAGCCTCAGGATTCCGAATCCGTGTCGTTTGTAATGAATGCATCGAAAATGAGAGCACTATTGAAACTAATTTTGAATACAAGTGAAATTTGTAATCACTTTTTCAAACGTAACGTTTTCATTAACAGATCTTAAAATAATCAAAGCCACCCCAAAGAAGAAATTTAAAGTGAGTCTCAAGAGTACACGAGTTACTCTAATTTATAAAATGTATATGTGGGGGTTGTGTCTGTTTGTGTGGAAAGAACATGGTGATTTCTTCTTACCATTAGCTGATCTTCAATCTTTGCCCAAGATTTGAGGGCGCATTATTTCTTTGTGTGTCAGAGGCCTTGATATTTCTTAGATGTTGTTTAATAATACTTAAATTGTAATAAATCACCCCCTCTTTATTGTTATATTTTCTAATTACAAATATCAGAATTCTTTCCCCACCCTTTGCAATGTGTATTGTGTTTAAATTGAAATTTTGATGGTATTTTTTTGATAATAAGATTGTTTTAGATTAAGTTCTTAACTGAATATAGATTTATATTAATTTCAAATGTTTACTAAAAATGTCTAATTTTAATTAAAAGAATAATAATAAAAAAACTAATTTAAAACCAAAATAATGAAAAGCATTTTAAAAGTGTGGTGTGTAATGAACTTATAAACTACCCTAACACAATGGGTCAAACAGAAGGGCCCCCGTGCACAGCACCGGTAACCACGACTGTCTTCAGCTAAGAAGAAACAACATCTAAGAATATACCATGGCCTCATTTGCAAACCGTGCTACCGTATTATTTTACTTTCTTTCGTTAAAATGAAATAACCTTCTCTGGAATGTTGTTTAAATTAATTTTTCTTTAAAACTGACCACGGTTTTTTTTTTTCACTTCATGAAATATAACGTGGACACACAAAGAAATAAACAAATACAATAAAGAACTTACTTACTAACACAAAAATTATTACAAGCATATAAATACAAATATAAATAATAAATTAACTAAAAGTCTATCACAGCATAGACTTGAACATGAAACGATAGCTCTTAATAAGCCGAACGAAATAATTAAACAAAATTTACAAAGAACAATAAGACCCTGTTACTCCACCTTAAATTATAGGAGAAAAATGGTAGAAAAAAAGGTTTCAATAAAATGTAATACAAATAAGCAAATTCATGTAAAAAATGTAAAATTAAGACATTATCAAAATAAGACAATAATTAATCGTAATATTCACGTCCAATATCTTTTAATATTATTAAAAGTTAATAGAAATTGTTGGACTGCCAATAAAACAACTCTTCTTAAATATGGTAGTCCTTAGTGAGCCTGGGAATTCTCCTGTGTTACTTATGTCGGTGGCCTGCATTGTCCTAGAGCACTCGCTGTCTTAGATGAGGTTGTCCCCCTTTCGCCCGCCAACCTGCCAGCCATGTCGAGCCTCGGGGCTTGTAGTGCCTATGGTGGTCCTTGGTGAGGATTATGTATTGTCTAAAAAGAAAGATACAATAGTTTAAATATCATAGAAGCACAGATAAAAACATAGTGACAGTAGAGTAAACTAGTAAAAGTTTATTAGTAATATATAGAAATACATATTTTATAAATTATATTAAATAATTAATTAAATAAATAACATTATTGCGTATATAACGTTGTTTCACTGATGACTATACACTGTCCGGCCAACAGAAATAGTTAAGCCACTCCCACAAATGTGCGCTAAATTTAAATAGAATTTTTTCTATTGGCTTAATTTTTAAAGCACGTAACACAAGTAACCATATTAGCATTTATGTCCTGCAAGAACGGGAACAAACTTGATTATTAATTTGTACCGTGTGAAACTGGGCACTGCATACATTGGTTCAATTTAGTGGGGCGTGGCTTAAATATTTCTGTTGGCCGGACAAAGTATAATATATTTATTTCCATTTCTAACACCGGCTATAGTTACGAAGGGTACGTAGAAACATCCCCTTGCAATATAAAGCAATTCTATTTTTTTCCAAAAAAACATGGACTAAAACCTATCGATTTTGTTTTTTCAAAACGTTTTTAAAGATACGCTCACAATTAACCGAGCAACGAATTTTCAAAGTCAAATGTTCGAAAAATTATAATACAAGTCCGGAGTATCAATGTTAGAAATAAAAATTATAGGCAAAAACAATTACAGAAGAAAAATGAATATTAATAAACCCAAGTCGCTGGGACTTACCTTTGACTTCCATAAACAGCTGGAAAACATCATTTAGCGATTCGACTGAAGAAAGTCCGATCGCAGAAGTGGTCACTTTGGCCGATACCTCTGTTTGGCTCGCCGGACATTGCCTTCGAATTATTGACGATGAAATTCGGTTTCTTCTAAACACATAAGGAAATAAAATGGGCAAGAGCTGAGACTAAGCGGGTGATTAAATAATTGGAGTCACTGGAGTACTTATCGAATGGCTAGGCGGGGTGCCAAGCACAGGGCCTTGGGGCCCAGAAGGCCTCTCGGCCCCTAGCCAACAAACCTTAAACTGACCTAATAAAACTTAAACAGTTTAGATAGGCCATTAAAAGCATTTTTAAAATGTTTAAGTATCTCCTACTGATAAGACAATTCAAATCAAATATAATTAATCAATATGTACATTTATATTTGTTTTTCAAATATTGATAAAATGTTTTTAGAAAATTCTAAAATACTACTTTGGATTTAAAGTTATGAAAATAATAAGTTGATACACTAATCAATTATAAAAATCGATGAAACTTAAAGAATTTAAAAAAAAAACGGCTATTTCAAGAATGTAATGAAGCGAACAAAGGATGTTTAAATTAAACACCTTTTAATTTTACAAAGGTTACCCATAGAGGAAAAAAAATAAGGCTTTCATACTTACATCATTTCAAAATAAACATCCCTTTGGTAAGTTGACTGTTTCCAAAATTTTACACTTAAAAAGACTTGAAGGTGGTGTGGTGTAATGGATGGTACCTCTGCATTTAAATTCGTGTCTGTAAAATAAAGAAATAATTATTAGATCAAATAATTTACAAAATGTTTAAATTGTAAAAGAAATCGTTAGAATTACTATTTACCTCAAATGAGAATTAGATGCACTAAATTATAATAATAAATAAGACACAACCGTTCGACTTCGTTGTATATTGAAAAATAATTCAGAAATCGAAAGTTTTATGTAAGTGCTGATATACGTCATATCAGTGGACCCAAGATTATTTTAAATAAAATTATCGATTTATTTCGTTAAAAGAAAAACATAATATAGGTTACTACGACCGTATTTGTTTCTACTTTATTTTAATTAAACCCTTAATTTTTACATTATAAACAAGAAAGTATTAAGCATTTCAAAAATTACCAAACGACCAGCTTTATTCAAAGCTGTTTGTCATCATGGTATCCTTAGTAGTTACAAATTAATTTCCAAAATAAAAAACGATGGCTGCAAGAGACAATAAAGATAAAAAAATTGAAGAAAAAGAGGTAGATGCAATGGTGTTGCAACTAGTCATGGTAAAACAAGAGAAAACAGAATTTTCTCGTGCAAAACTTCTAATCTAGTGATATTTCTATTGAAAAAGAAGATATTTTTGATATAAAGTAAAAAATTAAATATTTTACAGTATAACTGTAAAAGAAGAGGACGTTGAAAATTCTTATAGTTATTTTGTAGAACACGGGGAAGAATTATATTGCCCTGCAGATAATGAACTATTTAAGTGCAAGATATATTATAATTGCTTAAAACAAATTAGATTAATTTTGTAAATGAATGTTACTTAATATTGCCTCTTTTTTACAATAGAACTCTTCAAATAAAAACCGGTCTTAAACTTTTTGATTTCGATGAGTATCGCTTAACGTCTAAATTGTTATAAATAATTTAAAAGTTACACGTGATCAAAAATAGGATCACATTTTCTCTTCAACTTCTAATGTATGGATCTGTTTCTCATGATGGGACGTTGCCCAAAACTAATTTATTTTAAGTTGAGTAGGTCCCTTTTGCAAACCCTAATGAACAACTAGATGAAGAAAGAAGACGAAGAAAGTTAAATATTTAAAAAGCGACAGATGTGAATATAAGAAAGTATTAGGACAAAATTCCCAAAGTCGACCCCACATTTCAAAAAATTCCATTATTAAAACTCAATAATTACAAATTAGACCCTATTTTTGAGTGTACTCTATTTAAAAAAAATCGAAATAAAATCAGAGAAGTATAAAATTTTTAAACTTATTTTAATTGTAGAACACTAAAATGCTTCTATTTTCTTTTCTGAAAATCTGGTTTCTTTTGTCTGATATAGCAACATGAAAAGCTCAACTCAGAACGATCTACGAAAACAACACCTGCGGGTTCACACCATCACGACCAAACCTCAGCAGATTTCACGATTCTTTCCTATTTTGTTGTTTATAGCTTGCAGAAAGTATAATAATACAATGTACACCTGAATAAATCTTTTTAGTTTCATTTGGTTTTAGTACTTCAATTATTTTTTCCAAATTATCTTTATTGCTACTTTCTAAATTAATATGAGTTTAATCTTTCCAAGTTGATAAATCGATCGATTTAATTATCAGACATTAATTTAAATTTAATTAAATATTAAAAGCATTTTTTTTCACACATGTTTAATATAGAAATAAGTTAATAGCACAAAAAATAGAAGTTACTCCTTAACGATATTAATAGAAAAAAGGGAAATGTTTAATTTTAATAGAATATTAAAAATTATTTTAAGTGGACATGTTAAATAATATTGCTAATAGAGTTGCGTGCGAAAAATCGATGTTGGTGCAGGTGTTCGGGTCATCTATCGTGCCCTCTGACACAGGATTTCGTCTATCCCCTTTTATCAACATCCCTTACACTATATCTCATTTCTGCATGTCAAAGTATGAACAACTATGATATAAAATTTTAACCCTCACATCAAAATATTTCCGGGATTTATATTGTTCGCTGATGGAACTTATCGGATTAGCAATATGATTTTTCGATATGCACTCTCGTTCATTTTATTTCCATCAAATGACAATATAATCAACAATAAATAGTTGCTACTTTTTAATAATAAAATAAGTTAATCCAACAATAACCAAAAATGTACGCGTATATATAGTCAAACCTCGATAAGACAAAGTTGAAGGGTAACTACAAATAATTCGAGTTATGAAAAATTCGAGTTCTATTTTTTCATTTTTTGTCAAAAAACATGGGTTAAAATCCATGTTTTTGCAAAAAGAAAAACGTTTTTCACAACTTTTAAATAGCACGCCTATGGTTTCTTAGGCCTATCTGAAGTCAAAAAGGCTGCCAAATCCAAATCTCTATAATTTTTAAATATTGGTCCGCTAATAACGGCGCTACAATTTTTTTAACGTAAAATTTTGCGCAAAAAAGTGAACCTAAAATTGCAATTTTTAATTACTCGAAAAATTAACGTTGCGCCCTATACTTATTTTACATGTATCTTATGTAGAAAAGTCCCAGAATTCCGAATCCGTCTCGCTTGTAATGATTGCATCGAAAATGAGAGCGCTACTATTGTTTTTGTGAATCAAGGTATATTTTTTTTGATTTATTTAGTTTTATCGAAAATTTTTACCTTAGACCGAGAGCCCCAGAAAAAGACACCGGCTATAGTTGCTAGAGGTACGTAGAAACATCCCCTTGCAATATAAAGCAATTCTATTTTTTTTATTTTTTGCCAAAAAAACATGAATTAAAATCCATGTCTTTTCTTGATTTTGGCCGATTTTGGAGGTTTAGAGTTAGCACCGATTTCGGACGCACTAAGGCCTAATACGATCGAAAATAAACGCTTTCCGCGTACTTCTTAAAAATAAAAAGTTATTGCGTTTTAAAAGTTTCATTTTAAAGCCAAATTTAATTTTTCAAAAGGACGAAAATTTTTATTTTAGGAGAGCGGTGGGAATTAACACCTGCTATAGTTCGAGATATCGATATAAAAATATCAACGTAGAATTAAGCAAGTCCTAGGGAAACGGATTCGAGTTATCAAAAATTCGGCTTATCGAGGTTCGACTTATGGAGGTTCGACTGTATATGCACCTGCAGATATTCAAAAAACTATACAAAATTATTCAATTGCTAACTGAAACTTCAACAAGTCAAAATTTTTGATTATTCAAATTAAAAACTCTTTCGTATTTTTATATTCATAACTCTAATTTCATTAAATCGAATTTTCTGGTAATTGGAAATTTTTATAAATTTCTAGATTAGGTTTATTAATAAATATTTTTGTAAATCAACTTAACTTTAAATATAATTAGAGACATTTAATTTATGTTAAACAAATATGTTTAAGTAACCTTAACTGTATGAGAATTATAATTGCTATTTTTTCTACTATAAGATAAAATTTGGAAGTATATAACAATATTAAATATTATAATTCTTCTTAGTACCTACTACTTAAAATACAATAATTTAACAAACGTTTCTGAAGTTAATCAAATTATTAACTTGAAGATATCCGAGTAATATTGGATGTTAAAAATTGTTAAATATATTTTCTCAAAGTTTTAACATGGCTTTTCTGCTATTTACCTTGTAAGCCTTGTTTAGGTTACTTTGAATTTTGAATTTAAATTAGTCAATGTTTTAAAGTTTTTATTTTCTTAACTGTAAATCTACATAAAAGCTTTTGATGTCAGTAGGCTGGCTTATGGTAGGGTGTTTAGTTCAGATACAGGATCGTGGTTGTAAAGCGAGCCTTCTGGCAACACATTTACATCGTTAAGGGGTTGTAATGGAGAGGTGGAGTCGAGATATTCTATCTAAGTTTTGTCTTTGTACTTTAAAAATGTTTATATTGTGGTTAAGTTAGGGTTCATTTGAAGTAACAAGCACTTGCTCTATAATTTCAAATAAGAAGGGCGTATTTATCTTTATGCGCTTTAAGTAAGATCTAAAAGACATTAATAGACCGATAATAACACGCTATGTTTATTCAAATGTATTTAAATATTTTTCGATAGTTAAAGGGAAAACATGTTTTTTCAAAGAGAGAACGGTAAAGCCTCTTTTGTAAATCTACCTAGAGACCGGTCAATGAATGTTTTTACTTCAAGTGAGTTTGATGATTTTGGTGCTGTTATATTACTTGAAATTAGAAACATTCCAGCGAAAATACACAATTAATTATAATATGTATTTAAACAATTTTTTATTTTTTTTTGAAGGAAATTAATGTAATACTTTTTTTTAATTTAGTGTGTAAGTATATTAAATTATATTTGAACAAAAAAATTATAGATCTGATATCATACGCAAGTATCACAAGTGTATCCAAAAAAATTCGACACATCTTTCAGTAAAGGCAGTAAAATGCAACAACCTATTAAAAAAAATACGAGTCCGATTTTTTAAGCCTATTTTTTCGAAAAATTTAAATCGCACGACTATAACTCTTTAAACCTATCTGAAGTCAAAAAATACGTGGATTCTGAATCTGTAAAATTTTCAAAAATTCTTTCAATTTTTATTGTTTAATTTAGTGAAAAAGTTTAGAGCAATATGTGGTATAATACTTAAAAGCTAGGAAATAAAAAGAGGCAAGAAAGGCGACTAATATTTAACAAAACTAAAATTTTTCTCTTAAAAAAAAACAAATTAATTACCTAATCTTTTTTTGTCGATTTCGGCCGTTTTAAATTAGCACCGGATTCTGATCTAACCTAGGTCCGCTACGTTTAAAAATTAAACGATTTTGCAAAATTCTTCAAGATGGAGGAGTTACAGTTGAACCTCGGTAAGACGATGTTGAAGGAAAACTAAAAATAATTTTAGTTTTCAAAAATTCGGCTTATCAATGTTCGCTTTATGAAGGTTCGACTGTATATTATTTTGAAAATTATTTTTTTTTAAATATTGAGACTTTGAAACGTCGAAGCGGATTTTTCTCTATAATTTAATATTAAGCCCTAATTCGGATTTTGTCATAAATTTGCAATAACACGCCTATAGTTCTTTAAGCCTATGCGAAACTAAAATATGCAAAAATTCCAAAATTGCAAACTTTTTAAAGCTGCTTTCACACATAGCCAACCTGTGATTTTTTTAGTGTTGAATTAAGTGTCTCTAAAATTAACCGAAAATGTTAATCCTGCAATACTGTACGGATTCGCCGATGTATTTTATCTCATTAAAAGTACAATTTATAAATACAAACATTACTAATTGTTAATTTTAGTTGATAATAGGCGATCGGCGTATATAGATAAAAAAAGCCATGCGTGTACTTATGTAGGTGCATTAGAAGTTATACTTCTTTGGCGTAACTAAATTAAATATGGCAATGTTTTAGCAATTAAATACTTATTGCAACACATGAATTACATGTTATAGTTTATAAATAAGGCAAAACTTTATATTTTTGTTTAGTTTATAAAACAATTAGTTGGAATAATTTATATAATGTACACTTTTTTAAATTTTTGCAGCCACAATTCTAGACACTGTTTTTTTAAAGTTAATACATGCATCTTTAGTTTTACTATTGTACCTAGTTTCTTCTCTGGCACGTTTTTATTTTTTACTTGACAAGCCCATATACTCTTGCGGGCGATATGGATTCCTATCATTGTTCCTGTTTAGCTGATGTTTCTTGGTGAAATTTTTTATTACTAGTTTTTTGATATTTTTAGTAAAAAAATTGGATTTGTCGTAGAATCGGGGTCATTTTATATTCCAGAAAATATAGTGATTCCTATAATACTCAAAATGTGAAAAACAACCTTCTTCAAAAAGCTGCTTTTCATAATATTATTTTGCCATTTGATCAAAAAAGTCTACCTAATATCAAATATAATTATGGATAGAACCGATTGAACGAATAGATAACCGGAGAGAAAAGAATATGCGGCTGTAGGTATAATCTCTCATATTAAAGGAAAAAAACAATTTAAAAAGAAAAACAATTATAGGACAGTAATTATCAACTAAAATTAGAAAAAGTCAAGTAATATGGCAGAAATATATTCTACTAATAAAAAGTAAAAAAACGATAATGTTGCAAAAACGTCAAAATGACCGTTTTCGCCGTTGTAGTGATAAAGCCAAGACTACCCCGATAAGGGAGCATGTGGGACAACTGCATTAAAGGCGAAGATAAAGAAGAAGAACGGTGTACCGCGTGTACAATTTGATCTCGGCAAAAATGTGCACATACATATGTCGTTTTATTTGAATATATTACTATATACTTCTTAAATCCAAAAAGTAATTTAAACACATTCAATTAATACAAGGACGTGCACATTCGAGCAAAAAGTGGCACATTTCCGAGCGAGGGAAGCAAATGAAGCGCGACGCGGAGCGGCGCGCTTCATTTTCCCGAGATCGGAATGTGCCACTTTGAGCTCGAATGTGCACGCTCGGCTTTAAGCATGATTCACAATCATTAATTTACTTCCTGATGTGCGCGCGCAACTACCTTTGTCGACTAAAATTATTGTCTCAAGACGCCAAAAGAAGGATAAGGTCAATTAATAAATATTAGGAAAATTAAAATTTCTTCATTGTGGAAAATATCGCACACTCTTTGAATACTTCCGTAAAAACTATATCGAATATTTTTACATAACCAATTAGTTGTAATTTGGATCGATTATAAAGATTTGCAACTCCAGGATGTGAGCAATGCGTTGAAATGATGTTTTCAGAGCGGAGTACTCTTGACCCGCAATTTTGTTAAGATTTCCATTAAAAATTTCAACACTGAAATTGACGAGAATCTCCACCAAACATTGTTCTCACGCCCTCAACTCCCACGCATAGCGCTTGTTAACTAATCTAAATTAACGCAAATTCTAAAATTTACGCGAATGTGCTTTGGTTAGTAAGTGCGCCTGCTAATGCAAACTTATTTCAAAATACATGTCCCCGTTTATGAGGAAAATAACCTAACAGTTTCTCTTGGACGATAAAGCGAAGTTTCTATGCTGGTCACGGACCGCTCATGATCTCATCTTCTTACTTTATAAAGCACGCGAGGAAATCACGATTAGGACAGATTTTAGAGCATTAAAGCGGAATCGGTTGATGATTCATCCAGTTTTAGACCAATTTTTTCAACTTTATGGAAGTGGCTTGGGGGTCAAGGCTTGGCAAAGATGGTGAACCGGCTTCGCAACCGACGGGACCTGCGGAAACACCTCAAACTTCTTGTAGGTAACCCTTATCAAGAGGATCGCTCTTACTAGACATATACATGACGTCAGATTAAGGGGACTGCGATTCATAATAGGATAGGCGCCACCTCAATTGACTGAATTTGTTTTTATATCCAAGCCTGCTTCTCTATTTACCACTTGATTTATTGCGCGGGAGTTAATTGAAATTGATACTTCCTGTCCGCAGGAAATGACACACTTAACGACACTTTAGGTTCATTGGTAAGAAAACCTTATGATCCAAATAGAAGGGTAATTCCATAAAACTCAAAAAATGAATTACTATTATATTTCATTTATTTCTTGTTTGTATTATTTTGATAATCACGATTAAGTGGTTTTAGTCATCTGTCATCTTGCAACTTAAGTGATAATTTTCGAATGTGAGAAAAGTAAATTTTTCTTAATTTAAATCAGATATATTCGTTTATTAAATCTATTTTGACGAAGGCATAAGTAAAGATAATTACGTTTCATATAAAATCCTACCCGCCGACAGCAGCAAATCGTTAAAAAATTAAAACATTAAACAATGTGGGTTTGCTCATTTAATTAGTATTTCAATTAAGATCTTAAATGAATTTATTAGGCATCAAGCGACCGTCTGTTTAAATGTAGGTATATCTACCATCATATAATTCATCATATTACACAAATGTGGGAAAGATTGACAAAAATATGTTTTGTTTTAATAGCTTTATGGGCATTAAAACGATAAAACGGATTATTGCTTTTTTTTATGTCGTACTAACTTAGGCAGGGCCTGGATGCATTTTGTAACATTTGTTCGATGGCCAAAAACAGATTTATATGAAACTCACGTTGTGTATCAACAGCTTTCGTCGAATTTCTGAGACTTTTAAAACTCAAAATTGAGTTTCAACAAACATCACATCAAAAAAATTAGGGGTAAACAGTACAGTTGTTGGCCAGTCGACAATGATTGGCCATATTTAAAAAATTATTTAATAATAAATCTATATTTCCTAATATATAATTTCTAATAAATGGTTCGTTTTTTTTTGTTAATTTACTATATCTTATTTTAATTAGAAAATATTGGTCGATCACTGTAAATTCACTAGTCAATTACTATATTTATATGGCCAATGACTATGTTGTTTAAAAAAGGGCCAATCACTGTACTGTTTACCCCTATTTATTTATGAGTAAGTTTTGCATAATTCTGAACCTTTTCGAAAACTATGGAAATAATAAAACATATTTCTTAAATTATCGATTTTTCAATCTTTAAGTAATTCAGAAAACATTTAATGAAAGAATTAAAATTCAAAAGCATAGTGCCAAAATTATAATGTTTGAAAAATCAATAAAAAGAAAATGAAATATGGCAGTAACAATTGACGATATGTCACTCATTAAAAACTGTAGTAAATACACTACATTAAAAAAAGTCGTTCGTATAATGTGAGAGCATCTATATCCTCTCACATTAAAAGCAAAATTAGATTTTTGGCAAATATAACAATTACTCCTGGACGTTCTTAAATTGTCACTCTTGAATTGTAAATAATAAAATGATAAACAATGATATTAATTACGTACCAGTTAAATTATACTTTTTCGACACATAGGCGTAAAGCAAAGATTTTCGATAAGCTAGGATTTGGCGCTTGTTGTAAATTCAAGTCTACCTGGTCCCTTGTTTTACGCATACTTATCGAACATTATTTTTTTGTAAACCCGCTGCGAAACTTTGATTTTTAAAGAACACACGCAATATTGTAAATAACAATCCAATATTTAAGTTTTCACAAAAAAAATAAATAGAATGCTTCAAAAATAAATTTCAAAAATAAATTTTTAATTTAACACGCTTATTAATTCTTTTAGTCCAATTTTATAATTATATAAATAAACTGGCAGTTAATATTAAAACAAACCATAGGGTTTTAAAATACAAAAGAAGAAAAAGTGAAAGGGAAAAGAACGAAAGTACTTACTTTCCACATACGTGCAGAAAGAAACAACGAAGCTATACTGTCTTCTGACATGGAAAAATCGACCAGTTTACCACCTCCGTCCGCGCTCGAAAATCAAACTTTCGTAGCAAGTGTTAGAAAAAAAATTTAATAAAATTAATAAAATAGTTTGTGATTTACTCGTTGATAAAATTTCTACCGTAACGTAAAAGATTTAAAAAAATGCATTTGTAGAAAAATTGTATATAAATATTATGAATAATAAGTCAGTTGGGCACAATAATACTCTTTTGGTCAAAAGTACATGGGATGAACCTGCACCTCAGTTAGAAAAAAGCCAGATAAAATAAAATAATCAATTTCAAAATCTCAGAATCGCAGATCAAAAGCGTTATTACAAAAATAAAAAGCAAGCAAAGCTTTTTTTAGATTAAGCAACAAGAAATTTTAAAATTAATGTGTCATATTTCCTTCTTTTTTATTATATTGTAAAGCTGTTTGATATATATACTATTCAAATTTTTGAGATAGGGCAACCAAAAGAAAATAAGGTAAAAAATATAAATGTTTTGAAATTATTATTGTACTAATTCTTTGTTTTGTATAACGTAATTTCACATATGGAATTTTTATAAAACCATATTATATTAAGACTACGTTAAATTCAACATCCCCTGTTAATTTAATTATATTATAATAAATATGTACATAGATGTATTTCAAATAAACTTCTAAAATTTTACTAACATAAGATAAAGTTTCCAACCAAATTTTCTAATTTTTTTTAATCATATAAGTTCAATAAATCTTTGTAATATATGTATGTACTTGTAATTAAGTTGTATAAAAAATGATCTACCTTTTTGTTGATTAATAATGATTGGATAAGCACAATTTATTTAAACACACTAAACGTTTTAATTAATTTATTTATAAAAATTGCAACACAATTGAACGTAAATACCTGTGCAAAGCACAAGCACTAGTTCGATACTGATTTACTTTTACCAATTTCAATAAAGAATATACCGGTTTCCATATCACATATATTATTTTAACGAAATAAATAGAAGTATCAATTTTCTTATCTTTATCGCAAAATGACGTAGATAACCCATTGCTGTCCCCATATTGTAAAAAGTTGCTTTCATGCAGTAGATACCTACACTAATTTAAAAGACTCGATCATATTCAATTGAAGATTAAATGTAACTGCATTATTGTATCAACAGCTTTGTGTGCAATCAGTTTAATTACAAACACACTGTGTATTTAGAAAAAACGAGACGCAAAAACTTAAAATCAAAGTTTCGGCTAAAAGAATTGGCGATTTCATATTTCAAAGCCTAATTTTAATTTATACTAGAATATATTAATACTTAAATTCAATAAAATGAGGATGTGCACATTCGAGCGAAAAGTGGCATATTTCCGAGCGAGGAAGGCAAATGAAGCGAGACGCGGAGCGGCGCGTTTCATTTTCCCGAGATCGGAATGTGCCATTTTGAGCTCGAATGTGCACACTCGGCTTTAAGCACCATTCACAATAATTAATTTACTTTCTAAATATTTGTAATTAATATAAAGGGTGTTTCAAATTAAGCGCTTTTTTTTAAAACCTAATAAAGCACATAATTTGCATTGATTTTCAAAAACTTTTTATTGATAATTGAAGTAAAATGTATGACATTTAAACACGAAAAATAATATCTGTTAAATGACCACCTCTTGTAGCTCCACACACGTTCACTCGTTTGTCAAATTTTGGATGGAATTTCGACATAATTGAGGCTTTATTTCACCACTAACACGAATAATTTCATTCTTTAGTTCAAGAATCAATTGTGGATTGTTCCTACAGACTTTATTTTTTACGTGACCCCAAAGAAAATAACCAACGGTGTCAAATGACATAATCTGCCAATTAATTATTTTTTGAGAAAAATCATCTGGTAATTCAATTTTCAAATCCACGACGTTTTGATTCGTTCAAAGGCTTTAATCCCTGTGTTATTTGGACCTTATATGCCTTTAGAAATAGATATATTCTTTCGTAAAATACGTCATGTTGTTGTTTTACTAAACCCAACTTGTTGTGATCATTGACTAATGGACATTTTAGGTTCTTCAGCAACATTATCACGAACCATATCAATGTGCTCTTGTTAACGACCAAAAGGATTACATTTTTTTATTTTTTTATCTTCTACAGAACCAGTCTCCTTAAAATTTTTGAACAATTCAACTAATAGTCCTTTTAGATGGATGATTATGTAAACCAGGGATGGGCAACACGCGGCCCGCGGGCCGCTTGTGGCCCGTTAAACATGTTTATGCGGCCCGCCAACATGTCTAAAATTGAATTTATTTTTTTAATTTTATATTTTTTTATTAATAAGTGTTACAATATGTGCGGCCTGCCAACAAATTTTAAAATTTAAAGTGGCCCGCTGATTATAAAGGTTGCCCACCCCTGATGTAAACTATAAAAATCACATAATTTTCGAAAAAGCTTTTTCACAGAACGCAAATTGTCATACAATAATTCAACAATTTAAATGCGCTTTTGTGTCGTGTTTATTAATGTCATACATCACACTTCTTAAATGTCAAAAGACCCAGAAGAATTCAATGCGCTATCTATGTTTTATTTAGTTTTACAAAAGACGCTCAATTTGAAAGACCTTTTATATCAGAACAACCAAATCTATGATTTAGTGCTTTTGCACTGTTATTTAAAAAAAAATAAACGCTACAACGTTTTCCTAACAGAAAATCTGAATTTGAGTTTTTGTTTTGGAAAATAAATGATTAATATAACCAATCTAGTAAATACGAGGATGTGCGCATTCGAGCGAAAAGTGGCACATTTCCGAGCGAGGAAGCAAATGAAGCGCGACGCGGAGCGGCGCGCTTCATTTTCCCGAGATCGAAATGTGCCACTTTGAGCTCGAATGTGCACACTCGGTTTTAAGCATCATTCACAATAATTAATAAAAAATAACAATTCATAATTAATAAAAGATTTGCCCAAATAAGTATTATATGAGTTTAAAGAAACATCGAAGACGATGCAAGTTTATATAAGCAGATTTGTTTGATTTCGTATTTGTTGTTTACCATTAAGATAATTGCCTAATTAGAACTTAATAGATGTCCACTATAAATATTTTTTAAACATGATAATGTTATTGAATGAACGATCAACTACAACTGCTGGCAAGCACGTGGCAGTTGTATTAATCAAAGTAACTTCATCAATGAAGTTGATATGTGTTCATGTCCTACATTATGTTTAAGTCGCTTAATTCATTATGAACAGCAATGGTTAATTAAAATAATTTCCTATATGAAATCTTTGAGATATTCGCACGATCTTTTGCCCTAAAAGCTAAAAGTTCAAGAATATGACATCATTTTAATCTTCACTAAGAATGGTGATTCATTTTGTTATTGTTTGTTAACGCTTCCACATCTAAATCGCGCAGCACTATAATTCTTCATCTATTAATATTTTTATTACCAGTTCCATATCGCATTTCCTTCCCAATTGAATTTTTTTTTAATATTCCAAAAATTGTTATTCGAAGTTTCCAAAATGTATTGATTCTTTTTTAAATTGGTACCTGAACCTAACCATTTGGGATATCAAAATATATTTTAAAAAGTACAGCAAAACCTCTCTTAATGGATATTTCTATACAAAGAACATCAGTTTTGATTTCAAAGTGATTGAAATATTGAGCAATAAAAACTTTACTACAAGGGATAACTTTATTAAACGAATTTGAACAGAATACAATAAAAAAGTCGATCTCAACATCTACTATATGGAAAAAATTTAATGTAACCTAAAAATTTGACAAACATGTAGGTATTTGAGAAAAAATATTCTTATGAATGATGTGTAAAGAAGTAACAAGCAAATTATTTTTTATTATTACATATCATTTTAAATCAATGTTTTTCAACGTTTGGGTCGTATGTTATTACGTAAGTTTTCATCCTATATTAGTTTTTTTATAGTAATTCTTTTTCATTCGTACATTAAATAACAGATTTCATTGATAAGTTTGTTATTAATCAACAGTTATTTATTGTATCATCAATTTATGCAGACACACCTTTATGACTTCAAATTCCTTCCTACAAGTTATAATGAAAATAAATTATCTAAAACTTTATAGCTTATACCAAAAGTAAAAACTTAATTGTATTATATTAGAAAATACATTTTTCTATAATACTTAAAATAAAAATCAACACAATTATTCACGATTCAAATCTAAAACTAAAAACTTTTATTTTGTTAGGTTTAAAATACATTATACCATGTCAAGCACTAAATAAATATCGAGTTGGCAAAAAATACTTTCGGTTTACACAAATCGTTTTTTTTTACTCATAATTTTTTTTGTTTGATAGTTGACAGTAGTAACCTACTTTAGAAACAAATTATTTGGTTTACATTTGTTAGTTCAGTGTCAAATTTAACATAGAACGAAAAAATTAACATTATCATCAAATTTAGCTTTTTTATTTTCGTAAAATCAAGAAAGCTTTTGGGGTTCACAAAGCCTTATGTGAAGTTTACGGTGATGAATGCTTAACAGAACGAACATGTCAAAATTGGTTTAAACAATTTCATTTTGGAAATCTTGAATCAAAAGCTGAATTGTATCAAAAAAATTATTATTTCAGTTTGGTGTATTTTGAGCTCCTTCCAAAAATCAAATAATCAATTCATCTATTTACTGTTAACAATTGGTGAAATTCGAAGAAGCGATCACATATAAATGGAAAGAAATGCCCAATCGTAAAGACATTATATTACACCATGACAACGCTCGGCGTCATACATGTCTAGTAACTTGTCAATAATAATTATTGGAGCTTGATTGGGAACTAATTTCACATCAACCATATAGCCCCCTGAATTTGCACCATCAGACTATTATTTATTTCAATTTTTACAAAACTCTTTAAATGGTAAAAATTTCACTAATTGTGATAACATAAAATTGCACTTGGTTTAGTTTTTGGTTGATAATGACCTGAAGTTCTATGAACCTGCAATCATGAAGTTACCAGAAACGTGTCATATAGTACATTTATAGTTAATTATAATCCTTTTCCTGAGTAAAAAAAATGAGTTTTATTCTAAATTAAAAAACCGAAATTACTTTGTTGCCAACCCGATAGTTTTTGAGTAAGAAAAGTAAAGTTATCGGCTTTTCTTATATTGATCGTCACTGCAATATCTTTACATTGTGAAGTTAGCTATCATTCAATATGTGTAAAATTGTTTCGAAAATCATGTAAAGTTGCTGTGGTTGTAAAGTTATGAAGTGTGCTAAATAGAGAAGTAAAACTATCTGTATATAGTGTTTTCTGTTCCAAAAAATATATTATTTAGCTAAGATCTCTTTGCATAACCGTTTTAACCAATTTTCCCCCAATTCAAAAAATTTGGTGCGGAAATAACTTGGAAGAATAAAACTAATATATAGTATTACGTTTTGTAATAAAATAAAAAGGATTTTCTAATGAACTCTGCTCGACTTTGGTAATCTCGTAAACGAAGGCCAGATTCGGACAGCTGTGCCTGTGTCGCAGGTGGTCCGAGTCCGGGCTTTTACACGGAGTGCTCCGGTGCAACGAAAGCTCGTGCAACTCACTTTTATTAAATCATCCAATCGCTCTAATCTTTTTCTCCGTAATTACGACGCTCGTTTAATGTCATTATTTTTATGTCAACGTGTATCTTAATTTAAAATTATTAAAAAGGTGACGGCGACGTAGTAGCTCGATGACGTTTAAACGGGCTTATGAAATCATCTACGAAACGGGAAATAGCTTTTTTCTTCCATTCCATTAAACGAAAATTATGTTGATTTGTGAAATATGATATCTACAAAACAGACATATAGGAGTCAAAAAATAAATAAACTGGATGACCTCAGCGTGTGAAATCTATTATAACAATTAACGTTTGGATAAAGTCACAGTGCTAATGGCTAATTAACCGCCAACAACACAGAGTTGGCGTGGGAATCCGTAAACATTAGCTGTCCTGATACTTCTAAATAATATTTGTTCCTATTATTTTATTAATAAAATTTTCATTGATTAAATCTGTCTTCTACAATAATGTTTCCAACCATAGGTCACAAATTTTTAAGAATTCTCAAACTTTTCCTTTTTAAAATATGCTACATTAGCAAATGTCGAGGTTTTGTAGGTATAGTTAATACAAAACTAAAATCGTTGCACGTCATAACTATAAATGACGTCACGTCGCGTACAGTGTAGGTCAAACTGTAAGTTTTGCCGCCGATTATAGGATATAAATGGTTTGTTCTAAAAATAACAGATTTTTGATCGCTTTGTGCACTATTTTTAAAACTGAATAAACACTAAAAAAGACGAAAAACAGTTACAGACAGATCGTGGCAAACTGTCAATAACAACAACGCAACGCCGCAACTTTGAGATCATGGCAGCCAATATTTCAATAGCAGCCAAATTCAAAATTGAATACAATCGTATAGCTCCAAACAATCTAGCAGGTTGGTAGTGTTGATCCACTTCAATGACGTTAGCAATGACGTGAACGGTTTTAGTTTTGTATTAACTATATTATACATACCTTGTATGTATTATAGACTACTCTTTCTGTCCCAAAATAATTGTTAGATTTGATCCTTTTTATTTAAATTATTGCAAATCTTAATTTAATTTGTTAATTGGGCGTGTTACAATTAACTATCATTAAAAACTGGTACGTCTACCAAAATAGCATAATTTAACCACGTATATTTTTGAAAGTAGACTGGCTGCAGTTATGTGAATAAATTAATATTTTTCAATACGCCTGCCAACGTTGTGTTATTGTCCAAAATTGGCGAACCATTATTAAGAGGTGATCACTTCTGCCCCCCACCATGCCCAATTTTGTCAGAGTCGATTTAACTGTGAATGACTATTTGTCAAAATGAATTTCGCCAAAATTGATCGCGTTATTCTGGTTACCCTGGACCTAATAATAATAATAAATAAGAAAATCTAACTTATCTACTGTCAAAACTCAAAATTTAGATGCAAGAGAACCAAAATTCGACATGTTATTAACGTAGGAAAATACGTGGGAAAAATAACTATACAAAATCTAGAAACTGCGGGACTATATTTTAAAGTTGTTAATGAAAAACCAATCCGAGTGAGAAAAGTGGCTCCCATCTAAAATCATTGAGTGATCACCCCAAATCATCACGTAAAACAAGAGAATTATACAATTATTCCCAAAACTTTTCACATGAATAAAGAAGAGTTAAAACGAAAAAATCTTTTACCATCAAAAGCCATTTTAATAGCCAAAAGTTTTTTTAAAGCCAGTGAAAATATCTAAAAGTTATTGTTTTGCAGTTATTTTTCAGATAATATATAATAGGTATATTTTGTGCTAATTTTATTTAAAAAAATTTCTAAAAATTGACAAGTATTTTAAGCCAAAATTTACAGACTAAATGTAATACCTAACTTAGGACAGAGGGGGTATTATACATAAATTCAATATAAAATTAAGTAGGTGCTTTTTAGTCATACTTTTACAAATAAATGTAAATGTATGTTTTATTTTAATAAATAGCAGCAGTTGAAAATTTTTATTTTAAAACAGTCACTTTCAGAATAAATAATATCAGAAAGTTTCAAAGGTTAGTAAAAGTTAAATCTTACTATCGATTATGTTTTAAAAGTTTATAATATCCAAGAAACGAGATAATTGTACATACAAGGATGCTATAACTGAAAATACAAACACAATCATGTAATATTGGCCCCAAAAGGCGTTCATTTATTTTTTTATAAACTAACCATCAACATAAAAACAAATATTTGAAAATGCTACTTTGCTCTTAAGAGTCGTTTTATTAAAAAAAACATTTTTTATTCTCCTTGATAATAAAACTAATAATAAAGAAAATTAGAGTTATTTATTGTAAACTCCAATATTTGATGTTTATTTACAAAACTCAACCAAAACGTTAAAAAATAGAAATTGTTTTCTAAATCAAATCTCATTTTTTGACCAGAAATGCCAACAATTGTTTGGATAAAACTTTTGACCAAAATGTAAGTAAGAATTTTACTAATTTTGGAAAGGAAAACAAACAAATATCTTCTGGGGCCGATTTCCTATCCTTGTGTCTGGACACATCCTGTCTTCAATATTTTCTGTTTAGTAATGGGAGCATAGAACAACCAAGAGGGTTACTCGACAGTAATTTAATAATACGGAGAACAGCTTTTTTTACAACAGTTATTATATGTGATAGATATAATACAATGATGTTATCATTTTAAAACTACACAGTCAATGAGAGGCACTTTAAATCTACTATACAATGATTTTTCTGTTTTGTAGATTTTTTTCACAAATCAGTGGTTTTATATAATAAGATAAAAATCATATGGTAAATTAATCAAAAAACAAAATATCCTAAAAAATTAAAAATGATGAATTGCGTACAACAAAAGCTGTTTCACAATTAAATTGTAAATAATTTACAGAAAATCAGTATCTATACGAAATTATAAATAAATATGTGTGTTAAGCTATTATTCACAGTGAGACAACGACAGATGAGATTACATCGATAAACAACTAAACATTTTAAGCGGGACATAATACAAGATATCGAGTGAGGACATAATAGGGGAGATAGGGACAAATGAGACAAGTGGATGCTGGCTTCACGCGACATTAACCTGTTAGAACACAGCTCCGCAACGCAACTGTCCACGATTAATTCACTCCATTTTACTCTGTTACTGCCGGATCTTGTTTTAAGGAAACTAAATCTTCTTGTTTTTTTTTAGACGGTCCCTGTTTTATTGAGAAACATTTCGGTTTACACGATTTTAACTTTAATTTTTAATTTGTCATCCTTGGTCTGAGAATTAATATTTAGGTGGGTAGGTTTTTCATTTTAGTGAATAAATATATTAAGTTTTTTAACTAGAATTAACGTGATTATAAAATTTTAGAAAATAAAAGATTTACATTGATGTGGCAGAATGTAATTTTTATATCAAAAACCCATTCTCCAATTTATTAAAAATTAATAAAAAATTTAACAAGCTACCTATTTTTTTTTGAATTATTTATTTGTACTTAAAAAGAATAATACATGCATTTACCTTTTTATATAAGCATTTCTTCCTTTATTTTATAAGAAACGAAAAAATTGCCTTCTGGCAATATACTGTTAATGAGAGTAGAATTCATAATTACTGTGATCTCCAAAATAAAAGTTTTTTCTAAACAAAAAAGTCTAAATTTATGGTAGTTTACAGATAACAAAAAGTTACACAAGTCTTAATTCTTTGTCTTTTCAGTTTGTATTTCATTCAGATGAAGACATATTGCGTAGTGTGGTTTTTCAGACAAAGCCTGAAGTCTGTAAATACTGGCAATAAGAGCATTTGAAGCGACATCCACAAATTTACCAACTGCCGTGAGCAACATGAAGGTCGGTAAAAATTTTAAGAGATTAAGTTCACGTAAACTTTTCCCTGTCTATCTTTCTGCGGGAATTAAACAAGGACGGAAGAAACGACTAAATCTTGCCATCATAAAAGGAGTCTTTTTAATAGAGAAGTCAATTTTAGCGAAATAATAGCTTTATACATTAATTCCACTTTCCTTGTATTTGTTCGAGATTATTAATCGTTTTCTAATTGATTTATTACTTGACTGTTGTGTTTACTCTTTAATTAATCTTTTTATTAGCATTGTATTATCAAAAGTGTAAAAGAATGGAAACCTTAATTTAAAACAAGGACATGGTTAGACCATTTTTTTAAAATGGTGCAGATTGCTTTCAAATTTTTATAATTAATTTTTACAAATTAAACTGTTTTTGTATGCTTACTCATGCTTTTCAATTTTGATAACATTGAAATTTTCAAAAACAGTCTTTTAATTTATTTATAAGTAGTGTGTATAGGAAAAAATAATGGACGTTTATATTATATAGATGCACTTATAAAATAGTTAATAGAATGTATTTATATACGGTTTTAGTACTATATAGTAGAATCTCAATTATCCGGACCTCAGTTATACGGATTCGCGATAATCCGGATTGTCCACCGCGTTCGTTTTTTCCTTTTAATACGGAACGTTTCGTAATGGTGCTTAAAACCGAGTGTGCGCATTCGAGCTCAAAGTGGCACATTCCGATCTCGGGAAAATGAAGCGCGCCGCTCCGCGTCGCGCTTCATTTGCTTCCCTCGCTCGGAAATGTGCCACTTTTCGCTCGAATGCGCACATCCTCGTATTTATCGAATTTGCCTATATTATTATTTTAATCTCCAATTCAAAAAATTAAAAGTCGAATAAATTAGATCTATTTTTTGTTTGAAAAAGGTTATATATTTTATTCCTTTTGATAAGTTATCGTGGTGCTCTTCCGCACGCCTAATTGTAGCGAGTTTGATAAAAATATATTCAGGTGTATTTTCGAATGTTTACTAATTTTCATTTTTGATTAATTAAAATTGTATGAGTCAAATTTTCTGAAGTTGATTTTTATATCATCTTTTTCTGGCGCTCGAAAGGGCATTAAGGATTAGAGAAGAAGAAGAAGAAGAAGAAGAAGAAGCAGAATGTTGAAGGTTTATATGTCAAAATTAATGTCTCCAAATATTTTTGGGTAATTTTCATTTTTCTAAAAATTATAAACAAATTAGTTTTAAGGCACATTTTGTATACACTGTTTTAATTAGACTTCATTTATGGATTAATTTAATTTTTAAATATAAAAAAATATTTAAATGTTACATAGGTGGTGCATCAAAATTTTAGAATGACTTGGGTGGGGTATGTTGAAAAAAAGGTTGGGAAATAAGAGTCAAAATACGGAAAAAGTTAAAGTATTGTTTTTCATGTACGATAAAGTCTCACATTTAGTCTAGTTTAAAAGTACTAAAATAGAAATGTGTTTTTGGTAACAATACGCTACTGTAATTTTTAATTAAAAGAAAAGCGAGAAGTGGCACATTTAGTTCAGTTCCATTTAATTAATATTATTTGTAAGAGAGAAGAATAAGATAGGCAAATTCAATTATTAAGGAGTATGTGCACTTTCAAGCGAAAACTTTTTCCGAATAAAAAATCTCGATTTGAAGGTTTTGTTATTAATATAGTCGAAACCAATTAACACGAAGATGTGCGCATTCGAGTGAAAAGTGGCACATTTCCGAGCGAGGGAAGCAAATGAAGCGCGACGCGGAGCGGCGCGCTTCATTTTCCCGAGATCGGAATGTGCCACTTTGAGCTCGAATGTGCACACTCCGCTTTTCGCCACGATTGACTATAATCAAATTACTTTAAAAAAATTCAAGTACATAGTTTCCTCTTTGCTCAAATTATTACAAAGCAATAAACAACATTTAAGGAAATATTAATACGTTGTTTTTTTAGTGAAATATAATATAAACGTAGTTTAAAAAGTGTAAAAAGCGATTTTAAAATCAAAAATAAAAAATTTGTTTATGAATTTGCTAGAACATTGATTTCTTAAAAGGTAGGTTAAGGTTTTATTTGACAAGTGATATTAATAACAACTATAAAATCAAAAAATATTTTTGAGTTAATTAGTATAGGGTAAAATAATTTAAAAAATAAACAAATTAATAATTTTTTATAGATTTAAACTAAAAATAAGGTGACCGAGCATACGTACAATAAAATTGACTTTGCATGCACAATCAAAAGAATACTAAATAGAAAAAAAAAACTTTAACTAATAAATAAATTATAAGATTAATTAAAAATAGTTTTTTTATTCCATTGTATTTATTTACCAATAATAATAATTACTTTTTCTAAACAAATTTTATTAAATATTAATTGATTTTATAATTTATAAAATTTTCGTAAATGTGGCCGATATAGGGGCCAGAAGTGACCGATAGAGGAAACAGGCCGAACGATAGAGCCGACATCGCAAATTTATACTATTATCATTTATAATTAACATTTTAATTCAGATTAATGGCCCTGTTCTTTTTTTATTTTGAAGTTAAAGGTGTGAACATTGAACATTTTTCGTAAATTTAATTATATATTGGCTATTAATATTTTGAATATTGCTTTAAAAAAAACTGTACGGTTAACTGTCCGGTAGAGGGGCCACATACCATAATTCTGATAAATAATAACTGCATTTAATCGAATATAGTATTCGTTATTAGATTTACATTATCTATCTTTGTGTAACTCTCTAAGACGAACACTTCTATATAAAAACAATTTATGCAAGAACCGACGCTGGTCGTGTTAGGGAGGTTTACTGTATTAATGTAGGGCCGCAAAAAGAACGTAGCAGAAAATGCCGGTCCCGAACCAGAAAAGTTTGGGACACGCTGTTCTAACATCTTATAGTGCGCAGATCATTCCTACACAAATTCTATTAAGTTTAAAATCGAAATGTTCGTTTAATATGAATATGAGCGAAATGAACAAATATAAGCAGAGTTTGGCATTTAAAATCTCTTCAAAAGGGCTTTTCCGCACGGTTTGCCGTATTTGTTTGCTTCTTTTAGTGTACCTTCTTAAACGACTGATACCTCAACATTTCAAAACCCATTTGCAAATATAGAATTGGACGGGTTCTCATACTATTGTCGATTTGCGATCCTTTGCTTTTCATTTGCATTGCAAAGTGCGCCGCAATTCGGCGCCGACACCGTAGCGTATAAAACTCCTCCGGAAACGGCGCCCATGGGAGCCTGGAATCGGTTTCCGGGTTTAGATTGAGTGAATTTCCCCACATCCCGCATGATGATATTACCTATACACGCTCTCTTGTTTAATTCCATTGAAATCTTTAAAGCCGCGGTCGGGAGATTGGTATTTCTATAGCTGCTCTTATATGCGATTACGTCTAGTTGACTGCGATAGAAATTTAATCGAAACGCGCTTTCTTGCCGTTGCTAAACTTTTCATGCTCCGCCAACGAAAGCTCGCCCACGTTCACAAATTTTTGCTATTATTCAAATGACGTCGAGAACAACATTTTATTTTTTATTCGCATTATTCTCTAATCCGTATGACTAGAAGTTTCGCAATAACTACCGCCAAAATAAAATCATATCTTTGGGCTTAAATCGAGAATTAAATAATTAATAAACCTACATTTATGACTAGAGATAACCTCGTTTGTGTTAGAGATTAGGTACAATTTTTATTGTGCATCATATTTATTTTATGATGTTGTATAGGTTTTTTCTACTACAACCAACGTAGTATAACGTGATTTCAGAAAAACAAATTAGTTTTTAAGGTCAGTTTTATGTGGTTAGGTTTTCCTAAATTGATGATTTTACTTTAGAAGCTTTTGTTGTATAATACATATTTTGTATTAAGGTGTTTCCTTAAAATAAACAAATTAGTTTGTTTTTGATAAAAAATGGATCACAATTAATTCGATTTACCTATTAATTGAAATAAAATTAATCAGGTTAATAGTAAGAAAATATTGACAAAACGTCCATTGTAGGTTTAGAAAAAGAAATCAAAATACAGTCAAACCTCGTTAGTATGTACAGTCAGCCTAAGAAGTAATCAACACCCTAGAGCAGCACCTACAGTGATCGTACTATTTTTAAACAATTAATATAAAAAATTATTTGTTGTACTTATAGAAGCAGTCATAAATCTCCTTAAACACTATATTTAACTAAAACCTGTCTCTTGGCAATAGCTCGATTACGGTAAGTACTGTTTTTAGGGCGTTGATTACTTCTTAGGCTGACTGTACGTAGGACCATTCCCTTGCAATATAAAGCAATTCTATTTTTTTCATTTTTTGCCAAAAAAACATGGGTTAAAATCCATGTTTTTTCAAAAAGAAAAACTTTTTTAAAGCTTTGAAATAGCACGCCTATGGTTTCTCAGGCCTATCTGAAGTCAAAAAGGCTGCCAAATCCGAATCTGTATAATTTTTAAATATTGGTCCGTAAATAACGGCGCTACAATTTTTTAACGTAAAATTTTGTGCAAAAAGTAAACCTAAAATTGCAATTTTTAATTACTCAAAAAATTAACATTGCGCCCTATACTTATTTTACATGTATCTTATGTAGAAAAGTCTCAGAATTCTGAATCCGTCTCGCTTGTAATGATTGCATCGAAAATGAGAGCGCTACTATTGTTTTTGTGAGTCAAAGTGTATTTTTTAATTTATTTAGTTTTATCGAAAATTTTTATTTGAGAGAGAGCGCCAGGAAATGACACCGGCTATAGTTGCTAGGGGTACAGTCAGCCTAAGAAGTAATCAACACCTTAGAGCAGGACCTACAGTGATCGTGCTATTTTTAAACAATTAATAGAAAAAATTATTTGTTGTACTTATAAAGGCCGTCATAAATCTCCTTAAACACTATTTTTAACTAAAACTTGTCTCTTGGAATAGCTCGATTACGGTAAGTACTGTTTTTAGGGTGTTGATTACTTCTTAGGCTGACTGCACCCTATTACCATGAACTTCTCGTTAGTATGAAAAAAACCTTCCGGACAAATATGTTCATAATAGCGAGGTTTTTGTCTGTATTAAAAATTTAAAACTCGATTGCTTGTTGTAATATGTTAAAAAACTTTTGGTATTTAGAATTCTTAGCTTTTTGGCATTAAATGAGATCTTAAAAATACTAACTTTTCAAAAAGAAATTGGAGAAAAGTCGCAATTACAATATAAAATCTTGACAGAATACATACCTATATAACTTGATTTTTCAATATTTTAAACAAGTTTTGATATTTCGGATCCTTACATTTTTTTTAACATTAAATGAGATTATAAGATTCATACGCGCTGCACATAATAATTTTAGAATAAATTCAATTGCAGAATTTGGATTTTTAAATTTAAAGAAACAATACAGTCAAACCTCGTTAGTATAGTACATCATTAATATGAACTCCTCGTTAGTGTGAACAAAATCATCCAGACCAACATGTTCATAATTTCGACATTTGACTGTAGTACGTTTCTTCCCTTAATAAGAACACTAGTGTCAGAATGTAAAATCTGCAGTTATGAGAAAAACGATTATATATATAATATTTTTTTTTTCAATTACGCATTGTACATATGCTTATAAGCATATATATTTTTGTGTTAAAATAGTATTTAGAAATTTGACTAAAAGGAAAACAGAAAATTATAGACTGATGTAAAACATGTATATGCATATAGTTAACTATAATTAAAATCAAAATGCAAACTTGATTCAGATATGTATAAAGTTTAAAATTATTTAGTATGACGCCTAATTCAAAATGTCCTAAACCTTAAAAAAAACAGCCGATATTGTTGGTTTAAATGTCACAATTTTAACACACATCAAGAAAAGACAACAATATGCTTCTTTTACACCGAAAATGTAAGAATAATTTTTTCTATTATAAAATGCTATAAATAATGCTGTAATAACACTGAGGTATATTGACCTTAAAACTTAAATTACCATAACAATATCAAAAATGACTATGTATATTCACACCAATATTTAATATAGTATGCATTAATGATTAAATAATTGTTCTCTATTACTAATATTATATCAGAAATAACGTCGTCATTCGCAAGAAACAAAAATTTTAATAACTACCGGGAACAAAATACAAGCATTGCAAGATTTCGATTTCAATTTTAAAGGTATAGGGCAAAGAAAACTGCAAGTGATTTGCCAATGATTGTTCGGAATTCAATAACCGGAAAAAGCGTTCGGCCAATTGTGCTTTTGATTCAGTCTAGATTGTTTTGATAACGTTCCTGTTTCTTATTCAAAGCATCGCCACAAGGGACTTCGATTACATTTGCTTATCCTTTGTGTTTTTATATAAAATTTACATACTTTTATATCTCGAATCTTAAATTTTCAGTTCCGACAATTTTTTTTCTCCTAAATATCGTCCTAGTTATTCGTCGCCGACTATTTATTATAATAGATTTAAAAAAAAATATCATCTAAAGTAAAAGTGTCTGATTTAAATTCTCTTTGTAACTGTCGGGGGATCTACCCGTTTATTTGCTTACTCTTTATCAAGGAAGACCTTTTTATGCTTCGATTGTTCTTTGCCTTCTCACTGTTTAATTCCGCTAGCTTTACTGCATAAATTTACATTCATGCATGTTTTTTTTTTGGAATGATAGACATGAATGTTTAGGTAATATCGAAAGTTTCTTTAACAAACATAGAAAGAGTTATGCGTTTAAATGAGCACCACGCAAAAGCTCAACGTGAACGAAGTTTTGAAAAATTTTCTGATAAAACCAAAAATAATCTTAAACCCTTCTCTCTCGTTCATAACGCAACATTAAACATACGACTTCTTCCCTAGTTATATATGTCCTATGGAAGAGAGAATTGCTCTTAATTTGTGCATGTGCCCATTTTAACCAAAGAACAATGTTCAGTCGCCTCGAATGATACATGTTCCTAGCTTTTAATTAAGAACCCAGAGAAAATAGAACATATTCAGCTTGATTCGTACGGAAGCTAGGCCCCAGCTCATATGCCTTTATAAAAAGATAAGACACAGTCAATTTCCTCGATCAAACTTACAATTTGCCCAATGCTAAATAAAACATGTTTCGATAAAAAAAAATTGAATTGATGCTGCAAAGTAAATTTGATTTTGCATGTCGTTAAATGAAACATAAATCTAGAAATTTACTGATGGTGCAGCTACGGCTTTAATCAAGAAGGGATTTACTGTAGCCTGATTTATAATTTGTAACTGGTCTATTATTTGATTGCTACTGCTTGAATTGTAATCATTCGGGGTAGGAAGATTAATAATGATGCATTAATTGCAAAGGGTGAATTTTATTTTTTTTATAAAAACTGTCTTAATTTGAACCAATTTAACGTTCCGTGTACGAGGTGGGGTAAAACTAACGTGATCAATTTTTTTCTTGTTAAAACGGGACGCTTGGTAGTCATGGTTAAAACCGAGTGTGCACATTCGAGCTCAAAGTGGCACATTCCGATCTCGGGAAAATGAAGCGCGCCGCTCCGCGTCGCGCTTCATTTGCCTCCCTCGCTCGGAAATGTGCCACTTTTCGCTCGAGTGCGCACATCCTCATATTTATTACATGAATATAATTTACTATAAGCTCCTTCAAACCAAAAATTTTAATTTAATTTAGTAAATATCGATTTTATATTCGAAAAACGTATTTACCATAGCAATGAGTGAAAGGGAGCGAGAAGATAGAATGTGTTTTACTTAAACCTATTCATTATTGCTTACTGAAATATATAACTTATCATAAAGTAGGGGGAAAGTGGCATGAAACAGCCAAGTTTTGAAAAAGCCATTATCAATTACGCGGTAGTTTTCATACGAATCGTTCATGTATTATTATTTTAAGATAGCAACACTAGCCAGATATCCCCCACAAAAATTTGACCGTTCACCGTCAATAAACGGCGCCGATACGACGTATTGAAGATTTTGTCCTCAAAAAGTAAGGTTTTGAGTTCAGTTTATTTGTTTTCTAACGCCTATACGTACAAAACTAATAATATGATTACACTATAATTTTATAGATATATTAGGCCTTCTAATAACGTATATATTTTGTATACTAATCTTTGATTTCATAGTAATTTTCGAGATTTTGTTTCTTGAGAGAATATGTTTTGAAATAGCCGGATTGCAGTGTAATGAAAAAGCCACCTTTTAATTGCATAAAATGCAATAATAATTTTAGTAACAGCAATCAAGAGTCGTACCGATGCAAAATTGTAATGGTTGGGCATATAAATCCTGTGGCGTAAAAGGGAAATTGCATTATTTTTGCTAAAAACGTTTTTAAGTTTTTGCAATGATTGATCTCAAACGTCAAATTTTTTGACAGTTTCTTAGATTTATATAAGTAAATATTTTATCGAGAGTTTGCGTTATTTAAAACGTTTTATAATTATATAAGATCTAAAATTATAGCTTAAGATTATTGTTGTCACTTAAGACGTTTTCTTTTACTACTTAATAATATTGTTTACAGTATGTTACAGAACTTTAAGTTGATTTTGTTTCTTGGTTGAGGGTACACTTTAATATTAGTTGCGATGAAGAAAGGTGAAGAATGAATGCTTTCTTCCCCCAGCTTTGGGAGCTAGAATCCCCACTTGCCCTTTTCTTTTCCCACCTTTGGTTTAGATGTCGCTCTGGGCGCCGTTCACTATTTTATACTTAACAAACCGGCCGCCTTGAAAAATATTTCAACAAATACAAACTATTGCTAAATATATAAATAAACATAAGTGTCTTCCATGTGGAAGTGGCAAAATGAAACATAAACATAACTCAATAACTTAACGTAGCTTACTTAGCACTAAATGGCTTAACTAGCTTAGCCTAATTGTTTTGGCTTGTGTTCATTGCTGGACTCACTGATCGGTAGCACGCAGAGACGATTGCACGCTCTTTTTTAACACATTACCGGCACATCGTACACTTGCTACGCGAACTACACCGTCCGTTGGACTTGGATAGATTTCTTCAATGCGTCCCATCTTCCAACGCATTGGAGGAAGATTTGGATCTCGTACTATGACTAAGTCACCAGGTTGTGGCGATGCTGTTTGAGATGTCCACTTTCTTCTTTGTTGCAGATTACTCAAATATTCTTGATACCATCTTGACCAGAAGTCTTGAGTGATTTTTTGTTGATACTCAAATCGATCGAGTCTGCTTGGAGGTGTTTCGAGGTAATTTCCAGGATCAGGTATGGCAGTAAGTGGTCTCCCGATCAAGAAATGCCCTGGCGTGAGGGGTGTTAAGTCTTTGGGATCATTGGAGATTGGACTGATAGGACGGGAGTTTAGGACTGCTTCTATTTGGCAAAGGACAGAACTAAGCTCTTCGAAAACTAAATTCGCGTTGTTTAACACGCGTTTCAAGTGAAATTTAACACTTTTTACTCCGGCTTCCCATATTCCGCCCCAATTTGGGCTGTTTGCGGGTATGAAAATCCAAGAAATTGATTCGTTTGTGACACAATTTTGAATAACGCTGATGTTATTTGATTTGCTGTTGAGAAAATCGTACAATGCCTTTAATTCGGAAGACGCACCTCTAAAATTTAAGCCATTGTCGGAGTAAATAGTTCGAGGTTTCCCGCGTCTGGCCACGAATCTGCGAAGGGATTGCATAAAGGATTGTGTGGTTAAGTCGCTGACCGCTTCAAGGTGGATGGCTCGTGTTGCGAGGCATACAAATACGCAAATATATGCTTTCGTTAAAATACATCCGCGGCCCCTTTTGTTCCTGATCATGATGGGACCGGCGTAATCTACACCGGTTGAGAAAAATGGTGGTGTGGGCGTTACTCGAGTTGCGGGTAGAGAACCCATTAAATAGTTAGAATTAGGAGGATTAGCTTTGAAACATTTAATACATCTTCGGATGATGTGACGTGCTAATTGTCTGCCTCTTTGAGGCCAATATTGCTGACGAATATAGTTTAAAAGTGATTGTGCGCCACAATGCAATTGTTCCTTGTGCGCGGTTTCGAAAATTTGTCTAGTTAAGATATGATTGCTTGGAAGAATTATTGGGTGTTTTTGATTATAATCAAGATGTGCGTTATTGAGTCTTCCTCCTACGCGAAGGATTCCTTGCTTGTCTAAAAACGGGTGTAATGAGAGTAAAGTACTACTTGGGAATATGGGTTTGCTCTTTGACAGATTCAAAATTTCACGTGAGAAAACTTGCGATTGCGATAATTTTATCAATATTCGATGACTATCGGTGATTTCGCTTGTTGTTAAAGATCCGTGTTGCCGCTCGCATTTCCGGCTGTTTGGGATTTTACAATTGGAAATAAATCTTTTGATCCACGCCACTATTCGCTTGGTTTTTGTAATGGTTGACCATTGGGCAAAAATATTAGTTGAAAATTGAGTGTTTGTTAAGCAAGTTGTAACATTAGAATTTTGTTCTGGGAGTTCGTCCGGGGTCGAGTCGGGTTGGTTGGGCCACCTGTTCTCATTGTACTGGCACCATTCTGGACCCTCAAACCAAATCCTTGATTTGAGTAATTCGTGAGGAAATAATCCGCGTGAGATTAAATCTGCAGGATTGTCGTTCGACGGCACATGCTGCCATTTGGCGTGTTGAGTTAAATTTTGTATTTCGCTGACGCGATTTGCTACAAACGTTTTCCATCTCGATGGAGGGGACTTTAACCAATTGAGTACTATGGTTGAATCGCACCATAAATAATGTGCATGAAAATCTATGCCCATTGATACAAGAGTTTTGTCATAAAGTCTAGCGAGTATTAATGCGCCACAGAGTTCTAGTCTGGGAAGGGATATTTTGTGTAATGGTGCAACCTTGGATTTTGCACATAATAGAGTTGTTTCCCATTTACCGTTAATAGGGTTGAAATTACGAATATAAATTGCAGCACCGAAAGCCCGCTCGGACGCGTCGGAAAACCCGTGTAATTCCATTGTTGATTGAATGTGTGTTATTGCAACTCGCGAAATTGAGAGTGAATTTAGTAGCTTGAGATTTTGCCTTAACCTTGCCCATTCCGTGTAAATTTCTTCGGGAACAGACTCGTCCCAATCTAATCTTAAGGTCCATAGCCTTTGAATTATAAGCTTAGCTTTAATTACCACTGGCCCTACAAGCCCCAGTGGGTCGAATATTTTTGACACTTCGGATAATATTGTGCGCTTTGTCGGTGTGGTATCCGGCAATCCTAAATCTATTTCATATTTTATGGTGTCGGCCTCCGAATCCCACAGGATTCCGAGTTTTTTGGATTCATTGTCACCTAACATTACCACCTTTGGATCAGTTGCATTCCGCTCAAAGTTGGTGCGCCATTTACGTAAATTAAAACCGACTTTGCTTAATGCTTTACTTAATTCATTTTTCAATTCGGTGGCAGCTTGGATGGTTTGCGCACCTGTCATCAGGTCATCTACATAGAAATCATTTTCGATCACTTTACCGAGCTCCGGCGTTATTAATTTAATGTCAAGCGCTACTTGTTGTAAACACCTGATGGCTAAGAATGCTGCTGCTGATGTACCATAAGTTACTGTTGCTAATTCATACACCTTTAGGTCATCTGATATCTTATCTCGCCAGTATATCCTTTGGAAACGCTGATGGTCTGGATGCATGAGCACCATACGGTACATTTTCTCAATATCCGCAGTTATTACGTATTTGTGTTTCCGAAATCTTAGAGTGATATTGAATAAATCGTTTTGGATAGTAGGACCGACCATTTGACAATCATTAAATGATAATCCGCATTCCGTTTTGCTGAGCCGTCAAATACTACGCGTATTTTACCCGACCTCTCGCTTACTACGGGGTGGTGTGGGAGATAGTATCCCGCGCCTGCTACTTCAGCATTTATTTCCTTCATGTGTTGTAATGTTAAGTATTCGTTTATAAAGGTAATGTATTTTTGGCGAAGGGGGGGTTGATTTTCTAACCTGTTTTCGATTGAGAAATAACGTTTTAATGCTCCCTTGCCCGAGTCCGTTAGGGAATCAATTTTGCTATTAAATGGAAGTTTGACAATAAATTTTCCCGTGCTTGGATCTCTTTTTGTGTTTTCAACAAAGTGTTTTTCGCATAATATCTCTTCGGGTGACCATGGTTTTTTGCTGCCCTGCAATTCTTCTATTTCCCAAAATGTATTTATGTCGCGCGCGATATCATTACTAATGGTATGACACGTAGTTTTGCCTTTTGAGAAATTGATCCTAATCTCCCTGCTATAACCCAACCTAAGACTGTTTTTTGGAGCATAGGACCTCTATCAATTTGAAGTTGACCTATTGAAGTTAATTGGTAGAACAATTCAGCTCCTATAAGCATGTCTACTGGGCCCCTTATGTTAAAAGTTGGATCCGCAAGCATGACGTTTTGAGGAATATTTAATTGAGACGTTTGGAATGATGATTCGGGCAATAAATTTGTTATTTTGGGCACTACTAAGCATTTGAGAGTGGTTATGTATTCACTTACACATGATTGTATTGTTATTGTTGCCTTGGAAGAGATTGCTGATTGTACTTGATTTAGTCCCGTTACGGTCATTTTGATTGGTTCGCGATTTATGTCTAATTTATCGCAGAAATTTTCTGTTATGAAGTTGGATTGTGATCCGCTGTCTAATAAAACTCTACATGATATCAAATTTTGGTTCCTGCCTTTGACGTTAACCAATGCTGTAGATAATAATACTTGGTTGGATTGGTATACGTGCGTGTTTACTGTGCTAGTTGAATCAACTGCAGGTGAATTGGACACGGGTGCCTGTGCGCTGTGAGTCTGGGTATTGTTTGCATCGTTTGAATGCTGATTGCTAATTCGAGCACGTTTTTGGTCGTCGTGCAGTAAGGTACTATGTTTGAGTGTGCATATGCGACAACCACTGCCTTTGCAGGTGCTGCACATATGTGTTGATGAAAACAATTTAGGCATAACCTAAGACGTTTTACTTCTTTTGTGCGTTCCGGCACGGTCATGGCACGGAACTGCGTACAATTGTATATTCGATGCGCTTCCGCACATAAGGGACATTTGTCATTGGTGACAGTAGAGGTTAAAACACGACTGGAATTTGGGTAATGTTTGTGGCCTTTAAAATTACTACGATTTTCGGTTTGATGTTGAGATTGGCGACTTATTTCTATTGTTTCAAACAGTTGGCATCGTTTTCTTAAAAACTTTTCTAATTCTGCGGTTGTGGGGTACTCCTTAATTGAGTTTTCCTTTTCCCATTCACGTCTGGTAAAGGAATCAAGTTTTTGGGCAATTAAGAAAACAATCAAAGTGTCCCATTGTTCAACGGGTTGTTTGAGTACCTTTAAAGCGCGTAAATTTTTTGACAGTTCGTCTAAAAGACCTCGTAGACCAGTGCTAGATTCTTTGGTTAGTGTGGGAATATTTATAATTGATTTGAGATGGTTGTTTATCATTAATCTTTTATTGTCGTACCGGTCTTCTAATAGACTCCAAGCTGCGTCGTAACTTGCATCCGAAACTTCGAGTGATTGAATAATATTTGATGCGTCACCCTTTAAAGATGAACGTAAATAATGAAATTTTTGAACCTTTGGGAGTGAGGAATTATTGTTTATTAATGAATTGAACATGTCTCTAAAGGCTAGCCATTTTGCATACGTACCATCAAAGGTAGGGAGATCAATTTTTGGTAATCGAACTGAATTTGAAATTGGAGAGCTTATTTGAATATTATTGGGTATGTGAGTATCTTGCAATGTTACGTGTTTATTTTGCGCAATTACTTGATTGTTTATATTATGCGTTTCGGCATTGCATTGTAATAATTGTTCGGAGTCAAAACGAGTGCGGATGTTTTGCGCTTGATCTTTTGCCGCAACGATTGAACTCGCCGAACCCCACCTTGATATTGCTGGCGACTGCACGTGTGCTGGTTCGCTCGAAACCTTAGGTGGGCTTATGAATTCTGTGGCCAGAGTGAGTGTCTCGAAATACTTAGCTTCAAATAATTCGCGCTTTTCGTCTTCGCATTGCAAAATGTACTCATCGTCTAAATCCAACAGACTTTCGATGCGCCCTTGTATTTCGTTAAATTTTGTCGATACGGTTCTTAGTTCGTCTAGTCTCAATTGCACTGCCACTTCTTCACCTGTTGTGTTGTGTGAATTTACATATTTTGCGATTCGCGTTAAGTTTCTCAAAGTGTCCCCGCGCGCTCTGCGTAAAGATTTTAATTCTGCCTGGGACACATCTTGAGGAGGGAGTGGGTTTACGAAATCGTCTTCCCCGAGCATTTTGCGAATTTTGAGATTGGATAACTTGGAAATTGGAATTTATTTGGACTTTTCACCTACCTCCTTTACCATAGACAGGCATTTACTAACTTGGGCCGGCCGCCATCTTAGTGTGGAAGCTTCGCCACGCGCTGAACTTAATTTTCAATATGTGGTTCGAAGGACCAATTTGTTGTCACTTAAGACGTTTTCTTTTACTACTTAATAATATTGTTTACAGTATGTTACAGAACTTTAAGTTGATTTTGTTTCTTGGTTGAGGGTACACTTTAATATTAGTTGCGATGAAGAAAGGTGAAGAATGAATGCTTTCTTCCCCCAGCTTTGGGAGCTAGAATCCCCACTTGCCCTTTTCTTTTCCCACCTTTGGTTTAGATGTCGCTCTGGGCGCCGTTCGCTATTTTATACTTAACAATTATTATTAAATAATATCTTCGTTAATGTGCAGTTTTAATCTTGTAATAAGAACATGGCTTTTTCAAAAATTGGGTTGGCTGTTTCAATACCTATAGGTTATGTAAAAGCCAAATTTTATTTTTTTTATAAATGATTAGAAGTCGAAAAATATCGTTAATTTTGAAAAATGTTTTATGACATTACGTACATAAATGCATGAACAATTACAGATTTAAAAAAAAAATTGATTTATTTATGTCCTTCTATATTATTTATCCCTGTTTTTAAAACTGGCTGTTTCATGCCACTTTCCCCCTACAATTTTGTGGGTTTTATGTTCATTTTATTTTCGGTATATGGCAAACCCCACCTAGTATGGCATGTGACATTTAGTCACCTAGTATGCGGAAGGTTAAAGCACAATTGATTTACGTAAATATTTATTAAGTATTCTTATACCATTAGTATAAGAGAAATTTAATATTACGAAGAAAAGCAAAAAAAAACACATTTGCTTTTTTCCAAGATTTACAATAATAATGTTTAAAGTTCACTGGAATTGGACACAATAAAACAACAACTACAACAACAACTAAGGTTTAATATATAATGACATCTTAAATAAAATTAAATCAAAAAATTAAAAATCAAAATTATACAACCACAAATAACCTCTTTTTAGAATCATAGTTACAGCCTAATTTGTATTTGTTGTGGTTCATGTACTAGTTTTACGTGGTACATAAGTATATACAGAACAAAACCGTATTACAAGAAAGTTAATTATACCCTTTTAACCCTTATCAACGATTAAATAAAAACTGAAATATTTAACTATTATACTGTCTGTCGGGTAAAATAACTAATTTTTCAAATAATTTATTTTATTCAATTTTTAGATATGAATTTTTAACTAATGAAGAGGTGTAAATGAAATAAGAAAATTGTGGATACAAACGTTTAAAAATATCATCTACCTTTTCGTCTATTACTTTCTTCATTGATGAAAAAACACACAAATTATTAATATGTTATTTAAGTCACAATCAAACACAAATTCACAACACAAAAGCAAACTGCATACTAAATCAACCGTAGGGGGAAAGTGGCATGAAACAGCCAAGTTTTGAAACAGCCATTATCAATTACGCGGTAGTTTTCATACGAATCGTTTATGTATTATTATTGTAAGATAGCAACACTAGCCAGATATCCCCCACAAAAATTTGACCGTTCACCGTCAATAAACGGCGCCGATACGACGTATTGAAGATTTTGTCGTCAAAAAGTAAGGTTTTGAGTTCAGTTTATTTGTTTTCTAACGCCTATACGTACAAAACTAATAATAATATGATTACACTATAATTTTATAGATATATTAGGCCTTCTAATAACGTATATATTTTGTAGACTAATCTTTGATTTCATAGTAATTTTCGAGATTTTGTTTCTTGAGAGAATATGTTTTGAAATAGCCGGACTGCAGTGTAATGAAACAGCCACCTTTTAATTCCATAAAATGCAATAATAATTGTAGTAACAGCAATCAAGAGTGGTACCGATGCAAAATTGTAATGGTTGGGCATATAAATCCTGTGGCATAAAAGGGAAATTGCATTATTTTTGCTAAAAACGTTTTTAAGTTTTTGCAATGATTGATCTCAAACGTCAAATTTTTTGACAGTTTCTTAGATTTATGTAAGTAAATATTTTATTGAGAGTTTGCGTTATTTAAAACGTTTTATAATTATATAAGATCTAAAATTATAGCTTAAGTTTATTATTAAATAATATCTTCGTTAATGTGCAGTTTTAATCTTGTAATAAGAACATGGCTTTTTCAAAAATTGGGTTGGCTGTTTCAATACCTATAGGTTATGAAAAAGCCAAATTTTATTTTTTTTATAAATGATTAGAAGTCGAAAAATATCGTTAATTTTGAAAAATGTTTTATGACATTACGTACATAAATGCATGAACAATTACAGATTTAAAAAAAAAATTGATTTATTTATGTCCTTCTATATTATTTATCCCTTTTTTTAAAACTGGCTGTTTCATGCCACTTTCCCCCTACAAGTTTCTATAAAGAAAATATCGTTTTTGATAACAAATATTTGTTTTTACAAAATTAAACTATAACATATCTTTATCATTTCTGTGACGTGGCGGGTAAAAACAGTACAACTTAGTAATTAAATTATGATCTTTTTTAACTGAAATAAAAATACCTATTAGTTAATTATGGGAAGCAGAAAATTTGCATAAGTAATTTTCTCGTTTTTCCTATTTCAATTGAAGTAAATATGGCATCAACTATCTACGCAAAAGCACTAAGTTGATAATGTCTTTTATATTTTTTTTGAACCAGATTTTGCTACTGTAGCATTAGATGACATTGAACTGGAAAAAAAGACTAAACGACAAACTAATCGCTACTCATTATTAGAAAATATATTAAGTTAGAAAAAAAAATTTATATTTATTTTGTTTGAGTGTTTTGGTTATCATTCCCAAAAATAGGTTATGTGGACATCATTGAACTTAAATAATTTTGATTTGTTATATTTCATTTCGTTTGATGTTAAGTTTAGTTTACAGTTACCTATACCCCCATGGGCATCCCATTACAAAATTGTGATTTCAGAAAACAATCAAATTTTGTGGTTTCTAATTATAATTATCATTTTTTTTAACCTTATATAAAAGTTAAAGACTGCTGATTCTTTAGACAATAATAGAGAGTAAGATACAATAAACGGTTTTTTTTCTAAAAATAAAAATAACTTTTTAGTTACACTGCACCCCAGCTGACTCTACTCTAATATTAATGATGAATTCTAACGTTCAGAATAATCATAGACATTTTTACAGTCAAAATAAATGTAATTTGTTCTCTACATTATAACTCCTAATTAGTCTGAAACGATTCAATTACAGGTGGTCGAATAAAAGAAGTTATATAGGGTTACGTTGTCATGCAACACCCTCGAGATTTCATTCGTCAGTTCGGCCGTTAGTGCATATAAATTACGAAAAATAGCTAATGTTTTGTGACATGTTTTTCTTGTTTCGAAGCAAAATGCACGAGAAATGAAACGAATGCAAATACATTACGTCATTCGTTATTCTTATCAGCAAAGAGTTGCAGGCAATGCTAAAGGGTTAAAGTACGCTTTTACTTGTGCTTCTTTTGTATTATAAAAGTGAATTCTACAATTATTTCATAATTTATCAATTACGTGTCCTTTTTAATCATATTTAAATTAAAATGCGTTAACGTTTTTGTCGATAAGGTTAATGCTAATTACTGTTAAAAATACAAAGCGGGTATTACACGAAGCACTCTTTCCAAAAATTTTTAAAGTGGTTTTTATAATCATCGATACAATCTTTAATATTAAAATCACAAAGGATAATACAAACAGGAAAAGGAAATGAATATTTATACTTATTCAATGCCATATGACTGATGTTTGCAGATATCAGTGTCCTATATAAAGATTTTATGATTTACAATTTGAAATTATTTGGTAGTGCTTTTCAAAATGAATGCGGTATCGGTGTTATGTTTAAGTAAGTGTTTATACTATTTGCTAAAATCTAATCTCATAGTGCTAAAAAACCAATAATTTCATTTTCTTTGAAACGTTGTCTAAACAATAAATAAATTCGATTTAACATTTAATGTTAGAGGAAATAATTACAATTACTGTGATTTATTTTAGATTTAGAAAAGTAAACTCTTTGATTCATCCCATATTTAAAAATTTTGGATACTTTTTTAAAGCTTCAGATATTTTCACATGTTTTCCAATAAATTATCTATCTTGTATTTTTGGGTATTGTATTAAAAAGATATTGTGATCATAATTTAATCTTATTGTTTTTTAACCCTTTTCACTCGTTTATTGCTATATAGTCTCTATCCTATGTTTTACCATTGCGCTTGTACATCGCCATATAGTTGCCATACTAGTTTCTTTTTTTTAAAGTTTGAATACTGTTTAAGGGCATTTGGAAGCAATTATACTGTCAACCAATTGCAACGTGTGCTGTAAATTTGTAGTTGTTCAACATTACTTTAGATAACTGTATTAATTGTGTTTCAAATATTCAAAAATAAAAATTTATATACATATACTATGTAGATTTTCACTTCCCCCTCTCAAAGGGATAAACAAAGATATAAATATATTTTTTTAATTTTGCATTTTATCGCGCAAGTAGGGAAGCAATATTTTTTCATTGAATGTTTGTATCCTCATCGAAAATAAAATATAATTTCGAGTTCATTGTAAGTTGGTTAAGATATATATATAAATCCGAGTTAATTAACCCTCCGCATACTAGGTGACTAAATGTCACATGCCATACTAGGTGGGGTTTGCCATACCCCGAAAATAAAATAAAATAAAATCCACAAAATTGTACTTTATGACAGTTAAATGATAAGAAATATATTTTAATAACCAATAATAAATAGGTTTAAGTAACACAGATATTTATTTATGCATTAGAATAGATTTCTATTAATAAAAATACAAAAACTTAACTTTTTATTCAACTTATAAACTATTGTGTCTTTTCTTGAGTACTAAATTCCAATGACACGTGTCAATTACGATAGCGAATATTAAGAAAACCTAACAAGAATTTCATTCTTGCCTCCTTATTGAAATACAAATTAATTTCACGGCAATTTCTGAATGATTCGCAATAATTTAGACCAATAAATTACAAGAAAAATTAATTGAATAATTTTAATCGTTCCCTCTCATTTGCATTGACAAGATTATCGTATCTTCTCGTTCCCTTCCACTCATTGCTATGGTAAATACATTTTTCGACTTTAAAATCAATATTTACAAAATTAAATTAAAATTTTTGATTTGAAGGAGCGTACGGTAAATTATACTAATATAATAAATACAAAGATGTGCGCATTCGAGCGAAAAGTGGCACATTTCCGAGCGAGGGAGGCAAATGAAGCGCGACGCGGAGCGGCGCGCTTCATTTTCCCGAGATCGGAATGTGCCACTTTGAGCTCGAATGCGCACACTCGGTTTTAAGCTCGATTAACAAACACCCGTTTTAACAAAAAAAAAATCGTTCACGTTAGTTATACTCCACCTAGTACACGGAAAGTTTTTTTTTTGAAATACAAAATCCGAGTGCAAAGAGTTGAAAGTAGGTATATGATAAAAATTCTTCTTTTCAATAATTTAAAAATTTAATTCATAATAAATATTTTTTAGGTTTTCTAATAATGGTATTGGTAGCGATAGTCGTCGCGGACGATCCCCTAAAACAAGCAACAATGGTTATAGCCGAAAGTTGTCGGACAAAAGTGGGTGCAACTAAGGAAGACCTAGATGTGATATTATCAAAAAAATTACCGACAACCAAAGAAGGCGTCTGTTTAGTAGAATGTCTGTTGACTCGAGGAAACATGATGAAAAATGGAAAGTTTAATAAACCTGGTTTTGTTACTGCTGCAACACCTGCACTTAAAGGAGATGCTGACAAAATTCAGAAGTTAAAAGCTATGGCCGACGCATGCGAGAAAGAATTGGCTAGTGCTACGGTAGATCACTGTGAAATGTCTAAAAAAGTCATTGAATGTACTACACAAAAAGGGAAATCTTTTGGATTTAAGTTTCCTTCGCGTTTATAAAAATAAACATATATGATACGCTCCAAAAGATTTCTTTAAAATTTGATAATTATTAACTAACACATAAAAAAAATAACAAATACATATCTAACTATATGTTAATTTTTTTTAATTTAATTAATTATATAATTAAGGAAAATGACTAAAATCAACACAAACACGGAGACTCCATTTTTTATAAATATTAAGCTATAATAAAAATGCCGGAATGTTTAAAAACATAATTGATATTGAGACTGTAATATGAAGCCATTTAAATAAACTAGCGCCCTTTAAAACTATAACAAACCCACTGTATTTTACTAACACACATTAACAGCAATACAATATACTACTTACAAAACGTATTTTATTTAAAATATAAAACATGTCTAACAATTAATAGACGGTTAAAATTTAATATTATTGCATAAACAATGTTTTTATTAAATATTCCTAATTATTATTAAACATTATTATTAAAAATACCCAATAACTTTTATTTAGTGATGAGCAAGATCGAGCAAGGGTTAAACTGTTTCGGGAAAATTTCCCCAATAATATTCCTTGTGTCTTTGTGAAATACACTATCTCACTTAATGAAATACACTGACATAAACAACAAAAAGTACAAGAGGGAAAATAGCTGACGCCCAGATTTGGGCACGCCACTTTAAGACAAGAAGATCGAGATCAAAGATAGTCTTCGTCTTGATGTTCGTCTTGCACCAATAGACACAGTCTTAGTTTTAAGGTCTCATCTTAAGTCTTAAGATACCCACTTACATACAGTTCGCCTACAGACCCAGGACTGTACGATTCCAACTGAAGATCTATACAGGAGTCAGTTCTTGAACTGCAAACGATCATTTAAGGCTACCATCAAAAGTGCCATAATCTTTACTAACACCGCGTGTTCGGTGCGATTAATTTAGATAAGTAAAAATGGCATTGATATAATTTACATTAAAGAAACGAATTCTATTATAATAATTCTTTAAAATTTATTGAGAACAGCACTAACTGGTCTTTCTCCGAAAATATTAATATAGGAGGCAAGTCCAGATAATATGGCAACGCATTAATAATTAAAAGTTGTATTTTACAAGATTTTTGCGCTGGTATACAAATGTGTAATTTTTGTCTTATTTCAAATTAAAAAAAATTATCCAAAGAAGATAATAGTAAACCAGCATTTTACCACACTCGTTTTTATCAATGGATAAACGGTAACTTTTGTTTTCATTCTGCCTAACTTAATAATGACAATTTTGTGTAATTACTTAATTATAAATGATGCTATGGCTGCTACTATTCACAATGCGCGAGACTGGCAATGGACACATATTTGTAAGGATCCAAAAAATTACACAATCTGTTGAATAGCTGTATTGATATTGTCCTTTGTTTTCTGCTAATATTTTTAAATCAGAATAATAGTGAGTTATAAATTTTATTAAATATTTTAATTAACTATAATGATTAATTGGATTCAGTAATAAAAAACAAAAAAATTGATTACCATTAATTTCTTTTTAGTTTTTAGTTGAGTCCTCTTGTCTCAAAGATTTCCCTATTAGGGTCTAGGTTGGGATGCCTTAGTAGAATTTTTTTGGGATTACTACATTAGGGTATAACTGGGATTGCCTAATTAAGGCCGAACAGCGCTTTGCGTGCCATTCCCTTTTGCTGTCCCTATAGGGCAGCCCTATGCGGACCCAATGAGTCTTACTTCAAAATTTTTAATCGGGTACTACTTTGACGTAACTAAATTAAATGTAACCGCGTGTTATGTTGCTTAGCTTGCTAGACCAATAGTTTTCAAATCTAGTCTTTACACCTCCCCACATTACACCTATTCCCTAATTTTCTTAATATTTTTTTTGTATGGGCAAACGTGTACGTCAAAAACAACGCAAAATATGCGAAAACTAATGTAAACGAATTCAATAAATACGAGGATGTACACATTTGAGCGAAAAGTGGCACATTTCCGAGCGAGGGAAGCAAATGAAGCGCGACGCGGAGCGGCGCGCTTCATTTTCCCGAGATCGGAATGTGCCACTTTGAGCTCAAATGTGTACACTCGGTTTTAAGCACCATCCACAATAATTCATTTACTTTCTTAGACGGCTGACTTCAATTGCCGACTTTTTGTTAACTGTGCGCGCGCAATTTCCGTTGCTTGCTAAAATACCACTCTCAAGGCGCTAAAAGAAGTATAACTTTAATAAACGGTCACATACGCACTTGCCCCCATTTTTTACAATTTTCTTTAAAAAGTAAAATATAGGTATTAGTGAAATTAGCTTTTTTGTAAATGTTAATGAAACAGTAAAAACTGAGCCATTCGTTCCTATCTATAAATGTTAAGTAATTATGGAACAAATTAAAGATTTATGGGTTGAAAGTCAAATTTATCATAAAGTAGTGTGTACTTCCTCCACTTCACCCTATTGCTATTTTAAAAGTAAAACAATTAAAAACTAATTATTATTAAAAGATAAGTAAGGTAACCTTTTCGATATTAGTTAGCTTGTCCTTTTTAGGCAAACATTGTAATAAAAAAGCAATTACTAAACAGCAAAATAGCAAAGTATGAATACGAATTATAATACTGCAATATAATCCCACACAAAGAGAGCGGTGATGTCGTGAATCACCATTCTAATCCTGTGGGAAACGACACCAGTTCCTTTGTCTATCTCACTCTGACGTCTAATTGTTATGTCTTTAATCCCTATTATTGTCTTTGCTCTGCCAAAATAGCGCCATACCTTTACCGCACAATGCATTGTAATATATTTTTCTTTCAAAAATGTCATAAATGTCACAGATAATGGTAATTTTCTACCACAATACACTAGAAATACGGTTTCGAGTATTATTTAATGTCTACTAAGTCTAAGTTTTTTCTTGCGAAAATGAAACTGTTTTCTTATTCAATTTTAAAATACGAATGCGTAAATTTATAGATTTCACAACAACGTGGATATCTTTGTGCTGCTTAAATAGAGAAAGTTAATTGATGTTAAGTAGGTACTACACTCACAGAAGAAGACCGGTCTATAAAAATAAAAACTACAATTTTAACTTACGCACAATTTTTTAAAAGGAATTAAGTTCTAAATCGTTTTTAATTAGTACTTTGCAACATCAAAGATATAAAGCTGCGCTGAAACTGAAAAGCTTTTAAAGAAGCTGAAAAAAATTACAAAGCTCCATTAAAAAGAAATCAAAAGGTGTTTAAGATGAAAGGCGTATTTGAAGTGCAAGACTTAAAAGGGATTTATCTGAGTTTGGGAATGCAGGCGAAATCATTTTCACCCTCAAACGTTTTGCTATGCTGCTAAATTGTTTTTTCTTTGATAATTGTTTTTCTGTCAATTTCATAACGTTTTTGATACAATTCCCACAATTTTATTCAAAAATATATTTGGTGAAGATATTTTCAATTTAATTTACCTGGAGTATATTTACTCATCCCAATTCTTCGAAAATCAAACACAATTTGAATTAAAAATTAATAGGGAGTAATTGTACGGACATGCAACCTTCTAAAAACAATTTTTCCAAGGTTATGGAAAAAACCGAACACTTTATATTTTGCACTTAAAATTTCCATTTTATAAATTAAATTCATCATTTTGCAAATTAAATTCAGCTTTTGCAAATTAATTAACCTTTTTGCAAAACACATTCGTCGTTTTTTGCAGTAAATATTTTCTCATAGAGAAGTATTCATAAACCACGTGGTTTCATTTTGGCCTCTTTAGAACTTGCCTTTCCTTTCATATAGTCTAACGTAACTTTTACCATAATCCCCCCCCCCCTCATGTCCTTAGATGAAACATAATTTTTTCCCTAGTAAGTGCAGAAGACATTTTGGGTTTTCCGTTAGCAAAACTATTTGAAAAATATTGAGTATAAAATGAAGAAGACCGATATTTGTTTTATATATTTTTTATAATTATAAGCAACAGACCCAAATGGTGGCACTACATACGCCTGCAAGTTATCAATTATTGGGAAATTATACCGTACCTAAAATATAAAAGAAATCAAAGTATAGAGATAAATATCTAAATGCCTTCACTTACTCTGTAAACTATTTTCATTGTGCCAAATAAAATAAATGAAGAAATTACGTAGTTTGACTCTAGCACACCCCTGTCCTAACGTAACCCGTACTATAGTAGCTTACTATATAATCCCCCCTCGCCCCCTCCGACTAAACTCCTGATCAGTGGTCGTTCCCTAAGTATGTTATAATCTTTTTACCATAAATATAAAATAACGTCACAGTATGACATAGTACAGTGTTGTCAGATTGTACATTTTTTCCTGCGCAGGACTTGATAAATGTTTCGGCACCTTAATATTTTAATATTTTGAGTAACACATCGTCAATTTGTTAATTCTGAAAGGAACTTCTGATACGTTTTAATCATTCTGATACACAATAATTAAACAGAGCTGTTATCGAATCACGAAAACGTCAAATGGTCAAATGTCAAAGACCGATTGGTTTTAATGATTTAAATTGAGTACAACGTTGCAAAAAGCTGCATACTAAAAACAACAAAATTTAAAAAACAGAAATTTAGGATTATTCTGTTGGCTGCACCTAATTATTAAATGTGACGTCATCCTATATCTATTGTGAAAAGACTTGGTCTTCTTTTTAAGTTTTGGTCAAAAAACTTGAATCAAATAACTTTTAAAAATATTTAGATTTTATTGATTGTAAAACTTTTTTGATTCATGCTAATTATATATTTTTTTCTTTGTAAAATTTTAAGCAGTATATTTTTGTGAATGTAAAGAAACGATATGCAAGAATTAGGAAGGATGTGCAATAAATAAAATTTAAACTTTTTGTAAGTTATATGATTTAATTTTTTTGACAAAAACTTAATATGAAAGTAACATACATACGAGAAAATACATATGTAATTTACAAAAGGACGAATTTGGTTTGCAAAAAAAACCAATTTTGTCATGTTAAATCCTTTGCAAATCAATTTGAAAATTATATCTTGATTGGCAATCTAATTATTGATTGGATTTTAAAAATAGAAAATAAATGAAAAAAAATGAAAATAGTAACATGAAATTTACTGTAATACAATTTAAATGAAATCCCATTATGTGGAAGTTTTCAATGTAAAAAATACAAATAATAATAAGCATAACAACATCAATAATATAAACGATAAGAATCAAATAAATTGAAAGTATACGATAAATGCAAAATAAATTAATATATAGTTCAGCACAATTACAAAGAAATCCAAACATGACTAGATCACTTTATTGTGACTATCAAAGGAAAGTCTGAAATTCAAATAGCTCCGCGGTTTCAGGAAGAGGCGTGGTAGAGATTTAAACCAACCGAGGACTCGCCCTCCCTTCTACAATTTCAGACTATAAAACGAATAAACTGGAACATGGTTAATCAAATGTCAATCTGGTAACTAAACTTTAATAGCTTTTTCATTTGCCCTGTATCAGTTTATAATTTTTCACTATAATAAGGAAAACCAATAAGCTCACTTTTACACACCGCTCTCGTCCGATGCTATTCACCACAATAAATCACCCATATAATCCTGAAAATATTAAAGCTATATCACTATTATTCGAACTTAAAGCTTTTCAAAATAATGAAAAGTAAAAAAAATGTTAAGTGGTATTTAATGTATCTTAATCAAAATATGTTTGATTTTGACTACAAAATGATAGGAACAGCTATTATTGTTATGTTCGTGTTCGATTATATCTGTGCACTTATCACAAAAGGTGGAGTTTTCCGTTGCGAGCGTCCTCCCCCTACTTACTGATAGTTTACAGAGGGACGAAAATCCGCTGAAAAGGCGGTCCGACAACAAAACTTTCAGACTTCATCCTGAAACCTTGCTGATCAAACAGTAGCCTTTCGGTCGAATATCAACTTGCACGCGTTTTGGTCAATGAGAATTACTCAAGTTATGAAAATACGTAACAAATTCTTTCGTCTGCCGAATCACTGAAAGAAAAAAACCTATCCGCTTTTCTGAAACATCCGATCGAAATCGAATCACTTTCCCGATAAACATTGATATGTTTTTGATTCAGTTTAAAGTGTGATGGAAAGAAAATTAAAATAGGTACATTCAAATCTGATGGATGAATTTTTTAAATGGCTTTTTTTATGAAAAATCGACAGTGATCTCACATTTAAAATTAAGTACTGATGGTAGTTTTCCGAACGGTAAATTTCACGTGTAAAATGTTTACAAACATTCCTTTTAATGTTGTTAAAAAATATCATAAACTTAATAGAGTATAACTGCGACTATAATTATACAATTACCTAAGTGAAAGATGACTTTAGAACTAAGTGCTCATCCAGCAATGCCTTTAGACTACAGCAGTGGGGCCGTAAGAGTCAACGAAGATTCCGGAAGTCCGATAAATGTTTCCGAATCTTCACCTTCTAGTCCGCCGGTTAACAATAGCGCTTTCCGAGTTGTTACTCCGAAAGGAAGAGAAGGTAGGTTGAAAATCTGTTTTTCTTTTAATCTTATTGATTTTTGAAATGCAATTCCCAAATGCAAATTTGTAATTAAATTGGAAAAAAGTAGGCACCTATGTATCTATAAAAAATTCTTTTTAAATTTTGTATGTAACTCTATAGCATTTTTATTTTTTACTTTTCAAATTTATCAGGTTTATACAAATTTGGAGTTAGTTATGTATCAAAAAAATTAAATATTTTCAATTATTTATGAATCTAACCACAGATATAATTAAACTTTAATTTATTATTTATAAATAATTTAAATGTTTTTGGTATTAGAATATTTTGAATTTTTAAATGATAATTATAGGTAATATTATTCCTACCACAAAAATACAAATACCACATAAAGTTTTCTTAAAATAAGTTTCTATATGACTGTAAGATATTTTCTTATCAATAATGTACGATAATGAAATCTCTAAAATTCAATTTTAATAATTTTACGTTAATTAAACGATAGATTGATTATAAAAACAACTATGTTGTATAAAGTATTGATTTAAGTGGTACCCAAACACAATATTTTTTAAGTGCCCGTTTCAAATTCTTTAGTTAAACAAATTTAAAAATACTATATTTACTATAACACACTAAATTTTATTTAAAATTGGAAAATTTTTGTAGAATTTTTTAAGCAAATAAACTTTTAAGTGATAAGACACTAGGCCTGTAGACTTTTCAAGCTAACCAAACAAAATCCAAAAATTGAAAACCTTGTATTTTGAAGCTTGTTGCAATAACTAATTTTTCTTAACATCAACTTAAAGACGTTATACCTCCGAAATAAGTATAGGATGGTTGGCATTATTTTATATTAAATTCTAGTTAAATGTAACAAAAAGTGATACAGCAAAATATTTAAAAAAAATCAAAATTTGCACACAAAAAAACAATATAGTAACTTTTTCGTCCACAGATATGTAAAGACGCCGCTGATTATCTTAGTTTTCATTTTTTTGATATATTTTTTTTAAATCTGATGAATTGGCGATCATTTTTATACCCCTTATGACTTAAATTAAAAGTCTCCAAACTTTTTAAGAGTAAAGCCACATCAGAGTATAAAATTGTCAAATGGGCGAATTCAAAAATATTCACATAAAAATTATCGGAAATTGTACAAAAAACCTAGCTAGTATTTTTAAAAGCATTAGTGGGCCGGATGAGACATACTCACTGGCAAAATCCGGTCCAAGGGTCGCAGGTTGAAGACCACTGTCTTACATTAAAGTAGTAGTTATACCAAAATCGGTAGTCAAATAACGACAAAACAGTTTAAAAACAAAAATTTTTTAAAATTATATAAATTTTATCCATAGTTTTTTTTTAAAGCAAATATTTATATGTACTAATGCTTCCTAGACGGTAATAAGGCCCAGCTTCAGTTGACATCAGCCTAAACAACCAGTTTAAACTGGAAACAGGTTAATTTTATATAGGGTAAGTTCGCCGGTTGTCGGCCAGTTAAAAAAACAGTTTGCGTTTTCGGCCGTGGGGGTCTAGATTTATAACAGAGAGTCACAACAGGAAGTTGAGGTATTATAATTAATACTAAATATGACTGTAACTAAATAGCGCATTAAAAGTTTGTTTAACAATTCGTGTTTTATTGTTTTTATTTGTTTTATTGCTGACTGGACGAGAACGGGCGCAGGCCGGCTAACCAGCGCATTTACCCTACATCGGGAAAAATCCATTAAAAGATCGTTTTATCATCATGATGCAAAACTAAGACAGAGCAAAAAATAAAGGTGGGCTTTACTACCCCAGTGGACCTTATGAATATTAAGAATACAGTAAACGTTGTTGTAACCCGATTAATAAATCGTTTGTTGTGTTAAAACCGTGCTAAGTGAAGCTTAGAAAAAAGTAATACATTTTATGCTATGCATATTAAAATCGTGTTATTGAAGTACCGTTTAATGCGTACAAATGAGTATTATGCTTGAATCAAACGTAGTAATATTTCAGATCCATTTATGACATACCAGGCTTACCCATTATTTATCAAGGCGTTCTACTTGGAAATTCTATCATAAGAAAATATTCTTCGAAAGTTATAAAATCACTATCCCAATTTTTTATTATATTAGGTATTGAAAATAACAAGTAGTCATAGATTAAGAACAACACAAATATTATTAAAAAACTAGTTTTTAAAAAAAACCGATGCGAGTACTTATGTACGGTCGTTAGAAGTTATCTTTCTTTGGATAACTAAATTAAATATAACCATGTGTAAAAATTAATATAAATAAATACGAAGATGTGCGCATTCGAGCGAAAAGTGGCACATTTCCGAGCGAGGAAAGCAAATGAAGCGCGACGCGGAGCGGCGCGCTTCATTTTCCCGAGATCGAATTGTGCCACTTTGAGCTCGAATGTGCACACTCGGTTTTAAGCATGATTCACATTATTTATCTTACTTTTTAAATGATTTTAATAAAAAAATTACAACGCTGTACGGATTGTACAATTTAATTTCGAAAAAATTAGCTATATGCCGTTTTACTTGAATACATTACTATTTTATATTCAAAAAGGAATGTAAACAAACTCAATAAATGCGAAGATGTGCACATTCGAGCGAAAAGTGGCACATTTCCGAGCGAGGGAGGCAAATGAAGCGCGACGCGGAGCGGCGCGCTTCATTTTCCCGAGATCGGAATGTGCCACTTTGAGCTCGAATGTGCACACTCGGTTGTAAGAGTGATTCACAATAATTAATTTATTTTCTTATATGGATAACTTCAACTTCCGTTGCTTGCTAAAATTTTACTTTCAAAGCGCCAAAAGAAGTATAACTTCAATAAAGTGCTATTAAAGCTTTCAAAAAATTGTTACATAGCTTTTGAATATGCATTAACTTATATCTTTCGTTATGCTTATCCATTCTCTGATACCAAATCACATTAGTTTTCTTTGCGGTAAAAACATTCCGACCTACATATTCAACTGTAGCTAAAGTAATCATCAATTATTATACGATATAATTATTTTATATACTCATAACAAGAACCAAACGATAATTTAACATTTTATTACCTTCTGTTGATACATGCAACCGTTAGAACTGATTGAAATCGTTGTCCAGTAATAATCGTTTCAACAACATTTATTTCAATTTGAAAACTTTAGGTACATACCAATAAAATTAACAAATAAAATTTTAATACGTCCCAACATAGATAACAACGTTATTTATCAATTTTGAATTAGAATTTTATAGTACTTAAAGAGGACACGGACAAATCAAAGTAGTAGTAAATTTTTGTTTTCTAAAAACATGATTTAAAATAAAAATTGTTATACCTAATGGTTTAGCGGGAAAAAGAAAAATTTGGAAGAAAACTTTGAAAGCTTTTACAGCAACATCTATGAAATTCATTAACTCAAATTAAAATTATAAAAACGATTAGTTATAGTACTTACTATTTGCAATGTATAAACACTATAAAAGTAAAAATGGTTGTCATATTAGAAATATCTTTAACATATCGCTAACAGATGGTCATTATTTGTGTAATAAATCCAAAATATATAAAATAACGATCAAATGAGAACAAGTGCGCATTTATATAAATTCGCACATAAATAACACCTTTTTTTAACATTTTTCTCCTTCAAAAAAAATACGATTAATTCATTTTTTATAAACTTAATATAACTGAATAAGGAAGCATAAATATTGAAATAGTTTAACAGGGCTTAGCTAAAGTTGTATCACCTACTGTAAAATATTCAAAATAATTTTAATTGGCAATTCTACCGAATCTGAATCGAACGTAAGTGAAATTATACCGTCTTTGAACAAGCCAATTTACTTTAATTTAGAGAAATGTCAGTTCTCACAACAACATTGAGAAAAATATTTCGTGAAACAACGAAATCTTCTCATAGTCATTCGGAATTATTTTATTAACGCAAATGAGAAATTTAAAAAAGTCATTTTGATGTTAACGTTTATTCCAAAACCGGAAGAAGCGCTTCAACAGAAAAATATCAAGTTACAGCAAAAAATTTACACTGTCATGCTTAATTGCCAATGGTAACTATTAAAAACTCTATTCACTTGATTAGTTCGTAGAAAGTAAGTGAAAACGTTCCCAACACTGTTAGAAACTAAGGTTCAAAAACAATGTAAAAAAAACGGATTAGATCCAAAAATGATGCGATTAAATTGTTCGAAAATCAATGTTTCATTTCATTCCGTTGCCGAAATGTAAACTAACCTTTATTTTGCTTATATCTATAATAAGATTGTCTATAAAAATAAGTATTAAGCTGTATATCTCGCTTAATTCATACTTATGAACCCTTTAACAGCTAGTATTTTTTTGCTATCTAATAATGTAATTTCTAATTTCTAATAATTATGTAAATTTTAAATCAAGTATATTTAAAATATTTGATTTATTAAAAAATCCAATCAAAATTTATCGAACTTTCGAAAAAAAAAAAATTTACATAGAGAGGTATTAAAATGACTCTAATCGCTTATTGACTACACTGGAACTTAAAGAGTTGTAAAAACCAAAAGTATTTTTTTAATTAAACACATATTTGACACAAATATATTTCATCAAGTGGATAGTCAATGTGCGAAGGTCTATTATTTAAACTTATTAATAGTCTAGGTATGAAAAATAATGTTTTCTAATTTTGTTACTATTTGATTAAATATTATATTTGTTAGTTACTATGGGAACAATAAAAAAGTTAAGTGAATGGGTTAAATAATTTTTTTGAGATTATGTAGATATTTGGTAGTAAAGCATAATAGGGTAATTTTTTAAGATTGAGGACATTTTGAATTTGGCGCCATACCAATTTATTTTTATGTTGGTGGTACCGGATAAGATCTGTTGTACAGAAATTGCCAGTATCATCTTGAACAGGGATGGCCAATATCAGAATAATTTAAAAAAAATTGTTTTAGATCTTTTACTATTTCCATACAAATGTAAGAATCAGTAAAATCAAAAAACAGAATAAACGCAAAAAACACAAGTGCCATTACGGAAATCAAAACAAAATTTTTAGAGACATTTAGCAGTTAACCTCAACATTTGACAGCGAAAGTTACCAGATTCTTAAAATTGAACCACATTGAAACTATGGAATACACTAAAAACTATGGCACCTAATTCAAAATTTCTTCAAAAATCGCTCTGTATCCATAGATTATTTTTACTAAATTTTTATAATTTATATTCGAATTCAATACTTGGGTAAATATTGATAAAGCTATTTCATATATTAATAAAAAAGAACCATCAAATAATAATAATAAAAATTGTATTTAGTAAGAAAATGTTGAATTAACGCCTAAAATACTTTATATATACCGGGTGTGATACAAATAAGCATATATAGACATTGCAGTGTTGCCATATACTGGAAAATTAAAATGTATTTTTCTTTTTTTTTATATTTAGGACATATTCCATTTAAACCTTTAAAATTTAGATTGGTGACAGGTATCACCCAGTTAAGTTTCAATATCTATTTGTGTAACACCCTGTATATATGTATTGTACATAGCAGGGGTGGCCAACCTGCGGCTCGCGAGCCACATGCGGCTCTATGACGGATTATTTGGGGCTCCCGAAATTTTAAAGAATTATCAAGAGAAGTTATATAAATGTGCTTAATTTTTAATATTTAAATTCAATACACATATTTTGTACTTTTATTTATGTTATCAATAAATATAATTTCTGAAAAAAAAATTTTTTAATACTTTTTTTGCATATCTTTTTAATACGTATTTAATTGCGGCTCACAAAAAATTTCAAATTTTGAAAAATGGCTCGGACTATCAAGGAGCTTGGCCACCACTGGTATATAGTTAATTTTTCCAAACGTTAACCAAAAATTGGAAAATATGGGATTAAATACATTTAGAAATATATTGCAAAGTATATGATATTTATATACATTATTTAGCAAGGAAATTGATGGTAAGACCAAAGGAAAAATAGCATTACATCATTACTTTTAATTATATTTTATGTTCCGCCTAATATTAAAATTGAACTTTAATGGTTTTTATATTGAAATCTAAATTAACATAAAATTTCTAAAAAAAAAACACTCTTTTGCATATAAACTGCGGTTTCAATAAAACTTTACGTCTCATTTAATACGAATTTAATATATTTATATCAAATTTTTAAACAAACAAAATTTACGTCTTCAAATCAAATGCGAAGCTTTTCAACTAGGACAAATACATAAACGAAAAATCAGTACGATGACGTAACAATAAATTGCAGTTATAAAATGTTAGCATTCAAAAACAAGAATGGGGTCGCACAAATGGTAAAAACAAATTCTTTATGGGAATAATAATTAAAAATAAATCTGAGTGTGTACCATATGTCGGATGTACAGTGACATTTTTTAACTTTTTACACTTCGGGTCAACGAAATGCACATATGTGAGTGGTGTAAGTTACACGGGGTATTAAAAGTAAAGTCGAAAGTAAATTATCTGTAGTAAAGAAAGGATGCACATGCTGTACATTAAGTCATTGTTCCCGGATGAACAGACATACATACAACTTACGACCAGACAGCTATACAAGAAATTAAGATTTAACTTACGCTTGCTCGCGTCACAAAATAATTATATCGAATTTGTTTTTCAAAATCCTTGTATGACATATGCTTGGCATCTTATAATTAACATGGAATGTCAAAGCAAAAAAGGAAAAACCTCGACCAAAACGATTGTATGATTTATTCGAGCATGCAATATGTTGATATACATATATTTTTTTTAAAGAAAATCAAGTGACTCCCCCAAAATTATAATATTAATTTTTCTAAATTAATGTCGAGAAAGAATGTCTCCTTTTACGTTTTAAAAGTTAAATTCAATTTATGACGAAGCATTAGCACAATCAAGAGAAGCTGAGTAATATGCTTAATTGTCCAAAATACAGCTGACTAAATAAATCCTTTGACGGCAAAATTTGTTATACCCATTAAAAACTTTAGAAGTCCAGCCGACAGACCTATTTGTATCAATTTTTCTATTGTGTTTTTCTGCCATCGTTTAATATTATTAAGAATCGTAAACGAAATCTTGATTACTCTAACTTATGTAATTATTTCTTCAAAGTGTCTTATAAGTGCTTAATTATTTTTGTATCTAAACATCTCAAATTCTTTTCTACATTGCAAACATAATTTAAACTGCAAAAGGAACAGTTAGTAAAAATTGATGAAAAAATTAGAATGTTCAATAATAATTAATAATAAATTTCAAAGATGAGTTTTATTTTATTATCTATCGGGTTGGCAATTTAGTAATTTTGATTTTTTAATTTGACATAAATTTCAAGTTTTTTATACAAAGAATGGATTTTAATCAACTATAAAGGTACCATCTGGTAACTTCACGATTCCATGTTCCTAGAACTTTTGTCCTTATCAGCAAAAAACTGTACCAAGTGTGCCAACACCATTAGTGAAATTTTTATCATTTAGAAAGATTTGTAAAGCTCGAAATAAATGGTAATCTGACGGTGCAAGGTCAGGGCTATATGGTGGATGTGACATCAGTTCCCATCCAAACTCCAATAATTTTTGACAAGTCACTAATGGTGTGTGAGTAAGAGCGTTATCATGGCAAAACATAATGTTATTTCGATTGGCCGATTCTGGTCGTTTATCTTTGATTGCTTTGTGAGCCTCAGAAGCATTCTTGCCTTTATGGAAAAAAAGAAGCAAATTATGATGAAAATGTTCGTTTTGCGCCCCGTGTTAAATTTGACAGCAAATTAACAAATGTAAATCACACACCAAGTAATTTGTTGCAAATGTAAGTTAAAAGTCATTCTATAGTCGACAGTCAATCGGAAAAAAATATGACATTGACCAAAGTGGTTTAAAAAATTGTGAAAATCAAAATTACTTTCCCAATTACAACCCAATAAAAAGAATTGCACAAAACAGTATTGAAATCACATAATTTCATATCAAAAAGTGCGAATAGTAAATTACGGATGCTTGCCCACCACTCGAAACGCTAATGTGACGTATGACAAAATATGGAAAAAACTGAAAGTACTTACAATCGACTATCAATAACAGAAGCACACAAAAAAAATTAATCTGTACATTTGACCATACCTATCTATCTATATGTATTTTGTTTTGTTTTGTTTTGTTTCTTGGACCCTAGTACTCATAGCTTTTTGAAAACTTCACGGTGTTTATTTTTTTTTGTTTAATATGATTAATAATATTCTATAAACAGTAGAAAATAATAAACATTTAAAATCTATGATAAACGTATAAGACGTTTTTATATTTAATGGGTATTTCTAGTTTTAATTCAATGAATGAAACTAAAATATGTACTTATATTTTAATAAATTATTCGGTGTTAATCAATTTGCTTCAAAAAGCTATTAAGAATTAAAATCAGTCATTTGGCTCTGTGGCACTCTATATTAGATTTATGTTGCTTTTATTGTTGTTTTGGTATAATCCATAATCAAGATGTAGTCCAAAAGTAGTCAAAGTTCGATAACATCATAAATATTTAAAGCAATGTATCTGAGTTAAGGCGATATATTTCCGAAAGTTGAATCTTTCAGTAGATGAACGAGCCCAGAAATCTCTTAGTAATAAATCCAATATCGACTGCGCTGCTTTAGTGCTTCATCTCCCAAGAGACGTCTCGTATCACCTGACACCAAATCATAATTACGATCAAACTGTTGTTCGAAACATGAACAAAAATCTAATTCATATAACTATAAGCAATTTTTAAAGAAAGATTTAATGTTATCGAACGAAAACCAAATGAAATTAGAATATTTTTTTCGTACATAATATTTATGTTTAATTTACATTATTTATTTCAAAAAAATTGTACAATGAAACTCAGGTAAAGAGCCCGGCAATCAGTTTCTACCAATAATTAAACTTTTTGCGTCTTAAATAAAATTTCAATTTTTTGTTACTTTTGAATCAGGTTTTACTACTGTTTGTGTTTACGAATTTCATTACAGTGGACCCGCGATTATCCGAACCCCGATTAACCGAAGCCCTCGCTCAAACGAGGACAGTTGTCAGATAATAAAAATAAATAATTTAGTTCTTCTAAGCTAAAAATGTTTATTTTTAACCAGGTTTTTTATTGAATAATTGTTTAATTATTTATGTATTACGAGTTGTTTAACATAAAATTAAAAATGTACATTTTTACCTCTTTTATTCGTCATTTACCATATTAAATCGGAATTATTCGAGTTTTTTCGCATTCGAGGTAGTTTCGATCCCAATTAATCGCGGTTCTCCTGTAATTAGTCACACTTTTAAATTTAAAGCGTAATAAAAAATCGTTTTCAAAAAAATTATTACAAATATAGTTTTTGCATAATAAATTATAGAATAAAACTAATAAAAAGTAGTTGGGTATGTTAACATTTAGAAATGGCACTAGTTATGGAACGAATTCCATTAGAATTACAACCGGATGCGTGCAATTTAATATATCAGTAATGATTCAGAATCAGAAATCATTAGTAGTCGCATATGGCCTATTTTATAAGAAGTTTTTAGGTTTATTCCAAGTATGAACACTTTAAAAAAAGCGACGCTTGCTAGTCCTCGCGCCATGCGGTTGAAAATCTGCATCGCCGTACGCTCAAATGCTGGCGCCAAGAGTGACATCAACGAGGGTTAATAAAACAAATCGTAATCTTACAACTAAATGTAATTGCACAGTAATATGTCGTTTCCGATCTCTATTATTAACTGTCACGATCTCTTCCTACACGCATTTTTGATTTGTCTTGTTAATCGCGCTCGACGTTTCCAAATGAACTTTTACAATTAATTTTAAACTACACATATCCTTAAATTGCAATAAATTAATTTATTTGTTTTTAAACTTTGGAAATGAACCGCAAAATATAGCTATAGTGCGCAAATAGTGAACTCACGAAAGTTCAACGACGCATAGAAGTATTGGTACAGTAAAGTCTCGATAATTCAAATTGTAAGTACAGCTCGACCAACATAGCTGTGCGGGTGAAATAGTCCCGCCTACGGATGTGCATGAATAGGGAAATTCCTGCAGCGTTGAGGTACAGGCGAGAGCGAAGTGAAAATACTAAACGGGTGATATGGAATCTCAAAGTAAATTTAACCCTTTGACATACTATGACGTCTGAGAGACGTCAAACATTTAGGGTGTCATTGTAGATTTTGACGTCTCTAAGGCGTTAAGAACTATTTTCAATAAATAGGGAAAAAAAGAGGCCAGGAAAAAAATGTTTAAAAAATGCCTAGTTACTCTATATAAGTGTTTCCCAACGCGCCACATGGAGCAATTTAAATGTTTGGGGGCAATATCATTATTCAAAGGAACAATTTGAAAAAGTTAAGTTGAGCTAAATTAATAGTTTTTTTCGGACTCATAAAATTCGGTTTTTTTTGTATGTCAAGGGGTAAAGGCAAAGTATTAAAAATTCAAACTCGCGAAGTGATATCCAATGTGATTCTGTTCATGAAGCGGAAATTGTTTATTTACAGTATTTATTTGTTTCAAATAAATAAAGTATCCGAATAAATTTTATATTTCCTGTATTTTTCACCAGAATGTACATAAGCTGAAAAAACTGAAAAAAAATGTATATTAATGTTATACATTCACTAGCCAATGTATACATTGACTGAACTGTACGCTTTGACTGTAATATAGATATTCAACGATATATTTAATAATAAGTTTTTTTGTCTTTGAAATGCGTTGCAATGTTGATACCGTAAAATATGATTAAATGTTCAAATTAATTTAAAACTATGTTGTTCGTACACTTGAATCCTCCGCTAACTCAAAATAGATACATAAACCGTAGAAAAATACATCTGATCAACCCTGGTAATAACCTATTTTTTCTCCATTAACGCAAAGTATAATATTATTTCTTTTAAAATTGTTTCTACCTAGTATCAATTAATTATCTAAAGAAAGACTACTTTTTTTATAATAGCCATTTACAATGGCTTGTAAAACTATACCAAATATGAAAGAAAGTGAACCTTCACGTATGCACGACGTAAGTAGTTATTAATTATGAATTCAAAAGACTCTCCTCTAAAAGTAAATAATTAAACAACAAAATTGGTTTTGGTTTCTCAGCTCGCTAATAGCTTTTGATCCGCCTAGGGCCATGTAATAGGCTTAATTATTGTTCGCAAATTGATTATAAGCTGATTACGATCATTTATAATGAATTGAAGTCTTTGATTTTGTTTTTCCCAAAAAAAAAAACAAACTTAAATTAATCCCTCTCCCAAGTTATCGTCTCCTTTTTTAATTTCTGCGCCCCCTCAATTCAATGTTTATTAAAAAAATGATGTTTCAGGAATTGGAAATGAACGCTCGTCGCCTCTACCCTACCCATCGCCTCCAGCGTTCGCAACGTATTGCAGAAGTATATGGGGAGCACCCATGGTGCCCACGACTCACAGGTATATCTCGCCGGCACAAAATTCAATGGAACATCAACCCGACCCTGGTGAGTCCACTTCGCTTTTGTAATGTGAATGGCGTCTCACGTGTTCGGTTTAAAAAATCGATCAAAAATTAATAAATTAAAATCATAATCGTGACCTAATTAATAAGGAACTTAACTACATCCGACAAAGGGTAACTGAATAATTGTAGTCAGTTATTAAAGTAGCGGCTCGTGCAGTTTAGAGGCCCCACAAGTAGATTTTATACGTCATTTCCGAGCTGATTTTCTTTCTCAATTGGTGCTCGTTTTGTAATGTACTGTCCTTACATAATTTCTTATTTTCATTTTATTTCTAATATCAGTTATGGACTATTGGGAAGAGCGCAATAAATTTGTTAATGCGAAAGGCGGAAAGATTAGTTGGTTTTTTTTTATGAAAATTTGAAAGTGGCAATCCCTTTGATTGAATAGTCGGCAAATAATCTCATTTAGCTGTTTATGATAGGAATTAGTTACAGCATTTATTAAATTGATACGGTATCTATTATTATACGGATTTAATGGCAATAAACCTCGGAAAGCATAAAATTTAATTTTACCAATATTTGCATCTATTATCTCATAAAACTTATAGATAATACTAGTTGTTGTAATAATAATAGTATTATTACTGTTATTATTTACAATTCTTGTTACTATTACTACGATTTATCTGCGATAGAATTAAAAATGGAATTTAAAAAGTTTTGAAGTAGGCGTGCTCGAGCTTTCGCATGCGTTATTTTAGAACGGGGAGGGAAACAGAAAAGTTATAATTTTAGAATATTGGTATTTCAACGAAATCACATATAATATTATATCAGCTGTAAATAGTCAATATGGATTTTGATATATGTATTAACTGGGATTAAAGATTCAGACGTCATGTGAGATAGCGGTCTGATGAAAGGTCCGATAATGCAGGGATTTTGGATATCGTTGTCAACATGACGAATTGCTTCACGGATTGTAAATCACTCTTAATCTAACAGAAATGATTGTTTAAATGTTGATTTTTAAAATCAAATATTTAATGCATAGCTTCATGTTGTAGGTTTACCGATTTCTCCATGTAGAACTTATGGTTTTTATTAAATCACAAAGACATTCTAGTATGTTTTAAACAACAATTTTTCCCTTTTGAGTGAGATATGCAGGGTGTCCGGAAAGTAATGATATACCGTTTACCATTAATCACAACTTCCCAGTGTTAACAGGACTGATTAAATTAAACATATTTAACAGCCAGATCGTCGTCATTATTTAGACAACTTAAGGTGTTTAAGAACGCCAAATTTTAAAATTAAAGCGATTTAAAGAAAAATTAATATTTGATTTTTGTGCACAGCCCAGTGATTTTAGACTCAAAACAACTAATTCCTTTTACATAATTATTAGATCACAAATACCCCACACGATTTACATGAGATTTTGAGTTTCATTGAATTTTTATTTTACCATCAAAAGGTTGCAATTTATAAATTATTGATTAAAAATTAAAAGAGAACAATAGCTTATAAATGAATAATTCTTAAAGGGTGCAAGGTTGATTTTTGTCAATATATGTATTAAAAAATACAAGTTTTTAAAATCGTAGAGCAGAAACTAATTGTTGAATACAGTTTATAATAAGCCAGGAAAATAATTTAAAAATCTTACTCACTGCTAAAAAACAGGGCAGGCTTTAAACCAATTACATAGTAAAAAATTTGCGGAATGAATTGCGGAGTGAATGCGGAGTGGATGACTTGTAATTAGTTTAATCCCGCTTGGAGTGAAATTCACTCCAAACATTATTTTATATGAACAATTCAAAAAATTCACTCTGAATAAATTTTAGATATAAGGACCGTGCATAATACATTTGATTATTACAAAAATTGTTGTTATTATTATTAATATTATTATTATTATTAATAATAATATCATTATTATTTAGATTTATAATAATATAAATAAAAAAACAGAAAATTGCGTTTGGAAGTACATATTATTTATTTATTACTTTCGTTAACCTTAAGTACTATGAACGCAGGATAAAAGTTACCTATTCTTGAGGATTTAACTCCTCCTTAAGACAAATCAAGTCAAGAGTTTATCACATTAAAATATGGTAGGTTGGCCTTAAAATTAGTAACAGTGTTTTATTATTAAAGTTTATTTTTCCGAAGTAATTGTAGAAATGTTTATTTATCAACCACTTAAGATATTATGAAAACAAAATACAACCAGTCCGTATGTTTACAGTATTAGGAGATTGTGAAAATATAGAATTAAATCAGATTGCTCTTTCATTCTACAATGACTAGAAACTGCTTATGTAGTATTTTTGCTCTTTATAGTATTTACAATTTTAGTTTCTCGATAAGGTTTTTTGCACGATGTTATAAAGAATGAACGCTTGTAATTTCAAATTATCTAAGACGTGTCCGCTAAATAAAATAAAAAATAAAATTCCGTCATCATGATAAGACCCCCTTGCTATAAAGATTAAAGCAGTGGTCTAAAGAAAACGTATTTTGGGGTTCGAATCCCAATGACAGCCTCTTTTTTATACGCTGTTCTAAATAATTCGAGTTGAACATGATGTGTCTGCAGTTATCTAGATTAGTACGAAATATATTGTTTTCTCTGTTTTTGATAAATATCATCTTAAATTATGCAACATTGAAAAATAAACTTATTCATATTTTAAATTATAGTTAAAAAAAATGTTATGATTTGTGTCATATTAAATATAATTTTTGGCAAATGCCATATTTACTTTTAAATGATATTTGGGACACAAAGAACAAATGCTACGTAATTAAAAAAAAACAATTGTTCTTTTATTTAACATGTACCGAAAAAACAACCTATCAGCAAAATTCGAACCACAGATTTTAATGCTCCGTATACAGATGTGTCGACCCTTACTCCCAAACAAAATGTGTGATTCACCTTACATGAGTTTGTCCTTGTGAATATAATGAATACATACTATGTAGTATTATTCTTATTGTTTTTAGAAGATATCAATAAGTCATACATTTTTACCACCTAGTTTCAACAATTATAATTAATGTTTGGATATTTAATTAATTTAGATTTTATCAAAATCAAATTTTAATATGTCTAAATAGGTGTAAAGAATTATTTGAAAAGCTGTATACATCCATAGATAAATATGTGGTAACTTTAAAATACAAAATTGTATGACCTCATCATTATTTAATATGAAGCATGCAGTCGACATTTTTCTAAGTTAAAATACTCCAAATCTTCGATGTAAGCAGTTCAGTTATGACATACGATCCGGCTTTATTTTATTTTCTTAAGATTTTAATTGGTAATAAAACGTGACTGTTAAAGAAACACTGTTTCAAGAATTGTAAGACCAACCCACTATATCTTATTTTGATAAACACTCTGACTTGATTTGTGTTAAGGAAGAGTTAAACCCTCAAGAATAGGTAACTTTTATCCTGTGCTCATAGTACAGTCATGCAAATAATTTTATAATTATATTGTAAAGATGTAGAAGATTTAGGTTATATGTTAAATTTAATCTATTGTGTTTAATGAATTATAATAATTTCTGTAAGTTAAATCGATATTCACTCCGAACATCTATATTCACTCCGAAATTGATGAGAAATCACCCCGCAATTAATCCTCTAAAAAAAACTCCAAGTTAACTCCGAGCGAGGAGTGATTTTTGTTTTCACTCCGAAACCCCGAGTGATGGGAGTGAAAATTCACTCCGGATCCACTCCCGATTTTTTACAGTGTAAGTATGTAAGAGTTCAATATGATGGATATACGGTGAACTTTATAAAATTGCACGTTGAGGAAGGATGGCCGTTCAAAAGAGGTGTCCGTTCAGAGAGATTTTACTGTAATTTGTTTCTAAAGTTAGTTATAAGTCATTGCCCTCATTTGTCAAACGGAAAAAATTATTACATAGACCGAAGTGATTCAAATAAATTATAACGGTGTTGAAATTACTTTTTTGCCAATCCACTAACTCCTAAATGTATTTTTAACTAATTTTTTATTATTATTAATTCTGTTCTAAATAGACACAGAAACCTCTGTATATAAAAAAAGCGCATTAAAGAAACAAAATTATCGATACAGTATTAGCTACATTAATCCATATAAAATTGAAGAAACTGCGATGAGCTGTATCTATATAGTTTTCGGACATCCTGTATAAGGTTCCAAAATACCTATCTTGATGAATGTTATTAAAGTTGACATTTATAATATACAACAAAGCACCATTTTCAATTTTCTGAAATCTATTAACTATAGGTACAATTTAGACCCTTAATATTGAACGCATGTTTGGTAAAGAGCTACGTACTTAAAATTTAAAATTTATTAACCCTTCTAATAAAAGCACATGTAATTCGACCACCCACAAAGCACTACTACTTCTAACATAAGCTTAACTGTGTTTACTTTAATTAGAAATCTAAATAAAAAAGCTAAACATTAAAAAGTGGTAACCTCAAAAATAAGTTATTGTAGCTAATTAAGAAGTAACTAAGAGAATTAATTTCATAATGTAATAACCACTCCACATTTAGAAGAATTTTAATCCAAATAGAAGAAGCTTTGACTACTAAACTATGGCACACATCCCGAACTGCTTATATACAATACGAAATTTTTGGCGCGAAAAATAAATTCGAAAAACTAAGCAAAATCGCATAATGCCATAAAAATATTTTCTAAATCAATTCCAATAATTAAAGCGATAATTAAAACATTTCTCTCCAAAGAAACAGCATACCAATTTCATTTTGATTTAGAAAATATTATATTTAACAAAAAAGACTGCGACTGCAATAGTAAAATTAATCATGAGAAACTAGAAGCTAGTATAAATATATAAACAAAAATGTAATTCAAATGATTAAATACTGTTGTCTGACATTTTCATAAATATCTTGTATAAAGAACGGCAAACCGGAAGCAACTGTTTGCCCTTCTTCCGTGAGCCACGCTCCTCAAAAAGATTATGATCGATGGTAAATAAATACAAATATTGTGAGTAGACTTGCGTGCTTTTTGCTGTGACTGCAAATGTCCGGATTGTTTTTTCTTTGGTTTTATTACTTTTTCAAAGCAAACACGATTTAAATCTTTCATTTTTTAAATAATTCATATCTCCCATTTCGTTAAACAAATAAAGGCCTACAATTTCCGCAGAACAATTTCAATTCTCTAATTTTTATTTGTTCTTCTATTTCCGACAGAAGTAAATCAAGAGTTATGAATTAAATATTTGTTGTTGGTTTTCATAAACGCTATTTTCTCTTTATTTTGTTTGCAAAGGATTAAATGGAAATATTGATAATACAAAGAAAGAAAAACTGTTTATGAATATAGATTAATAAATATTTTTTTGTTTTGTAATATTGAAAAAATATTTACGAAACGGTATACTGGGATTTGTCACAGGAACTTAAAATTTTACTAGTCCACTTTAAATGTTAAGATCCGGATTTTAAACCATTATTTTTTTTAAAGAAAATTAGCTCTCATTATTTAACAATTTAGTTACGTATGAGTCATTACGATATGAAGCTTTAGAACTAATGCCAAGTTCTTTTTCAAACACCAAAAAGTTTTTTTTAAGTTTTTACTGAAGCCATTCCCAATTTTTGAATATTACGGTTAGGCTAAGGCCCAATTGTAAAAAAATTGTAAAAATAACGAAAACCCCAAACTAATACGAGTTAAAACCGAGTTTACATTATGTATTAGTTTAATTATAATTCTGAAATTTTAGTGCTTTGTTTATTGTAATTATTTGGAAAAATTCGAGTATGGAATTCGGAAAAAAATTGATCGATTTCCAATTAAGAAATTCAGAAGGAATAACACATGATTATTGCGCATAAAAAAAAAGTTCGTTTATAACTATAAACATTGCACTATTTTTCAATAATTATTCTGTTACATATTTGAAATTTGTTCTTTTTTCGTGTAGTCTATATATAAAGTGGACATACAGTATATAAAAGCATTTCATCATCGGTACCGATTTTTTTTAAATCGTTAGACTTCAAATAACAGCCTATTTAATAAATTATATTATTCGACACTTGTAATACATAGTTTACAAAAGAAAGCATGCTAAAATTTTCAAGTCTGACCTTATTTGAAGTCGGTGTGCAGTTCTACCAGGATATTCTTCTGAAAAGAAAAATATATATGTATTAATTTTTTTTTATTACATATATGTATATTCGAACTAGTGGAATCATGTGATCAAATGGCAACCAATTTGATAAAAGAATACAATAAATATAACGGGTTATTAAATTATTAGTTTTAAAAAGATTTATAATAATTTAACAAAGTAAATAATTATTTAAACTTAGTTTAAATATTTTTAGCTTTATTAAATAAGTTGTTTTGATTAATATTATATCAGTCATTCACTGGTATTGTTTTTTGTAATACTCAAGCTAGTAAATGACCAACTAATTTGAGATACTAATATATTCTTTTGTTTGTTAACATTACAAAAAAGATACAAAACAATAAGACATGTAGAATAAAAAAAGAAACATTCAGATTAAGTTGCAATTGAAAAAAGAGAGAATCTTTATGGTTAACAAACTAAATAGTTTGTGTCCCAAAAAATGATATAAAAAGAAAAGAGTTAAAAAAACAAAGCAATTGGAATAAAATGTTAAAGATTAATTTTTTTTTATACTTACACATATTTTTAAATTACTTATTACCTAGTGAATAAATAAATTTTACCAAATTTTATAAATTATTCGTTCTTAATGCCTGCTATTTTTTAAAGCAATTTTACAAAATCTATAAATTAAAACTTGATAATATAATAACTACACTTTGATAATAGATTTGATTAAGCTATTTGTAAAAGTCTTTCCTTCCGTTGGTTATTTAACGCCCAACAGAATATAAACGAACATTTCCTATAATGAGAACTTCACGAATCATTAAGTTATGACCCAAATTAACGGGGGTAATTCTTAGGGGTAATGCATGCCCTATGCAGTGTATACTATTCTACTCATTTAGTTCAACACGATACGCCTAATATAAAGAATAGGGGGAAGCAATAAGGGTAGATTTGAATAATTCATATCTTACTATGACATCTGTTATAAGAGCGTAACTGCATTAGATCGCTACTTCATCAATTGTGCTTTTTAACAATTTTTTTCGTTTGTTGGAAATAAAAAGATTTTCGCAGCTTTATGCAGGATTTACGCAGAATTAACGCTAATTACAATGCGATAGACACCTGTTATTTCCAGATTTTTGGACTGTTGTTTAATTGAAATCCAGGGCGATTGTTATATGAAATGGAATGGGCTTGATTTTATTTTTGCTTACATTGAACCGGTTTTAAAATTATTTAATCGGGTTTTTGATTGAACGCTTGAAAATTTACATTTTAATTCGCAACCACTCTAATTAAGCCCATAATTTATTCAAAGCGACATCAATGGCTAGCGTTATTTGTTCTTTCCAAACTGTCGATCTATGAATATTTATTGTAAATTAATAAATCTTACTCCCAGAAATGAATGTCCGATTTGTAATTTTATAAAAATTAAGAAAAGTATGTTTTGAACATTGACAAGTAATTTTTAAATTTTACTACAAAACTTATATTATTAATTGGTAAATAAAATAAAGGGTAATAGCGTATAAGCAGGGGGTTATGGGCTAAAGTTCATAATGGTACAAAAGTGGTCCTAACGTGGTTTATGAGATCGTAAAATACATGTTCCATTGTGACCTGTCACCTGAAAAACCCGAAGTTGACCACTGGTTAAGAAAAATGACCAATATGGGCACAATCTTACAACTCAAGTTTTATGAAGATCTATTATAAACCACATTACATGAACTTATGGTCAGGTTTGTGCAGCTTAGTCCAAAATGGTACTACTTGGTCTCCATAACATCTAATCCAACGCTAGGGGCAAATTAAAAACCAAAATACATATGGCGATTTCTCTACCACACATTGTTAGAGCCCAGTAATAAAATTTAGTTAAAGAATGGTTTACTTGAATCAAAACTACTGCCGATATAAATGTATCGAAAAATCTGTTATCAGACTTTGGCACTAAGAAAACAATCATTAAATAATGGTTCTCTCTTAGAAAGGTTCCTTTTATTAATAACTGCAACATAGACTTTGTGACAAATTGTTAAAATTTGGTAGATTTAATTTAATTCTTGTCGTAATAGCCTTAATTAATATATTTTTCTAAAAGTCCTTCAATTTAACTTATCTCTCATAAAATATTTTTGAAAAAATGGACACTTATTTGTGGACAAGGAAAAATTCCAAATCAAACATTTATTTTTGGACAAAGGGAGTATTTTTTTTAAATTTTATATCAATTTTAAACTCAAACCAAAAAACCGTGGTTGACAAATTAGAAGAATAGAGATAGCGCTGAATAGTGAGTTGTTTCTTCTACATATTTGTTACTACATTGCTTTACACGGGCGACGAGTCAGTGAATAAACGCTCTTGTCAAGGGGAAGAAACAACACTGAAATATTATGTAAACACGTGACTAGGATAAAATTCAAATAGGAACAAGCGAGCGACAGGTCATTGTATATGTAAAACATGCAACGCTAGTTGAAAAATATGAAGCAAATTTTGAAACTATTGCAATATACAAATGTAATCACTTATTTCGTTCCGAAATAGCAACCGTCCATGTACTTATAATTTAAGTTCTTGCGATCTTTAAATTTTCAACGGCATTGAATTATAAAAAGATCTCAAGATTATCGGTGAAATGTTAAGAATTAATGTTGTCGAATGGAAGGACATATCGATTCGTTAAGACAGCTTTTGGTTTATCAAGACGTGGAAAATCTTTATCCTCGATTGAAACAAACGTGAAGGGTAAAGGGAACAGATTGTCACATTAATTGAAGGGGCAGGATTGTTGTGAGTACCCCAGAGACTTCAGTCAATTTACACTTTGCACAACACGATACAGCTCATTGCACATTTGGTTACGCTTCGAATACAGGTTCGGGATACTAAATCTGATGCAGGACCGCATTTTATTCATTTTCACTTTTTTCCTGAGAGTCCAATAAAAATTTTATTCTTCTAAGTTTTTCCATTGAAACTTTAAATGAACAAATAGCACTAGCAGTACTATAAAATCACTAAAAATTGAATATTTATTTGTCTAATAAACATTTGACTTAAAATTAGATTGAAATACAAAGTGTGATTCTGTTTTGAGATAATTTTTTCATGATATCAGTTCTATGAATAAATTAAATTTTTATTTAAGGGCACATAATGAAATTCGTAGAAAATGTATGTTCTTTATTATTTAGATTTTAGAAGAGGTTCTTTGACTTAGTTTTGTACTGCTAAAGTTTTGAAACTTGCGACTAACAAGGAAAATTATGGAATTCTTTATGGAGTTAATTGTTACATTTAATTTAATCATAATGTTCACGTCCAATATCTTATAATATGTTAATGTTCACTGGAATTGGACACAATAAAACAACAAATTGTTAACTTGCAACGTTTCGTTTCTTTATTGAAACTTTATCAAGCAACTGAAAATTAACAAAGTATAACAACAATAACTACAAGTATTTTATAAAATAATATAAATTATAAAATACCTTAACAACACAAAAAGAAAGTTAACCATTAAAACTCAATGGTGGAAAATGAGTATTGTTAATATGAATGTAAAAAGTTCAATTAATCATTTTATAAACAAAACAATTCTGTAGTTATCAAATTACCAGGTAAAGTATAGAAATCGCATTATACAAACAAAGCCTGAAACCTTTTTTAATTAATTTTTTTTTCTAAAAGTTTTACGTTCGGTTTAAAATTTATTTATATATCGGCAAATAATTGTTTTGCCTTCAAACTGTTACGAATTTCTAGATCAAGTATAATTAAAATGTCAAATGCTATTAACATTTAAAGAAATTAACAGAAAGATGTTCTGTGACCAATTTTCTAATGTTATTTAGATACATATTTTTTAAAAAAATAATATAATTAAGTTACCCGCTTTGTAATATGTCAAGTTTTATTATAAAATGACTTCTTTACGTTACTAAGAGATCCACCTCAAATATCTTCATTTTGAATCGTAAAGAAATAACATAATTTGTTATTTATATATTTTACAATTGTCAATCACAATATAACAACTTACATTCAATAATCATCATGTTAGGGTTTGTCGTTTTCTCATAGAAAATTATACAATTCGAAAACCGGTTTTGTATAAATCCTAACATCCACGATAAAAAAAACGGTATGGAAATAACAATAAATAAATACATCCAAGAACCTGAAGAAGTGACTTCCTCTGGTCCTCATATATTAAAGAATGAGTTTTTGGTTTTAAATAGAAGAAAAAAAATTTAGATTTATTATTTAATGCTTTAACGACAATTAGGCCCAGTTCAATAGCAAGTGAGCAAGTTTTTTTTATTTCTGATGTCCAAAGTAAGGATACGACTAAGACTAAATTCATTGACGATTTATGTTTTTTGAAGTCATATTTAATTTATTAATTTGTTTACAATTTTTTACATCAAAACTCTCGAATCAACAAATGGGTCATTCATTGGACGTTTTACCCTGTCTTTTTTATCTAAAAAAAAACGATTTGACCAGTTCCTTTGGAAAAGTTAAAATTTCAAAACCGTTTATTAAAAAATCTGTTTTTATATTTACCCTAATGCAGATGTTTTAATCTACGATTAAAATTGTAATATTTAAAAAAAAGTAGTTCTCTAATAATTATACACTTTTATATAAGCAGATAGGAACCATTTAACAATTGTATGTTTACATAAAATAAATGAAATTGATCCATCTCTGTTGCCGGAGCAGATATCTGCAAATCGTACGATGTATGTAGGAAGTTTAGTAACAGTGAAACGTACAAATCGTAGGGCCACAATGATGTATGACCTCTTTACCCTATATAACGTTCACATATTCACTGTATTGAGTTCTGAAACAGCCATTCATCATTATGCTATCAACTAATCCCTTTTATTAATTTCATCGGTGTTAATAAAATTGTTTACATTACAGAACCCATTAAATTCGGAGTAAACCGATTGATGGCCAAAACGACCGACATGGACGAAGAAAAAGTATTAAACAACAATAACTCAAAGTATTATCGAACGGGCGAAGAAGTCGCCACAAATTGTCAGAGCGGAGACGAAATGCTTTCGCCGGTTCCAAATCAAGAAAATCATTGGGAAACTGCTTCTCCGAGACCGTCTCCAAGCACGTCGCCCGAACTCGAAGTAGATTCGCCGCCGCATTCCAGAACGCCCTCTCCCTTGCCCTCGTCCATAACGGAAATTTCGAAAAACTCGAGTCCTTTAAAGAAGTCGGAAGCGTTTTCCGTCAGCGCTCTGTTAAGACCGGACCGTCCCAAAAACAAATTAGATTCTTATTATCAGGAAACGATATCGGTCACAAGGTCTTACTTGTATCCTCCGTTCGTCGATTTACTGCGGGACGCACAATTAAAGTCAGCACAGGACTACGGAAATCACTTTCTACCACGACATTTTGTTCATCCAGGTATAATTCCTTCGGGAATATATCCTCCTAAAGACGGAGACGACAGACAATTTCTACCGACGCCGACGTCTTTGTATTTTAGTGCGATGGCTGCGGCCATGGCTAATGGTCAATCTGGGACGCAAACAGGACAATATCCTTCTCAGCACTCAGACGAATTTTACCGTTTGAGACATCATTTCATGAACAATTCTGCGGGGATACATCCGCATCATCACCATTTGCTTATGAGACCTGGAATGATGCCCTTAGGTGATGTGTATTCTTGTATAAAATGTGAAAAAATGTTTTCTACGCCTCACGGGCTGGAAGTTCACGCTAGAAGGTCGCATAATGGCAAACGGCCGTTTGCTTGCGAACTTTGTAATAAAACTTTTGGACATGAAATCAGCTTAAGTCAACACAGGTAAGTGTAATATAATGCCTAATGATGCTCTAACAACTACACAAAATTATAATTTCTTGGTATTGATCATTTAAAAATTTTAAAAAAATTTATTCAAACTAAATATTATACCATTTTTTACTTTAATGAATAATTTTTTTACTATACATTATTATAATTGCCTAAAAATGAAAATTTATCTCGCTAATAATTGTTTTTTATAAATCGCTGCAATAAATAATAGAGTAGGTAATAATTCGAAGAAGAAATGATTAATTTTGGTTTTTGATTGTTTCAGGGCTGTTCATAATGTTGAAAAGGTGTTTGAGTGCAAACAGTGCGGGAAATCGTTTAAAAGGTCTTCGACACTATCGACGCATCTCCTGATTCATTCCGACACAAGGCCGTATCCTTGTCAATATTGTGGCAAAAGGTTTCATCAGAAATCAGATATGAAGAAACACACTTACATTCACACTGGTATGTAATTTTTATATTTTTTATCTGAAATTGTTAAATTATTTTTAATTTTAAGAAAAATGATAATAATTGGCATTTCTTAAATTACGAAAGTAAATGAAAAATAAAATTTGTAAAAATCGGCAGAATCCAGATTTTATTTCAATAGATAGATCATTAAAAATTAGAGGTAGCACTCGTTGACTTTGAGTTAGATTGACGCTTTAGAATTTGAGAAAAATGCAAAAAAGTGAATAGAGCTTGAAACACGAATTTCTTTCTTGTTTTGAGGCATCTGATGGCTGAAAAACTTGTATCAAAAGACGAGCAATCGAATGCATCACCGTTTAACCGCCCTTAATAGTAAATAAATAAAATTGCTACTAATTTTAATGCACAATTAATTCATGTAGGTTCAATAATAAAGAAATAGAAAACTCTTTTGGTCAACCAGCTCATTTGTTAAAAAAAAGGGTTTAATGTATGCACACACGTTTCATTTTTTTTGTTTGTACTTGAATTATTTCAATTCTTCTTCATTACATACAATTTTTCTGTGTGGTCTATTATTAATTTTAATTTAATTCATTTTTTGACGACTTTATAACCGACTACTTAAGTGCACCATTATAAAACCCTTTAATCTGTATTACTTAAACGCAATTAAAAGTAATCCCACAATTTTCTTCCATGATTAACAAGAAATGCATCCGACCAACAGCACTACACAAATAAGATTTCTGTTTTCATTTCAACTGTATAAATACGAATGTGTGGTTGTATGTATGTAATAGATGATTAGTGGATTCCGATAAGCAAACCTTTAAAAGTAATACTCCCTCTATGCTAAAATATCTGTAACATTTGATCTTATTTATTTAAAAAAATCTTAAATTAATTCCAGAATTAAGGGTATTGTAATGAACTACCATTAAGAACTTGTAAGTCTACCAGAATAACATAATTATACCATGGCTTATTTTTTAAAATAAGCTGGCTGCGATCTCCTGAATAAAAAATATTTTTTGAATACACCCGCCCAAATTTGACACACTAGCGTGTGCAAAATAAGTAAAACAAGTCATAGAGGCCATTATTTTCAATATTATCCATATTTTTCATAAGACGAATAAATCTCTTGCCATGGAATATGATATGCAAATTGGAAACTATTTTAATAACCAAAAGATGTTTTACTGTTATTTTTTGGATAATATACAGTGACCGCTAGATAAGTCGTGCTATATGGGTTTTTTCTTATTAGTAGCAGTATGAAGATTTGGTATTGTATAAATACGTAGCCGCATCCCAAACTATTATCACATTATCAGTTTGGTCATTACAGACTTTATTTTAAAACACACACACAAAAAAAGTCATTAGAAGAAGTCTTACATAGCAATCAAGTTATTAACAAACCATATTAATAAACATTAATCAAAATTAAAGTTTAGTGTGGTGCCCTCTTCGATTGATACACAAAATGGTTCTATCGTTAAGAGCTCTTGAAACATTTTTCAGCATCATAGGTTTTATTTCAGCAGCACACGCTTTTATGGTATTTTATAGATGATCAATAACCCTGAATGGACTTTTCAAAAAATCCCGCAAGAAGAAATCGCGTCAGTCAGGCGACCTCGGTGGTCAATAGTTTTAAATATTTTGAAATTCATTTTTCAGAAATAGAACCTATGACGCTACAAAATGTTGCAAGGGCTCTTCACGATAGAACCATATTGCTCAGGAGGGTACCGCAGAAAACTTTAAAATTTTATTAAAATGTATTAATAATATTTTTTGTTATTATTTTAACTATCATGTAAAACGTTTTCTAATAACTGTTTCCTGTATCTTTCAAAATAAAATCTGTAATGCTCAAACTTTAATTTTAGCACCTACCTCCCAACACCTTTGAACGCAATATAATATTATAAGGTACCAAAATTTTCATAGTACTGGTACTGGGTGTAATATAACTATGCTTCATTGTTGATAATTTTTTGCACAAAAATTATTGATTTAATAACAAATTATTTTAGGTTTCAAATGTAGAGAATATTAAGGCAGTTAATGCATTGTGTTAGCGAAATTTCCACCCTCACTCGCAACCGCATTTTGGAGCTCCTTCTCGAAATGCGAGACAGCGCTCTTCCAGATACCATTTGAAATTGCTTTGATTTTATCCGTTATGGGTTTTTTTTCAATTTATTGATGCTATTGAGTCACGTTTGGTAGGCTCAGTCTTTGAGATATTCCCATAGGAAGAAATCCCAACTATTCAAATCAGGTGAACAAGGTGGTCAATCAATGCCAACGCCAAACTATCTGGAAGCTTTGTCTATGTTGAGTGTTGTTAATGACTATTTGCAGTTGAATTTTATATGGAAATATATTCGATTTATTTATAATAATATTATGCCCACATACTGAAAGGACCCGATGCCAGTCTGGTTGACATGATTGACTGACTTTCGAATAATTTGCTCCATAAAAATCAGCAAAATTGTCAAAATTCAATCCAACTTACTGATTTATGGTCTTCTTGTCCTTTCTCAGCTCTGAATCTGGCCAGCACTTTGTACGAATCAGAGACAACGCGGTAATAATTTTGGACGATATTCACCCAATTGGGAATTAAATTAATGGTCTTAGTGGACGACATTGTTTTGATTGTAAACAAATCAAAACTCACTGCTTTATGTTTACAACATTACACAGAAAAACACAAATTCGTTTTTCACAATCTACGATCAGACTTATTTTACACCCAGTACAGTAAAACCTCGATTATCCGGATTCGGACTCTGCGAAAATTAAACCCCGGTATTTCTTACTAAATATTTTATTATTTTATGTTGTATTTTGCAATAAAAATTGTTTTTTTGCTTTGTGGATTTTAAGATAATATGCAACTGTTTTATTTAGTGATTAATTTTTGTTGCGTTTCTGGTAAACATATACCTAACAATATGACCAACTTTTTCCCTGTTAAAACGGGACGCTTTGTATTCGTGCTTGAAACCGAGTGTGCACATTCGAGCTCAAAGTGGCACATTCCGATCTCGGGAAAATGAAGCGCGCCGCTCCGCGTCGCGCTTCATTTGCCTCCCTCGCTCGGAAATGTGCCACTTTTCGCTCGAATGTGCACATCTTCGTAATTATTAGATATGCCTACTTTTTTCTTAGCTCTTTCAAATCAAAAAAATAAAGTTTAGTGTGGTAAATATCGATTTTGTTCGAAAAGTGTATTTACCATTGCAATGAGTGGAAGGAGCGAAAAGATACGACAATCTCATATGTACGAGTGAGAGGAAATGATAAAAATTGTTTAACCTACTTTCCGTCAATTTGATTCGTCAAATAATTGTGAATCGTGCTTAAAACCGAGTGCGCACATTCTAGCTCAAAGTGGCACATTCCGATCTCGGGAATATGAAGCGCTCCGCTCCGCGTCGCGCTTCATTTGCTTCCCTCGCTCGGAAATGTGCCACTTTTCGCTCGAATGCGCACATCCTCATATTTATTATAATTGCCTATATTAATCTTCTATTCTTCAACTCAAAAAATTAAAAGTCGATTTAAATTAGATTAATTTTTTGTTTGAAAAAGATTATAGATTTTCTTTCTTTTGATAAATTATTATGTTGCTCTTCTGCACGCCTAATTTAAGTAGGGACAGTTGGGGTACAATGGAACGCGGGGTACAATGGAACAACGACGATTAATATTCAAATACCAAACGAATTCGCGGGTTTCTGTTTTGAGCGCTTACAGTGCCTAACTATCGACACGGGAATGCAGTGAAATTAGGCCGCTCTGCAACAATAAAGTACTGAGAAGAAAAAAATAGTTTTCATTAGTAAAAAGTTACATTTTCTTATTCAAAAACTATTGTTTTTACTGAAAAAGTGTACTAGTAAGGTATGTGATATTTTTTTACATAAATTTTAATCATATTGACTATTTAATACAGTTGAATATAAAATGGAAATCATTACCAAGTTTTTAAAACTCGCGTTTGATACTTTTGAAACGTTATGGGGCACCTTGGAACGCGACACAATAGAACACTGCAACATAGAACCCCATTTATTTTATTGGTTTTTTGTTGCAGATTTTAAACTCATATTGGTTAGAGAGCATATGAGAAAAAGTGATAGGGATCTGCATAGTGAGACTAATATGTGAGAGGCTTTTACTTTCCTCCAAAACCTAACATGGCAATAGTGTCAATTATAGATATAAAAGTGTTGTTGCCAAGTTCATGCTTAGCAAGCAAGAGTGTTAAAGAAGTATTTCATTGGTTAATAATTTATTTTAATATACTTTATGATCTTACGCGATTTATTGGCCATGTTCCATTGTACCCCAGACCTGAGGCACAATGGAACAAAAAAAGTTTTTTACAACCACGTAAATATTTTAGGTTTAAGATTAATTTTTAATCTCTTTTTTGTGTTCAATCAACAGTTTTAGGTCTGTTCTTAATTGTTTTAAGCAGAAATTATAAAAATATAAAACACAGATTTTTCTAAAAATCGAAATAACTTTTTCGTTCCATTGTACCCCAAATGTCGCTAATTCTAAAACCGTAGTTGCGCTCTCAAAATTTTTTCTTGGGGTTTTCCTTATTTTTCATAGTTTTTCACTTTTTTCATTAAGAAATTCACGAAAAATTAATTTGTATTTAAATAAGGAGGCAAAAATGAAATGCTTGTTAGGATTTCTTAATATTCAGTATAGTAATTGACAATTTTTTGAAAACGGCACATTTTGGCGTCCCGAATGATTGCTTGGGGACAACGGGACAGATGATCTGATAACGGAACCGTCCCGTTCAAAACAGAACGTATGGTCACATTATATATAGCTAATTTGGCGTTTTTTTTTCTGTACATTCAATTTCGACTATCCGAATGAGCTGCAACAATAATTAGTCCGGATAACCGAGTTTGCACTGTACTAATGAAAAAGCAACCCATATAGCCCGACTTATCTGGCGGTCTACGTTCGTTGTAAAAAAAATTCTATCAGTTTAGGATAAAATGTGACACCTATTTTGGACAGAGGAAGCACAAATTCTCTTCGCCATTCTTAACTAAAAATTAGTTAAAACCAAACGATTTTGACTAAATTAAAATGTTCATAGAGCAATAAATAATAAATGATTTTTGACAGACCGAAGAAGCAAAAGAGTGAACGGGAAAAAGGCGACGCGTCGCGTAGACGTAGAATATCAGTGTATGCAGCATTAAGTTTAGGAACAATAAAGCGAGTTTCATATAAACCGCAAGGTTGCTGAGAGCATGAAATTATTACCCTCCGCCTTGTCTAATTAGTAAATAATTTACTGGTAAGCCACGCCGGCAATTAATAACGCCCGTTACTCTGAAGGCGCGAGAACTTAGAAGGGTTAAGGCGAATACAATATTGATGCACTCCGAGATATTTCACTGAATACGTTTAATGAAAAATTAAGATTTATGAGTATTTTAAAGGCACAACACTTGTTTAAATTATGCAAGGCTATACGACATCACGAATCGCAAATATCTTACGTCCAATAAAATGACTCCCTGCGTTAAAAATAATACGAAACGCCGCATCGTTTCTTGTTATCAAATCAATTAATGTCTCTGCAGAGTTTCTTTAATTAGACTTTTTGCAATTAAGAAAAACTCCATTTTTAAAATTACCCGAGAGCTGGCATTTCTCGAAGGGTAATTTTGATTGTATCTCGAAAAACAGGTTGCTTTTCCTAAAAGGAGATTCGCTTAGTATTCTGTTTTTTTAATTGCGAAAGCCCTGCATGCGAAGTGTCACTTTTTCCTCCATCGTCGTCCCTGGCCAATTACAGACGCTACCGTCGCACTTTCATTTGTTACTACGTCTCGACGGATTTTTATATCGCTAATTACTTTCGAGGCACGTACTACGGCTAAGTGAAAAGAGCTTTTTTGATTCGTATTCAGAAAAAGCTACTCTTTTTCTTGCTTCTTCTCCCCAAAATGCACTTCATCAAATTTCATAAATTTTAGAACCCACGTCGATAAAAAAAATTATGTTTTTTTCAAATAGCTGTCAAATATCTTTTAAGAAGATTCAAAATTTGCTAAAGTTTCTCTTTGTCTGATAAAATTTCTTTTAAATAATTTAGTACCTAGTCCGTTTTTCTAATTTAATTTGCTTTAACGCCAAACTATCTGGAAGCTTTGTCTATGTTGAGTGTTGTTAATGACTATTTGCAGTTGAATTTTATATGGAAATATATTCGATTTATTTATAATAATATTATGCCCACATACTGAAAGGACCCGATGCCAGTCTGGTTGACATGATTGACTGACTTTCGAATAATTTGCTCCATAAAATCAGCAAAATTGTCAAAATTCAATCCAACTTACTGATTTATGGTCTTCTTGTCCTTTCTCAGCTCTGAATCTGGCCAGCACTTTGTACGAATCAGAGACAACGCGGTAATAATTTTGGACGATATTCACCCAATTGGGAATTAAATTAATGGTCTTAGTGGACGACATTGTTTTGATTGTAAACAAATCAAAACTCACTGCTTTATGTTTACAACATTACACAGAAAAACACAAATTCGTTTTTCACAATCTACGATCAGACTTATTTTACACCCAGTACAGTAAAACCTCGATTATCCGGATTCGGACTCTGCGAAAATTAAACCCCGGTATTTCTTACTAAATATTTTATTATTTTATGTTGTATTTTGCAATAAAAATTGTTTTTTTGCTTTGTGGATTTTAAGATAATATGCAACTGTTTTATTTAGTGATTAATTTTTGTTGCGTTTCTGGTAAACATATACCTAACAATATGACCAACTTTTTCCCTGTTAAAACGGGACGCTTTGTATTCGTGCTTGAAACCGAGTGTGCACATTCGAGCTCAAAGTGGCACATTCCGATCTCGGAAAATGAAGCGCGCCGCTCCGCGTCGCGCTTCATTTGCCTCCCTCGCTCGGAAATGTGCCACTTTTCGCTCGAATGTGCACATCTTCGTAATTATTAGATATGCCTACTTTTTTCTTAGCTCTTTCAAATCAAAAAAATAAAGTTTAGTGTGGTAAATATCGATTTTGTTCGAAAAGTGTATTTACCATTGCAATGAGTGGAAGGGAGCGAAAAGATACGACAATCTCATATGTACGAGTGAGAGGAAATGATAAAAATTGTTTAATCTACTTTCCGTCAATTTGATTCGTCAAATAATTGTGAATCGTGCTTAAAACCGAGTGCGCACATTCTAGCTCAAAGTGGCACATTCCGATCTCGGGAAAATAAAGCGCGCCGCTCCGCGTCGCGCTTCATTTGCTTCCCTCGCTCGGAAATGTGCCACTTTTCGCTCGAATGCGCACATCCTCATATTTATTAGAATTGCCTATATTAATCTTCTATTCTTCAACTCAAAAAATTAAAAGTCGATTTAAATTAGATTAATTTTTTGTTTGAAAAAGATTATAGATTTTCTTTCTTTTGATAAATTATTATGTTGCTCTTCTGCACGCTTAATTTAAGTAGGGACAGTTGGGGTACAATGGAACGCGGGGTACAATGGAACAACGACGATTAATATTCAAATACCAAACGAATTCGCGGGTTTCTGTTTTGAGCGCTTACAGTGCCTAACTATCGACACGGGAATGCAGTGAAATTAGGCCGCTCTGCAACAATAAAGTACTGAGAAGAAAAAAATAGTTTTCATTAGTAAAAAGTTACATTTTCTTATTCAAAAACTATTGTTTTTACTGAAAAAGTGTACTAGTAAGGTATGTGATATTTTTTTACATAAATTTTAATCATATTGACTATTTAATACAGTTGAATATAAAATGGAAATCATTACCAAGTTTTTAAAACTCGCGTTTGATACTTTTGAAACGTTATGGGGCACCTTGGAACGCGACACAATAGAACACTGCAACATAGAACCCCATTTATTTTATTGGTTTTTTGTTGCAGATTTTAAACTCATATTGGTTAGAGAGCATATGAGAAAAGTGATAGGGATCTGCATAGTGAGACTAATATGTGAGAGGCTTTTACTTTCCTCCAAAACCTAACATGGCAATAGTGTCAATTATAGATATAAAAGTGTTGTTGCCAAGTTCATGCTTAGCAAGCAAGAGTGTTAAAGAACTATTTCATTGGTTAATAATTTATTTTAATATACTTTATGATCTTACGCGATTTATTGGCCATGTTCCATTGTATCCCAGACCTGAGGCACAATGGAACAAAAAAAGTGTTTTACAACCACGTAAATATTTTAGGTTTAAGATTAATTTTAATCTCTTTTTGTGTTCAATCAACAGTTTTAGGTCTGTTCTTAATTGTTTTAAGCAGAAATTATAAAAATATAAAACACAGATTTTTCTAAAAACCCAAATAACTTTTTCGTTCCATTGTACCCCAAATGTCGCTAATTCTAAAACCGTAGTTGCGCTCTCAAAATTTTTTCTTGGGGTTTTCCTTATTTTCATAGTTTTTCACTTTTTTCATTAAGAAATTCTCGACAAATTAATTTGTATTTAAATAAGGAGGCAAAAATGAAATGCTTGTTAGGATTTCTTAATATTCGGTATAGTAATTGACAATTTTTTGAAAACGGCACATTTTGGCGTCCCGAATGATTGCTTGGGGACAACGGGACAGATGATCTGAAAACGGAACAGTCCCGTTCAAAACAGAACGTATGGTCACATTATATATAGCTAATTTGGGTTTTTTTTTCTATACATTCAATTTCGACTATCCGAATGAGCTGCAACAATAATTAGTCCGGATAACCGAGTTTGCACTGTACTAATGAAAAAGCAACCCATATAGCCCGACTTATCTGGCGGTCTACATTCGTTGTAAAAAAAATTCTATCAGTTTAAGATAAAATGTGACACCTATTTTGGACAGAGGAAGCACAAATTCTCTTCGCCATTCTTAACTAAAAATTAGTTAAAACCAAACGATTTTGACTAAATTAAAATGTTCATAGAGCAATAAATAATAAATGATTTTTGACAGACCGAAGAAGCAAAAGAGTGAACGGGAAAAAGGCGACGCGTCGCGTAGACGTAGAATATCAGTGTATGCAGCATTAAGTTTAGGAACAATAAAGCGAGTTTCATATAAACCGCAAGGTTGCTGAGAGCATGAAATTATTACCCTCCGCCTTGTCTAATTAGTAAATAATTTACTGGTAAGCCACGCCGGCAATTAATAACGCCCGTTACTCTGAAGGCGCGAGAACTTAGAAGGGTTAAGGCGAATACAATATTGATGCACTCCGAGATATTTCACTGAATACGTTTAATGAAAAATTAAGATTTATGAGTATTTTAAAGGCACAACACTTGTTTAAATTATGCAAGGCTATACGACATCACGAATCGCAAATATCTTACGTCCAATAAAATGACTCCTGCGTTAAAATAATACGAAACGCCGCATCGTTTCTTGTTATCAAATCAATTAATGTCTCTGCAGAGTTTCTTTAATTAGACTTTTTGCAATTAAGAAAAACTCCATTTTTAAAATTACCCGAGAGCTGGCATTTCTCGAAGGGTAATTTTGATTGTATCTCGAAAAACAGGTTGCTTTTCCTAAAAGGAGATTCGCTTAGTATTCTGTTTTTAATTGCGAAAGCCCTGCATGCGAAGTGTCACTTTTTCCTCCATCGTCGTCCCTGGCCAATTACAGACGCTACCGTCGCACTTTCATTTGTTACTACGTCTCGACGGATTTTTATATCGCTAATTACTTTCGAGGCACGTACTACGGCTAAGTGAAAAGAGCTTTTTTGATTCGTATTCAGAAAAAGCTACTCTTTTTCTTGCTTCTTCTCCCCAAAATGCACTTCATCAAATTTCATAAATTTTAGAACACACGTCGATAAAAAAAATTATGTTTTTTTCAAATAGCTGTCAAATATCTTTTAAGAAGATTCAAAATTTGCTAAAGTTTCTCTTTGTCTGATAAAATTTCTTTTAAATAATTTAGTACCTAGTCCGTTTTTTCTAATTTAATTTGCTTTATAGCACGTGGCATAATATTACCACTAATATTTAATCGTAAGAATTGTTTAATATTTTTGGATTAACAAATAGCAAACTACATTAAAAAAAATATATATCGGTTTTTTGATGTAAAAAATAGTGAAGAAATTAATAAACTCAAAACAACCGTTACAATTGGAATGAAATATTATTTATTTTTATAAATTAATAAAAACGTTATCGCAATTTGGTCATAAACTTTGTAAAACTAACTATAAAAAATTTAAAATTAAATATTTAGTAAATAACCTTTTGTGCAAATAATGACCGGATTATAGACCAGTGAATGACCGATTAATTAATTCGCCTTTTAAGAACGAGAAATTTATCAAAACTTTTTAAAATTTATTATAAACACTATGGCTAGATGTACCATCGAGTAGGTTTTTTATTAAAATTTCTTTTGATATTCTATAAATCGCCGGATTTTGATGGCGCTTAAAGGTTACGCCGATCTTTTTTAATTGCGTCCGTCGATGTTTCAACATTATATTGAAATCTTTCAAACTGCAATATAAATTTAATTATTTTAGCTATTCACTTCATTATTATTTTTATTTCTTTCACTTGAATGAAAAAGAAAACATACAATATTGCTTAAATAAAAATATCATAAATATAACTTAATTTGTTTAATTGTTATAAACATTATTTGTCGTAACGGACATTCACTGGTAGTGGTCATTCACTCGGCATTTATCCTACCAGACTACTAGAATTGGAGTCAATATGAACGATCGCTACGAAATATTATAGAAAAAAAGGATATCAATATATACATGTAATGGTAAATGTTAAAAGCGATAAATTTGAGTAAGCTAGGTATAAATTTTCTGAGAATTGTAGTCGTTGACAACTGTCTGTAAAGACTGGATAAAAAATCCTTGGGGAAAACGTTTAATCCGCAAGCCATACTGTGAGAACCCCTGCTTTAATCATACTGATTTACCTACACTAGTTTTTACAAATGAGCATTTAGACTTCCAAATACGCTTAGTTTAAGACAAATTAAAAATATTGATTTTGCTTCTTACACTCGTAGAATATCTAATGGCTAGTTGGTTCTTTCAAAATAATTCTGCGAAGTGCCAACCTAACCAAATATCAAACTAATGCTGATATACGGTAAACATTGCTTATTAACCACACACCCTACGCAAACGTTTCTCAAAATGAGGCAAGAAAAGATGCTAGTCCACAAAAAATATTACACTAAACAATATAAAGGCCAATTTTGACTATAGGTTCCGTTTCCGATCGTCCATCAAAACGACAATTTTCAAAAATGCTGCTTTGTCATTGATTGACGGCCAGATTATTATTGTCATTTATGAATCATATTTTGTAAAACATTTAACACAAAATATTGATTCCCAGTTTGAAAATGTTTAAGAAACGCTGCCATATGTTATAATTATCAAAAATTGTACAAATTGAAGTTTACTTTTCATTTTCTTAACATTTCTTAGTTTATTTAATATTTCTTATGATTTCAATTAAAACTTATTATAGGAGATATGATAAAATTTTGATTTAAAACTTAATAAATTTTAGAAATCAAGGTATTTTAAGTAAAAGACACGGAATCGTTCTATTTAATTGAAGGAGGTGAATTTATTGCCTATCTGCTGAGCGTGAGAATTGACTGCCACTCACACAGATTACAATTCAATACTAATATAATTATCATTATTGGCTTTTCTAATCCTGGTAGCTAATATTAGGGGTGATCCTATCGGTAACTCGACACCAGAGGAGTCTGCTGTTCTTTTGTGCGGGAGCGTGTCATTAATGGACTGGAGAGGATACCGTAAACCCCATTTTTGTTACACTTGCTACTGCATTCTAATTATATATTCATAAAAGTGCATAGAAAGACATAACGCAATTATTTTTGCTTTCAAAATTTATTAGTCTGCTTTTAAACAACATTGAAACATTTTATAAAATATGGGTAGGTATTACGTAATTTTGCTCGATATCATATCAACAGAAACATTATATAAAAAACCATTGAGTATACTTATATGTGCATTAGAAGTTATACTTGTTTGTGCTTACTAAATGAAATATGACCACATGTTATGTAGCTATCCCAGTGGTTTCCAAACTATGTTACTGCGCCTCCCTTTCAAAAGCAAAAGTTATGCCACCTCCCTATTGTTCACCTATTCTCCGATTTACACGGTAGATTAGTTCCGCAGAAAAAAGTGTAAATTGAAAAATATATTTTTAAATGGTTTTAATTCTTTAAAATTTTTAGAATTTGTATTTTTGTAAAACGTGTAAAAGCACAATTCTGTAAAAGGGGTAGCGTATAAATTGATGAATACGTGGAGTATTTATTGTGCATTTTAGTTAAAATCCGAGTGTAATTTGGTCAATTTTTGGTGCACTTTTTGTTCGAATGTGCACATACATTTTCTTTTCTTAAATCCATAAATTAATATTAAAAAATATTTAATAAAAATTACAATCCCGCACGTCCATCAACAATACCAAGTCTGTGTGAATGCATTTAAACTCAAAAATACGTAAAAATTAATTCAATTTTTAATTTATTGGACTAGGGTAGACGCACCGATTTTGGACACTATACCGTTTGTGGACACTTTGTACTTTTTTTTAATATATAAATATTATTACTATAGTAAGTGTACGAACAGCGCCCTCAAATACTTTGGAAATATATGTGATGTGAATGCGAACTTTTTTCATAACATTAGACATAAAAAAAATTAAATTAAAAATCCAATAATTAGTTTTGAATAATGCTTATCATAATTGTTAAAAATAACCTGAGTAAGTAATTAGCTATTTTGATTAATTAAACGTAATATTTTTTATTTATTCAATACATATAAACTTGAAAATACTGTAACGGATTTCCCAATCCAAATCCACTATCCAACGAGAGCAAAAGCGGTTCGTACTCGGGTTGTGAATAATAACACACAGTTGGCCACTTAATTTACAATTACAATTTATTAACACAAATAATAAACAAATTCTCCTTCACCAATAACTTAAACACTAGCACTTAACAATTATTTCGTTACTAACTAACTAACTTACGGTTCTAATACACTAACTAATTTATTTACACTCGTATATTTATTTAAACGATTGACACCCGTATGTTGTTTACATTTATACCGATAGCGATAGCGTTCACCTTGTAAATTCACCGAGCGGAGTTAAGAACATTGACATTCACGTACAACTGTTGACTTAGACTGCCGTGTAGGAGTACCGCGGAGTTTATATATGTGTCGTGGTATCTATCGAAATGGCTTCTAGAGTATTCGAGATAAATCTCCTCTACAGAGATATGGCGAATTCAAGGTAACTCAGATAGAAACCTCTAGTTAGTCGTGGCTTAAGAGATATTGAGATATATCCGCTTACTCAATATCTCATGGTCGCATGAGTATCTCGCGCTTGATTAATGTACGTCTATCACGGCTCTACACTCGATCACCGTGCCCGTTACACTGCCCCCTTCTTAGACCCATTTCGTCCCGAAATGTAAACCTCAGGCTGTGTCGATATCGGCAACTTTGTCCTCGGCTATAATGCGAAGTTCGATGGAAGCGGCAACCAACGGCTTCCCCTGTTGTCCCTCGAAAGCTGTGACAGTAGACCAGAATCTCCACGTAGGTGCTCCCAACAAAAACCTCCAACATATTCCAAAAAGTCCTCTTGCCATCTGACTGCGGGTGTAATGCAGTAGTCCGCGTTTTTCTAATGGACAGCGATTTACACAGGATTTGAAAATTTCTCCCTTCGTCGGAGTGTAGTTCCATGGGTACGCCAAATTGAAATAACCATTCCTTCACCAGCACGTCAGCAACACTCATGACCGCTTGATTCGGTACAGCCCATTTGCTGAAGTAGCCCATTACTACAACCGTGTACTTACTTTCCAAGTCGGTCTGGGGAAAAGGGTTATCTACATCCATTGCAATCCCACCGACGTTGTACTCCGTATTGGAACACCGGGTTCTCTGTCAAGACCATTCACCGCTGCACACTCAGCACATTTGTGGCACCATTCCTTAACATCCTTTTACACCGTATCCAATAGAAACGTTCTCTTACTTTCTCCAGCGTCTTTGCTGCTCCCAGATGCTCTCCCGAAGTTCCACCGTGAACTTCCTCCAAGACTTCCAAAATCCTCCCATTTGGAATTAAGACCTGCCGTCTCCTTTCCTGACCATCTGAGCCCTTAAAGACACGCTTCAGCACGTTTCCATCCAGAATTAAGGAATTCCATTGTGCCCATAACGATTGCACGTCCGGGGAATACTTGGCAACCTCTTCCCAGTCAGGTCTCTGCCCATCCTTCTTCCACCGGATCATCAATCCCAATGCGGGGTCATCTTCTTGATCTCGATCTGACATTCTTTCCTCCATTTCTTCGGAATGCTCCATTAGTTCCTCTTTTAATCCTTTTGAACTATTCTGGATATCCTCTATCTTTTCTGTTAAATGTTCCTTCATTTCTAACATGTCGTTTGCCTTTGTTCCAAAATTTTCCCAAATATCCTCCATTTTTCCTAGGATTCGTTCTTCCATTTTTTTGTAGTGTTCTATTAATTTTTCTTCTATTTCCTTCATTTTTTCTATCACCGCATAAATGTCATTAGGACACTCAAATCTGTACTCTTCTACGTTGTGCCCTTCTTCCATTAGTGCTAGTCCTAGGCGTTCCACTAGATCGGCCTTGCGTCCAGAAATATCCAGCTCTCTCTCCTCCAGCTCTTCTTTAAGCTCGCACACTTTAAGATCTTTTAATAATTTTCCGTAAACCATTTTCTTTTATTTTCACTTTTAATTTAACACACAAATATTTCGTTAATTTATTTATTTAACACTCGCGAATATTCACAACCCCACACCTGACACCAATTGTAACGGATTTCCCAATCCAAATCCACTATCCAACGAGAGCAAAAGCGGTTCGTACTCGGGTTGTGAATAATAACACACAGTTGGCCACTTAATTTACAATTACAATTTATTAACACAAATAATAAACAAATTCTCCTTCACCAATAACTTAAACACTAGCACTTAACAATTATTTCGTTACTAACTAACTAACTTACGGTTCTAATACACTAACTAATTTATTTACACTCGTATATTTATTTAAACGATTGACACCCGTATGTTGTTTACATTTATACCGATAGCGATAGCGTTCACCTTGTAAATTCACCGAGCGGAGTTAAGAACATTGACATTCACGTACAACTGTTGACTTAGACTGCCGTGTAGGAGTACCGCGGAGTTTATATATGTGTCGTGGTATCTATCGAAATGGCTTCTAGAGTATTCGAGATAAATCTCCTCTACAGAGATATGGCGAATTCAAGGTAACTCAGATAGAAACCTCTAGTTAGTCGTGGCTTAAGAGATATTGAGATATATCCGCTTACTCAATATCTCATGGTCGCATGAGTATCTCGCGCTTGATTAATGTACGTCTATCACGGCTCTACACTCGATCACCGTGCCCGTTACAATACTTTTATTATCAGCTCAAAATATGTTTATGCCAATATAACCTAAAATATTAGGAAAAAAATGTTCTGTCCACAAATAGTAACAACAAAAAATGGATTTACCATTTTTGGACACAGTGTAGTTGGTCGTAATCTTTGCATGTCAAATATTCTAAAATTATTTTTATTAATAATTGTTCTTAATTCTGACCTAAATCCTTTGAGTGACTTTCCTTTTCAAGATTCTATCCTAAAAGTTAACATTTCCATTGTTACTGAGATTCTGATATTGTATAGCCTTTCGCTGCAGAACCTTTATCCAATGAAGAAATTGAAGGTCAGTCATCCAATATTCTTATGCAATCACAATCAGTTGACAAAATATTTAATAAGTTACTTTATGGCCAAAAAAAAACATCCCAAAAGAAGCGTAAAGCTATTGAACATTTACCTTCAGTAGTAACTGTAACCGCTCCGCGTCGCGCTTCATTTGGATGGATGGTTGGAAATTATGGAAGCAAAAGATAAAGAAAATAAAAAAATAAAGAAACAACTGAAAGCAGAAAACAATAAAAGATTGAAAAAAGAAAAACGTATTAAAAAATATAAAAAATTATTAGTCAAAAAAGTTCAAAAATCAATAAAATAAATAAAATAATTATTTTCCTATGTTAGCGAGTTATTTTTCATATGTTTAACATTATATTTTCTTGAAGAAGTCAAATTGTTTTTTAAATAATTATTTTTTAATAATTTATATTTTGTATACTTGTATCCAAAACTAGTATTTATCCTGTCCAAAAGTAGTTCAAAGTGTACAAAAACGGTGCAAACAGGTAATATTATGTAAATATGATATTTTTTAAATACAGGGATTGAAAAATACTTTGTTAATACCCATATCAGTTTGTTTATATATTTGTGCTTACATAAAAAAATAATTGATTGGACTTTATTTTATTATAATATATTTAAGAAATATTTTAATTTGCGAAAAACCTTGAAGTGTCTAAAAACGGTGTTTCTACTCTATATTTAATTAAAAAAGAAAACAAACAAATCAGATGAATACAAAAATGTGCAAACTCGATTTTAAGCTCGATTCACAATAAATAATTAACTGTTTACAACTATTCAATCAAAAATTACAGTACCGCACTTTCATCAATACCACCAAGTCTGTATGGATTTAAATTCGAAAATACATAATAATTAACTTCAATTTTCAATTTATTAGACTATATTTAATTAAAAGAGAAACCAGACAAATCAGATGAATACAAAGATGTGCGCATTCGAGCGAAAAGTGGCACATTTCCGAGCGAGGGAAGCAAATGAAGCGCGACGCGGAGCGGCGCGCTTCATTTTCCCGAGATCGGAATGTGCCACTTTGAGCTCGAATGTGCACACTCGGCTTTAAGCGTGATTCACAATAATTTACTTAGTATCTTAGATGGCTTTCTTCATTCTGTCGAATTTTCCATGTCAGTGCGCGCGCAACTTCCTAAAGAACTATAACTCAAAAATTAAAAATTTATTTAGCCACTTTAGAATTTCATCGTTAAAAATTGAAACAGAAATCAAATCGAAGAAAGCTTATCAAAGCCGCCTCGCTTGAAGATGCTATAACAAAATATTTCCGAGATAAATCATAAACACCTTTACAGTTTGCCATAAAATATCCGATAACGTACTATATTTTTTAAAGCAGCAACAAAAACAAGAAATACTAAACTCATGTATTATCATGATTTCCACGCGATAGGAAAAAGACTGAGCTAGGTTAGTGACATACTGTATCATAGGGGTGCTAATAAAATTAAAGCAGCAAATGGCCCTCTACACCAGCATCACGCCACATGCTCCCAGAATATTTTCTCTGCGTGACGTCAGGCCACAGTTAATCAGATAGATTTGAGTTGGTACATTTATCAATTGAATTGTATCGTCGAAATTGGCCTACGACAAATATGTCGCCTATTTTTATTACTAATTCCGATAAAAATTTATTTCGCTCGAATAAAAAAAAAACATTTTTTATCCCCCAATTACTTTACTTCAAAAGAAAATAAAGACTAAAATAAAAAGACTGTGATGCCCAGATAGCAAGACTAGACCAACTTTATGGCCGCAGAGGAACAGTAATATGTGTAAAAGAGATTTCGTTTTGGAGTTGGACGAGTTTCCATCATTTCCTTTTTGAAACAGCGATTTTCGCCCAAGAGTTAAAAGTTGATTTTGCAATTTATTATTAAAAAATAAATTCCGCCAATTAAATTAGTATATAAATTATAAACGCACAGAAGATGTACTACCAAATTTGGAAAGGCGCAAATGGGAGTACAATAAAAAGCAGAATCCCTAAAAGATTAAATGCAGGGTGTTAAAATGGGCTACAACTGCATAAAATATTTTTTTACCTCCGAGAGTATGGTGTTTGAGATTAGGGCCGAGACCGTAGTAAAATCGTAAATAAAGGCATTCGAATGACTTCTCCGTACGAAACATTTTTAGAACACAAATTAAGATTTACAATAAATAAATATTAGAAACCACTGAAATAAGATTAAAACAAATTCTAATTTTCTAATTTAAAAAATATTCTGATTTAAATAAATTCATAATCAATTAGAATATGGACAATGTTAAATAAGCGTGATTTTTGCCCCTCTTACAAAAATAAACTATTGTTGAAAAATAGTCTGTTAGGACCCTAATGCATTTTAAAAAATATATTAATATTGTCACAAACAATCAAGGAAAAATGTTCTGGCTTGTTTGCGGCAATATTAATACATGGTGTGTATAAATTGGCGCAAAAACTACACGCACCGACATTCTGTGTTTAGTTTTAAATGGTTGGTATGTTTTCAGTCAAAATTTGACAGTAATGCTTATGATTGAAATTGCATTAGAATACAAAATTTGTTTTGCAATATTGCCAAATGTGATTTTCTTAAAAGTACGAGGTTTGTTTAGAAAACGTCCAAACATACTGAAATGTGTGTCAGCGGAGATATTTAGTGATATGCGGTTGGCAGCACTGACTTGCGCATAACCTCTTTTGTAACCACATATTTCTGAATTGTTGACATCTCGTTTAATTTTTGTGATATTTTTAATTGAGTGCAACGTGTTTAAGAGTTAGTGGCGATTTTTTAAATGTCCGATTTTCTGAAGCAACGATGCAAAAAAAAATTGTGCGTTCAACTGAGGGAAACGTTACAACTTTTGAAAAAATCTTCTAAGTTGTGGCAAAACAACTCATGGTTTTTTGCACCACGACAATGCACTCGCACAATCAACTTTGTCAATTCAACGGTGTCAAAAATTAGATAAATGTATAAATGATATCATGGAAAATTCCTCTCAGTCCTTAAAACTCATCTCAAATGAAGTTATCTAGGACCGTTTCGCAAAATGGAAACACCGCTGGGAAAAGTATTTCAATAGGGTACTGGAGTATTTTGAAGGGGACAAGGACTAACAATCTTTAAAATTAATAATAAAGTTTGGTTATTTTCTAAACAGACCTGGTATGTTATTAAAAAATATAAAAACAAAATTAGGAGTCATAATAAAAAACGTTAACAAAACAATAATATTAATTTTTTTTATGATTCTGAATTGTAGCTATCTCTATCAATAGCTATTGAAACTAACAGTTATTTATGAACCAAAGTCCAAACTTTGAGAACCTCGTGAAGACGTATAAAGCATGATTTTAACATTAATATTTCCAATTGGAAACTAAGCTAAAAATGTCGCCAATTTATACACACCCTGTATAATTTTCAACGATAATTTACTTAAAAAAAAACAAAAATCAAACTATTTTTAACATTATCCTTTGCATATTTATTACTCCTTAGTGCAGTAGGTTCCTTTTGCAAAAAAAAACGATTTTCACCTACCTTCACCGACGTTGTTCTCTGCAATATTCTCCAGAAATCCATTAGTCATCCAGCACATATAATGTTGTATTATTTGAGGGTCACAAGGACTGCATAATCAGCAGTAAATCACCTGTAACAAAAAAAAGTACTTTAGCCGAAAAGTTATAAAAATAGAAACTATATAATAAAACTTAAAATACGTATTATGGTGCAAATTGCAAAATAATCTAATTATAAAATATACATTCTAAACGTTAAAACCTAAAATATTTAAGTTTGCAAGAAATAAATTTGAATAAACAGTTCTCGCAGAGCGAAAAACAACAAAAAGTTGTCGGAACTATCAAAAGTAAGAGAAAGAAAAATTATAAGTTATGAAACATTTGTCGATTGAAATCTGGCATGGGATTTTTTCTCTGTTATTATTGCATACGTGACATGGGAGGTTTTCGGCATCCCTAAGGATTTGGTAACAATCAGCAACGAGTTGTACAGGGACTTTCGTTTAGACAGTGGAGGGTAAAGAGAAGAACCGTATTTAATTAAAATCGAGATTTTCTGACTGGTAGTGCAATAAAGTTCTATTATCTCATTAAACATACTGCATAGCTTAAGATTTAATGAAATATGGTCCATCCCAATGTTAAATATTGTACATGAAATATTTTAATGGACTCGTTAACATTTTTGTCTTCCTAAGATAAAAATTAAATATTCAATTAAAACGAAACATACGTAGATTGAAAATTTACGAAACAATTCTAAATAACTTTTTTTCTATTAATTTTTTTGACGGTGCACTAATTGTTTTAATAAGTTAATATCGCCCGAGTCACGTACCACATCATCGTTCATGGGTCTTTAGAAATGTGCCAAGAAAAAATTATAATAGCAGTTAAATCAAAACGAAAGCTTTGTGGAAAAGTTCATCAAGTCAAAACGAAAAGCGTTGTCCCAAATATTACTTACATTCCTAGACTCAGACTTCCAAACCAAGCGCATAGTTCAAGGATTGCAGGGCAAAGACAGGACACAAAGGAATGTTACGGATTCTCGGTATATTGGTCTTGGAAGCTTTTGTTTAACGAGGATATGAAACTCAAATGCGTAGCTCTCACAGTGCGAGACATTTATTATTTTGTTGTTCTCAAAATTATAATTTTCCCCAACCTTTATCAATAATGTTCATCTATGGGCAATTCTTAGGATTGCTTTATTCAAATTTTATGTTCGTGTGCTTCGTCTGGATTTGCTAATATTTTAAAAATTAATTGTATTATATAATTTTTTTAATGGAAACTCCCAAAACTGTTCTTTACAATGCAGAAAATCAAAATATCCTACTTTCTGAAAATTATGAAGGACTTATTATGTGGAACCTTTAACGATTTTGAATTAATTTAAGAGTGTTGGGAGAGATAGGTATCCACATCATTGATTTCTGAAAAATATGTAATTCGGTATCCCTTTTCAAATATCTTATCGATAGACTCATCATCAAAGCTCTGGTTGTGCGCCAATCTGAATTTATTACTGTGGTAGTGGTACGCGTGCGAGCGCATTATTAACAGCGATATTGAAGCTCGGCCCGGAATTCCAATTTGACTCTGAAATCCGGAGAAGAGGCTCTTAATGATCACTTTTGATTTATCGTCGCCACTCTCTTTCTTTATTATGCTTCATTATTGAGATTCGCTTGCGTTACTGATTCTTCCCAAATAAATTTCATTCCGAATTTCCAATATTACTAAACTGTATTATATATTCCCTGCGCTTTAGCTTAAAATTAATTTAAATTTTTTCTTGTGGCGTGTTGGAAGTAAAATTTTAGCAGGCACCGGAAGTTGCGCGCGCACTGCTAACGAAAGTTCGATAGTTGAAGTTAGCCGTTCATGAAAGTAAATTAATATTTGTGAATCATGCTTAAAGCTGAGTGTGCACGTTCGAGCTCAAAGTGGCACATTCCGATCTCGGGAAAATGAAGCGCGCCGCTCCGCGTCGCGCTTCATTTGCCTCCCTCGCTCGGAAATGTGCCACTTTTCGCTCGAACGCGCACATCTTTGTTTTATAGGATTTTTTTTATTAATTTTCTCACTTCCAAATCAAAAAATTAATTTTTGTTCCATAAATTGGAGTGGCTATAGCGCTTTTTTTATTAAATTTGTTTAACTATAGCTTTAAATCAAAAATTTAGTTACAAGTAGAAATACGGAATTTAAGAGAATGGTTCAATTGTAGCACAAAATCCCTATTCACAACAGCCGCCGACAAGATCAAGATAGCCATGATGTTAGCCAACCTCCAACGAGGAGAGGAACGATGAAGAAGAAGAAGAAATACGGCCCTGCAATTTAAAATTAAACATTTATAGATAATGATTAATTTATTCTTAAAAGTGCTTTAAAGTCGAGTGTGCACATTCGAGCTTAAAGTGGCACATTCCGATCTCGGGAAAATGTGGATTTTAAGATAATATGCAACTGTTTTATTTAGTGATTAATTTTTGTTGCGTTTCTGGTAAACATATACCTAACAATATGACCAACTTTTTCCCTGTTAAAACGGGACGCTTTGTATTCGTGCTTGAAACCGAGTGTGCACATTCGAGCTCAAAGTGGCACATTCCGATCTCGGGAAAATGAAGCGCGCCGCTCCGCGTCGCGCTTCATTTGCCTCCCTCGCTCGGAAATGTGCCACTTTTCGCTCGAACGTGCACATCTTCGTTTTATTGGATTATTCTAACTTTCATATCGAAAAATTTATTTTTGTCCCATAAATTGTAGTGTGCACATTCGAGCTCAAAGTGCCACTTTTCGCTCGAATATGCACATCGCTCGCATTTATTGAATTTGTCTATATTAATCATCTCTCCTTTAAGTAAAAAAAATAAATTTGAATGTTCTATTTGGGATTAGGGGTAGGTCGCCTAAAGCGGCTAACGACCCGTATGTGGATATGTTATATATTAGCTGCCTAATTGATGTGATACTACTTTTGACACCTAAGTTGCTTAATAACGTTGCTACAAAGCCCTTAGCACTAGCCCATTTGTTATGGTGGGGTTTTCTTTTACAATAAACTAGTTTTGTTATTTGACTAAATATTTTAATATCCATCCATTATTTTTTATATATCAAAACCTAGAAATGTGTGTTTGTGCAAAGCGAATACGTACCCCCTTTGCTTGTGATCAGAAGTAGTAATTTTATTATAATTGTTAGGAACTAGTTGATACGAATAAATTGGTATTAAAAATAAGTGATTTAAAGCGTTGAAGCAATTAAGATTTAAAAACAATGGTAAACCAAAGTAATATTAAGATTGGAACAAATTACAAGTCTGAATTAGCAGTTTATAACATTAAAATGCTTAATAACTTATAGTCCGGTCAAATGAGACATAAAATAGTGATCAAATAACAAAAATTCCGACGGAGCTAAATTTTGGTGGAGATTTTGGGTACATCATTAGAAATAAAGTGTCAAAAGTCCCCATCGATCCCATGTGTGCTAAAAAAGTTATTCGGGGCCAAAGGTCAAAATTGGAGGTTTTTTGGATTTTTTCGAAAACCGTTAGTTTTATTAAAAAAGCAGCTCGGGCAAAAATTATAGATCTTAAAATTATCTACAAAAATGTTCATTATACTTTTTTTTTTAAGAATCACCATTCGTGAGATATCGCGATTCTACATTGAAGGAAAAAATTAAAAGGCCAAGAAAATTTCCCAAATCTTTTGGTGATTTTGACAGGTTGTATTGCTTACAATTGCGTGATAACGGTGACTCCTAAAAATTTTTGACTAAAAGATCTGAAAACTGGAATCTTGGAGCTTTAAAATATTTTTTTAATTTCAGATACGACCATTTTTTACTGAAATACAGCCTGTCAAAAAACACCAAAAAATTTAGGAAATTTTCTTGACCCTTTAATTTTTTCCTTTAGTTTAGAATTACGATATCTCACGAATGGTGATTCTTAGAAAAAAAAGTACAAGAACCGTTTTTGTAGATAATTTTAAGATCTATAATTTTTTTGAAATACTTGTTTGATAAAAGTTACCGTTTCCAAAAAAAATTCAAAAAACCTCAAATTTTGACTTTTGATCACGAATAACTTTTTTAGTACACATGGGATTGATGGAGACTTTTGGCACTTTATTTCTAATGGTGTACACAAGGTCTCAACCAAAATTTAGCTCTGTCGGAATTTTTGTTACTGTTAAGAACATGTTAAGTGTAGATAACTATTTTCAAATATTTTGATTAATCCGATTGGTTTTTGGAAGGTTACCCGCTGTAGGCACCGCTGTCGGGCGAAGCGGGTAATTTCTGAAATTTTATATTTTTAGAGTTTTTTCTAAATTTAAAGTAGAAATGATATTATTCTTTTTTATAAAATAAAAGTTTAATAATTGTATTGCTTCAATGTAGAAAAGAAACACTTTTTTTAGAAGAAGTGGTTCATATTGATCGACAAACCTTAACCTACCCGCTTTAGCCCACCTTCCCCTATATTTAATTTATTAACGCTAAAGAAGTACAACTTCCAACGCGCATACATAAGTACGCGCACCGTTTTTTTAAACTGAATAAATTAGTTTGTGGCGGCGGTAGAAAATTGATCGAAATTAAAGTCGAGCTGTATTGAACATTCGTAGTATCCGAAATCGAAAAACGAACAACTCGCACATACATTTCTGGCTGTCACGAAGTGGCGTGCTTGTGCTTTTGAACGTTGTGGTTGTGTAAACTTTAATCCTCTGGGGTTAACAAAGAAAATATTTAGCCAGAGGCCAATCTAAATTTGGTGGCTGAAGTGGAGAGCCTGATTGGTTGTATCGAGAGTTCCAGACTCGAGTGTTATCCTTGCAGGATTGCTCGAGAGAGAACTGTGGATTTTTCATCAAGCTGTTAGATTACTGAGCCGTAAAAAGCTAAAGGTGATATTCAGAATACAGTATTGGTTATTATTTCTTCAAATACGTACTTTCGCATTTGAAAAAGGCGAATATTAAAAATCAATTTTATGAATTGATGATAAATCACCAGGGACTACATTTTTAAACAACGTCCAGATTAAATTTGTACAATTTATATATACCTACCTAATTACGAATAACAAAGTGATAAATTAAAAAGAAATAATCCTCTTAACTGCAAATTTTTACAAAATATTTCATAGCTGATTTTACTGACTTAAACATAAATAGATTAATCAGTTACAAATGTAATTAAAAGACTATACACTAAATTTTCCAAATGCAACTGTTGAAGTTTCGCTTTTATGTAATAAAATTTAAATAAACCGAATAATCACAATTGTAAAACTACAAGAAAAACGAGTTCTGTTTCGTAAAGTAATCAAACTTTATTTTTTTTTAAGTTGTTATTAATATTGCGGATTATTGGTCCTTGTCCTTTTCAAACTACTACCCTGCCTTAACGACACATTTTTCGTAACGGTATTTCCATTTCACGAATTAGTACTGTGATAGCTTTATTTGAGATGGTTTTGCCAATCCATTGTGACTTAAAGCATCATATCCGTGCGATTGCTTGAAAGGTTCAAACAGTTCTGTATAAGTTTTCCCCAGTTTCACGCAAAAGTTGATGTTACATCGTTACTTCAGAAAGTCGAACTTTTGGAAAATTGTCACTAACATTTAAACACGTTGCGTTCACATAACAATATCACGAAAACTAAACAAGATATTAATAATAATCCAAATTCATGTGATTACAAAGGAGGTTATGCGCAAGCCAGTGCTGCCAATCGCATACCACTAAATATCTCTATTGGTGCATAATTCAAAATGTTTGATTATTTTTTGAACAGACCTCGTAATTTCAACTTGTTTTCAACTATTAAAAAATTTATAATTGATTAAAAACCAATATTAGTTTTGTCTTAATCTAATCAATTTAAAAAGAAAAAATTAAAATAATTATTTCAAGAAATCGATTTAATAAGATTATCATAGCCGAAGTTTGTTCCAAATATATTTCTAATACTTTTAATTTCCTTTATTTTTTTGCCAATTTTCTAATATCAATTTTAATATAAAAGGTTACTTGATAACAAAAGGGAATGTCTTTTTTAACACAATTTAAAAACAAAACTTTTTTATTTTAATAATAAGTCTAGACTATCCTTTCAATTATGGAACACATACAATAAATGTTCCCTACGACTTTGTTGACAAACTCCAGTTCTATTAATAAAGTTCTCAAAGGCGTTTTTTACATAAATTCAGATCAATTAAATAAATTAAATAAATCTTAAGTTCTTATTCGGACATGTATCTAATAATAAACTTAATTTTTTTCTTGTGGTTTTAACGTCCAATAAAATACACAAAATAATTAAATGTATGTTTATTCAATTTGAAATTAATTATAGATGTTCTGTTTACCATATCTACACTACCAAAATACCGTTTTGCTATACTTTTCCTACTAAAAATTTTACATTATTTGCTGCCCATTTTTTGATAGGTACAAAAGTAAAATTGTAACTTGAGATTTAATTATTAAATATTATTATATTATTATTTGTACAAGAAAACGACAACAAAAAATAATGTTTACGGTGTTTAAGGTTGAGGTATTCTAATAATTATCCTTTGATGTGTATATATCTATGTAATCTTTACCAAAAAGAAAACATTGTATTAACAACGGCAGATAGTCGTTTAAAACAGACAAATAAAAAAGTCATTCTATATGCAAGCCACAAAAGATCCTTAGTTAACCAGAACTATTTTAAAGAGTTAAAAAATAGAAAATTTCCAATAGAGCTTCATAATTTCATACATAAACAGTAAATAAGCATATTTTCACATACCTAAAAACTCTACAATCTATTTTTTTTTAAATGTTTATTAATCATTAAGACAGCAAGGCCTTAAAAAGAGAAAGTACATACCGCTTATATAACGAGAAAGCTGTGTGAGTAATAATAGCAAAAAGCTTTAGAAAGCTGTACGTAATCATAAACCCTAACTATAAAGGGCAAGTAATAAATTTAGAAACAATGGGTCTACAAAAAACCGAAATCAAAAATACATCTGTAGTTATGGGCTAGGGTAGTATCATCCCAATACAGCAATCATTTCTTAAAACGACTTATATGAGCTATATACTTTAATAATTGAACATTATCGCTTTTGGAAAAGCTTTCGAAAAGATTGAGCGAGCAGTTCCCGGCGTTTACCGAATAATAGCATAGGTATTAGGTTTTCCGGTTTTCGCTCGTTTTCTCTTAAAAGGCGGAAGAGCAGGTTGGATATAAAGCAGATGACTGCAGAACCATCCTAGTAATGGCGGCAGATTTCGCGCCGTGGTTATGTTTTAATAGAATTTACGATTACTGCTCCAAGAGGGTTGAAAATGAGAGCGAGTGGCAGATTTTAGCTTGGTTTAAGTGAATATTACAATGCACTTAAGAAGATGGTTTCTTGATTATTTTAACATGCGTTTTCGTTATACTTTCTTACCACTTCCGTTAACTATAATAATTCAAAAAGCTCTTTAGAAATTTTGATTAATTATTCGCTCCTAATTTATTTAATTAGTTTGTATTTTTTTAATTTTCTCGAATAAATAGACGGACTACAGCAAGCGTGTCAAACTCAAATGGTAACATGGGCCAAATATTCAAAATTTAAGGCTACTTGAACAGCCAAAACAAAAAAATTCAATTATGAATTTTGAAAAAAATCGATAACAGCAAAATTAATTTTTTTGACCCGATACGTTTTTTCTCTGCTAGTATATCTTCTACTTGTGCGAAAATATTATCAACGGTGATTGTTTTCAGAACTGACCCAAGGCAATCTTATGATTTTAAGTAACTGCCTACACCAACGTTTCCCAAACTTATTATATCGTAGAACACTTACCAATCTTAAAATTTTAACGAAACACTTTGATTTTTCTGATAAAAAAAGATGTAAATTTTTCAATTTCAAATATACCTATAGCATAAATATATATAAAAAAGAAAAACAAAATAAAACATCTATTCATTTCAATAAAGCTACATTTATTTTTTCGCGGAACACTTGTTAGCCTTCTAGGAAACACTATTATTTCGCGGAACACACTTTGAGAAACGCTGACTTACATCAATACGTACTACTTACAAACATGGATATAATTTCATATGTAATTTTTCCAGTTCTTTATATCTGAACTTAATGCTAAAAGATTTTTATAATTGGTCATTTCAAGATGCTAAAACTGCGAAATATCTCGCATTGGCAACACAGATCAAAAATAGTCCCATTAAATAAATTAAAATAAATTATTCAAATCGATTCAACATCATAGTTAAAAAATGACGCAAATTTGTGCTTGAAAAATCATAGATAACCCATTAATAATCAAACTAAATTCTATGCTGAGTTATAATTAGCCTTCGCTTGTATTATAGATAAACGCAAGTTGTTCAATATGAGTAGGTACCTTGAAGAGGTTTTGGTAATAAGCATGGGTAAAAAATTATATGACATTTTGTCATTATAAAATCCAGCACTGCTAGCAATAAGCAAAACATGTATAACTTTAAGTCAATTCTTAACTATGGTGCTTAATCGATTTGTATAACATTTTTGCATAATGACACTAACTCTCTATTTTTCTAATTTTCCATAATTCGCTATTTAATGACACTATTTTTGATCCCTGCCACCATAGCAGCATTTTTGGCTGTTTTCGCACTTTGTGTCTTGCTCTAGTAATAATTTTATAAGTTATGTATCACGTTTTTAAAACTTACTGTTGATAAACAAAGATAAATGTATAAACGTCATTCGCATTTTTATTTCGTCTCGATCGAGTCTGGTCATCTTCAAACTTCAGTCGTTTTCAAGTTTGACATTGGACGCGTTAATTTGTTTAGAAGTGTATTTTGCTTTATGCGTTTTATAAAATGTAACTTCGAGTTGTCAAATTAAAAGGTTATACGTTCATTTCATCATTATTTAATACGTCTATACTAAGTATAAAGTTTTGAAAAATATTGTGCCTACTGTTTTATCAATACAGTCAAACCTCGATAAGCCGAATTTTTGATAACTCGAATTATTTCTCGTTTCCCTTCAACTTCGGCTTATCGAGGTTCGACTGTATTTTAAAATGTCCTCTAGGATACAAAAAGATTGAGAACCCCTGCTTTACACAATCAACTGCTAAGTCCAATTTCATTATTATTGGGATTATTTTCTACAAGCTAAGTGCACAAAACGTTTAAAGACATTAAATCATAACTCGAAACCTAACATTCATCTTCGAAACAGTGTTGGTAAGCATTCGACGGTTATAATAAAAAATAACATTTTTAATATTCTAGTCTTGGTGAGAAGATTGAATCTGTGCGTTCCAAGGCGGCCATAAGCCAAAAATCGGGATATCTCAACTTTTCCCGGCGGACAAATAAAATTTATGACTAACTTGACGTTTCTTTAGTGGACATTGGGCACATATAAGTAACAGAATCACAAGAATTTTTATATGTTACATTTTTACTGTTTCGCTTGCTCCCGGCGCGTAATAAGAGAGAAAAGATACAACCACCAGAGTTATTTCATCCAAGATTTCTTTGCATCAGCAATCTGAGCGTGAGCTAGGTATGAAACATTGAAACGCCGGGAAAAATAAAGGCTTTTAAACCCTAGAGAAATCCTGTTTCTGGAACAATAATGTCTTGATTTATTAGAAATCACGGCAAATTTTAAAACGAAAATGCTAATAAATTGAATATTGCGCAATAAAACGGATGTGCGAAAAAATTTAAATATCAAAATTTCCCAATTTAAAATCATAAATCGATCGTTTTGGATAAATTGGAATTAAAATAGCATAATTTAATGAAGGCCTGTGGAATTATCTTGGCCCGAAATACGTGCTACGCCCCGACGTATATTTTTTTCTTCGCCCACAAATCACCACCATCATCTTAAAGATTTCTCTATAGAAGTTAGCTATATTATCGATTAGGTACTTTAAGTTTGCGGCAAACCGTGATTCGTTCCGTCAATTCCAGAAAAGCTCCGCCCGAACTTCCAGGTTGCTATAGGAACCCTCCCTGAGCTTTGAAAAGAGATAAGGCGCCCCCATAATAGCAAAGAGAGAAAGATAAACACAAACAGATTCACGAATCATGACAGAGACATGGTGATAAAGTTCAATGGATACTGAAAAAAGATAAAGGTAATACGGGAACGGTCGTTACAAGTGCTGTAGTTATCAATGATTTTAACGAAGTTACGACATTTCCTAACGCCCTTCCTTTTCCTCTTACATTTCCTATTAGCATTCTGTTTCAATTATCGTAAAATTGCTTTAGAACAAATATCAATACTTTTTTTTTAATTACGATTAAAAATTTCTAAATGGTAATAGTTTAATTTAAGAAATTATTTTAGATTTCCTTCTATTGGTTTTCTAACCGATAAAAGCTCGCTGAAATTATATGCGTACTATATCGAAATCCATTCCCAAGTGAACCTAATTATCTGTTTATAATTTAAGTATTAACAATAGTAATATATTATTTGAAATACAGTCAAACCTCGATAAGTCGAAGTTGAAGAGAAACTAAAAATAATTCGAGTTATCAAAAAAAGTCGAGTCAAATACTTTTCTGTGTATATATCATATCTATATTTACTATCTTTTATACAAAATAACCAAAATTTGTAAACAATCATTAACATTATTTATTGTTATTGAGTACCCAGGTAATATGGTTATATATGTACATCTTATTTCTTGTTGGATTGAAAGTAATCTAAAATTGTATTTTGCTTCATTAATCCAAAATGTTGGGTATCTACAAATTTTTCAAATGATCTCCCGAAAGTAGAATATTTTTACTACGTGCATACCAAAACCATTCATTATAGTTTCAAAAATTCGGGTTATTCAGGTTCGACTTATGGAGGTTCGACTGTATATAAAGTTCATTGAACTTGAAATTTAATGTAATTTGATTAGTGGATAAATGATTTCGAAAAATTTCAAAACATTGTTATGAACGAATAAAATGAGAAAAATGTTCCTTGTGAAACTAAATGATAAATAGTTTTTTAGGAGTGTTTTAGATGGATTACATTTTGTGTGTATACAAATAGAAACAATTGCCTTTGCAAACTGGTCCGCGACTCCTTAGTGCCCCCCTCTCCCGCCGTTTGCAAATCACAGTTTTTAGTAAACAATTTTTCTATATTTAAAACTCGTCTAGTTTGTAGTTAAAACTAAATCTTGAGAAGTACCTCTTCTTAATATACATTCATATAATTCGTTCAAACTTGCACGTAACAGATATCTCTTACATTTCTCCAATTTTTTTTTTAAAGAATACAAATACATACGACGAATTGTTTATCATACAAAATAATTTGAAATAATTCGCTTTAAACAAGACAATATATAAGCAAGTTTTTTTAAAACACCATTATTTTTACACAACAGCTTAAATCCAAAGTTCATTCTCTCGTGGAAATAATTATAAAAAACAACTCACCGAATATAAGTGCCAAACCAAATAACTATTCCTTCAAAAAAAATTACACAATTCGTTAGAAGCGACGATGTTAATAAGTTATTTATAAATTAATAAAATTGTACATCCATTAAAAGCACAATCAAATTAAATTAAAAATTAATAAAGACTACCTGCTTTATTAACACGACCACGGACACGCAAATACTAAATTTCCACTTTGAAAATTTAGAAAGTTACACACATACACATACCAACTGATATCTACATTTTATACGGGCAAAAAACGTTTATCTGCAAGCGATATCAGGAGTGCTCGGGCCATAGCAAAAGGTAGTTATTTTCACCTTGAACGTATTTTTCAAATCAAAAAATCTATACAGCCTTTAAAAATTGAACATAGAGAGAGAACTATTGCAATAACCTTAGTAAACACATAATAGTAGAAGTAGGAATATTCTAACCCTTACAACTTTTCGCCATCCGTAATCAATTGAATTTTTATGTTTTAAATTCTACACACGAAGAAATCAAAAATACATAAATGATTATGAAAAAAACAAATAAGGGTAAACAGTACAGTGATTGGCCCTTTTATTAAACAGCATAGTTATTGGCCATATAAATATAGTAATTGACTAGTGAATTTACACTAATCGGACAAAATTTTCTAATTAAAATAAGATATAGTAAATTAAGAAAAAAACGAACCATTTATTAGAAAATATATTTTAGGAAATATAGATTTATTATTAAATAATTTTTAAATATGGCCAATCATTGTCGACTGGCCAACAACTGTACTGTTTACCCCTATTATATAAAAATAAAACATAAAAGTTGAATTGAATACATAAATGTCAAATTTAACAGTTATGATTGAAGTCGCATTAAAATACAGTTTGTTTTATGACATTGCCAAATTTGTTTTTTAAAAGTATATTAATGAAAGAATGTTAAAAACATACTTAGAAATCAATACAAATAGTATTAAAATGTCTTCATCATTATTAATTGCAGCTATCTTTACAAACAACTAATGAAACGTCCAATTTTCGGGAACCTCATGAAAACGTTAACGCATAATACAATATTTTAACATTAACATTTCCAGTTCAGAACTCTACTAAAAAAGTCGCTGCGTGTAGCTCTTGCTACAATTTATACAACACCCTGTGTATTGTGTTAATAAAATTAAATCGCTGTTTTAGCTTTGTTAGCATTAACATTTTTTTGATTTTGCATTCGATGTGATTTATATTACATCTTAATAATGTTTTTTATAAATCTAAAAATCACAATAAGGACACACTGTACTAAAAATACTAAACGTTAGAAAAAATATATTGTTACTATTTTTTGTCTATTTAAAACTGATAAGTAAATTAATATTTGTTTCTTCTTGTTGCAGGTGAAAAACCACATAAATGTCAAGTATGTGGTAAAGCTTTTAGTCAATCATCAAACCTCATAACGCATTCCCGTAAACATACAGGTTTTAAGCCTTTTGCCTGTGATCTCTGCGGACGTGCATTTCAACGTAAAGTAGATCTGCGAAGGCACAAAGAAACTCAACACACAGAATTGCGATCAATCGTTACATAGTGCCAAGATAATGGAGGTGCATCTCAATTATTTTCCGTAACGGGTTTGTGCACTTCGCCGGCTGAGAATCATAGCTCCCCCCGACTAAGTAACGATTTACCATCAACATCTGTACCTGTCACTGACTTAACATCTATGCAACGCTTGCAAAATATCACCAACCAACAACCTTTAACTGATTTAAACTGCTCCCTAATGGGACATTCCGAAACAGTTAAAAATTATTTACAAAGTTCCTCTAATATTGCACCGATTCAGGCGTCGGCTAACTCAATTTATCCGACTACCACTTGGACTTAATGTTATGTTTCAATAAAATTCGCCAAATTTAGCAAACTTGCAGAAAGACATTTCTTAAAGCCATTGCATTCAAGAAAAAAAATTAGATGTGAAGGTACCAATGTACTAATGTTACAAAAAAAGAATAATTAAAATACATTTTTATATCCAATATACTCCCATATAAAAAGAAAGGTAGTCAAAAGATGAATAGTAAATATTTTTATTCTGTGAACACTGAACTGTGATCGATACAGTCATCATATTACATATGGTGCTATTGATGTATGTCTTCTTGTATTAAATGTTTAGAATAATTTAGAATAGTTAATGTGCAATCATGGATTTTGTGCAATTTGCCAAATATTCGGCTTTTTGATGTAAGCATGATTTAAAACGTTCATTGGCATTCCATTTTTCGATGATGTGTTTTGACAAATCATTACTGAAAGTAAAATATGAATATTTTAGCGTCGCCCAACATATCATGAAAAGTTCTGAAACACTTTTCGGTAGACGGGATTTTATTTTTGAAGAATTTGATTGTCCTTTGAGAAATGTGTGTTACAAACTCGATCACAATCAGTTGATAAATAAAATATTTAAAAAGTATATATACACTCTCACAAAAAGCTTTAAAAGAACCAAATATAAAGTATAGGTTTTTGTTTGTTAATTGTTCAACAATATTAAACCCATATAATTTTCAGCCACTTTACAGTTTCAATTTTTATAATACGCACGTAAATAAATCATTTTTTTGTGAAATTGACCCAACCACAATATTTATATAATGGTATTTTCTACAAGTGCGGGAAGTTGTATAATGCGCGCGAGAGCGGAGTTGGCCGCAAGGAAGTGAGTGCGCTTATCCGTTCAAGTGGACAGTAGACAACCTCACAAATTGCACATACTAGTTTTTATCACCCATGCAGTGATAATGATACAAATTTTAGTATTCAAATTGCGAGAAATATTTATCACTTAAATGTCACTTTGAGATGGCTCTAGCTTCGAATCGTGATTTTCGCACGCGAACATAATTTTTCCAGGCATGGGTGATAAAAAAATAACAATGTGGAGCTTGTTAGGAAAACCGCTTTTATTTTTTACACAATAATTCTACTTATGAAAATATAAAAAAAATATTGCAAAATGTGAAACAATGCTATTTGTGCGTCTCCATCGACCAAATCAAAAATAACAAAAGTTAGAAAAAAATTAAGTGTAATCCATAGTCTTAAACCAGCTAATTCCATTATGAAAAACTTCATCAACAAAAAAACGTAAAATTTCATTATAAAATTAAAATTTAATAAAAAATAACTCAATCATCATCCAAATTAGTACAAAATTTTAGAATTATTGATAATGTGTACTTTGAGCGAAAAGTGGCACGGGTAAATTTTTCTTGATTGGAGCTGTGCCACTTTTCGCTCACAGATCTCCACAATTTATGATACTCAACTAAATTTTAGATAATTTTTATTTCGAAAAAAATGGAGATTTAATTGTCAATTTTTGAATAGTAAGTATTAAAATATTTTTAATAAGTTTTTTTTTAACTGGGTAATCTTGCTATTCATCTATTACTTTATTACAATCTCGAGTATTTTTTTCATACAAAATTTAATTAATTAAAATATCAGTATTAGGTTTACAACAAACCATATAAAATGTGAATAGTGCAAGTAAATCTAAAAACTGTAAAATGACCATTAAATTATAATAAAAATAATTTGTTAAAAAAGATTAAATACCTTTTTTATGTATACAACTCAGATATTTTTGTATTATTAAATTTTTTTACTCATTATTGGTTTTTCGAATTGATCGATAACTAAAAAACCAAATCGCGTTATTTATTACAGTAATAATTTCGAAAGGATATAAATAGATAGATAGATAATAAAATAGTACAAATTTACAGAAGGGTTTAAGTAATCAACTTAGAGTGATAGTCCTGCTTGATACAATATCAGAGGAAAGCGAGAGAACTCTCGCGCAGGCCATATCTTTATTTACAACAGAGTCGCAGCGTGTTTGGAATACAAAATGAGATTCTTGATTGAGCGACTTGATTTTTAACCAGAGTTGCTTGAAACTAGAGATTGGAATCCGATCACGAGAAATGCAAGATTTTTTCGACGCAAAGCAAAAATTTTCAATATTAACGAAATTTAGGAGAAAATTTGGTTACAATTAATAACAATTGCAATTCCTCCAGGACGTGGAAAACCAGTGGTTGGCACTGAACAATATGTAATTTCATATTCCCTCCGCTGGAATTGCAGTTCTCGACACTCAGAAAGCCGGTTTCTAGTTTCAGCACTCTATGTCTACGCCTCCACCCCATTTCAACCCCAAAAGTCTCCCGAAAGCACAGAACTGTCAAGCCGTATTTTCTTAAATGTATGATTTTGCTGTTGTATTTCTCACGCTAAAATATCTTCAGTCATAATTTTTTTTAAGATGTAAGTAAAGGCTCTCTATAAGCGTGTAATGAAACTACCAAAGAATTTTTGCCAAATCGTTAAACTAAAGTGCCATATAGAAAACACTACAACGATTGCTATTTTTGTTATTAAGTATTTAAAGCACGATGTATAAGCGGTACCTCTTACAATGTTAATATCGATAACTACGTCAATAAAATCTACGAGGTACTACTTTCTTTATAAAAATCACTTACACTTACAATTAGTACAATTCACAAAATATATAATTATAATAATGTAATTGTTAGAGTACTAGGAAATATCGCTTTGTACGTAAGCTGTATGTACCTATTATGTATTTACGACTTTTTTGTATATACTCCTAATATCGTGCATGTTAAACACAGTTTTACTATTCTTGTCACTTGTAATTATTTAAATAAAATGTTATTATTGCAATATATTTTTCAATTTTTTTTTATGACATCCTTAATATAAAATATGCAAAAATCCATAAAGTAATAATCCTATATACCAATATTTAAAAATATTACAAAAATATTCGTAATAACTCATTATTTGAGAAAAGAATAGGTACCACATTCATAACAAATTATTTAGACAAAACACAAAACTAAAGATTAAAATTTTGATAAATATATATCTAAACCTAGATTTGTTTTTCTGAACAGATATAAAAGATGTAAACAAAACTATAACTCATATAGAATCAACAATGTATAAACATAAGTACTTAAAAAAAGTGTTTTTACGTTTTAATTTAATTTTGATTAAATACTCAAGCTGAATAGACTTAAATATATGGACCAATAGAAGTAGTAAAGTATTTAATCAAAACAACAGCATAGTGCAAAATGTCAACAATAATAAACTCAGATTCTGTTAAATTAGTGTTTCCGGATTATACTCAGTTGTAAACATTAAAGTAACATTTCAGATGTGTGTTTCTAAGATTCCTGATTTTTTCAAAGTTTTGCCTTGTATTAAAATAAAGTAAGTTAAAAAAATTTTTAGTTTGTTTTTAGCTTCAGGGTACAAATTGTAGCTTATATAAAAAAAATTTTGAAAAAAAGAAACAAAAATTAATTAATATCATAAAAATATTTTGAACATTGATAAGGGAGCGTTCAAGTATTACGTAACGCAATATGGGGAGTGGGGGGGTGGGAGGGTCGACCATCGCGTTATGCAACATTTTTTTTTTATTTAAATAAAAAGCTAAAGAATTAAAATTTCCCAAGTTGGCAACCTCTTCCGTTTATGTATTACGGGAAAATGGTCACTTGGTTGTTACGCAACGTTTAGGGCTGGGGGGAGTCTGAAAAACGTTACGGCGCGTTACATGGAGAAGGGGGTCAAAAATCTTTAAAAATTGCGTTACGTAATACTTGAACGGTCTCTAATGAATATAAAATGAATATAAATATAAAAAAAACTAATACAATTTAAAGTTGTTTACAATAAATGTCGTTACATCCAAAAAAAGTGTCCCCTTTAAAGTCAATCAAATATTTAAAAAGAAAAAAAAATTGACTCCGAAGAAAAATGATAATAGGAGTGCCTTTGTCTTATTATGTTTAATAAATATTTAATAAAATTAAAGTTTACTCATTCAAAAACTCATGTTAAAACGTTTAATTTTTTAATCAAAAATTATTTGCCCAAAAAATTTAAACAATAAGGGTTAACTAAAATACCAATCTAACCACTTCATATAGGTACTACAAGTTCACCATAGAAACAATAAGTATTTTCTACACCATGGCTTGCCAAACTTTTTAAAAAAGTACCACATAGCATACTGTAATTGTTAAGGAGACCGGATTTTACAAAAATTTATAAAATTTATCGGAAATTGTATTTGGCCTGTACTTATTTCGATATGTGTTATAATTAACTAATATATTTTATAATATTAGAGGACCAGAAGAGCTCTCACCGGGCGAATATAACCCCATAGCCGTAATTTGAAAACCCCTGTTCTGCACCGTTTCTCCATCTTTTTTGCACCACGACCCCAAAAAAATCAAAAATTAAAAAATCTTACGACCCTTCACTACACATTATAACATTTAACAACGCTTTTTCCGTAAACAAAGCTACTTTATTAAATGATTGCGACCCCTAATTTAAAAAAAAACTATGCTAATTTTAAAAACCTCATTATATAACCCAAAATTTGAGACAAATATAAATTTAAATAAAATATAATAATATATTTTAAAATTAACCAAAAATTATATATTTGTTCTTTTTTAGCTGAGATGTCTTTGGTACAGTTTATTTTTATATTTTTGTAAGCCACCTAATCTCTTATACCGCATATCACATCGACAATACTACTTTACGCAAACTAATATTTTTTTCTTTGCTCAAGTATCTAATGAAAGTAAGAGAATAAACGTTTGCAGTAATACTATTTTTAATTTATGCTTCGAAATGTTCACAATTTCAAGTTTTAAAAATTATTATAAATTATATTCATATTTTAATTGATTATAAACTGTAATTATCATATCAAGCAAAAATAAATTTAGATTTTGTAATTTATTGGTACTCATCAACCAAATATGTTTTCTTAAAAATTTGAAAGTCCTAAGTTAAGCAAGAGACTAGGTTTATTTATGGTAGTTATTCAGATTACCGAAAACATAAATTAACAGTCACAGAATTGAATAGTTGCTTGAACAATTTACAGTCCAGGGTCGATATTGAATAAGTAATTGGACGAAGAGTAAAGGGCGAACATCCCTGGCGTATCCTAAATATAGTTAGTGTTCTCACCTTGTTCCGAACAATTTGAAATGGAGTCTGATTCGATTAAGATTCTCCTCTTCGCTTCACTTTTAGACCTGAGCCACATTCTCATCATTTTAAATAGAAATGAGAATTAAGTATCTGTTATTAGAAACTCTAAATTCAAATTTCAGACTTTGTTTTTTAATTTCCATTAATCGTCTACTTAGATTAGCCCTTTTTGCTAATTTTCATTTAAATTTCTTTAGTTTTACATAATGACCAAGTGATCAAGATAAAAATTATATTATGTACTTATACACCTCTTTTGTCTCACAATATATAGTCAAGCAATGAAATAAAAAGAAAAATTGGAAAACGTAAATAAAAAGGTGATCTAAGAGTGCAATCGGTTTTAAGTGCTAGTTATAGAAAAAGTAATGTATTAAGAATATCTAAGAAGTCGTCAAGTACATTTGAGTGGAGTAATGATCACAATTACGCCTCACGTGACCCATAATTATCACTCAACGGTCGTAGCGTTATAGTACACTGGGGATCTACTCGGTAGGGCTCAGCTTCGCCGAGAGGCCCTGGCACGCGAATTTCCGTGCACCCGTCAACCAACACTTACCCCCTGCATTTGCTACAAATTCTATGATAGTTTACACAATGTACTGTTGTTCATTCTAATCTAAATATCACTTATGTTAAGAACAAATAATCTGGTTGTTTATTGTTGGAAAATTATTTGCAAAGTGAAACTAATGTTGGAAATACTTAGGCACGCCTTAAATACGAAGCATGATCCAAAAATCCGTCCAATTTTTTAGATTTTAAAAAAAAAATTAATACGTATGAATTTAGTCCTTTTCAATGTAGTCACTTTCAAGGTAAATGAAGTAGGCCACACATTGGAAGCAGGTGTGCTAAAACCTATACCTGCTTGTGTGGCTATCATCCTGCCTCCACCTGCTTCAATTTTCAAGGTAGCCACACTTACGGTTTTCGAGATATTTCAAAAAGAAATTCTGTGGCCAACTTCTGACTTGGCCACACTTTGGAAGCAGGTTTCATAAAACCTATACCTGCTTGTGTGGCTGTTTCCACATTATCCTGCTTCAAACCGCAAGTCAGCCACCCTTACCGTTTCGGGAATATTCGACAATTACTTTTGTGGCCAACTTCTGACTTGGCCACACATTGGAAGCAGGTTTCATAAAACTTATACCTGCTTGTGTGGCTATGCTTCCACATCACCCTGCTTTGCATTTTAATACAGCAACACTTATTATTCTTTAAATAATTTAAAAAATGTAATTTTAATTTTTTTAAATATTTTAAAAAACATAAGTACGTACGTCATTTTTCTAAAATTAGTATATGTAATACAAATTAATTAATTTACAATTTACATTTAGTACAAAATATAATTAATTCGTATGTTTTTTATTTTTGACTATTAACGTACTTAAATTTAGTACTTATGATTAAACTGAATTATAATGGACTCTATATGGTTTCTGTGAAAATTTTTCTTCTATTGTACTCGTTAATATATAATTAATTTCTTTTACTTTGATAGTTAACTCAAGTTTTGTATACATAGCTATATTCATATATTTTTTTAACATATCTTTTAAAAAAAGTAAATTCATACAGGAGTAATTAATACACCTAACGTGTTGTCAGCGCATAAAACCTAATAAAATAATTATCTCAAACAATATAAACCAGAATAAGCTAAAGCAAAGGGCAATGTCTGTTTCGATGTCTTGTTTAAATTCGTATCGGTATCTTTAATGCCGATAAAAATTTCGCGTTGCTCAGGATTTGTTATTAAAGTTTATATTACACGTTAAATAAAGAAAAGTATTAACAGTTTTATATTGTGGACAATTACTTTTGTGGTCAACTTCTGACTTGGCACACATTTACAGGTTTCATAAAACTTATACCTGCTTGTGTGGCTATGCTTCCACATCACCCTGCTTTGCATTTTAATACAGCAACACTATTATTATTCTTTAAATAATTTAAAAAATGTAATTTTTTTTTTTTTAAATATTTTCAAAAACATAAGTACGTACGTCATTTTTCCAAAATTAGTATATGTAATACAAATTAATTAATTTACAATTTACATTTAGTACAAAATATAATTAATTCGTATGTTTTTTATTTTTGACTATTAACGTACATTTAGTACTTATGATTAAACTGAATTATAATGGACTCTATATGGTTTCTGTGAAAATTTTTCTTCTATTGTACTCGTTAATATATAATTAATTTCTTTTACTTTGATAGTTAACTCAAGTTTATATTCATAGCTATATTCATATATTTTTTTAATATATCTTTTAAAAAAAGTAAATTCATACAGGACTAATTAATACACCTAACGTGTTGTCAGCGCATAAAACCTAATAAAATAATTATCTCAAATAATATTAACCAGAATAAGCTAAAGCAAGGTCAATGTCTGTTTTGATATCTTGTTTAAATTCGTATCGGTATATTTAATGCCAATAAAAATTTCGCCTTGCTCAGGATTTGTTATTAAAGTTTTATATTACACGTTAAATAAAGAAAAAGTATTAACAGTTTTATATTGTGGCGTTGTTGCCAAATGTATTATAAACTAATTAATATTTGTTTGGTGTACAATTTTTACGTTAACTTATCATTTTAGAATTTTGTTACCTTCGGTCTATTGATACGAATAACATTATTTTTTAATTTAATGTAGAATATCAGCTGCTTAAATTTTAATACTCATTATTAGCCCGACTAACTTTTTATCTATCATTACTATTTTTGCTAATTTTGTAGTGTTAAGTTTATTAAAAACCATTGGCTTACAACGTAGATTTCAAATTATTCTGTTAATAACGAGAATTAAAAATTATACCTCGTTAGAATAGTTTTTTTAGACAACTTATTTTTTATACTTTTACTTTCACTTAAATTTGCATAATATTATCAGTATTTATCTATTATTTTAACAAAATTTAAATGATTGATGTTATAATTTTAAAATAATTATACATATGTATATGTATGTATACATATATATTTTGTTGTTGCCTATAATAAATAAAAAATGTTAACTGATTTTGTACATTTTTTGCTCAATGAAAAATGCCAGTCGATGGAAAGATTAAAACTACATTTAGATAGGTATGTATTTAATTTTTTGAACAAAGATGAACTGTTACCAACAAATCTGTGAATGCCGACAATAAGTTTATTATAACACTATCAAGTGTCATATAAAATTAAGTTGGCGCTTTAAAAAAGCTTACCTTTTTATCATCGTTTCGCCCGCATCTTTTAAGCATATGTATTATATTTAATAAAACAATAAAGCAATTTGTAAATTTAATTAATTTCAATTATAGATACTAATTTCGGAAAAATGACGCACGTACTTATGTTTTTTAAAATATTTTAAAAAATTAAAATTACGTTTTAATATTATTTAAAGAATAATAAGTGTTGCTGTATTAAAATGCAAAGCAGGATGATGTGGAAGCATAGCCACACAAGCAGGTATAAGTTTTATGAAACCTGCTTCCAATGTGTGCCAAGTCAGAAGTTGGCCACAAAAGTTATTGTCGAATATTTCCGAAACGGTAAGTGTGGCTGACTTGCGGTTTGAAGCAGGATAATGTGGAAACATAGCCACACAAGCAGGTATAGGTTTTATAAAACCTGCTTCCAAAGTGTGGCCAAGTCAGAAGTTGGCCACAGAATTTCTTTTTGAAATATCTCGAAAACCGTAAGTGTGGCTAACTTAAAAATTGAAGCAGGTGGAGGCAGGATGATAGCCACACAAGCAGGTGTGGGTTTTAATACACCTGCTTCCAATGTGTGGCCTACTTCATTTACCCAGCTATATTCATATATTTTTTTAACATATCTTTTAAAAAAAGTAAATTCATACAGGAGTAATTAATACACCTAACGTGTTGTCAGCGCATAAAACCTAATAAAATAATTATCTCGAAAAATATAAACCAGAATAAGCTAAAGCAAGGTCAATGTCTGTTTCGATGTCTTGTTTAAATTCATATCGGTATCTTTAATGCCGATAAAAATTTCGCGTTGTCAGGATTTGTTATTAAAAGTTTCATTTACACGTTAATAAAGAAAAGTTTCTTTTATATTGTGGTTGTGCCAAATTATTATAAACTATATTAATATTTTTTTAAAAATTTTTACGTTTAAAATTATCATTTTAGAATTAATGATACCTAACGGGGTTCCTTTTTTCTGATAAAAAGAAAATAAAACAATTTTTTTTTTTAAATTTATGTATTTTTAAAATTTTTTAAGAAAATATTCCAAAAAAAAAACTTTTTTGGGGGTTTTAAAAATTTTAATTTTCTTTTTTAATTTATTTTAAAGCCCCCGAAAAAAAATAAAACTTTTTTTATCTTTAATCATTACTTTTTTTTGCTAATTTTGTAGTGTTAAGTTTATTAAAAACCATTGGCTTACAACGTAGATTTCAAATTATTCTGTTAATAACGAGAATTAAAAATTATACCTCGTTAGAATAGTTTTTTTAGACAACTTATTTTTTATACTTTTACTTTCACTTAAATTTGCATAATATTATCAGTATTTATCTATTATTTTAACAAAATTTAAATGATTCATGTTATAATTTTAAAATAATTATACATATGTATATGTATGTATACATATATATTTTGTTGTTGCCTATAATAAATAAAAAATGTTAACTGATTTTGTACATTTTTTGCTCAATGAAAAATGCCAGTCGATGGAAAGATTAAAACTACATTTAGATAGGTATGTATTTAATTTTTTGAACAAAGATGAACTGTTACCAACAAATCTGTGAATGCCGACAATAAGTTTATTATAACACTATCAAGTGTCATATAAAATTAAGTTGGCGCTTTAAAAAAGCTTACCTTTTTATCATCGTTTCGCCCGCATCTTTTAAGCATATGTATTATATTTCATAAAACAATAAAGCAATTTGTAAATTTAATTAATTTCAATTATAGATACTAATTTCGGAAAAATGACGCACGTACTTATGTTTTTTAAAATATTTTAAAAAATTAAAATTACGTTTTTAATATTATTTAAAGAATAATAAGTGTTGCTGTATTAAAATGCAAAGCAGGATGATGTGGAAGCATAGCCACACAAGCAGGTATAAGTTTTATGAAACCTGCTTCCAATGTGTGGCCAAGTCAGAAGTTGGCCACAAAAGTTATTGTCGAATATTTCTAAAACGGTAAGTGTGGCTGACTTGCGGTTTGAAGCAGGATAATGTGGAAACATAGCCACACAAGCAGGTATAGGTTTTATAAAACCTGCTTCCAAATTGTGGCCAAGTCAGAAGTTGGCCACAGAATTTCTTTTTGAAATATCTCGAAAACCGTAAGTGTGGCTAACTTGAAAATTGAAGCAGGTGGAGGCAGGATAATAGCCACACAAGCAGGTATGGGTTTTAACACACCTGCTTCCAATGTGTGACCTACTTCATTTACCCTCACCTTCAGACCTCAGATACATGTCACTATTTTTTTCCAAACTTCGAAGTGGTTCTGGAATGAAATTTTCAGTGTGGCGTTTGGCACTCTATCTTCTCAATGTTAGCAAAAGATCATTATTTAATGATAATTATCGTCCTCAAGAATAGAAAAAAATTTCAGGGGGCCATTGTGGCAAATATAATAGCCTCAATTTCAAAATTAAATTCGGAATGATGTAGCAAATGAACAACAATGTATACTAGTCCAATTTCAGAGTTTAACTTTTATCTATTGCTAAAGTTATTTGCTTTTACAGAAATATAAACTTATGTTTTAAAATGTCTTTTTTTCTGTCTTTGCAACTCTTGCAACTCTTTGCAACTGTCATAAATGTAAATTAGGAATCACACATTTTATAGCTTAAAATAATTTTTTGTTTCATTTTTCGATTTCACTGATTGTATATGTTGATAATATTGAGTCTCTCAAGTAAAGTAAAATAGGGACAAAACACTACAAAATAATGAAAAAATGAAAATAATAAAACATAAATAAAATACATCTTCTTCTTCTTCAGCTTATTCCAGCCATCGTCAGATGTAAGTCTCGCTAAGGTGTTTCTATTTTTCTCTATTGCAGGTCTTACCCATCCAATTGTATCCTGCTGCTCTCTTTATGTCGTATATCCACCTGATCTGTGCTTGTGTTCTAGAAGTCTCCACTCTATGATCTTACGGGTCCATCTGTTGTCTTCCATTCTTCCTACATGGGAAGCCTAGTTTCATCGCAGGATTCAAAGTTATTCTATTACGTCCATTACGTTTAATCTTCTTTGTATTTCAATACTAGGTTGCGTAACTTAATGTTCAGCATCTCTCTCTCTGTTGTCTTTTGCGTAAATTGGAGCCTATATATGATATTTTGCGCAAGTTAGAACCTGCAATACATATTGATAGAAAATCTTTGCTTTAATATATTTGGTATATTCGACCGAAGTACGTCTTGTACTTCTCCGAACGCTGCCCAATATGGAGAGATTCCTCTATTTAGGTCTGCAATTGAGTTATTTTTAGATAGTTCAAATCTTTGTCTTAGATCAACTTTTTCCTTCTTCCTTTTTATTTGTTAAATACATTGTTTTATTTGTGTTTATTTTTAGTCCTATCTGTTTTGATGCTTCGTTCACTTCTTTTAACATTTCTTGTAGGTCTATTTTATCTTTTTCTATCAGTGTTTTATCGTTAGCGAATCTCAAATAATTAAATTTCTTGCCATCTATTGTTGCTCTTTTTTCTTCTCCGTCTAACATACTCAACATGTTCTCCAATGCCAGTGTAAACAATTTTGGAGAGATTGAGTCACTTTGTCGTATACCACGTGACATACCGTGGTATTAAAAATATATTAATACATAATTTTATTAATAAAAGTTAGTCAATATCATAGCTATATATAACTTTGCTGCGGAAATAAGCAGTTCTAAGCCTAAATACAAAACTTCGGAATCACTATTTTGGTAAAAGCTCATTGGGGGGCGTCCATAAATTACGTAAAGTGTTTTTTTAAATTTTCTGTCTCTCCCTCCCCCCCTGGTAAGATGTCATGAGATTTTATTCAACCTCCTCCCCCATCCCCCAATCTCACGTGAGATTTTTCAAAATGTGGGTTTCTTACGTAAACGCGTTGGATTGTTTCGAACGAATTAGAGAATGATCTTAATCGTATTACGATTACGTTTAAGATTAAATCTTAAGCATGTACAATCTGGATTAAATGGACCAAAATAGTATAATTTTTTTTTGTTTTAATCTGAAAAAACATTGCGTGATATTTGGCAAGCCCCCCCTCCCTCCAACGTAAGATTAGATGAGATTTGACTCAACCCCTCCCCTTAAACATTTCACGTAATTTATGGACGCCCCCTTGACAATGATATATAATTTTCGGATAATTATGTCTCTGTATTGAGATAAATCACAATTTCAATGGGCCGTTTCTAAGCCAATAGCACAAAAGCAATTTTTTTATCGTGCAAAAATATATTTCGGATGTACTATTGGTGAAAACAAGCAAATGTTGTTTAGTTCAATTTTAAAAGTAAGTAGTATACCATAAAACGCAATAAAACTTATTTACGTCAGTATTTCAATACCCAAAACACAGGAAACATATGTACTTATTCCTAAGAAAATTTGGGATGTTACACTAAATTAGTATTAAGAAAAATTTACTATTGTAATTTTAAAATGTGAAAAACATGTTTTAATTTTGTTCTTTATAAAATTATTTTTAAAAACTGTCGAAACTGTTTTCATCATTAACTAATTAGAGTATTAAAGTTATTAAACTATTTTATTTAAGACAATCTTATAAAAAAAATAAATACTATGGCAACAGAAAGAATTCAGTAATGCATAAATCTATAAAATTTTCACAATTTGAAACCGGCAACAAAGTAAAGAGACATTAAAAAACGAATAAAATAAAAAAGCAAACGCAAAAAATTACTGAACTGGTGAAAAAAACATGTACTGAGCTTATTAAAATAAAGAAGTATACCTTATTTAAGAATACGCATACCTACAACTATTTATATAAGATTTCTTGAGTAACCGAATTCAATTATATTTTGAACAATACAGGCATCTGTAAAAATCAATTCAGACCATAGTGATTAAAATGTTCGGTTTGCTTATGTAGAATTAAGCTCTAAATAATTATAAACGTTTGTTTGCTTTTATATTAAATGTAAATTAAAACAACTAAACTCGTGGGTAATATACTTATACATACGAATTACTGAGCGGTTTCTATTTACATTAAAAATAGTCAGACATGTTGACTAATTATCCTCGTAATTTGCTTTAAAAATAAAACGCAATCGCGTTAGTTTGAATAATCGAAGGTGTTGCAGTTATTTAATTTTGCATATTTATCATAATTTCTACAATCATGCCTCGTTAAGTCACTCCGTAATTTTATTATCAATTCAAATTGAACGTGGTGATGTCTAGTCATCAGATATGCAATGCATAATAAATGAAACTGAAACGACTTGCGGATAAATATTCATAGATAAGTTACGTTAAATTTGGTTTAGCGTTTTAATCCGTCGCAACCTTTCTGAATATGCAGTCGCTTTTAATTCGGCAACCGAGATAACCGTGTTAAAGACTGTTAGGTGAATTGTGAATTGCAGTCGCATTTCAGAGATGAAATTATCTCTGAATCATGAACTTTCCTAGCGTGCTGGAATGCCAACAATTACGGCAAAACACGAAAATGTGAACTGCACACGGCTAGTCAAAAGCTAGCCCTGTTAAAATATTAATCTGGACAGAGATTGTGAGTTATGGAACTGAGACCACTACATGACTGTGGCAAGTGGTTCAACTTATTGTTAGCCACCACCGACTAAGTGGCGGTCGACACGCAAAGCGTAGATTTGCAAAACTAAAGCTTTCAGAAAAGTTTTCGCTTGCCAAACGTATTTAAACATTTCCCCGACACCATTCAACATAATAATTTGTAAATTTACAATTACAGTGAAAACTCGGTTATCCGGTCTAATTATTGTGATTTCTTAATGAAATAAATAAAAAAGGGAGAAAAATAAGTCCCAAGAAGACATTTTGAGCGCGCAACTACGGTTTTAGAATTACTTAAATTGATCTTTGTTAATCGTGGCGAAAAGCGGAGTGTGCACATTCGAGCTCAAAGTGGCACATTCCGATCTCGGGAAAATGAAGCGCGCCGCTCCGCGTCGCGCTTCATTTGCCTCCCTCGCTCGGAAATGTGCCACTTTTCGGTCGAATGCGCACATTTTTGTATTTATTGATTTACCTTAATTAATCTTTTCACTTTCAAATCAAAAAATTAAAAGTAAGTATATATTTTATGTTCAAGAAAGGTATTTACGATAGTCATGAGTGGAAGTGAGCGAAAATATACGAGAATTTGGTAGGTGCGAGTGAGAGAAAACGATTAAATTAATAATTTAATTTTTTTGAATAATTTTTTATCCTAAATTTTGTGAATGGTGCTTAAAATTGAGTGTGCACATTCGAGCTCAAAGTGGCACATTCCGATCTCGGGAAAATGAAGCGCGCCGCTCCGCGTCGCGCTTCATTTGCCTCCCTCGCTCGGAAATGTGCCACTTTTCGCTCGAATGCGCACATCCTCGTATTTATTTTATTTAATTTAAAAATACGAAATTTGTGAAAGTTCTTACTTGTATTATTGCAATGAGTGGGAGAGAGCGAAAAGATACAAAACTCCCATAAGTGCAAGTGAGAGGGAATGATCAAAATATCCCCAATAGGTGTTTATGAAGATATTCCATTGCTGTTAAAGTTGATTATGATAAATTGTGCTTAGAACCGAGTGAGCACAGTCGAGCTCAAAGTGACCGATTCCGATCGCGAGAAAAAGAAGCGTGCCGCTCCTCGTCGCGTTTCATTTGCCGCCCTCGTTTGGAAATGTTCCACGTTTCGCTCAAACGTGCACATAACTTGCATTCCTGGAATTTCTATATGTTAATAACCAATGTTTCAAATAAAAAAAAAAAATTTAATCAGCTTTATTGCATAATTTGATTTTAAAAGAAGAAAATTGGTATAGACCAGTGGTCGGCAACGTTGTAATCCAAAAGAGCCAAATATAGACAATACACAATTAAAATTTATTCAAAGAGCCATAATTACAACTATAAATACATCCCTTTGACTCCCAAGATTTTTTTTCACGAAATTTCGATAATGGAATTGTGCTTTCTCAGAATTTTTTCAAATTAACCCACAGTGTAGAAGAGCCGCATCCGAGGAGTTAAAGAACCGCATGTGGCTCGCTAGCCGCAGGTTGCCGACCCCTGGTATAGACCAGTAGTCGTCAAAGTGCGGCTCTTTGGCTTTGGAGATGTAAGCACATTGTTCGCATTAATAAATATTTATTAAGTATGAAATTTAGTTTTATTTAATGTACTATGAACGCAGGATAAAAGTTACCTATTCTTGAGGATTTAACTCCTCCTTAAGACAAATCAAGTCAAGAGTTTATCACATTAAAATATAGTGGGTTGGCCTTAAAATTATGAACAGTGTTTTATTATTAAAGTTTATTTTTCCGAAGTAATTGTAGAAATGTTTATTTATCAACCACTTAAGATATGAAAACAAAATACAACCAGCCCGTATGTTTACAGTATTAGGAGATTGTGAAAATATAGAATTAAATCAGATTGCTCTTTCATTCTACAAGACTAGAAACTGCTTATGTAGTATTTTTGCTCTTTATAGTATTTACAATTTTAGTTTCTCGATAAGGTTTTTTGCACGATGTTATAAAGAATGAACGCTTGTAATTTCAAATTATCTAAGACGTGTCCGCTAAATAAAATAAAAAATAAAATTCCGTCATCATGATAAGACCCCCTTGCTCTAAAGATTAAAGCAGTGGTCTAAAGGAAACGTATTTTGGGGTTCGAATGCCAATGACAGCCTCTTTTTTATACGCTGTTCTAAATAATCCGAGTTGAACATGATGTGTCTGCAGTTATCTAGATTAGTACGAAATATATTGTTTTTCTGTTTTTGATAAATATCATCTTAAATTATGCAACATCGAAAAATAAACTTATTCATATTTTAAATTATAGTTAAAAAAAAATGTTATGATTTGTGTCATATTAAATATAATTTTTGGCAAATACCATATTTACTTTTAAATGATATTTGGGACACAAAGAACAAATGCTACGTAATTAAAAAAAAAAAATTGTTTTTTATTTAACATGTACCGAAAAAACAACCTATCAGCAAAATTCGAACCACAGATTTTAATGCTCCGTATACAGATGTGTCGACCCTTACTCCTAACAAAATGTGTGATTCACCTTACATGAGTTTGTCCTTGTGAATATAATGAATACATACTATGCAGTATTATTCTTTTGTTTTTAGAAGATATCAATAAGTCATACATTTTTACCACCTAGTTTCAACATTTATAATTAATGTTTGGATATTTAATTAATTTAGATTTTATCAAAATCAAATTTTAATATGTCTAAATAGGTGTAAAGAATTATTTGAAAAGCTGTATACATCCATAGATAAATATGTGGTAACTTTAAAATACAAAATTGTATGACCTCATCATTATTTAATATGAAGCATGTAGTCGAGATTTTACTAAGTTAAAATACTCCAAATCTGCGATGTAAGCAGTTCAGTTATGACATACGATCCGGCTTTATTTTATTTTCTTAAGATTTTAATTGGTAATAAAACGTGACTGATAAAGAAACACTGTATGATAATTGTAAGACCAACCCACCATATCTTATTATGATAAACACTCTGACTTGATTTGTCTTAAGGAGGAGTTAAACCCTCAAGAATAGGTAACTTTTATCCTGTGCTCATAGTACTACTTATTTAGTGTAATAAAAGTTTACTAAACAAGCAGATTTGGCTACCAATTTTTTTTTAAATTGTTGTAATGTGCATATTTAGCTCTTTGGCTAATAAGTTTGCCAACCACTGGTATAGACATTCCCAATGTAAACCTTAATATTGCATTTTTGTCAAACGTAAATAATTCTATGCTTGGTTGGAAGATTTTTAAATGGTATAATTAAAAAATTAAAAAATTTATTTTAATTTTTCAGTAAATGATAACACGGCATCATCTCAGTATGCTCTTTAAAAAAATTGGGTTATTTTTAGTACGTGCTTTATTGCTCATTTATTTCAGAATAAATGTTCGGAACTTTATTATAAACATCTTATGTTACCTGTGAAGTGATTAAAATAATAAACTTTATTTCACGTCTCAATTTGGGACATTGTTGCCAAGCCTATTTCCTCTATTTCATTCTCCTAATATATTTAGTTGCCATATTTATGCAGTTATGATAAAATTCGTAATATATCAACACTGATATTTACACAAATATGGGCGTAACTTCTTAAGGGCCATCAAAGCCTGTAATTTATAGAATTCCAAAAGGAACATCAATAAAAAAAATTACACGTGTTTAAAATAAATTTTACAAAATATTATGAATTACTTGTTTCCAATAAGCGAATCAATTAATCACTTATTCAATGGGCTATATCTCGGTCATTATTTAGACGAAAACTTTATTTACTGCACTGCTCACTTTATATTCTTTATAGTTAATTTTACACAGTTTATGACCAAATTGTGATAATGTTTCATCAATTCATAAACAAAAATAATATCTCATTTCAACTGTAATGATTATTTTGATTTTATTAATTTCTTTAGTAGTTTTTTACATCAAAATAGCTTTCGATTCAATAAGTCGGTTATTCACTCGACGTTTTGCCCTAAGTATTCTCTTAATTAAATTTGGAACTTTTAAAAAACTATTATTAGGTGTATATGTATTAAGTAAATTCAACGTTTTATAATACTTTAATATTTATGTATGCAAAGTAGAAAGCAAATTGAATTTAAAATCAAAATTAAAACAATTGGAAAAGAATGAACAATTTCTTTGAAATAAAATCCTTGTTGAAAATAACGGTAATTCGTTAGGATTTTTCTAAATCATATCTGTTAGCAGGGTTCAGCGCTCGCTTTGTGTTCGCACACATTTCGAGTCTCTGGAGAAATACAATCAACGAGTCGGCGAACGGTCAATCTGCTTGGACGTTGCCAGTCAGAGTTGAAATGCCTCTTTTATGCAGTTTCGCCCTCGATAAGCGAACAAAATATCTTAAATATTCCCTCTAAAATAAAAATAGGCAATAATAAAAAAAATTATGCTTTTGTTATATTAATTCGCTGCGTCCGACCGGAATAATTATATTTCTAATTTAATTCGCTTGGAAGAAAAAGGAAGCAAACAAAAAGGTGGAAGCTAATTTTAGATAATTGTGTAAAAAAATACATCAACATAGTATGTTCTTTTCGTGTCATTTCGCAAGGTTATTTAATGTTAATTGAACTATAAATACTGCCGTTAAGCTTTTACGGCCTGGAAGTTGATGTTCGTCAAAGTTATCGTCCTCTGTCGATAAATGGATTATTTAAAATTCCCATTACGACCTGTAAATGTAGTCTACAGTTCTTGGGTTAATGGTTACTTTGATGGTTTCCAAAGTCGAAGGATTTATAAATAAATTATTTTTATTTCCAGCTTTTCTATTTCTCTTGTAATAAAATTGTGTGGGAAAATTAAGCAATTTGGAAAATGTCCATATACTTACTTAATCATTTTTAATTAGTGCTCGAAACGTTTGCAATGTTTGTTATTATTCTCATAATTGGACACTAATTTATTGACAAATGATTCATAATATTTTGTGTTAATTGAACATGTTTAATAAAAATATTATTTCATTCTATGTTGGTGGTTAAACTGATTTTTATTAATTTAAACTTACTGTATACAAATCTGATATTATAAAAAAATAATATAAAAAAAGTGTTTTTTGAGAGTTTTTCTTCTGTAATTGATTACACAAAATCGCGAAGCAACGTTATCTAGCAATTGATCGGTTAGCAGCTAAAAACTATTAATGTATAGGTATATTAAATTTTGCAAAATTTGATTTTTTAAAACGAATGGGCATCGACGACTGTTTTGTAGAAGGATAATGATTATTCTTACTCCGGTCCTGTTAGCAAGTTCTATACGACACATTTACTGTAATTTTCTATAGAATATAGACGAACTTTGACAAGTCAAAGCTGAGGGAACACCAAAAGTAATTTCCGTTATACAAACTTTAAGATCGTAAAACAACTTAAAAACAAAAATATATAAATATATCTTATATGTAAAATCTTCATTATACTGTATACAAAATCTCAAAATTAATCACTATTAATAATGCATTTAAATATTAAGAATTCCTGTTACCGAACTGTGCATTTTACTTAAAAAAATAAAATTTTGTTAAATAAATAATGTAGCAAAAACGATAGATTAATCTAATTAAACACTCGAGAAAGATCTATCATATATCCAATCGAAAACCTCGAAAAGCGCGTATTATTCAAAGCGGAGAATTCTTTCGACAACTCCAGAAGCTGTAATACCGATAACGAAATACACATATAAGCGGACCCGATTGCTGCAATAATCAGTTTAGTTCAGTTCTCTACTCAGCTGGCTCTCAGTGAAATTCAAGGTGATCCCTCACGCGCGGTGCAGATAAATAAATAAGTGTTTAAATAAATTAGTGTAGTGCATTGAACTGTAAGTAAATTAAATAGTAAGTTAAATAATTATTAAATAAATGTAGTAGTATCTTAGTTATTGATGTAGGTAAGTTGTTAATCCTTTTGTTAAATTAATTTTAATTATTGTTAAAATAAGTGAGCGACTTAAAATTCGAACCTCAGAGAAATTGTTACAATAATATAACAACCACTCAACGTAAAAAAAATAGAAGGGGTGTACTCTATTAAATTCCGGGGTGTACTCTAATCAAATTGACTATTCTTTTGTATAAGATAATCAACTGTAAAGAGCTCTACGGTAATTAATTGCATACAAGTTTTTTCTGGGTCGAAGTTTAAGCCCCAAATATAACCTATATCTGAGTACGTAAATAAATTCATAAATAAATTCTATCTTTAAATTAAAATGAGATATACTTTGCCCCATAAGTGGTAAAAATTTCGATTGTCGCCACCATAGTGTGTAAAGTAGATTCTCATAAAAAATCAAAATAATTCTTTATTTGGACCTGTAACATAAAAGTGTAATTTTTAGTTCTGCTTAATAAGAAAGATTTTTCAAAAATTGGGCAATAATTATATTGAAATTAACTTATATATTTCTCATTCTAAATCACTGTCACCTTCAATGTGCAATACTTTATTATCTTTACATTGCAAATTATCTCTATAATATTGTTTAAAGTTAACTGGAATTGGACACTTTCAATAAAACAACTATTGTTAAATTTTCAAATTTAACAATACATAGTTGTTTTATCAACGTTTTTTTATTGGACGTAAACATTATGATAATTTCTAGAATATTTTTGAACAAAATTAAACCATAATTTCCATACAATATTTTTAAATATTCTAATTAACTAATGTAGAGTCTAAATTTCAACTCAGGTTACTTAAAAAAAGCGCTTTCGTTAAAACATTTTTGATTATAAATAATATTATAGTAACCATTATGAACAAAAATATTACAGATTTAGGAGCTCAATACCTTTAGTCAAAAATTTTTTTAAATTAAATTATAATTATTTTATAATTTAAAGTTTTTTGATAAGAAATGTTTATTATTACTTTATCAACTTTATTAATAAAAAAAAAGCTACTAAATATTTTTCTACAAATATTAATGTTTTATGTTCATAATGTTGAATAATTTATATTCTGCAAATGTAGACGTATTTTTACGCGAGTATTCGAGTATTTATACCCTGTAAAATTATGATATTCAAACATTTAACTTTAGTTTGTACACACCCTGTATAATATTTATAATTATATTTACGAATAAACCACAAATTAAATATTGAAATGATAATGTGTAGCAACAAAAAAAAGTAGTAATAATAAATATAATATTTTGAGCAAAAACCTTATTTTGTTAATTTATAATACAATACATAAAGTACATACAACAAAGTATTAACCCTTTTATTTGACTGCCTAAACTAATAATATGCGATTATTTTTAAATTGTAATATATTGTTAATAAATTTTTAATTATAAAAAGTAAAATATTAAGAAGTTTGTTTACGAGTAACGTATGAAATTTTTTTTAAGAAAAAGTACAATGTTAGTAAAATCATAGAATAAGAGCACGAAACCTCTATGGATAAAACATGCCATAAAAAATGGTTAGACCAAGGTAAAGAGAAAAAACAAATCGCCTAGAAATTAAATTTTTAGAAAGAAAAGGTTCTAATATGCGTATCCATAATAAATGACCAGGTTCGAAAAGTTGAAAGTAACTTCCCGCAAGGGTAAAATCTTTTCTGGCGAATACTTGTAATACTGTTTCGCGCACTCCTGTGTCCAATCATTGCTTAAAAGAGCTGACCCTTGATGCACAAAGCCCTCACACAAAACTGACTAGTCAGGATAATATTATCCTTTATTCGGTTGCGAAAAGGGAGAACGGCCGCATTGCGTTGTCTACTTTTATTAAAACTCACTCGCTACGCACTAATTTTAATAATCGTTTTTGATCATTTCTTTCCTGCTTCCTTTTTTTGAAAGACCGCTTCGAAAAATTATGAAATATTTATTTAGAGAGAATATATTGATATAGTTTTCACTCATCCGCAAAAATTCGAGAAGCAGTGGTCGAGAACAACCACAGAAGAGATATTCATATATAAATATATAAAATTTCCATTTGGAAAATAGCGCTCATAATATATTCAAGAGCGGACAGTCTTTTTGTGAATGCATATACAATCTTTATACGAGAAGCTGACTCGTCTGAGTCCTTTTGAGGAGCCCCAGTCGAGAAAGTGAACATTTCGGACGTGACAAAATCTCCGCAGGGACTTCGTGGCCGGTTTCCTCATGTGAAGAAATATTGTTGGCCAAACTTTTAATAAACGTACCTACTTAATTTTAACAACAAATATTTACATAGACATTTCCGTCGCGGTATTGTATTGCGTTTCCGAGAAAAAGTTAAAAAGCGTATTTTCGTAATAGTTTATCCGAATAAAGCCGTTTTAGAAAATTCAATTCATTTTATAGACATTCGAAAATGCGTGCTAAAGTAAGATAGGAGCAAACAATATGAACGACATTCGAGATGCTAATACGAAACTTATTCCTCCAACCCTATGCGAAGGCGGAGCTCTTTAGCCCCTTTCGAAGTCCCTTTAGCCCCCAAAGTCCCAAGAACGCCGCGCCGCGGAGATAGATCGCCGCTCAGTATTCTCAAATTATATTACCACAAACTCCTTGTCTACGTGAGCCTATTGTCAAATAAATAAATAGCATTTGTATAACGTTACATTTTAAAATACACTTTGCATAATATACTTCGATCACTTTAGTAAGATGTGATCTGGATAACAAAAATCCTATTATCAATTGCTTTTATCTAACTAAAATATATTGCGTAATACTTCCATATTTATTATCTCTCTTTTTTTCGGACCCATTCATAAAATTTAATAAAAGCTTGAATATTTTTATAGGTATTTATTTATACGTAGACTTTAAAACAATAACATATAAAAAAGTCAAAATTGTGTTATTGATAGTAAAGGTCAAAAACGATGACTTCATTGTTATAGTATCATTAGCCAGAAATCTTAATTAAAAGTTGATTCAAAATTTTGATTAAAAAGTCTTGATAACTCATTGACAGTCAAATTAAGTTAATTTTTAGATCATAATTTGCCTTCAATTATATAATAAATCGGTGCCTTTTGATTATACCAGCACACAAAAAAAAATGGTTTGTACATGTCGTCTAATAAAATTTTCTTCATTTTCATAACTGCATTTTAGCCATTTTTAGCAGTTTTTTACAAATTAATCAATATTTTGAGAGAGTACGGGCCAAACAAACTTTGAATGTGAATTTAACGCATCAAAATACATTTAGATAGAAGGGTCTGGTCAAATGTATAGACCACTTTTTTTGTATGTGCTGATGTTATGTTTAATCAGTGACAAAATTAATGTTTTATTATGTATTTTCAAACATGGTATATCGATCCATAAAATACTATGTATACGTTAGCCAGCTAAACTATGAGTGCACGTCATTGATAAATTGTGACGTAAAAGCAAGCGATGTTGCCAAAATCAAACATATTCCTAACCATATAGACTCGTAAACACAAACTTCGGCAACAACGTTGGAAGGACAAACTCCTTTGCCAACTTACCAACAAAAACAAAATTTTATACCTGCATATATATAATTTGCTTTTATGATGTTCTACAACAAAGGAAGATACTCTCTGCTAAAGGCAATCCTACATAGCGTGGCTCAAGAATCTGAGGACTTGGTTTAACAAAACATCAGCAGAAGTCTTCCAAATTACTGCAGTCAGGAGCAAGATTGCTATGATGAACGCCAACATCCGCAACGGATTAGCACCATAAGAAGATTAAGGATAAGGGTCGTAACATGCAATGAGCCTAATACATGTAGCATAATGATGATGAGTAAAAAATGATAAGCCATTACGGCACTACGCCAGCCAGCAGTCCTAGCAACAAACAAAACTTGTGCAACTTGAGTCAAGTTTTAACTGTGGTGCTCAATCAATTTGTATATAATTTATAATCATTCTCTATTTAATAAGGCTATACCTCTGTCAGCAACGCGGCATTTTTGGCCACTTTTGCACATAGATCTTTAAATGCTGAATTAAAGTTTTCTTTTTAAATTATTTATTTATAGTTGTGATTAATAATTTGTGTGATAGAATAGCTAATTAAATCTTTATAAAAAGTGGATAAATTTTTTAAGATTCAAAGAGTAAATGTAATTTGAAACAGATCATCCGTCAGAGTTCTTCAGCAAGAAGTTAGGCGGAAGTTGAAAATACGGCCTGTATATATGCATAAAATCCAATCTAAACTTCAAGCATGACAAAGTAGCGACCTTATAAATATGTGGGTATATCTAGGCGGGATTATGCACACATAATTCAAGCATGTCGTCTAAGAGCGCCCTGCTGTGCTTTCTTCCCCAAAGACATTCTTACTTCAGAAAGTTCAGAATATTAGTAAATCGCAAAAAGTTATAAAACTTTGGCTCGTAAATATGCAATATCTCATATGTATGCGCCTATGTATTATTAACATATAATACTTTACACAAATGCAACATACATACTCCTTTTATGAGACGAAGGAACAGGTATAACAATATTTAGATAGATAGATATGTGAATGACGCATGTTCAAAAATATAATAAAGGGTCAGTATTAATTTTTCACTACCTTTACGTGTTTAACGTGCGTAAATTAGCTACATGAAAGGTCATGAAGAACATGTAAGAAAAGTACTGCAATTATTGCATATAAGATAAATTAAATAATTTAATTATTTTGGTATTAATAAATTTTTCGTATATCTTAAAATGGGTAGGTTTCCTTTAAAATTTTTTTAAAACTTATTATTTTGTAAATAAATAGTAGTTCTTATATGTTATTATTTACAAAAAATAAAGATTTTTATTAAGAGCTACTATCCCAAGTGCTACTATATGCAGTGGGGCATCTATCCCCTTTTACACTTGTTTTAGTATCTGTAATTTTGTTGTTTGTGATAATATTTTTTTAGAAAAATCTAGTAATTACAATTTATTATAAACTATATACTGTAAGATACTTAAAACTTTGTATACATATAATTTTATATATGGGTCAATATTTGATAATCGGCCGAAAAGGAGTAGAAAAATTTTATTATATTTGTCTACAACACCGGACCAACTGCCGACATAGCGCTTTCCTCTTCACCAATCATAATCATGGATACTGCGTCTAGCTATATGCGCAACTCAGTCTTTTGCCGGATTAATTTAAAACGTGGTAAATTTAAATTTAAACTTCGGCAGGCTAATGACGCGTTAACGATTCTCCTTGATTTAAAATAAAAATTCACGTATTCAAAATCATACGATTCTAAATAAAATGTAAAATGTGTTTTGGCCGATTATCAAATATTGACCCATATATGTATATGTCATTATACTAGGTTGGTTTATCTCGAAAAGAAAATTTGCATCCTACCTTTACAGGTGAAGGTCCCCCAAAGTACCACAAAGTAACCATGCCGATATTAACACTCGCGTTGTTTTTTTATTAATTATGTCGAAGTCGATTGTACAAAAGAAAACTATTAATATTTTAAACGTACAGTTAAGTTTTTTAAAAACACGCACTGGCCGGAAAACGATTTGAAATGTAAGTCGTTTGAGAATGGAAGTGACCGCCTAATCAGCAGTGAAATTTCTCTGAAATCAAAGAAACTTGTATTAAAATCAAAGCAAGACATAAAAATGAAATAAATATTAGATAAATCAAATAGAATACAAAACTGAAAAGAAATAATTTTACTAACAATTCAAATCCAAATTACTTAAATTATTGTATTAAATAATTTACCTATAATTTTTATATACAAAGTCTATTCAGAAAATATTTTTGTAAACTTTATTATTAATTTTACAAATTATTGTACCTTGTTCCCTTCAAAGTACTTCCCACTCTCATTGACACACTTTTCCCAGCAGTGTTTTAATTTTGCGAAGCAGTCCTGGATAGTTTCATTTGCGATGACTTTTAAGGTCTGTTAAGAATTTTCTAAACTAAACGATACATCAACAATTAAAAAACATGTGGTCACAAAGAAGGTTAATGCCCAAAGCCGTACTGCCAACCGGATATCACTAAATATTTCCGTTGGCGCGTAATTCAAAAACTTCGATTGTTTTCTGAACAGACCTCGTATTTCATATTATTGTGATCATTTACCTTCTTTTCGTTTGACATTTTTATTTTATGTACTTTACTGTAATTATTAAATATCTGTCAGTTCATCACGATAAGATGCCAGCAGAGGTATACATATAATTTGTTATTTACGTATTGATTTAATTTTATTTCCCAAAAAAAATCTCTGTTAGGCATTTACACTCTTTTTCTAATTCTTTCCTTTTCCTGTGAAATATTATTGTGCAAAATGCTACACGGAGAAAAAAATATCCTTAATATAACTATCTAACGTATACCCAATTGACGTATTGTTCTGACAAGGATTTGAATGTCTAATTTAACGATATTTATAAGTCAATTTGACAATTCATAGTATGATCAAAACAGCTCTACATAGTATACTTATAATAAGAATTCATTTATTTGCTTCCAGCGTTCAAACGAAAAGCTCTCGTGAACGTGTGCAGTATCCGTCGTGTAGGTAACTGGATAGTTAATTTGAGGATTTGAATAGCTATAATAAGGATACGTATAGTTATTATAACGATATTTTGTTCTCCGTGCATATCCGTTAAATCACTATGACAAGAATCTTTTGAATGTCTAAAACAGTAATACGGATCGTTACTATAACGATCCGCAATAAGGAAACTCTGGATAGCTAAATTAGCTATAGGGGAAACAGTACAGTTGTTGGCCAGTCGACAATGATTGGCCATATTTAAAAAATTATTTAATAATAAATTTATATTTCTTAATATATATTTTCTAATAAATGGTTCGTTTTTTTTGCTAATTTACTATATCTTATTTTAATTATAAAATATTGGCCGATCACTGTAAAATTACTATATTTATATGGCCAATAACTATGTTGTTTAATAAAAGGGCCAATCACTGTACTGTTTACCCCTACGGCGTATCCCTGTAAAAGATAACTATCCAACGGATAGCTATAATAGGGATACGTATGGTTATTATAACGATATTTTTTTCTCCGTGTATGTATGTTATTACAACAAAAATGGAGTAAAATTTGATTAAATTATAACAAGTTGGTGACAAAAATGAGTGCATCCTTAACTTGTAAAATTAACTTTAGGAACCGATAACTATAATACTTACACGTATTATACATTTTAGCTGGCATATTACAGGCATACGCGGAAAATACACCAGATTGGTACCCCGTATAATTTGAGAGATACGAGTAGTGTGCATTGTACGTTTTGGTTAAATCTGAGTGTAACGTTTGATGTCGGGAGAATATGTTTCTACTTTTCGCTCGAATGTGCACATAAGCCGTTTTTTATGCGCGAAACATTGCCCGTTTATCATTAAATCCAAAAATTAATTTAAATAAATTCAATAAATGCGAAGATGTGCACATTCGAGCGAAAAGTGGCACATTTCCGAGCGAGGGAGGCAAATGAAGCGCGACGCGGAGCGGCGCGCTTCATTTTCCCGAGATCGGAATGTGCCACTTTGAGCTCGAATATGCACACTCGGTAATAAGCATGGTTCACAATATTTTAGACCAATAAATTAGACGAAAAATTAATTGAATAATTTTAATCGTTCCCTCTCACTTGCATTGACAAGATTATCATATCTTCTCACTCCCTTCCACTCATTGGTATGGTAAATACGTTTATCAAATATAAAATCGATGTTTACTAAATTAAATTAAAATTTTTGATTTGAAGGAGCGCACAGTAAATTAAACTAATATAATATAGACAAGGATGTGCGCATTCGAGCGAAAAGTGGCACATTTCCGAGCGAGGGAGGCAAATGAAGCGCGACGCGGAGCGGCGCGCTTCATTTTCCGAGATCGGAATGTGCCACTTTGAGCTCGAATATGCACAACTTCCCTTAGCATGGTTCACAAATTTTTAGACCAATAAATTAACAAAAAAATTAATTGAATAGGTTTTAAGTTTCCCAGAACTTATTCTAAATTATTTTATAAAACTTATCAACCCTTCCACTCATTGGTAATGGTAAATATCGTTTTAAACAAATATAAAATCGATAATTTAAAACCCGATATAAATGAAAAATTTTGATTTAAGGAGCAATAAAAATTTAACAATATAATAATAGGGGCGAGGGATGTTTTCCCCAAAATTCGAGCGAATGCCTTTCCGAGCGAGGGAGGCAAATGAAGCGCGACGCGGAGCGCGCGCTTCATTTTCCAGATCGGAATGTGCCACTTTGAGCTCGAATATGCACACTCGGTAATAAGCATGGTTCACAATATTTTAGACCAATAAATTAGACGAAAAATTAATTGAATAATTTTAATCGTTCCCTCTCACTTGCATTGATAAGATTATCATATCTTCTCACTCCCTTCTACTCATTGGTATGGTAAATACGTTTATCAAATATAAAATCGATGTTTACTAAATTAAATTAAAATTTTTGATTTGAAGGAGCGCACAGTAAATTAAACTAATATAATATAGACAAGGATGTGCGCATTCGAGCGAAAAGTGGCACATTTCCGAGCGAGGGACGCAAAAAAAGCGCGACGCGGAGGGCGCGCTTTATTTTCCCGAGATCGGAATGTGCCACTTTGAGCTCGATTGTGCGCGCAACTTCCATTCCCTCCTAAAATTTTGCTCCAAACGCCAAAAGAAGTATAACTTCTAAAATAAATGTTTACTAATATGACTAGTAGGTTTAGTAAGTATTCCCAGAACTATTCTATAATTATTTCATCAATACGAAATTATACAACCTGTTAAACTTCAACGAATTATTAATTTTTCATGAATATTGCGTATTTAAGCAATTGTAATAACCACTAATTCATAAACCAGATAAAAATGAAACGACATTCAAATCTACTAAGAGCAATAAAATCTGTACAGATATAATAATTTTATTTGGTGACTTCCGATGGTGAGTGTACCTCTTCCGCAAATTCCCAAGCGTTCTAAACAAACCTCCTCACTAAGCTCACCTCTTGTGCATAAGCAGAGACATATTTTATGTCATAAACTCCATGCATTACTTATGGCAGTTTTACCCACGCCGTGCTGCCTGCGCTTTAAATTATTTTAATATTATATGATTTCGCTCTGGGCAAATCTGAAGTTGAGCCGTTTGTTTTGTAGCATTTGCTTTTATGTAGATTTCACGTCTTAAGTAATACAACAATTAAATAATACGCCGTGTTTGGGGCTCGTTTTTCGATTTTCGCCGAACGCGCATTTCTATTGCTTGTTGTCTTCGATAAATTATGAAACGGATAATAAACCGAGTGAAACCAAAAGTATTTACGAAAGTCGAGTTTTAAAACTCTTTAACCTAAGATACACCCCCAGAGGCTAATATCAGAAAAGTTTGATATCTGAAATTGTCATATCTTTGTATCTTTCTACCCAATACCTGCTTACGTAAAGTCCCGAAAGGCTCGTTCATGCAAGGACCATGTATCGGTTAAGCCTGATGTAGGTTTGCCGTTCTGAATATGTCATGAACTAAGATGACAGACTTGGGATACCAGTTATAGATTATTTGAACGTGATCGGAACTCATCTTTTAACTTGTGATTATTTGATGAACGCTGTCAAAATTTCAAAAGGAAGCAAACATGCGAAAAAAACTGTGCATACTTATCGGCCAAATTCGCGATTTGCAAAGAGTCGAATTTTATGATATGTCGGGCACGAAATGCGCATCGTCTTCGGCAAACTAAAATAACAGTGTACTAGTGAAGCGAAAATAAGTAGAAATCCCAAGGGAGCGTCTTCGAGCGCGGACACCCGCTTATTTCACTATCAAGCCGAGTTATGCGATCGGGCTTTTCAATAACTCTAAAAGGCAGAACTCTGTCGCCCGGAAGCGTACCTGAATAATAAAAATTTTATGTATTCGAATAGAATTTGTACATATGCTACGTAAACATCAAATGAGTATAAAGTTTGTCGTTTCGAACTAAACAAAATATAAAAAAAGGTATTCCTAATTCGAAATCTCAAGGAAAAAAATTGACGCCGCGTTTTCTCATCGTCCATCTACTTTTATGTGTTTATTAAAAATATTTCAAGCAAATTTAGATAAAAAAAAGTTAATATGTAAATATGAATATTTTGTTGGAAAGAATGAGTTTTTAATTTTACATTTAATTTAAAATAATTAATTAATCAAAATGGTCGTCCGTCAATAAAAATTGTATTCTAAAAAAATTGGTTTATTAAATTTTTAATTAGAAACAGACTGTAGAATATAATTGTTTTTATTATTAGAATTAAAAAATATATTCTCTAAAATTTACGATTTTATAAAATTTAAAAAAATTGCTGAACAAAGAAATTAAAACATGAATTTTTAATTCTTTATACAGGATGTCCCAGATTGAGTAGGTTACCATAGATGTCTTTAATTAAATAGCATTTTTTCTTCTTGTTTTAACTATGTATTACATTACATATTTAAAAAAAATTATTTGATATTTTTTTAATTATTATAAACATTATTTTTCGTAACGGTTATTCGGTCATAATGGTCACAGACTGGATGTTTTACCCTAATTAAAAAATTTTAAAATCAATTAATATAAAAACGCTATAGTGTAAAATTAAATTCTTTTAATCGCTTGTTTTTAACTCGTTTTTTATAATAACTGTAAAGAATAAAACTCCCCACCATTAAATGCTTTAACACTAGAACCGCGGCAATTTTGAACTTATTACAACCGCGGTTACCGGTCAATTAGACCTTTAAGAAAAATTGGTCTTTTAACAATTAAATATTTATTGCAACACATTTACTGCTTTTGGACAGTTTTTAAAAACAATAAATGCCATAACTTTCACCTAATATAAAATCAAAATTGATTGAAATTTTAATTGTTTGATTTGAAAACAAAAAGATTCATGTAAAAATCTAATAAAAACGAAGATGTGCGCATTCGAGCGAAAAGTGGCACATTTCCGAGCGAGGGAAGCAAATGAAGCGCGACGCGGAGCGGCGCGCTTCATTTTCCCGAGATCGAAATGTGCCACTTTGAGCTCGAATGTGCACACTCAATTTTAAGCACCATTCACAAAATTTAGGATAAAAAATTATTCAAAAAAATTAAATTATTAATTTAATCGTTTTCTCTCACTCGCACCTACCAAATTCTCGTATATTTTCGCTCACTTCCACTCATGACTATGGTAAATACGTTTCTTGAACATAAAATATATACTTACTTTTAATTTTTTGATTTGAAAGTGAAAAGATTAATTAAGGTAAATCAATAAATACAAAAATGTGTGCATTCGACCGAAAAGTGCCACTTTGAGCTCAAATGTGCACACTCCACTTTAAGCACGATTCACAATACTTAATTTATTTTCTAAAAAAAATTAATTATCCAAACTAATATTATAAAAGCGAAAGTAGCTCTGTCTGTCTATCCGTCTGTCTGTTACCTTTTCATGACTAAACCACAGAACCAATTTTGATAAATTATAATATAGAGATAGCTTGGACCTTGATCAAGAACATGGGCTACTGGTTTCGAACAAATATAGTGAGTGATTCTTGTTATATTCAAAATGTTAACAATAACCATCTTCAAGAAGCTTTGATCAAAAAAGTCTACTTTTATTTAGTTTTCGTTATAATAAGGCACTATTTCTTTTTTCTATGTAATAAAACATTTCTCTGCTGCTATAAATAATAATTATCGATAGAACCGATCAAATGAATAACCGGAAAGAAAAAAGTATGTGTCTCCTATTAACGGGGAAAAATACAATTTATAAGAAAAGCAATTATAAGACAGTAATTATCAACTAAAATTAGGAAAAGTCATGTAATATGGCAGAAATGTGTTCAACTAATAAAAAGTAACAAGACGATAAAATTGCGAAACGGTCAAAATGACCGATTCAGCGGTTCTAGTGTTAAATCATCCTTTTCTTTTAGTAATATTTTAATAAACTATGTTTATCTGTACTAGGTAATATTATTTTTTAAAAATTCGAATTAAATAGACAGAGTACTACGCGTCTTAGGCAACATCAATGATTGAAACGTATCCAGACAGAATATGGTTGATGAGATGCACAGGATTCGACATTTTATGGATTTTGTTTCATTTTTTATAACCAGATCCTTAGAGACGTCATCTCGCATATGACGTTCCAATATAACCCATTTTTACTGACGATTTCCCTCGTTCCAAATAAAATATTTTAAGGAAATTGCTTCATACTTTATACAGTTTTCAGGCATGCCATAATATTTTGACAATTCCGTATAAATAAAGACACCTGTTCATTAACTTTTCAACATTACCTTTATCTGATTTTTATTTAAAGAGTCGTTTATTTCACATTTTCTACGAATCATCACGCGATCGCCGTGATAAATTTCCTTTTTGTCTTGTTAGTTTTTCGTGTAAAAAATAGTCCGCATGATTAGCTTCGTTCCGATGGTAATTATTTGAAGCGGCGATAATTTTTGTTAACTTTTGTTCTGGATTGGAGCGTATTTTTTGCGAAACGCTTGAGCTGTTATCATTAGCAAACAATGTAATAATGACATAAAGAACGCGCGTTTTACTTGACCCTAATTTCGGAACATATCATTACACCCCAACCTCAACTATACATCAAATAGAAATTGTAATGAAGAAAGCAGCTTACATTTCACACCACTAACAATAGTCCTGTGATTGCCTAAGGATAATCTGGGATTACACTGTCGATTGACAAGCTGCTCCATGGTTCGCCACAACATCCCCTTACTAATGTATGTAACGCTTCGGGCTCATTGTTCTTAATAAATACAAGAGAAGAGAAAACGCAATATTGAATAAGTAAACAATTTTATCGAAAATAAAAGCCAATTTATAGGAGAGTCGCACAAGGAGACGCTTCCGCGCGGACCTCTTCTTTCATTTTTAATTTCATTACGGTACCTGCAGGATTTACGACTCCAGGAAAACATGAACACAACGACTAATTAACAAATCGCTCAAAAACAAATTATCTCTAATATTTCACGTCAACAGGTATGACACCTAAGGGAAACCAAAAGGGTTAGGCTTGACAATGCAACGGGGCTGGACCTCCCTATTGAGACCTTTCTCAAATCATTAAATTTACACATTATTCTAACAGCGTTTCCATCTCTTTTCTCCTCTTTTTTTCGACGATGGACGAGCAAAGGAGAAATGTTTTCAAATATCGCTTGTATAATTAAATGTTCTATTTGCGCAAATCACACGCACATGTGTAGTTATCTCAGACGCGCCCAAGCCCATTTTAAAATATCGAAAATAATAGCGGGAAATTTAATCAGAACTACATATCCGGTATGTGTGATAGCGGTGTCATTTTGTAAGAATGATGAGACCTACGAGATCCACTCGTTTTCCCTATAGAAATATCTTAAATTTATTCTCATATCTGTTTTGTAATATTTAATACGTATAGTGGTTGTCAACGTATAGGCAACGGAAATATTTTTATGTATATTGAACCAAATCACTGATAAATTCCACAAATAAATACCTACTGTATAGTTTTTGAACTTTACTAATTTGAGCACAATAATTGTTTTAAACTCATTTTAATGTAATATGAAATAAACTGTAATTAATATGTGTTCAGTACCGGATTAGCCACGTAGCAGAAGTTAGCAAATACTATGGACCTCCTACCTGAACGCAAAAAATCTAACAATAAAAAGTGAGAGATATGGTATAACTGAAGCAAACGACAGGCTCTTTATTCGCATTTGCTACACACCCTTTCTGGCTTAATCCGGCCCTAGATTTCCTAAATAGAAATCGACCGAAAAAAAATAACATTGTTTCAAAGCTCATAAGTAACATAAACCGTATAACATAGCTGAAGATAGCAAAAAATACCCAATATAATCATTAAACGCATTTGCTTCGTAAAAACAACCATAATTTTAATTTACTTTAACGCACATTTTAATTTAAATAAATTCAACAATTTATAAATACATAATAAACAAGTAAAATCGTTGGTAAATACCTTGTAACATATCCCAATTCCACATCGAAAACCCCAAGGAAAATCACAATAGCAAGGGACCACCCACGACCACCGCATCGACAGGCACCGGCAAGAAACATCGACGTCATCAAAATTCATGCGTATTACTTTGCCCACACCACTCGAATACTTAAAGTACTACTTAAATACGTTCGTGAAAAACCGGCGCTTGTCGTTGCCCTTGCCAATCGGGAGACCGCCGATCGCAGGTAGTGTGACGTCAGAAGAACTCGAGCTCACGCTACTTTTGCAGGAACTTTCTAATATTTGTTTCCTAATGAGGGGAAGCAAGAGGGAAATAGTTTAAAACGAATTTGAATGCAAAGCTCGGTTACCGTACGAATTTAGCATTGGGAAATTACATAAAATTATTGAACGTAAATCTTTATGCGCTTTGTTTAAATAAATAATTTTTTTTAATTAAACCAAATGAATCATTTAAAGTGTCACAAACTAATAATGCCTAAAATAATAAAAATTTCAAAAAAAGTACAAGTATAAAAGTAAAACACCTTTATAATCTGAAATTAAAAAAAAATTGATATGATTTATTTATTAAATGGTAACTTGTTATACGTTTTTAATCCAATTATATAAAGAGATTAATACTATTCTATTTAAGATAACACTGTTGACACGGTTAAACTGAAAGTAATACAAAATTTATATTAATGACAATACATAGACTGTATAAATGGAAGAAACTTTTATGCTTGTACGTTTTTTGAAATTTTTATTAGTTGAACCGTTATAAGTTCGTGGCACTTTAAATGACACACCCGGTATATTATAGTTTTTGTTTTATTCCACATTTCTTGTAAGTTAATTTGTTTTTTTTTATATTTTGTATTAATAAAATTTAAAAATTTTACCAAAGAATCATACTAATTTTATGCAAATTTTGAAAAATTTGTACCTGTGTTTGGCCGACCATTTTTAAGTAAATTTTAGTGTGCGGGCCTGCTGTAAATTTGTATACCTAGATCTATGTCAATTATTTTTGAATAAATTTTAGCGTGTGGGCCCCAACGTACGCTATACTGTGGGCTTACTGTGGGCCTATAGAAATTGAAACGTGCGTGTCTGCTGTGGGCTTAGGAGCATTTTTACTCGGGTTTAACCAAAATCCACAATAAATTCTACACTCTACTTGTTTTACACGATTGTAGTTTTACACGATTTATAAAAACAAAACATCTAAAAATTTTTATGAAAAAAAAGTATTTAAAATACACATTTTTGCTTTAGGTACCAGATGTGTATTTTTAGTTATTTTTTAAGACAATTCATTAAATGACAGTGGTATTATAGTCTAGAAATTTTTTTTCTATATTTATACACATAAAACGTCATCATCTAAAATACTCATAAACCCCGTTTCACAATGAAAATAAATTCTTCAAAAAACTACAAACCGAAAAAAAGTGAAATGTGCATAATTCAGTCATTTGTTTCAATGTAAAATTTTTAAACATAATCAATTAATTAATCTATATTTTGCTGTGTTTTCCCATAAGAAAACTATAATTTCGATTTTCACTGTTTTTTTCCGGGCCCTGTCTGTCGTGTAAATCGGGAAATAGGTGTTCAGTGAGGAGGCGCCAAGATTTTTTGTTAAGGTAGGTGCAGTAACATATAGTTTGGAAACCACTCATTTTATATCCAATATAATAAGAATAATTCCATTGTGATTTTAATAGAAAATAATCTGTTCGAATAATGTTTGTCCATTAACAAACATAAACTTTTAAAAAGATAACACGAATTTTAACACTTCTAGCTAAGATTTTAAAGTACAGTGTTGTCACATCAGAAAAAAAATTTAATAAATACATGTGCCTATTTTTTATAAATAAATGTCTACGTATTTTAAAAAATATATATATGTTTTTGAATAAATAAAAAAGGAGGGGTTACGAAACAATATTCAAATTGTATTTTTATGTGACAACAGATCACTCACGCATGTTATCAAATAAAAATAACCTAATGAAATAAAATAGCAGCTATAATACAATCCAAATTCCTTTTAAGAAGTTTTATTTCCCCGTTTAGTGGGCGATCAAAAAATCTATAAAAACCAACGTTTCTCAGATTGGAAAAGAAGATGAATAATCCCGCATTCGGTCATGTTTTTCTAATGTTTCAATCAGGTTGATGGGAAACTAGCAAGTGAGGTTTCGGTTCAGATTTTTTCTTATAACGATTTTAGGAAAAGTAATGGACGGCGCTTCTTCTTACGTTCCTACATATTTTAAAAAACGCAACTGTCGCGATAAAGAATTAACGATTTGTAGTAGGACAAATTATTCGCATTAAAAGTAATAAAACAAAAAGTAATCGTTCAGCAAGACCTATAAAAAATAATAAAAGTAGATGTAATTAGTATTATAAAATCGTAATAAAGTAAAACATTTATTTATAGGGTCTGATGTGTGGTAAGGTTTTGCGACAACGTACATATTATGAAAAATAATTGGTAATTATCACGCAATTCAACAAAGGGTTATAGGAACGTTTATTAAACAAACAAAATGGTCGCTGCGTTATTAAATATTCCCGCAAACTAAATTTACTGACCTTTGGAAATAACTAGGTACTTTATTTTACGTGAATACATCAAATTAACGAGCGTTCATTCCTTTTGATCGGCGCTGTTATAATCAGAATCGATTTCAGTTCAATCTCTTAATTAAAGGTGTTTAAAACACAATTTTCGTTCTATTTATCCGAATTAATTGAATCGTTATTTACATACCTACAAGTGCTCATTATCTACACTAAAACAGGGTGTTTTAGACATTTCTCACCCGAACCTGATGGTTATAAGAATTGTGCTTTTAATACTCAATCTTTACTTGGAAAATATTCATTAAAATTAAATTACACTTTCGTTTTTAATTTCACACTAATTAAAGTGTTTTTGCAAATAAAAGGGATATACATAATTGGCGTGCTAATTGATGAAAATATGCTAAATTTGTTTGTGGCTAAATTTTTAATGTAGTAATGATTTTTGATAAAAAAGGTTCGTTATTTTCAAAAAATTCAATAAACCCATAACTATCTTTATAAACTTAGTAATCGTACGTCGGATACCGAAATAAGTGTAAATTCTATTTTTTAATTAGATGAAAAGCATATTAAAGTGCTTGATTAGAATAGACGAAATTATGAGTCTGCTTGGAAGAGAATCCAACATTGATATAAACCTTATCAGATGGTTTATCGGGTTCAATTTATGCTATGCTAGGGTGCAATTTGCAGAGAATGTACATAGTAGAATTCCCATTTATCAAGAGCTGTTTATGAAGCTAGTTATCCCTGGAAAGTACCCCTCCGCCCACAGGATCAGAGACGATAGTATCACCAGTGGCGGAGCAGCGAAATATCATCACGAAATTTAAAAACGATAAATATAAATAATACAAATATTGATATTGATGTTTAAAAACATGTAAAGCACAATACAAAGGTAAAATAAACTGTGATATTTGCCGGACGGTTTATACTCATTTTTTCTTTTTCATGAGTTAAGACTGGGTTCTGTGTCTTCATCATTACTTTTTTCATTATATTAAAATGAACAAAATATTCTAAATTAGTAAGATTTGCAAAAGTTTATGGCATAGTGCATTATGATTAGAAATACAGTCGAACCTCCATAAGTCGAACCTCGATAAGCCGAATTTTTGATAACTTGAACATGTTTCCCTAGGACCTTGCCTATTTCAACGTTAATATTTTTATATGGATATCGCAAATTTTTGATAACACGAATTATTTTTAGTTTCCCTTCACCTTCGACTTATCAAGGTTCGACTGTAACTTTATACCAGAAATAGTTTAGTATCGGTTTTATTTAATATTTAAGCTATAGATCGGTGATTCTCAACCATGGTGCCGCAACACTTTATTGTGCCGCAAACTTCTTGAAGTGTGCCATCAAATTTTCCAAAATGCATACAATCAAAACAATTTTGTATGAGACTGTTCTCATGCAATACAATTATTGTAAAAGTGCCGTCAAATTGTTTAATTATTAAAAGTGTACAATGATGAAAAAAAAGGATGAAAACTACTGATAGAGATATATATTTTTTGTACTAATTAAAATTGCACAAATATATTAAGGTAGAATTGTACCCCATCACTTTTAAACCATAAGTTCAAACTCAACCAAATTTGAATCATAGGTTACTAGTGATGACTGGTCTATTTTAGCTAAATTTAAAAAAAAAACCGTCCCTGAAGTATTCAAAATATTTTTAAAAAACTGATATTTTCAAATGTAAAATTACAAAACGGCAAGTTTAAAATTAGTAAAATTTTAACAACTTGTTGATATTGTAATAAAATGTAAAATTTGAAACATTTAAAAAAAAATCGTAGCTTTGGTTAAAGAAATATTCAAAAATATAATTTTTGAACGTTTCTTCTGGTTTTAAAAAAAATTAATTCATATAATACTTAAAGTCGAATAATTTGTGTAGTTTTGTGAATTGTTTGGATACATTTCAATTAAATACAAACCATTGAACTTTTAAAAATACATATATCAAGTACTTAAATTGTGTTAGTAATATTAGTATCGTACATGCTGCCTCTTGTGACGAGAAACAACATTAAATTCTTTGTTGCAAACTTTTCTGTGTATTTACATCTTTCTAAGGTATAGGGAAAGTACTAAACGCCATTTTAAAAAAATAAATAATATAAAGGGCATAAATAAACAATTTTTTTAAATCTGTAATTGTTCATGATTTATGACTAATGTCATAAAACATTTTCAAAATTAACATATTTTTGATTCTAATCATTTATAAAATAAAATTTGGTTTACATAACCTATAGGGATTGAAAAAGCCAACAATTTTGAAAAACCTGTTTTTATTCAAATTAAAACTGCACATTCAAGAATTTTTAATAATAATCTTAAACTATAATTTTAGATTATATAATTATAAAACGTTTTAAATAACGCAAATTCTGGGTAAAATATTGATTACTAAAATTTAAAAACTGCAAAAATTTACGTTTGAATCAATCATTGCAAAAACTTAAAAACTTTCAAAAATAATCATTTTTTATGCCAAGGTTTATTTCCATTACAAAATTTTGCATCAGTACATATTTTTATACAATTTTTTTCATTTAGGAATTAAAAGCGTTTATTACACTGAGTCACTATTTAAAACATATTCTCTAAGAAACAAAATTAAAATTTGAAAAAAAGATTATTAAAAAAATATACGTTATTAAAGGCCTAATATATTATAAAAATTTTAGTGTAAATTTTATTTTATTAATTTTGTACGTATAGGCTTAAAAACAAATAAAATGTCAAAACCTTACTTTTTGAAACAAATCTTCAATATCGTATCGGCGCCGTTTATTGACGGTGAACTCAAATTTTGTGGGGATATTGGTATCGTACATGCTGCCTCTTGTAGAGAAACAACATTAAATTCTTTGTTGCAAACTTTTCTGTGTATTTACATCTTTCTAAGGTATACATGACGTTACAAATACATGCACGTGTGATATTATAATTATCTGTTTGTCGAATATTGTCTATGAAAATTTAAGATTAGAAAAGTTATAGAAAATAGGAAAAAGAACTATTTCCTTTCAATCTATAATTTGAAAATAAGTAGCGCCAGCTACTGTCCGCGAAACGTAATAACTAGATGTACACTTCGATGTTAAATATTTTCTGTAGAGTAAAAAAAAACCCGACCAAAATTCTAAATTACATTTTCATTAAACAAATAGATTTATTCATTTCTTTCTTATTCCTAACAATTACTTTAGTTATTTAAATCAACAACTGAGCATTCTATTAAACCAAGTAAATTTTAAACGTATACTTATAACTCTATTTCAAATTAAATTTAATTAAAATATAATAATTTTAATTCTCAATCAGATATCGGCAATGTATTTAACGTCTCTAATTAAACAAAAAATAAGTACCTATCAATATATTATGAATTCTGAAAAAAAAACGCTTATAGTAGATGTTCTAAAAAATACATTGTCTGCTGATATTTTTATTAATTATATTCTAGTGTGATAAAAATATTAAATATGCGAATAGATAACCTAATAATAAGTTAAACTTTCCACTTGATCCCTACAACATTGAAGCATAAAACAATATATAACTTTGATGCGTTACGATTTTCAATAGAATTTCACAATGGGGTGATGTGGGGCAATGATATTTATGAACAGTCACTGAGGTATGTAATAATCTGAGGCCGGATTTAATTTGGCGGACTGATTTCACACTGCCTTTGCAGAAGTGTAGTTAATCACTCTCTCGGTTGCGCGTTTACACTCTTCGTTAAAAGCAGTGGCGTTCAATTCTATTAATTTTCCTTTTTTGATTTTAATAACATATTTAATATCAATAAATAACCTTATAAATTATATTAATAAAATCAAAACCTAACAATATTTACGATATTAGCGATATTCGATAATAAATTAGCACTTACTGATTAAAGAAAGTACAGTGGAACCTCGATAACTCGAATTTCAAAGGAAATGATAATTGGGTTTTCAGCTTATCGACTTTTTCGAGATACCAAAGATTTTGCTACAATTTTAAGTAATAAAAACACAATTTCTAAGTACACACTTAGATCGTTTAATAAATAGAAACGCACGTGTACAATAAACAATAGAAAAAAAAGCATCAAACATTTCTGAGAATAGATAACAAAATTTAGAATGTTATTGCTTCCTGTTAGAAGAATTCAAAGTGTGACAACATTACTTTATTAACTTAAAATCAACTTTAATTTATAAACCGTGTATGAGCGAAATCCTGTAAAGCAAGTAGCATGTACATCGAGGGATGTCATAGATTAATGGAAACAAATTCAATAGATACGAGGATGTGCACATTCGAGCGAAAAGTGGCACATTTCCGAGCGAGGGAGGCAAATGAAGCGCGACGCGGAGCGGCGCGCTTCATTTTCCCGAGATCGGAATGTGCCACTTTGAGCTCGAATGTGCGCACTCGGTTTTAAGCATGATTCACAATAATTAATTTACTTCCTTTCACGGCTAACTTCGACTGTTCAATTTTCGTTAGATGTGCGCGCGCAACTCAGTTGCCTGCTAAAATTTTTTTCTCAAATCGCCAAAAAAAGTTTAATGTCAAAAATTAAACTTCTAAAACAAGTTAGAAATATTGCAATGGAAATTATATGAACTAAAAAAAATTAAAAAATGTAAAATGAGATTTATTTGTTGCTAACCTCTGCCATTAAAACCCATTTTGTCTTTGTTTATAGGTTTACAACAAACTTTTAATCCCAAAAATTACAAATCGTAATTGTAAATAAATTAAAATAAATGTAACCTAAAAATTAAAAACTAACCTTTCTGCTTCGTGGCTTAATCGAAACACAATTTATTTAAACACAAAAATGCACCCGAACTATTTTTAAAGTATTATTAATTAAAGAAATTAGCACTGACTTAAGCGCTTCTTTACCGCACAAAATCTCGTTTTAAACTAAATAATTTGGAAAGTTTCTAGAAAGAATGTGCCTTTTTTTGACTTCATCGAATAAATTTTGATATGCTTTTATCGCATGTGTGACGTAAAGATTAATATAAACGGCCATAAAGCAAAAAGGTCTCCTATCACAAAAGCTTGGTGCCTGGCCGGATGTTAATTGATAGTAAACAAACACCTTTGCAATGTGTAGAAGTTAAATCAGAAAAATTTTTGTTTGAAAATAATTTATTAAAGTCCGTAATAAACTATAAAAATAATTTAAAAAATTTAAGTATTTCTAAGAAAGAAAGCCAGGCACTGAAACCATTAAAACTGCAAGACTCAAAAAAAATTTGGTTTAAAAATACAATATTTGCAAATGGCAAATTCGAGAAAAAAATATATATAGAACTTGCTTATTTGAGTTTCTAATAAACTAGAAAAATAATATAAAAGTTCCAGCTACCCTTAAAATATAACAAGGCAAAGATTAAATGAATAAAAAGTTCATCATTTTTAAAAGTTGCAAATACAAAGAAACTATTACATATAGATTACTTATTAAGGTTTATAACAAACTAAAAAAATAATTAAAAAATTTTAATGACCCCCAAAGAAATAGACACACTTTAAATGTATAAAAGTGATAAAAAAATACGTCTGCTGAAAAATAAAAAGATTGAAAGATTTTAATACATTTGAAAACGTTTTATTTCAGTAAAATTGTTAAATAAAAATTTTAAACTTATTTTTTAAAGCATCTTTCATTAAAAAATATTTCTTATGGAACCTGAAAATCGTCGAAGAAAACAATTTTTTTATTTTTAATTTACTATCAGAACGCTTCTGGAGTAAATTAATTAGTAAAACAAATCGTTTTGAAATCCTCACAAAAATTTTCCGTTTCTTCGATTTTGGAGCCATGTATTTTTAAACATTTTTTTTTAAACTCAAAGTTAGGAACAACAGTTTAGAAATTTCATACAGGCTTTGAATAAAAATGAATTCAACAATCCACGATCTTCCATTATTAACAAATAGAAATTATAAAATGTGTTAAATTTAAAATATGTTGAATGCCAACCTACACAAGTCTTTTTCAAAGTGGGCCATAATGCGCCCTTCTGACACTAGAGGCTTTCAGGGGGGCGGTAGAAGACTCAAATAAAATTATATGGCGCTAAAGCAGTCCAGGGAAGCGAGGACTGTATTTAAAAGACGCAATAGGTAATAAGTTAAAAAAATTTAAGGGGGCTCTACAATTTTTTTATTCTCAAAGTGGGCGGCGAGCGAAATAAGTTTGAAAACCTGTGACTTACACGAAACGAAGAGAATGGTAATTCTCATTATGTAACATTCTCTTCGTGTATTAACAATTTTTTTATGTATTATTTTCTTCTAAGATTAATCAATTCTATTCTGTTCTACTCTATTTATTTTGAATTTACATGCAGTGCCGCAGTAAGAGTAAGACAAAGGGGGCGACAGCCCCAAGCGACCCAAGTGAGAGGGCTTCAATAATAAATCTTTTATAAGAATTATATGCTTTTTGTTCTTCAGAGGGGCGCGTGTGGCTCAAATTAGATATTTAGTTCCAAGGGTAAAATTTTCTTAATGCTACTCTGTCTACATGTGCATAGTCATTCTACATCTCCAAATTGTACTTGACGGTTCTTAAAGCTGTACCACAAAACTATAAATGTTTAATAAAAATTAATCTAAGTTGTTAGTCTCACTTCAGAAGATATTCGCCGAGTACAATGTTAAATAGGCACTTAAGCTCCATTCAAAAAGTTAATAGACAGTTAAAAAAACCAAGAAAAGTTATAATACTATGGTAAACTTAATTTTTTGCTCGTCCTTCGTCCGCTTTTTTATGTACAAATTGTTAAATGGCATTACAAAAAGGTACAATTTTTTATATACTTCTTCTTCTTCTTCTGCTTTAAGCTAGGAATTTCTTCCTGTTTGCTTGGCCTTTCTATTCGGTTGAAGCTTGTATATATATTCGTATGTGCATGCATACAAATATGTTCCAAGAGCAAAATAGCTATAATATATTTCTTCCTTTATCGTCCCATTTTAACTTTTTAATTATAAAATTATTTTTTAATATAACATATTTTATTTATATTTTAAATGGGTAGGGTAGATATTAATTTTCTAGGATGTAAAGAAATACGTTAATAAAAATAATAAAATACTTAAATACGCAATGATTTTAGAAAGACGTCTGGTGTATATTACGAAAAACATAATATTTTGAATAAAAACAAGACGTTTTTAATTCGGTATTAAACAAATAAAATTTTAAAATAAAATAAAATATACTTTTTAAGAGTGCTTACTTTAAACGAATGATCACCCTCTTAGTTAATAAAGGAAATTGAAATTTTAAGGCACAGTAAAATACGAGTGAAAGGTAAACGAAGCAAAACCACGACAGTCACCCCATATACGAGTAGTAGATTCTCGCTGTGCCCACTTGCACATGGCAGGGGTGTTAAACAAACATAGTCGACTTCCGATGGCGTTCACGTGAAGCACCACCGACAAGGGTCGCGCCCTCCATTGTATAATTAACCTTTTTATTACGCAACCCTTCAGGAAGAAGTAATAATAATCCTGGAAAAGGTTGTGTGTAATTGTTTATACGGCAGAAACGTTTTACTAATTTAATGAAACACATTAGAACCTTTACTGTTTTATTCTAATTTCTGAAAACTGCTAAGACTACTATCCTCACAAAACGCGTTATTATCATTGTTATCGTCGCTTTGTTCCTAAAATTTTTAGTAATACCCGCATTGTTACTAAACTTTTTGTAATAAGTCGAATTAACTACTTGTAATCGAAAATTAATTAAACCAAAAATTCACTGTGGAAATTTATATAAAATAGTTAATGGCATGATGTGCTATCTCATTATCGTAGAAGTGTATCCCCAGTTATTACGCTTCGCGGACAGTAGCTGGCGCTACTTATTTTCAAATTACAGATTGAAAGCAATAGTTCGTATTTTTATTTTCTATCACTTTTCTAACTTTAATTTTTCGTAGAAAATATTCAATAAACAAATATTTATAGATATCATAAATGCAAGTATTGGTAACGTCATGTATACGTTAGCAACATGTAAATAAACATTAAAAGGGTTTGCAACAAAGAACTTAATGCTGTTTATCCTCACCAGAGACAGCATTTTTGATACAAATATTATTAACGCATTTTAAGTACTTTATACAGTCAAACCTCGATAAGTCGAAGTTGAAGGGAAACTAAAAATAATACGAGTTATCAAAAATTCGGCTTATCGAGGTTCGACTTATAGAGGTTTGACTGTACGTGCATATCTAACAATAAGTGTTGAATGGTTCCTATTTAATTGCAATTTATTGAAACAATTCACAATACTACACAAATTATTTGGCTACAAGTATTATGCGAATTAATTTTTTTTTAAACCAGGAGAAACGTTAAAAAATTATGTTTTTTAATAGTTTTTAAACCATAGCTACGATTTTTCTTAAATTTTCAAATTTTGCATTTTATTACAATTTACAAATTTTAGACTTGCCGTTTTGTGATTTACATTTGCAAATATCAGTTTTGTCTTAAGCTACGATTTTTTTTAATTTTACCAAAATAAATCATTCATCAATAGTAACTTATGATCCAAATTTGGTTAACTTTAAACTAGTAGTTTAACCTTTCGCATACTAGGTGACTAAATGTCACATGCCATATTAGGTGGGGTTTGCCATGCCCCAAAAATAAAATAAAATCCACAAAATTTAAAACGTTTAAATAATAAGAAATATATTTAATAACCAACAATGAATAGGTAAATGTTATACTTAAGTATAACACATATTTGTTTATGCATTAGAATAGACTTTTATTAATAAAAATACAAAAACTTAACTTTTCTTCAACTTATAAGCTATTAAGTCTTTTCTTGAGTACTGAATTCTAATGACACGTGTCAATTACGATAGCGAATATTAAGAAAACCTAACAAAATTTCATTCTTGCCTCCTTATTGAAATACAAATTAATTTCACGGCAAACTCTTAATGATTCGCAATAATTTAGACCAATAAATTACACGAAAAATTAAATAAATAATTTTAATCGTTCTCTCTCACTTGCATTGACAAGATTATTGTATCTTCTCGCTCTCTTCCACTCATTGCTATGGTAAATACGTTTATCGAATATAAAATCAATGTTTACTAAATTAAATTAAAAATTTTGATTTGAAGGGGCGCACGGTATATTATACTAATATAATATAGACGAGGATGTGCGCATCGAGCAAAAAGTGGCACATTTCCGAGCGAGGGAGGCAAATAAAGCGCGACGCGGAGCGGCGCGCTTCATTTTCCCGAGATCGGAATGTGCCACTTTGAGCTCGAATGTGCACACTCGGTTTTAAGTTCGATTATCAAACGTCCCGTGTTAACAAAAAAAAATTGTTTGCGTTTGTTATACCCCACCTAGTACACGAAAGGTTAAAAGTCGTACACATCCACCTTAATACAGTCGAACCTCGATAAGTCAAAGTCGAAGGGACAGCAAAAATAATTCGTCATATCAAAAACTCGAGTTACCAAAAGAAGTTCAGTTAAATACTTCCGTATATATGTATATATCATTTATTTTTTTATAGAAAATAACAAAAATTGATCTACAATCATTAACATTATTTATTTTAATAACCCCAAAAATAGTTTTTAAAATTTTTACTTTAAATTGAAAGTAATCTAAAATTGTTTTTGTTATTGTCCCAAATGTCGTTTACAAATTTTCCATGAATATATGTATTACTAGGGACCTTTTGACAATATATTAATAGTTATTATTTAAAAATTTAATTTAGGTTAGTAAATCTTATATTTCAAATTGTTTCAGTTTTCATATTTCTTTAACACTGATGAGTGGCATGAAAAGCCAACTTTTGAAACCAATTCAATACGGTAGTTTTCAACAATCGGTATTATTTTGAAGGAAAAACTGAAAACTCAAAATTTTACTTCGCCTTATCTCATTTTAAGTTTTTAATTTATTTCAAAGTAAATTTTTGTCAGTTTTTAGATTTTTGCTATAGTTTAAATATAACAATATTTAAATTCTATAATTTATAATCTAAAATTTAACTTAAATTATTTTAACTATCTTTATATTAAATTTTCAATTTGGTTTTTTAGAATATTTTTAAATACCGACGCAATGTTAAAAAACCATTTAATTCCATAAAATGCAATAATAATTGTAGTAACAGCAATCAAGAGTAAAGACAAAATTGTTGTTGGGCATATCTAACAATAAGTGTTGAATGGTTCCTATTTAATTGCAATTTATTGAAACAATTCACAATACTACACAAATTATTTGCTACAAGTATTATCCGAATTAATTTTTTTTAAACAGGAGAAACGTTAAAAAATTATGTTTTTTAATAGTTTTTAAACCATAGCTACGATTTTTCTTAAATTTTCAAATTTTGCATTTTATTACAATTTTACAAATTTTAGACTTGCCGTTTTGTGATTTACATTTGCAAATATCAGTTTTGTCTTAAGCTACGATTTTTTTTAATTTTACCAAAATAAATCATTCATCAATAGTAACTTATGATCCAAATTTGGTTAACTTTAAACTCGTAGTTTAACCTTTCGCATACTAGGTGACTAAATGTCACATGCCATACTAGGTGGGGTTTGCCATGCCCCAAAAATAAAATAAAATCCACAAAATTTAAAACATTTAAATAATAAGAAATATATTTAATAACCAACAATGAATAGGTAAATGTTATACTTAAGTATAACACATATTTGTTTCTACAAATTTTTCCAGTGATCTTACCGATGATAATATATCTGTAGGAACATCTTCTTGAGCACATAGGAATAGAGAAATAGTATCTATTGCATTATAAACTTGAGTTGTTGTAGGAATGTTTACTGTAACATCTGTATCACTTTCAAATTCACTTTCATTTTCACTTTCACAGTTTTTCTTATTTTCTTCTAGCACTTTACTTATAATGCTTTCATCGCTAAGAATTTTAGCAACTTCCAAATCTTTATCAACGTTGACATTTGTCATTTGTATCTTCAGCAGCTACAATTAGGTCTCTGTTTTTTAAAATGGTGGATAAAAAATCTTTAACTATATCCTTTTTTCTTTTCAACCCACGTTCCACTTCTTTTATAAGATTAATTTTCTCCCTTATGGTTAAACTTTTTAATTTTCGTTTACACTCCATGTTAATAGGTAAATAATTTTATAAAAAGTATTATTTTTTTTTAGATTTTCTGTTATACTCTGTTACAAGTTATAAAGAACGTTGCTTTTGTCGTAAAAGAAACGGTAAAACCATATTAAAAACCTAACTGTTCAAAAGGCATTTAAACATAAATTAGAATTTAAATCCAATTGAAGTGCCGCCGTCAAAACAATCTTAGTATAGAACCTTTTATTCGTAGTTAACAATAGAGCTTTTAAAGCACAATAACACCAAAACAACCCGTTCTTAATCCTTCAGGTAGAATTCTTATAAATAGTTGTAAAATTTAACTTCGTGTCATCGACCTATTTACAATGAAAACTTTAATTTAATGAATTGTAAAACGCTTCGACTAATTAAATAATTCGGTTAATCAAATTTCGACTTATTGCTATAAAAATATTAACGTTAAGATAGGCAAGTCCTAGGGAAATTGGTTCGAGTTCAGCTATCAAAAATTCGGCTTATCGGCGTTCGAATTATGGAAGTTCGACTGTAATACTACCGGAGTCAAGTTATTGCAATTTATAGGCAAACTTTAAAAGTGCATCTCTCATTCTACACGTTGTATAATTTTTAAAATAAAATTTTACAATCCCTGAATAGTCGTCATCAATATACAATCGAACCCCGCTAGAATAAAGTCATTGTTTTGTTCAAAAGGTTCGTATTAGCAAAAAGTTCATAGTAACAGGTGTTAATATTGGAGAGATTTGGTAAAAAAATTTCAATTTAGCGAGAAAAAAAAATAAACTTAAACGTTTATTGATTACCAAAACGTGAAGTAATTTTACATTGATTAAGAGCGTTCGTCTAAGATCGTATAACAAATCAGAAAAATTATCGTTTACAAAATAAATAAATGGAATAATTATTTATTCACGTTTGCGTTTAGGAAATATCGACGTGCCCAACGAAAGCCATATTAATGCATAAAATTTTATTATTCAATTTTAATTTTAAAAAAGTTAAGACTTCGTTTTCCAAGCCTTTCTAATTTTTAAAAATTAACCATTTAATCGCCGCCGGTGTCGTCAATAGACGACTTGTTATTTTAATATCGTTCTATGTAAAAATGTTTTTTATCATAAATAGAATGAATTCTGATTCAATTTTGTAATAAATGACATCTTTAAAACACACTTGAATTAAAATTAACATAATTGTTACATATTAGAAATTGCAATACTGGATACAATTTTTTTTTCCACTAGATAAATACCAAAAATATCCGACGGTTAAAGGGTTAGCGATTTTGATTAAAAAAAGTCAATACTATGCGTAATCTATAAAGCTAATGTACAACAAAAATCATTAGATTTTGACAAATACGGCTTAATATATCAATGCTATAGAATTATTTTTATGAAGCTATTTCTCATTGAATAAGCATTTAAAACGCTTAAGTAAAAATAGGAAGTAGATAATTAATAATTTAGTACCTACAATTCTAATCTCATCTTGGTCACAAATGACAATTACAACATTTGTACTTAGCACGCAAATATAGTTTTGGTTGAGCCCATCTCTATGTTTATTTACATTCCATGTTTTCTTATAGATATGCTCTATAAAAGGTTTACGTTAGGTTAGCGGAATAGTTTTGCATAATTTAACACAGGGGTTCCCAATCTTTTTTATACTGCGTCTCCCCCTTTACAGGTTGTAATTTTTTTGCGACGTCCTTCTAAAAGAATTTATTTATTTATTGCTCTAGCAGATATTAATATTAATTTATTTATTTGTCATTTAAAAAAAAATATTTTAAAGACTGGTATAATCTAAATTTCCTAATTTTTTCTTTGAAGCACATATCTTACATTCAAAGCACGTTGTATTGAAGCTGCCTATAAGTTAAAGCAAATTTACGTTAAGTAAAGGGGCGGAGTTTATGTATTGATTTTTCACGAGGCCTTCACAGTATTGATTTTTAGATTTGCCAAACAGGTAGTAAGATGTTCAAAAAATTTACAGTGGTTGCGTTATAAGCAGAATTTTGTGTTTTTAAAAATAAGTCTTTTTTGAGATATTTTCGTAGAGGAAGGTTTGATAAGTTTTAATTATGTTCTCGAAAAAGTAATACATATAGTACTCACACTTTTATTTATGCCTACTTTATAATGTTTTAATCAGATGCGGTATTTTCGAATTGGATGACTCATTTTATAAGTAATAAACTTTCTTTTAGTCTTTTTCAGGAGAAAAAAAAATTGAAAATATTTAAAGGTACTTAAATAGAGTTTTCAGTACCCGCCAAGCTAAAAACGCATTAACGCGAAATTTTTTGCATTTTCTTTGAAATTAGAGTTGTCCAGGTTCCACTGTACTACGATTTACAGAGGGTGCACCCACGCCACTTATAATGGAAGACTGTTTTCCTTATAGACCAGAGGTTCCCAATCTTTTTTATACTGCGACTCCCTTTACAGGTTGTAATTTTTTTGCGACGTTCTTCTAAAAGAATATATTTATTTATTGCTCTAGCAGATATTAATATTAATTAATTTATTTACCTATATTGTCAAGAATAAAACCACTCGCTAACATATTTAGTTCCTGATAGAAACACTGTGCTATTATTTTAATTATTTTTTTTATTTCTGTAAAGACAAGTAGTAATCTTCTGGAGATCATAAAAACTTATGTAAAATTTATAATGATAAATTCTTAACCGAACGCACATGTCAGAATTTGTTCAAAGATTACATTATGGAAATTTTCCACTTAAAAATGACCAACGTTCTGGTCGACCAACTGAAGTTAATAATGATCAAATCAAAGTCATAATTAAAGCAGATCGTCATATAACTGTGAGAGAGATAGCAGAGAGGTACAATGTACCACACACAACAATCGTTAATCATTTAGAATCTTTTGGACTTGTTAAAAAGCCCATCGTGCTAATAAAAAAATAGGTTGTCTACTGTAACATTTTTCAAAAACAATTATGGTCCAACATGATGAACGTCAAAATGGTTAATCGTACAGGCATTATATTCTAACATGATAACGCTTAGCCTCGCACATCTTTAGCAACTTGTCAAAAATTATTGGAGCTTGGTTGGAAACTTTGGTTGGAAACCAGATTACAATCTATATAAATATTTAACTAATGAAAATGACCTGAAATCGCACTTTATTCAGTTTATTGCTGCTAAGGACCAAAAATTCTACGAACGTGGAATCATGAAGTTACCACAAAATAGCAAAATGTTATTGAACAACATGGTACATTTATAGTTGATTAAAATCAATTTTTGTATAAAGCAATTGAGTTTTATTTCGAACTAAAAAACCGAAATTACTTTCTTTCTAAGCCGATATTTTCAAATATCTATTTTATAACATGTTAGACAGAGAAATCATATTATAAATAATCATACCGATTTACAAACAAGGTAAATCCAAATAAAAAAGACCCTTTTGAAGTATATTTTGAAATTAAAATTTTAATTAGATTTGTGCATTAATGCACTTACGTGTTCGGCCTTTATTAACAAATGATTATTTAAAGTTCTTGAATCTGAAAAAGCATTTTCCCCTTCAAACAACCCACATCATCAGGTGAATGCATCAGATAGCTATCAGACAGATATCAGATACAACCAATCAGTATAATTAGATATTTAAATTGAAGCCCTAGACCTAATGGAATTAACCAAAAGTTCACGCTGTGCACGCCACTCAAAACAACGATTCGCATTTCGATTAGAGCTACAAATTAACTTTAAATATACGGTATAGTTGCCTTTTTTTCCGAATCTCTGAATTGATACGAACTCCGATTAAAGAATAGGATGGCAATATTAAAAGCTTGCAATCGTTGCTATGATATTTTAAACGTATGAAATTCGAAGAAAAACTACACCATTCGAATTCTTTAGTACGATTTTCAATATTGCGTAAGCTAATGGAAACGACTGACAGAACATAAATTTAAGTCACAGCAGCTGTAATATAAAGATTGTGAGAGATTGCTAGCGATTTTTTCTCGTCTGTCTGAGTTGACACTTAGGTTTTTTCGTTTTCTAAAGACACTGGAAGGTGTCTATACCAGTTTAGTTAGTATTCAATTCTGAAACAAGTACATAACTTTTCCTAGAGAATTTTCTCTATAAATTTATGTTACTTTACAATTTACCTATGCCCAATATTTTGGCTAAATATATTATTAAATACCCATAGAAAATCTACAAACAATTATAGAGAAACGCCGTTTTTCAATATATACTTCAGGTTTCCATGGAAACTGTAGCAAATTACTTCCTCTATCCAGAAATAAATGTCCGATATGTGATTATTTGAAAGATTAAGAAAAGCATGTTTGAATATTGACAATTAGTATTCAGTTTTTACAACAAAAGTGATTCATTCGTAAATAAAACAAATTAATTTTCAATATTTGTAAAAGAAAAGTGTTTCGTTGAAAACTGCATTTTTAATAGTTTTTTAATTTCGGCTTTTTCCTTATATCATACAATGTTTTGATTGCAAATTGTTAGAATAAACCTAATTTGACTCTAAATATATGAGCTCTACCATTCATAGTGACAAAAATTCAAAATTTGATAGATTTATTTAATTTCTATACTAATTGACTTAAAAAATTTTTGATTAAAAAAGTGATTTGATTAAAATTATCTGTAATGCAATATTTTTGAAAATAGTGGACACTTATTTGTGAACATGCATCAATCCCAAATTGAAGACTTATTTTTGGCCGGAGGAAGTATCAAAATCTAAAATATTATATTAAGTTTTACATTAATTTTAATTTTTATGAAATAAACATTAACAAGGACTCATTAGAGCTTTTTTTGACTACAGTGCAACGGATTAAAACCGCATAACAAGAAATAAAATATTCACAAATAGACTTGTTCACAATTGTGTTGTTCTGTCATTGGTATTAGAAAATTTAATCATGTCTAAATAGTAATCTCAAGAAGAAATTTTTAGGCAAAATTTCTACAATATGATCATATATTTTTTGCAATGGTGTACTTTTTATTAAACGTACTACTTTTAAAAAATAATAAATAACAAGCTCAAAAATAAAAAAAGAATGATTACGCCGGTTTGCGACCAGATTGCTTAGTTGATGGCCAGTTGCTAACCAGTTATCGACCACCACCTTTATAGTTGAAGAAAAGACCTTATCGTGTAAAAAATAAAGGAAAAAGTAAGAAAAAGGAAAAACAACATGTATTTGATGTTTAATATGATATTATTATGTTTATAACAATAATAATAATATTATTATTAATATTTAGTAATATGTTACCTAAATTTATTAAAGTTGCGGTCTGTTCTTATTTCCACATTATTTTTTTTAAATTAAACTTTGGCTTTAGTAGCTTTTTTCTATAATTCCTTTTTTTGTATTGCCTATCTTTTCTTGCTTTTCTTGATTTTTTTGAAGTAATCTTTAAATTTTCCATGATATAACACTGGGAATACATCTGTTATTCGATTTTTTCTTTGCCTCATTAGGTGGTACAGAAAATTTCAAATAATTTATAAAAATAATAAACGCAAATCTGTCCCAGAAATCAATCAAAAATGCTGCAATGACCGTTATTAGCTTTTATTAATTTATTTTGGTTAAGGTAATGTCATCTTCATATTTCTACTATTAATGCGCTCTATATTGCAGATTGAATATGCTTTTTGTGCTAATTGGTTAAAAAGTTTAAATTCGTTTATTTTACAACTTTGCCTTCAATTTATTTGAGTTTCATAATGAAAAGTGATCAGCATTTAACAGATCCTAATGGATCTATTTAAGACTATTGCGAAGATAAATATATTGACCGGATTTGGTTCTATACCGCCAGCGCAAATTTGCTCTACCACTTTTTTCCAAAAAACCAAATTTCAGTCGATCCAAAAAAGTAAATTTCTAAACGCTAAAAAAATTACAAACAAATAATATAAGGATCCAATTCTAAAAAGTTTTATTGTTACAGCAAAATTTGCTTTTTAGATATATTTATTAGTTAAAATTTCATAATATTTAATGGAATATTGATTTCGAAAAATCCATTAACAGATTGCTCATTTCATTAGTGAGCGTGTGCAGATAACTCAACGAGGTAACGTAATAAACCAATACAGGTTGGTCGTGTTTGTGTATTATCAGTATTAACTGATTGGTGTCAGATTACATTTGATTTTTTTTAATTAATATGAATTATACTTTTTCTAGCAACTGGGTCATAAAAAAGAGAAATTAATATTTAAAACGCCGGAATATAAAATAAAATTCCTCTGACAAACTATTCGCCCTAAACTTCATTTTAAATTTTTTGAAAGATAAACAATTTAATTCGCTTTCGAGTAAAACTTTACGATTTTAACGATCGTCTTTATGATTTCGCTAATCAAAATACTTTAATTAACATTGGGCGTTTAAAAAATTATGTTTACGCCGCCGCCAAATAGCTTCGCATTTGCATTTAAACTTTTCAGGTCTGTACTCATTAAAGTACATAAAAGTGAGACAAAACATTTTAACAAAGGTGAACCACTTTAAAATTACAGCATCAAATAACTTGATTTCTTCGCCGGACTAATTGCCTTGTGTAATTTTGCATACAAATTTGTATTTTCCGGTAAATTCAGAGCGTTCGTGATGTTACAGCTTTAGAGCTACATACTTCTGCACACGATTTCACCCTTGATTAATTCTTTATTATTCTGCCTGTAAAATTTAATTTTAAGCGTTTTACTTTAATATTTACATTGTTTCATTTTATATTCCATTACTTTACATAACACCGTTCAATTAACTCCTGCAAATAGTAAAATAGCGATTCATATAATAGATCGTCCCGTTTTATATAATGAATGCATAAATAAGATTTTTATAATCGTATTAGTTAACTAATAAAAAGTGATTTATTAACACATTTATCGATATTAATTAAGATTTTCTTTAATAAAGCTTATAAACCTAAATAGATTTAAAAACAAACTTGTAAGTCGAAGAAAAAAAATAAAAACCCGCCCAAATAACATTATGGAAGCATATAAATACTAAAGAGCTTTAAAGCTAGTTCTTCAGATCTAAAGCTTAGAAAGAATTCCCAATATGGTATAACACCCCACAACAGTTTCTGATAGATTTCAAGTGAAACGACTCAATTTTACTTAGTAAAAAATTCAATTAAGTTTCATGTTGTGGGCCTACGATTCTGGATCTACCCTCGGTCGATTGCTGGAAAACTGCTCCCCAGAGAATGAATTTCGAATGGTAACTTTATACTTTTTTTTTAATTTCGGTTCTGTATGATTTTCTTATGCTACACCCCAAAAACCCTTGTACTTTAATTTTAGCAATTTGTTTCTCTTTTTTTTTAAATTCGTTAAATGATAAAAATAATATTAAAACAATCTAGTTAAAATATGAACGGATTGTATAATATTTTGAACAAGTTGGGCCGTACGTTTAATTTGATGGTAGTGAAAGTGAGATGTTGCGACACCTATCGTATCATACGCAAGTTATACTATTCTTAGTAAGCTTTATCACCCGCGTAAATAGAACAGAATCGATGCCTATATTTTTTTTTAAATGACTATTTTAAAAGGTGTACAACTTAATATCAGTTCAACAATATTGAATTGAAAAATTTCCAAATTTCTAAAATAAATAAAGAACATATTGATTTAATTATACAAAATCAATTAAAAAATGCAAAAATATACTTTAACTTTGATTTAAATACTAAAAAGAAATTTCTGTATTTAATAATTCTTTCTAAAATAGTTTAACCCAGTAGGTACAACATCAAGTTATTTGTTTTGTTTTAATTCATCAGTTCAAAATATTAATTTATCATTAAATATTAAATCATTTAGAATTTTTTCAAATAACTCAACTTTCCAAAATTGCAAGTCAAGTAGAATTTCTGAATTATTCAAAAATAAATTATTTTGACCAAATCCTTCTTTCATACAAAAAAAACCCAAAGTCAAACGTCCTACTGTTTTAATCCAAGCTGAATGGATAAAGTTGTATGAAACAGAAAATAAAGAAAAATTTCAAAAACGCCTAATATTGAAAAAAAATATTTCATGAACAAAAAAAACAAGGAGAACTGAAAAAAAAATAGAAATGAAAACAATAAAAAAAGAAATCATGGTTTTCTTTGTAACTGCTTAATAATTAAAACTAGCTTCTGTATTGCATATTTATTATATGCTTCTATAAATAGTTATTACTTCTACAATTTATTCATTATTATTATTATTCTATTTTGTGTAAGTGTTTTGATTCAATAATTATAAGGTAAACATCAGTTTTACATTAAAAAGTGAATGATTTAATTACAAAATACCCCATTTATTTGGCTGTTCCAGATTGGGTCATCTATATTCCGCTATTAGGACTAGGCAATTTAATCGTTCCTATACTGGACTCTTTCATACTTTTTAGAAAAACATTTTTTATCCATATGAAATTTTGGCCAATATTGTTAGTTTTATTATTCTCTAATAGGTAAATGTCTATTTTATATGGTAGGACAATTTTTTTTTTATAAACAATTTTAATATTAGGAAAATGATAATAACTAGTCGTGCGACCTTCGTCGTTCCGATATTGCAACATTTACCTTATATGTTACATAGGGGGCATCAGAATTAGATGAGCCGTAGTAAATAAAATTTGGTAAGTACTGCATTAAAACTAATAAAATTTTCTGAATGGTTCCTTTAAAAATTGCAAAAAACACTTAACAAACATACTACAATAGTTTTCAATAGAAAGAAAGCCCTTAATTTGATTTAATCTCAGTCTCTTCTAGATTTTCTGATTGATAAATATCTCAATCACTTTATTCACTTATTATAATTTCAATTAAACAAATAATTTTTTTGTGCGGTTCTTCGAACAAAAAGAAATTCAATTTGCTAAGCGAAAAGAGCTTCGTAATCAACCCGAATAATGAAAGGTATAAAAGAACAAAACAGTTCTCTTTCACAGCTAACCGATCAGCATTAATAATTTAATTTAAAATCACTTCAGTACTTATTTAACTGTCGGTTATGTGCATGCATTTAACCATTTCATATCCAAGGTCTTCAGATGATTTCTTACACAAATACTGGTAACTAAACTTTATTACTAAAGATGAAGTAGCTGACAGCTTTAAAGCCGTCTTTATTGCTAGCACTTGATAAAATATCCAATTGTGAAGCTATTAACGTTTTATATTTTAAAAAGTTAATATGTATGTTTAAAATAAGGAAACATTATTAATTCCTTCACAGCACTTCGGTTGAACACATTATAAATAAATTTAGTCATTTAAATTACAAGGAAGAGCTAAAGCGTACAGTTTATTTAAATTTTCTGTTTTTTCTAAATTTAAATTTTGATAATTTCATTCACATTGTGCTTTCTTGAGCTTTTTCGAATTAGAAAAAATCGTCCTAAGAATTTTAAATTTTGTCTTAAGAAATGTTTTAGTGCATTCATGCGATGTATTTAACTACTTATGCAGTGTCTATCACTTCGAATTACAAATAATTTGAATATACTTTAGTAGTCTAATAAATTATTTATTGAGGTTATACTTATTTTGGCGCGTTGAGGGTAAAATTTCAGCAGGCAACGGAAGTTGCGCGCGCACATCTATCAAAAATTCAACAGTATGAAGTTAGCTGTCTAAGAAAGTAAATTAATTATTGTGAATCATGCTTAAAGCCGAGTGTGCACATTCGAGCTCAAAGTGGCACATTCCGATCTCGGGAAAATGAAGCGCGCCGCTCCGCGTCGCGCTTCATTTGCCTCCCTCGCTCGGAAATGTGCCACTTTTCGCTCGAATGCGCACATAACTCGCATTCAGCGATTTGTCCTCTTTATCATTCGCTCTTTCAAATCGTAAATTCAAATTTAGTTTAGTAAATATCGATTTTATGTTCGTAAAACATATTTACCATACCAATGAGTGCAAGGGAGCGAAAAGATACCACAATCATGTTAATGGGAATGAGAGGGAACGATTAAAATTATTCAACCGATTTTTCATCTAATTTATTGGCCTAAATTATTGTGAATCACGCTTAAAATCGAGTGTGCACATTCGAGCTCAAAGTGGCACATTCCAATCTCGGGAAAATGAAGCGCGCCGCTCCGCGTCGCGCTTCATTTGCCTCCCTCGCTCGGAAATGTGCCACTTTTCGCTCGAATGCGCACATACCTTACATTCAGCGATTTGTCCTCTTTATCATTCGCTCTTTCAAATCGTAAATTCAAATTTAGTTTAGTAAATATCGATTTTATGTTCGTAAAACATATTTGCCATACCAATGAGTGCAAGGGAGCGAAAAGATATGACAATCATGTTAATGGGAATGAGAGGGAACGATTAAAATTATTCAACCGATTTTTCATCTAATTTATTGGCCTAAATTATTGTGAATCACGCTTAAAATCGAGTGTGCACATTCGAGCTCAAAGTGGCACATTCCGATCTCGGGAAAATGAAGCGCGCCGCTCCGCGTCGCGCTTCATTTGCCTCCCTCGCTCGGAAATGTGCCACTTTTCGCTCGAATGCGCACATCCTCGTATTTATTGAGTTTATTTATATTCGTTATTACACGTGGTTATTTTTAATTTAATTACGCCAACGAAGTATAACGTATAACGCGCGTACAAAAGTACACGTACCGGGTTTTGATTCTTTTGTAGAGCTTTTGTAAAATTTAGAAGTTAGAATCGACTTGTTAAGAATACAGCAGACTATTTTAATGATCAGAAATGCATCAAAAAAAAATACTAAAAATCAAGCTGATTCATTTTCCACGTCCCAGCGCAATTAAAAAATGCCGAAACAAGTTATATATACACATCTAGTATATTCAGTGTCCACTTCTCTTAAACACACCTGGATACTACATATTTCTGAGAGCAAACCTTTTGAGAATGCAACAAGTACATTCACAAATTTTAATAGAATGATTCAATAGAAATGTTTTCAAACGAAACCAATATTAATTTAATCGAAAATAGTAAAATACGTGTCTGCAATAATTAGCAAGTTTTTTAAAGTGATGAAAAATAATCTCGTGGTCCGATGAACTAACTACCTTGAACATTAATGTAATTTAAAAACACCTGTACTTTCAACGCATTCTCATGTTCGATAGGTGAGTATTGAACTGTATCATTGTTCTCAAATCGAGACATCTATTCTTTGTATTTATAAATGTGTGTACGTATGTATCTTTTATATTTGAGAATTTAAGAGACTATGCATTCATTCAAAAAACAATAACAAAAAAGAATATCTAAAGAAATCACAATTTAATTATTATCTCACAGATGAAAACTATTATTTTGGTTAAATTAATCACATTTGAATTTACCAATTATTCTTCAAATCACATCATAACAGAGTAATTTATTAGTAGTAGTATTATCTACATTAATATTCTTGAGCTGAATATTGTTTGATCATTTTTCTAAAAGTGGATCTTATTAAAAGCGCAATCATGTTTGACTGACTTGTCTTATATTTATTAAGAAATAGAATAACCAAGACTTAATAATTAAGAAAGAAATACAAACACAAAAATAGAAAGAACCCAATGTTAAAAATAGCTCGAATCATGCTCTTCTTTCAAAAGTAAATTATTGTTAACAAATCATCGGTTGGGACCTTAGTTAACATAAAAAAATTATTATGCCGCGAAAAGACGGGAAATTATTTTATTTGGTACATTTAAAGTGTTTTATTTAAAACAAGGTATTTAATAATTCATAACTATATTCAGATCTATTTAGTAATATTGATTATTCCGTTTTTTAATTAATTAATTTATAAGAGGTAATAATTGGAACTGTGTTCACCGTTTAAATAGCGTCCGTAAAGCCTTTTCAATATTTCGTCAAACAAATTAAACAAAAGAACACTAACGTACACTTTAATTGCGATGCATAATGCATTATAAACATTATAAACACGTGTATTTCAAAACAAGCCGATTCCGAGGAAACGCATACGTCAGGTGTGTTTCCTTACCATTCAGTGACATTTTTAATATTTCACTTTATTTTTACCTATGACTTCCTTGTCGCACTTCATACCCTTGTCTTTCAAATGACACCTTATTTTATATCATTTAAATCAATTATATTAAAACTAAATTTATTTTAAAAAAATTAGTGTAAAAAAATTAAGAATCGTGTCATTAACTGTTTTTCGTGATTTTATACAAAAAAAATTAATAAATTAAATTTAAAAGCATAAAATTCGAAAAAATCTCTGGATCATTTTTGGGCAGAATATCAAGATCTAAATTTTTTTAATAACTTAAATATAATTTACATCTCTGTCCGATAACTATTAGAATATTTAAAAAAAATCAGTTTTTTGAAGGTTTCTCTTTGAAGCGGGTAGAGTAAATATGTCAAAGAAGACTGTTCAGAGGATTTCCATTTTTTTTTTTCAAAAAACTATGTAAGATGTGGAAAAAGAGGCACATCTGTAAACTTTATGTATGTAGAACACAAAATAACTTGGCAGAGGCAAATAAAAATTCCGAAAACTTATTTTAACGTGTTAGAGGAAAATTCAGAATTATTTCATCTTCACAGACTCACAATCCGATATAGAAAATAAATTAAAAGAACTTCGTAACAAATAAAATAGTGGGTGCCGGAAATGTCCAAGATTCCAGAATTCAGGATTCATAATATGTAGTAGAGAATTAATAGAAACGAAGTATAAAAAGTTTAGAATGTCTTATTGCAAAAAATAATACCACTTTGAAGGAAAGTCATTTACCTTACAAATAGATGTGATTGCGCTATTTAGGAATATTGTTTAATGAATGCAACTTTAATACAGGTGTGGTGATAATAAACACATCTGTGAGCACGTGGGAGCCGCTAATGCGTGGGTTTACCTTGCACAGTCTCCATCTAACTCCGGAATTCAGTCCAATCTTTGGGAATTATCCAGATCAGGTACCACATACTTTCTATTTAATACAATGTAACTTTGTAGATAGTTCAAACGAAACTTATACAAATATACCCGTAATGCACTCAAAATTGTTTTTAAAGCAGTGCACTTTGAGACAAAAATTATTATTTTAAAAACAATATGAATTTAATTTGTATGTAATTATATCATTTTACATTATACTACAGTTATATACCAAATGATTTGGACATTTGTAAATTTTAATGTAATTTTATGATTTTATACTTAAAATATACATAAAAATTAAAAAAAAATTGTCAGCATAAAATAAACATTTTAACTTATAAATAAAATTATTAATTAAATAAATTCTGCTTATTTAACATACGCTGAAGAAAAAAAACATGCAAAACTCATGTATCAAAAAGAATTGGACGCTATCAATAGTGTCACATTTAGAGTTTTGACTGACAATAACAATACTTTAAAAAAAGTGTGTACGTGGAGTCCATGCACTACAGGAGTGAAACTTCTGGCTTATTAGGTAGGACAAACTGAGGATATATGAGCCATAATTATTTAAAGTTATTGCTATATTTTTAAAAATATTAAGACCACGTACCTAACTATCTATCTCATGCGATCGGAGTTTTCGTAACGCTCGAAAATTGTAGCCCCCTAATCTAAGAGGTTTCACTTCATAATAATTAATGTAAAATTAACGTATCTTAATAAGATTTTTTTTAATATTTAATACAATACATAAGACAATGGTAAAATCATTTTTAATTAAAACATAACGCCTACAAATAAAAATACTTCATTTGACCAACAAGAAGTAGTAATATTTAAATTTTTAAAATAAACCTTAGTTATCAAAAAAACATTTAGAGTTAAAAAAGTACTGTTTCCTAAATTATAAAACGCTTTAAAAAAAATACGTGCAATAGAGGCCTCTTAAAAATAAATCATAAACTATACATTTTGTCTATGTCCGAATCATTTTGAGACTTAACTCTATGAATTTACACCTAATTTGTTACATTATTAATTTTTTTTTAAATTTATTAAATAATCCATTTATGGTTTTACCCCACAATTTAATTGAGATATACCTACTATTGGTTGCATATAAAAAAGTATATTCATATTATTTATCAATGGAAAGATAATAAAAAACTAAATATACCGGTAATACTTTTATAAATATTCATTATTTTCTAAGTGCAAAAGAAAAAATTAAATCAGTATTAAAGATAAACAAGTTAACAACTATTAACTGTTCCTTATATTGCAACATAATTATGAGGTCATATCCATTATATAATGTTCCCATATTTTTAATGCGTCGTAATTAAAACGAATCAACTATTTTGATTAAGAACATTGTTAAATCCGATTCGATACGATCTTTAAATAAAATGCTCCAAACTATACATCCATGTGAAAAAAATCGTTCAAAGTTTAAGGAAAACTGACACGTTTTCCTGGTCAGACATTATTAGAATGTGGCCTTGCCTACGTAGACATTTAAATATTTATTATTGACACTAGATTAATGTTAGTTGTTTAACAACAATATAAAGTAGAAGTTGCGTTTAGTATTTGTGTTACGTCTATTTATTTTGATGTTTGTGATAATTACTTTTTTGTAATCCTAACAAAAAGTTATAGACAAAAGTTCATATTTTAAACTAGAGTTTACTTTTTTAAAATCAAGGTACTAACTTCAACTTAATTAAACAAATAATTCGAATTAAAAATGTGTTTCATTTGGTAATAATACAAAAGAAACGTTGAATCGCAACCTTTTAAAGTAGAGATCAGCGGTAATTGTGCAGAATTATTGAAAATTGTGATCGAATTAAAATATTTGATTTTTGTTACAATTTCGCGTATTAAAAACCTGATTTATAAAATTTTACGCTTACTAAAAATTCTAAATACGATTTTTGACAGAAATAATACAACGGACTATGTAAATAGAAAGTTTGGTTCAATTTCAAAATCGAAATATTTACGTAATATACTAACTTTATAAGATGCTTCAAATAGGTATAATCTTACACTAAATTTCTACGAAGTTGTATAAAAATCCATTTACGTAAAAGTGACGAAAAAATTTGTATCAAATTGAAGATTGTCAATACGGTAAATTCGCGTACCTATAGTCGAAATTTTTTGAGTAAAAAGTCATTTAATACTAATAAACAATAAATAAATAACAAATAGTTGTATAATAACTTCGTCTGTCCCAAAATCGTTGTGGCATTTAGCCTTTGAATTTTGTCCCAAATTGCTCGTCACATTTTAGAAAAATTTATAAAATAAAATCATAATACGTTCAATTACTGAATTAGTTTAAGATTTGCAGCAATTTAAATAAAAAAGATCAAATTTTACAAGTATTTTGGAACAGAGGAAGTATAATAAATCAATAATGAAACAGTATTATTGTCTATGTTTTTATTATTAGTCAATGATCTCCAAACTTTTTTTGATGGCGCACCCTTAATGCTTCAAATAGACGAGCATTAAAATGCGACACTTATTGCACAATAAAATATCGTCTGCAATACTGCAATACCCCGTAACTAAAAATTGCAATTCTGCGTAACTGATTCTGACACTCTCTATATCTTATGTAAGGGTGTTCCAAAAAAAAGTTACAAACGCGAATAATTTTTTTTTTGCAAACGGCTTCTCTTATAGGCTATCTGAATACAGATTCTTATAAGAAATAGCACGTTCTATAAAAAAATGTACTTGTATAAAACTTTAACCGATTAAGAGATATTTGGCCTATAAACATTGAGTCACGTTGAATTTTAAAATTTTGTGTATTCACAACAGTTTAATCTTATTTTATAGAATTTCCTACAAAAATTTTTATTTAGATAATTTATAACTGTTTACAAGAAAAATAAATTAAAATACTGTACCACTATTTTGATTTTTTTTTTGATCACCCTACTGGAGATACTTTTTAAATACAATTTTAAATAACATCAACACAAAACAAAGATTTAGTATTAGATCAAAAATCAATAAAAAACTAAACAGTAATTTTGTGACTATTTCACCAGTAACCTTTATTTGAATGTTAATAAAAAATGACTCCTGTGTAGAGAACATTTTAATAAACTCATCATGGATATTAAATAGAAATATGTGTCACCTGTTACACAATTATTTGAAAAAATTAACATAAAATTTGAATTTCCATTTGCATCTACCGTACTCCAAATTATACAACTTGTTAAACGTACATACATATTTCCAAAGTAAGGTGAAATAGGTGTATTATGTTATACGCTTTTTTTTATTATTATCATTATATAAAAAGGTCCCCTCCTTCAAATTATACTTCTACACCGTAAAGACGAGCAACCGTATTTTATCAGATCCATCTACAAGGCTAGTCACATGTTTTGTACATACCATACGACTCAACCATGCGATTAATAGTATTATCGTGATATTATACCATGTTTTTCGTGTTCTGAATTACTTATTTATACAGTTTTTAATTTGCAGCCACCCAACTTTCATTTAAGGTAACTCTTTATCGGAAGATAATTGCTTCTAATGATGCAACAGACAAAAATACAAATTACTCATGCACTCCAGTGTTTTTCAAATTTGACGTAAACTTTTTATCTAACGCGAAGGTACATGCACGTCGCAATGGCTTTGTTCCGAGAATTTAATAAACACACAACGCATATAATAAAATTAAAAGTGATGACTTGTGCTTATGAATAACAAACTGTTAAGGTGATAAGTTGAAGTATTCGATTATTTTAATCAGTGAAAAAAAAAACTAGTGCTTTGAATTTGGAAATATGGGGAAGGTTTCGAGCAAACCTAAGAAAAGGAAAACTACTGTCAATAGTACGTATCAATTTCGTTAATATTTTAGTAGTAACAACTTTATTTAAGTGATGGTAAGAGAGATATTTATAAAATATCTCCAAGGACTTTTAATTAAATAAATTGTTTTGAATTCCTCATAAAACCTGAGTAATTAAAAAAAAAGAGAAAAATAAATTTTGCTTAGCGAGTGTCTTACACGTCTCTGTCTAAATAATGACTATTTCTAAACGCATTTAATAGCTTTAAATGTTTTTTTTTCTTTTAGATATATTGCCACATACATATATGTTATTTAATTATAAATCAAGTTTTATCATTTTTTCACAATATTAATCATTATACTATTTCTATTTGAAGATGTGATCAAAAAATAAAAATTCCAAAAATAAATTTTAGTTTTGGATTTTTTTGTGTAATTTTTCAGCGAAGTAATAAAACGTAATCCATTGATAAAAGATTCACATATTTTCAAGTTAAATATAGTAAGTCGCCAAGACTATACACACAGATAAAAAAGTAGTCATTATTTTCTTGCTATCAGAAAAAAGTAAACAGCTGTATAAATACGATCTAAGAAGGCGGATTTAATGTATGATTGTGATGCATTCGTATATGTGCGTCATACTGTGAAATAAAAATGCATTTACACATTCGATGGAACGCTTAGTTAATGAAACGTGATCAAAAACGACTTCTTCGCTAAAATATCAATCGTAAAAGAATTCATAAATTACATTACACCTATTACTCGAAAAGTTGAGCGATTTAATAACACAGCCAGTATTTATTTATGCCGAAAAAAAATGGGCATTTATCTAAACTTGTTTATAATTTGAAACAAAATTCTTAGTTCTGAGGTTGAGTATAGAATTTATATTTTTGCAAAAATACAGTTAACATCTGTTTTAAATATTAAACGGTAAACTTCGATATTGGTTGACAAAAATAATTCACAAAATCTCTAATACACCTGTTATAGTATCTTAAGAGTTAATTTTTAATTATTTTTTTAATTTAAGAAAATCAAGTATTATTTTAATAGAAAATATAATAAGTAGTTATAATTTTGATCTTGTTATTAGTTTTTATAGAGAGCATTGATTTTGGAATTAGTTATTTATGTGTAGTTAAAGCTTTCTATTCACAAATTTTGAAAAAAAATTGGCACTGTTATTATTTCAGTTGTAGTACTGAGGAAAATCACATACGTTCTGTTTAAAATATTCAACGCACCCTAATTTATATGATTTGCGAAAAAACGGATCTTACTGTTTAAAAATTTTAAACTATACAAATTACTTTTAATTAAATAAATTAAGGTAAACTCAGGATAGACGACCCACATTCCAAATTATTGCTATATTTTCAAAATTGTTCAGCCCTCAGTCATAATTTTTGGTGAAGAGTTAGTTTAGTTTATAATAAACTGTAATTACTAGATTTTTCTAAAAAAAGACTATCATGAACAACATAATTACAGATAGTAAAACGTGTGTAAAAGGCGATAGATGCCTAGTGCCTGAGTTAGATGCCCCACTGTGATACACTATGGGACATTATCACTTGGGATTGATGCCCTTAATAAAAACCTACATTTTTTGTAAATAATAACATATAAAAACTACTATTTATTTACAAAATAGTAATTTACAAAAAATTTTTAAAATACTTGACCATTTTTTGATATGGGAAAAAACATATTAATACAAACAAAATGATATTACTTACTTACTTAAATTTATGCATAAATTCATATTTAATTCCGGAAACTCAATTACGAATTTTGAATATGAATTTTAGCCCTTTGTTGTAGATGAACAAAATATGGTAGGTCAGTGCGCCTCTTATATGTAAATAAAATAATAAGTCATAATAAAGTTTAAGGATAAAGTACGATCCCGAGCTAGATTACTTTTTTAATAAAGACATATAGAACAATAAATATAACCTGCGAGCTTAAATAACCGTGAGCGATCTTTGTTATAAGTTTACAAAAATCAGTTCCAGTTGTTTTATGAATATGAAAAAGGTATCGGTTCCCATACAGTCTTGTGAATATTGAATATTTGCAACTTTTCTATAGGTGATCATTTTGTAGTTTTTTCAAAAAATTTTATATTAATTCAACCACCGTTTTTAGGCTCTGATACTTAAACGGTAACACCCTGTATGTTGTGTATATCTTTTTAGAAGTTATTCATTGTTTGAATTTGCAAAATTGTTAATTCCAAATTAATTTTCCGAATGAATTTTCTATTAGATACTATCAATGGATTGAATATTTAAAATAAAAACTTATAAATTATTCTTTAGAAATCCCGGTACATATTGAGAAATCTCTTATCTTTTTACATTCACAATTCGATGGTAGCAATACAGTGGTGTAGTGGGGCAGAAATGCAAAGGGTCATCGTTCAGATACCTTTTTTTGTAGCAGAACACATACCGGCAGTATTTCTGAAGTTCATTATTGCGCCTTTCGTTGTGGTCTTACGTAAATAATTAAACGAGAAAAAACTATTACAATAGCCAATATCGAAATAAAGCACATATTGTGTCAAAGTTTATTTTTGTGCCACTACTGCATTGTATGTAAGTATTATCTTATCGCGTTGTTTAAATTAAATGATTCACGATTTAGTTTAAGAAGTTATAAGTGATGGACAAATCAGGTAAAGTTTGTTTTAGATTATTTAAATTCTCCGGTTCATACGTAACGTAGAAAGTACACAAAAATTTAAAATACCTTATAGTTTTTCTCTGATATATCACATTCATATATAAAGCTACAAATAAGTACTTATAGTGACTCACCGAAAGAGCACCTTTCTATAGTCCCACGCTGAGCAGAGTACCTTTCTGTAATCCATTAAAGAATTCTTCTCAATAGATGATTTTTCTTATTCCATGAACTTCCGTATCCGATTTGATGCTTCCACAATATATGGCGAAAGACACTTTATTTTAAATCGCGCGATTGTTAATTAATATATGTCCACTACTTTTACTAATTGTATGTAAACAAGTACTCGATTCTAGGACTGCTTTTAAAAAAGTTTGGGTCCACTTTGCGGCAAGACTGTCTATAGATTTTCTCCAAAAAAACATATAATACACGACCTGGGTTTCCTGCAAAAAATAGATTAAAAAATTATTCAATATTTCTTCTCTAAAAATTTGAAATTTGACTGAATGTATGAAGAAAAAAAAGGTTAGAAAATAAATAATAAGTACTATTAATCGTTAATATTCTCTTAGAAAACAATTTAGTATGTTGAAAAAAAATTGGGCATAATGATGTAGAAACGTACCAACTATCAGAAAGTTTAAATCGAATTATATTTAAAGAAATTGCTTGGATTTTCAAAAATTCAATTTTTGCCTTGATGTGGTTGGGTAAGTTTCACCATATCTATGCCCAATTTCCAATCAGAAATAGACGTTCAATTGACTTATTTTGATCTTCCATGATAAGTGAAAAATGAATTTTACACAAAAAATAATTAAATTGAAACATATAATCTTATTCGAAATGCTGTAAAAAGTGCAAAATTGTGGTTTTTACGTAAAAAAAATTAATCAATAAGTTTAAAAAAAAAGAGAAGAAGAACAAATCTAAAAAATCTACCACTAAGTAACTCAAATTAGAAAAAATATGCATTTGCTTTTAAAACACAACTACTGATGTAACTTCAAATTGCATTCAGTAGAATCAATTCTAAAAAATAAGACAAATTCGTATTGATTGGTGCAAAAATTGAAAGGAAATGAAATTACATACCTGCGACTTCAACTAAACAATAAATGTTCACATCTATTTGAAATTCAATAAAAGAAAATATTGGAATTGTGTACGTTCAATTTCTTTCAATAAATTAAAACCAAAATTAAATTAAGTATTAAATACAACGAATTTAATTTATTCTCTATATTTTAGAAATTTGTCATGAAATTAAAATAAAAACTTGAGATTCAAACTTTTCTTTTTATCTATAATAAAAATATTAAATGAGGAATAATCTTTCATTAGTATTTTGGAATTTTATTTTTGGATTAAATTGTTAAAGAACCCACTAGAGAAATCCAATTTCTACTCTTTAGATCTGTAATTTCCAAACTGGTGGGAGGGGGAGCACCCTGCGGTGTAGAAGTCTAGTCCAAATAATAAAGGGCAGAAAGTTTACTGAAGTAAGGCTTCTTTAGGCGCGACTTGTGAGTAACTTGAATCCTTTTCAAATAGAAGTATCGTTCGATAAAATCTATACTCTGTTTACAGAGTTTCTGCTATTTAAGGTGGATGTGTAACCCACGACTTTTAAATTTAAAGTTCAAAGCTAACCAAATTTGGATCATGGGTTGCTATTGCTGAATGGTCTATTTTGGCAAAATTTAAAAAAAAAACGTAGCTTATGTATTCAATTATTTAGAAAAAACTGAAATTTCTAAATGTAAAGTCACAAAACGGCAAGTTCCTAATTAGTGAAATTGGAACAGCATGTTGATATTATAATAAAACGCAAAATTTGATGATTTAAAACCAAGCGTAGCTGTGAGTTAAGAAATATTCGAAACTATAATTTTTGAACGTTTCTCCTTGTTTAAAAAAAAATTAAATCTCATAATACTTATAGCCGTATAATTTGTGTAGTTTTGTGAATTGTTTGAATAAATTACAATTAACTACAAACTATTCAACACTTAGAAATGTATGTATAAAGTACTTAAAATGCGTTAATAATATTTGTATCGAACATGCTGCCTCTGGTGGGGATAAACAGCATTATATTCTTTGTTGCAAACCCTTCTAATGTTTAGTAAATAATCTATTTTTGAATAATATTTATTTTATTGAATTTGTAACTAGAACCCAAAATATAGGTACTCTGTATAAATAACTACCCACTACTTATTTAGTAAATTTACTTTTTCAGACATTAAATGTCGTTTTTCTTCATTTTCAGGCTTGACATGGCCACGACTGGGATCAGTGGTAAATTTAAAAACAAAAGTTCGCCAAAATGATACGATTATTAATGATACGGATAAAAGGCAATTGAGAAAGCATCTGGATGTCTCCCATTGGCTAAAAATTCTAGAGTTAGAGCAATATGCAGTGCTCTTTCAAAACTACAAAGGAGTGGAAGAATTGCTAGAGTTCACAGAATCTGATATTAAAGATCATGGAATAAAAATTGCAGCGCATCGCGCAAGGATGATGTCCAGTCTTATTGCATTGCGAGCTAAATACAACAACAATGGTAGGTATTTAAGTTTTCATTATTCTGCGTAATTTTATCAATGATTAATCCCACGGTTTACTACGTAAATATCTCAATTATGTAATCTCAATCTCAATAATAAATGTATTTTATATGTTGCAGGATCTTTACGAAGGGAAACCCCAATAAGACATAGTGTTGCTGCAGATAATAGATCAAAAATAGAAGAAAGCAATACACGGTAAGAGCATTACTCTTTTTGAATAATTACTTTGGGTAAGTTAACTAATTTAAATCAGATTAACGTAGTTCTACTGATTGCCAATAGATGGCAGTGAATAGTAACACAGCATTGATGAGTCCCTAATTAATTATTATCAGCAACCTCCAAATAATTAACTGTTTTTCTATGCATAACATTTATTTAGGTACAACTTGCATAAGTTAGTTTCTATGTGACTCATGTTTGTCATTGACATAGTCTCCCATGAAAATTATGTATTAATTTTGACTTGTTTTAATTGCATTTTTCGTTTATTAAGTTTTAATTATAATTAAATTTTATAACTGTATCATAATGGAGTCGTATCCTGAGATTCATTTTTTCAATTGAAGAAACAAATTGGTTGCAGTAGATAAATTAATTTAAGATACACTATTGAAAGTGCACTTTATTACTTTATAATCTTCGTCGTTGAATTTATGTTGTTGTTCTCATTTCATCTGAAATTCAGTGTATTCGATGAAATAAATCGAATAAAAAATTATTAAACAATAATTTCAAATATTTGTAAAGGAGAAATAATTATATTCGTCATACTATGAGTTATCTACCTATGAGCAGGACCGGATTATCCGTTAGGCAGTGTAGGCAACTGCCAAGGGGCCCCTAGCCATGCGTGGCCCACGCCTCAAAGAAAATCTTTGTTTTGAAAATTACAATATTATTGCCTTGCTTTTTTTATATTACACTAAGTCTGATGATTACAAACGCCACGGGTGAACCTAACTTTTCGAAATTTAAATTAATCAAAAATTTTGTTCATCAATATCTCAGAACCGTTTAAATTCATGAACGATAATGGCGATTGAAAATGATATATTGGAAAGAGTTAACATCCAAGATATTATACGATTTTGTATGTCAAAAAATTAGAAGAATTGATATTTTAACATATTGTACTTTACAAACATTTACAAAAATACGCATATTTTCCTTTCATTTGTTTCAATTTTTTTTATTTAATAGGGTGATGGTATACCTTCGTAATGTAGTAAAAAAAGCGTAATTATGAAAAAAATTGCATTGTGGTAGAAAAAATATATATAGAAAGTTAGAAAAGGGTAAAGGGGCCCGGACGTAGTTAACCCGGCCCAGCCTATGAGTATCTTCTATGTAAATATCTGAAAATATTATCAGTATGTAAACACACATCAACGATGATATCTTGCAAAACATTTAAATTCTCTTTAGTTTTTCCACTAACGCTTTGTTTTAGAACAATAGTTATAATCAGTGTTAAATATGTTTCGCCTTAAGCAACACAAAAATCTGAAAATAAAGTGTGAAACGGTTTTTTTTCTCGTAGAAAACAATATACAAATTGAATTTATTTTCTAAATGAAAGGAAAATAACGTGCTCTAATCTATTACAATCATTGTTATCGACCCTTTTCGTGAAGGGTAGCACCCGAGAGTGCGGAAAGCATCTAAAAGCAAGTACAAACGTGAAACTTTTAACAAACATGAATTATTTAGGCGGGTCAAAATCAATTGTAGTTTTTGAGAAAAACGAACTGGGTGTAAAAGTAAACGTAAGGTGAAACAACGTTCGAACAATTTAATTTGTAAAATTTATTTTTAATCTTATTTTTATTCAACATTCGGAGCGGCTGCGCTTTGCCAAAATCAATACCAGGAACTCTCGATGGTCCCCGTCACTATGGGGGTGTGTTGGTGGTACAACGTACGCGAAAGAAATTCTTTAGATCGGAGGCACGACCGTCCCGTGTCCGGTCGTGATGTTTATTAAATTGATGGGAAGCAGTTGTCAGTGAATTCAAGTTCACAATTGTACTGAATTACCAGCGGCAGTGTAAGTGGAACTGTGTGTACTCTACTTGAACTTTAAATTGTTTGTAAGCAACGCAAGAATACTAAATTTAAAAACTGAGGGATAATTATTGATGTTTTTAAACGCAAGTGTTTCATTACTTACAATCTAATTGCGACGATTTTAGAAACATAAGGGCCTCAAGAAACACATACGTAGCTTCCAAATTTTTAGAATGTTTTATAACTACAATTTCTTATATAGATTTTAAAACGGTACTGTAAAATGTTAACATTTTACACATTAAACTAAAGTGTCTGTTATTAAGATAATTAAAACGAATAATTAGAAAGACTGAATAAAGATTTGCTAGGGTTAGCATTTAAAAAAAAAATTCTAAAAAAAGTTTCGTAACGTCCGTAATTTTTAATTACCATGTTCAAGAATCTCAATTCATCGAAGATCGTTTTTGGTAAGTTAAACAAAGAAAATTGTTTATCTTTTGATAAGTAAATTGTGGAATGCAATAGTTTAAACAAATGTCTACTATTTATACATGTATTTTCTAAGATTTTGTCTCATGTTATTATTCCTTTTATTGAAGTTATAGTTCTTTTGGCGCGTTGAGAGTTAAATTTTAGCAGGCAACGGAAGTTGCGCGCGCACGTCTAATGAAAATTCGACAGTATGAAGTTAGCCATCGAACTTCGAATTACAAATAATCTCAATATACTTAAATAAGCTAATAAATTATTTAATAAAGATTTACTTCTTTTGGCGCTTGGGGGTAAAATTTTAGCAGACGCCGGAAGTTGCGCGCGCACAGCTAGCCAAAATTCGACGGTATGTCTAAGAAAGTAAATTCATTATTGTGAATCATGCTTAAAACCGAGTGTGCGCATTCGAGCTCAAAGTTGCACATTTCGATCTCGGGAAAATGAAGCGCGCCGCTCCGCGTCGCGCTTCATTTGCTGTTCTTGCTCGGAAATGTGCCACTTTTCACTCGAATGTGCACATCCTCGTATTTATTAAAATGTGCATAATTCAGTCATTAATTTCAATAAAAAAATAGAACTAGATATTACATATACATTTTTATGAATCATAGATAGGGTCAACTATCCAGTGAATGAACGTTGCGCTTTCAATTTGACATGTTAAGTTGTGATTTTTTCTAATGACACTTTTGAAAATAAATATAGTTAGAATATACCCCGTCAGAGGAAAACAATCGAAATTAATTCATCTGACTATACCTGAAATTAACTTACATCTGTTTAAACGACACTTGTGTGCATTGCATGATAATACTTCAAACTACGTTTAAGATTCCAGTTTGAATTTTTATTTTATTCCATATCTAAATTATTTCTGGTATGCTTTCTATAAACGTCCCTTAAACAAAAATACAATATCCATCATGTGAAATATAATTAATATATTTTTTTATTGGGTGTTCATTCATGGGGGTAATAAAAAGGGAGAAAACCAGTAAATGAACAGTTGTTGATTCACTGGATAATGTTTATGTAGAACAAAAAACCACAAAACATACAGAAACCAATATAAGCAAGCGTGGACATCTTTTGAATGTAGATAAATCTAGGGGGCCATCATAAGAGGTCTAAGTTCAATACAACTTGTGTTTGTCACAGTATGAATAAATATTTTGATGTTACTTACAACTTATCATCCTTTCTTCAATTTTAGTTTTTCTGTACCCTTCCGCCTCGAATTTGAAAAAAGAACCTATCTTCACAGGTCATTTTTTGTTCAAATACTGCGTTATTAGCACATTTTTTACTATATAGGTACTATTCTATGGTAGCTTTTAATAAGCTATTATTTTGCAACAAAATTTGTTAGGATATATTCGACAATGTAATATATTTTATAAAACGTATTTGATGAGAAAGTTTTTTATGACCGTGATACGACGCGTTCATTCACTGGACAGTTGACCTAATTTTATATGATACATAGGTAGTATTTTTTTGATTTACACGTTTTTTTCCAAAGACCGTCTACAGTGTAAATCGGGAAATAGATAAATAGTGGAAAGGCTCTAAGCTTAGATTGTCCTAAGAGAGGCACAGTAACATATAATTTGGAGACCACTGGTCTAGCTATAGACAAACGCAAGGTACGCAACATAACACGTGGTTATAATTAATTTATTAACGACAAAGAAGTATAACTTCTAACGCGCCTACAGGCATCGGTTTTTTAATAATTTATATTCTGAACTGCTGAATTTTTTATGATTTTAAAAATTCCAAAATGATCATAAGCCTTCTTTAAAAGAATTTATGCAAAGTGACTCGGTCAAGTTAGCAATTTATGTACGAGTTCCCACCAAATATGGGTACGCCTATGTTCATTTAAATAAACAATACAATGAAAGAAAGTAACAGAATCGACAACGTATTAATAGCAATAAATTGTTCGTACCATATACATGCATATAAAGATTACTATCTCGCTCTATTTTGATTCTTGTGGCACGGCATTTGATATTACATGAAATTCAAAAAGCCTTCTTGTTTCAAGGTGAATAAATGTTATTTTTGATATTATATTGGCTAATATTATAACAATTAGTCTTAATATAAAAAGAGCCATTTTTGTGATTTACACTACAAATATTATTTATACTAGGGCTTTGTAGCCTTTAATTTGAAGTTAAAAATATATGTATACTATACAAAGCCTTCCCTCCTCTTTAAATTGAAATATAAAGGGTTAATCAAATTATATCGGCAAAATGTCTATATGAAGCTGCCGCCTTAAAGCCAAATTTGCGAAAACGGGAAAAATAGTTGTCTAATTATCGAAATAACCAAACTGATAGAAAAATAGTCCCAATAATTATATGTAAACCGTGTAATCCTGTAACTGCTAAATTTTTAGTTTTGAAACTACGAAATAAAAAGCATTGTATTTTTTAAATGCCCTGTTTTCGCCGTGAATGTTATTTAATTTGCAATCTATTTATTGACTACTTTTTAATGATGGTACTGCCATAGTGTTACCGAGCGATATATGTGTACATTTACCTACGCTTACATAAGCACATAGTTTTTTGCAATAATCATATAATAAATATTAGTTAGTTATTATTAATTTATTTACTTATCATATTTTAATTTATAACGGTTTTAACAAATAAAAATCATCATTGAAACATAAAAATTTAGCTAAATACCTTAAAATCCAAAGAAAAATTAACTTATAGATGGCCGCTCACGAAGATCCTATGCCCGATTCCTAACAGGAAAATTTCCGCCAGCCCAAATTCAAACCTTTCACTTCAAAATTTTGCAAAATACTAAAATCGTCTTAAGACGTTCGTGGAAAGTCGTGAAAAGCTCTTAACCAATCACAACTCAAGAACAACAGATACCAATTCATATTCAAAAATTGCACTATAAACAAACCAAATGCACCAATTTTAGAAAACTTAATTGTTATACATAAATGACCTGCAAAAAATTGATGTTGTATTTAAATACAAAACGAATGACTGAAGTAACTTAACACCCAAAATCTCATGTAAAGTGTCAGATTTAAATAATGTTAATCGAAATAATTATATATGTTTCTTGCTTTTTTCAGATCCGATTTAAAAGTGGTATCAGATGCTATCCAGAGTAAAAGCCTAAATAATTTAATAATGGTAAGTTTTCACTGATCAATTATTAGTTCTGAATATGTGATAAAAACCCGTTTTAATTATACTATGCCGTATCTATCATTTGCAGGAACCTTGCATGGATCCTACGATGGATGCAATTGCGTTAAAAAGGGCTTTGGAATGGGAATTGTCTTTAGACGCTAGAGATTTAAGGTCACATGCATGGTATCACGGCGCAATCCCAAGAGCTCGAGCAGAGGAGATTGTACGAGAAGAAGGAGGCTTTCTAATAAGAGATTGCACTTCCCAGCCGGGTAACTATGTATTAACCTGTAGAACGAAACAGCAAGCATTACATTTTGTCATCAACAAAATAATTCTTCAACCTGACACTGTATACGAACACGTACAATATCAATTCGAAGATGATGCTTTTGATACGGTGCCTGATTTGATAACGTTTTATGTTGGTTCTGGAAAAGCAATAACCATAGCTTCTGGTGCTCGAATTCAATTTCCTAAGAATCGTATGTATCCGCTTTCCTTTTACTCTACTAAATATCCAACTCCATTAAGTCAAAGCCGAATTGTATCTCCTGTTACAACTCCTTTGATGAACATGCAAATGCGATGTAGCCCTATAAATCCCGGAACATACAAACCTTCGCCTTCGCCAACGAGATTATCGAGGGACACTCCACCAAGATTACCTTCAAAAAAACAAAGGTCTCAATCTTTAACCCCAGCCGAAGTTACTTGTATGGCTCAAGAAAAATGTAATAGTGCAGATGGCGTAATACAATCACCTTTGATGACGCGCTCGGCTGGAGCAGACGCAATTAATTCAGATTTAAAGTTTTCCACCCACTCATTACCAAGAAATCAATGTGCTAGACTGTCTTTATCCCCCAGTACGATAGTGCTGGGAAGGAACAATAAAAATATTTGTAGAGTTACAAGCGATCCATCTCTATCCCCGTGTGCAGAACGACGTATTATATCATCCGAAGAAGATATATCCATTCCTGATTCTCCACCGCCGAAGCCGTCAAGAATTCCTTCAATCATTCGAATAGATTCCAAAGAATCTGATGTCGTTGATGGAAAATCGGTTATTGACGGATCTTTTCTACCTCATGGAAACTTGCAAAGAATAACATCGTATCATGCCTCAGGTTCTGACTCCGGTAACGGATCCGGCGATTCTGCCTTAAGTTCAGCAGCTGGCGATATCATCGAATGCAGTCATAGAAATTCTGGAGTTGTGATCAAAAATCCCAGATATAATATGACCAATTCTGAATCGACGACAACTCTGAAAAATTTTGATTTTGATTATAAGGAAGCCGAAGAAAAACTTATTAATTTCTTACAATCTTATACAGAATTAAATAGTAGATTTGATATGGACAATTTTCACACGCTTTTACTACCAGTAAACGAAAATAAACCACTCGATAGTCAAGCGCTCAAAGGTGTTAAACTTATTCTTAAAGAATCTGGATCTAGAATATTAGCGAATCATTTAACAAAAGTAGATTTAGATATTATCTTTGGCACAATTACGAATAATTCCAATAAAAGACTGGGAACTGGCTTCGAATTATGTGCACTACCACACGGACACCAATTACGCTTAGATTTAATAGAACGGTTAGTATTTCAAAAAGTAAAAAATAATTTATTTAATTTAAGTTCAATTAATGGTAGTAATTTAAGAGAGGGAACACTACTGTAATGGGTCGGAAAACTGCAAATGTAAAAACTAATTGTTTCCTGTTATTTATTTTTCTAGTTATAGAGGTGTTCCCTTTTAACAGAATACTTTCTTATATTTGAACTAAGTTATGCATAACTTGACCAAACACCCCAAATTTATGGTTCTTTAAAACTGGAATTAACTCTACCTTCTGAATAATAGAACTTTGACTACTTAGAATCAGATGCTTGTATAATTTGACCTTTGATCACGTTATGCATAACGAGAATCACTTTCGTTACAGAAATGCATTATTGGATGTTAATTAACTTTATTTTAGAACCGAATGCCTTAAATTAATGGTAGCTGTAACAATCTTAACATGTGCCGAGGAATCAGAAAGAACAGACACTTTAAACAAATGGATTGAAGTTGCAATTGATACAAAAACAGCTTTAGGAAATTTGTATGGCTTCTGTGGTATAATGCTGGGACTTTGCTTACCTCAAGTAAGTTAATTGCATATTCTATTGAAAAATCCAATTATCATATTTAGAATATAAATTCAATTTAAATGACAAACTTAAAATGCATTTTAGTACCTGCTATTATTAATTATGAACACATCTTTAATAAATACCTAAAAAGGACCCCATTCCATTTAAAAAACTTAATACTTAACTAATTTAAACTAATCAGTACGTATAAATTACATATTCTTCCAGGTACAACGACTTGATACTACTTGGCACATGCTGAGACAAAAATATACAGATGCAGCTTTCAATTTTGAAGCAAAACTCCGCCCAACATTAAAGAATATGAATAATTGCTCAAATCCACAAGCACCAAACACCACAATTCCACACTTGCTTCCTTTTATTATTTTATTAGAACGAAATTTAAACGATTTCTTAGCACCAAATGAAACGTCTTCCCTCAATATTTGGGAGACTAGCAATAAAGATTTCGGTTTAGGTACATTATTAGCTCATTTAGAATCGACAAGAAAATATTTTGATTCCATGATTACTTTTCAAAGAAACGCGGAAATCGTTTTGGGAGAAGCTCGGGTGGAAGATTTGACGTTGGATATGTTTAAAACGGAATTTCAAATGAAATTTTTGTGGGGGAGCAAAGGTGCGTTTGCTATGGCTGTTAATCGTTACCAAAAATTTGAACAAGTTCTCGATGTAATGGCTGATAAATATTGTAATAATATTCCAGAATCAACTGAACCGTAATTGTTCCAAATTTATATTACGTATATAATAAATGTGATGATTACTATAAAATAACTTCTTTATAAATTATAATTATAACAGAGGTATAGTCATCTTTGTTTACATATCAAACTAAAATTTATGTGATTAACGTTTATTGCATAATAAGTTTGGTATTCTAATTTAATAGATAAAATTTATATATATAAATCGAATATTTATTTAACTATTAGAAGAAATAACTGAGCCATTACATTTTATATTCGGTAAATTTATTAGTACATAACAATTACGTACTGCAAGTTCCTTATTTTACATTACAATTCCATAGGCCATAGTTCTCAGTGAGATAGTTAAAAAATTATTTATTTATTGATAACTTATATCAATTCTAATAACCCCTTTACCTTCTAAAACATGGCTCATTAATATATTTAACTTAAATCAAAAGTATTGAAAATTGTAATTAAGTGTAAGTTTAGATAACATGGAAAATTAAAATTAACAAACACCAATTTATTTGTTACTGAATATTTAGACTGCTTTGTACAAGAATGATACGATGGTGCTTATACAAGCAAACCCAAATTTCTATTTAAGTAAATTTCTGATTTATTAGTTAGTAATGTTATTTAATTTTAAGCGTACTAAGTGGACAATACATATTTAAGACTGCCAATAATAAAACACTTACTTTTTATAAAACTTTTTTGTTATTTTGCGTATTTGGTTTTTCTTTTTTTTTATATAATAGTAGCAAACACAGTTATAAATAATTCCTAATAACTTTTTAAAATCTAATATGGTTTCTAATTCATAATTAATAGGACGTTCAAATTTGTTCGTTATGTGGTATTTGTATTAAGCAAACCAAATGTACGCCATTCGCCATTTTATAGTAATACAACAAATTATAAAATTAATATAATTGAAAAATTCCAATCAAAAATGTTTTTTATTATTTAAAAAAAGAAAAATATATAATTTAAATAAAGTCAAAATAAAACTACCACTGTTGGTGAAATATAATTATTTATATTGAAAGTTAGTTTGGTGGACCAAATTGATGGAGACAATTTATAAAAATTAATATGGAATAGTTTGATTGGTGCAAACTAAAAATTTAAAATAGGATTTTCCTAATTCTTCTTTAGATACTTTATAGAAGTAAATTTTTTACAATCTACAACATCGATTACATAACAACACCTACAATGTACTTGTATCCGAATTAAACTTTTATTAACTGTAATCAGATACTATAGAAGTGTAAAATGGTATGTAGCAAACACAAAATCGATGTTTAATACCTTTTGAAATTAAAATTGTGTATAACTTAACATACAACTTACAATTAGAAAAAATGTTACACTATAATACTGTTTATTTGATGTTAAATTTAACTTAATGGATTCATGCTACTATTATTTTGGGTTTAAAATTAACATAAGAATTTCAGTGGTAAAAATTTTTAGTGTAAACATAGAAATTTTTCAAATATGTATCCTTTTTTTGGGGTATTGCGTTTTTGTAGTTAACTTCATTTCGATTAAAAATTGTGTTAAATTTATCAAAATATAAGTAATGTAAGGGTCAAATGTGTATAAGTGACTTGAACGCAATTCACTTATATTATTCCTAATTTGTACAGAAACATTAAATTCAAATAAATATATACAAAAAGTTAAGTGATAAACGATCAAGTCACTACTAAATTATTTGAGCATAAAGTGAACAAGTATACAGTAGAGATACTATTAACGGGTCTACAATACTGTAGTTAGAAAATTTAATTATATCAAGTAGGTCTACAAAATGTATGTAGTTAACACTGTAAAAATAATGATTCCTATGTACTGAAATAAAAAAAAATAATAATTATCTACTTATGTTTAATTGATACTTTTCAACAATTCATCTTTTACATGTTTGGGGATTCGAACTTTTTTACGTATTTTCTTATCGGTTATTTCCTTTTTCTTTAAATTAGAACTTACAGGAACACCTTTCTTTTTCTTTTTACAAGAAAGTGGATTAGGTCCTTTCTTTTTTCTTTTTTTCTTATTTGACATAACTTCATCTATAATTCCATGTTTTTCTTTTAATTCTGTTATGATTTGCTTTTGCCCATCGTCCAAACCAATTGTACTGTGAATACGTGCTGTTGAAACATCAGAGGGATGTTCTAACACAGGTGTTTTTTGATGTAAATAAAGTAAGGGTACTCCTGGTATATGGCGAAGCTTTTTTTGTAAATCACAGTCTTGACTTGCAATAAAATAATGATTTGCATTTTCTTTATCAATCATTGATAAAAAACAATCTGCCCCTGATATAGGTTTGCCTTCGTGACCACATTTATGAAGATGGAATTTTTTAAGAATAATTAAAGCTCCTGCTAGTTTACGGCCTAACTTTTCTGCTTCCATGACAGAACAATAAGTTGTAAGGAATTTCAGGTCAGCTTGTAAATATTTGGTTATATTATCTTCGATATCAATCTGGTTCTAAGTTAAACAATGCAGTTTGATGTAAAATAGATGTGAAATTGTGTACTGCATACTTACATTTAGAGCAGCATAACAAAAAGTGCCATCTAATAGAATTTGATAAGGTTGTCTAAACTTGAAATGATTAACATAAAAATTTATGTTTTTTGATACTTTTTTGTATCTTTTTATTTTCATTTTCGTAGTGTGACTAATAGAACAGTCAATTAAATATAAACACACTTTAACTTGATTAGGTTAGGAAGTGAATGGTTTGAATTTTGCATTGAGGGTTATTCACATATCCTATTTTCTTGTAGTCAAGGGCGGCCTCAAGATGTGAACTCTAACCAAAGAAAAAATGTAAAAGTATGTTAGGATTGGTTTCATAAGTCATCTTCAGATTTACTTTCTCTCTTTCTTTGCATATGTATATCTTACATAACTAATTTGTATTTTATTTTTGTGTTCACCTTTAGAGAAAGTGACTTAAATAATTATGGCGGATAGAGGTGATCGACGCCACTCGTACAGTGATTCGAAGCCCACATCTTTAGACGACCCTCCAAATTCTCGATTGTTTATTATATGCAGTAAGCAATTAACAGAAGAAGATTTCAGAAATGCTTTTTCCAAATTTGGAGAAATTGAGGAAATATGGGTTGTTAGGGATAGGCAAAGTGGAGAACGCAAAGGTATTAATATTCATGAACAAATTGTGCTTTTTTAACAGTTTTAAATTTTTAGGTGTTACATATATTAAGTATTCTAAAACTTCAGAAGCAGCTCGTGCCTTAGAAGCTATGAATGGAAAAATAATTGGTGATACAACTCGTCATATAAAAGTTATGATTGCAGCAAGGTATATTTAGCTATTAAAATCGCACTTATTACAATTGGAATATTTTAGTCGTGATCAAGGGGCAAAAAGGGATGGAAATGAAGAAGAGAAAATACAACGTTTATTTGTAATAGTGCCGAAAACTATGACTGATGAAGAATTATATAATACATTTAAAGTTTATGGAGATATAGATTATGCAACTATTATAAAGGACAAAGAAACACGAGAGAGTAAAGGATTTGCCTACATCAAGTATTACAAGTAAATGCCATATATTTTTATTATTAAAAAATTGATATACAGTCAAACCTGGGTGAGTGAGAACTGGATAAATGAGAAACATCTATAAGAGAAAGTCGTTTTTCTCTTGTGGACCTCTATAACTGAGACTGCTGCTTGCCTGTACCAGATACAATCAAGCATATATTTAACATCTATAAGAGAGAAAAGCCACTTCCGTACCTCTATAAGCGAAAGCCTGATTTAGTGAAAAACCTCTAAGTGAAAACGAGAATGCTGTCCATTAAACTCTTGCTTATCCAGGTTTGACTGTATTTGGTAAAATTGTTAAAATTAAATTTGATTTATGTTGATTTAGGTTTTCTCATGCTGCTGCAGCATATGAACAATGTGATCGTAAATTTAAAGCAGTATTTGCCGAACCACGAAAACCACGTCAGCATGACAATTCAGAGAGATTTTATTCCAATTCTTTCGAATCTGTGGTAAGAAATAATAACGTATTTCCTTTGCCAGAAGTAAAGAATGATGGTTTTACCAAATTACAAGTGATAGCAAGCCCTGCTTTAAATCAGGACCAATTGTGGAAATTATTTGATATAATTCCGGGTATATTTTTTCTATTGGGGCATACTAAGTAATAAAATAATTATTATCTGTTAGGTATGGATTACTGTCACTTAAGAGTAGAAGGACGGCAACGCCCTGTGCGGTCTGTTGCTACAGTTGTTTATGCAACGCCTCAATCTGCAGCTTATGCTTGTGAAAAACTTCATGGATTTGAATATCCACCAGGAAATCGCCTTATAGTAAAACCTGAATATGACACACCCAGAGGATACACAGATGTTAATCGTAGTTCAGTCTCTTCCCCTTTAAATCGTACTTCTACTACTTCTAAACCTGATCTACTGCAACTTGCAGAGACGATTGCACATGCTACTAGTATAATTCAAGCTGCTGGGATATCAACAGGTAAAATTGGAAATCTTAATTATTTTATATCATAACTGGTATGTTTAAAGATTTTTTGCAATCACGGATTGGCTTACAAGGAGAACAAGAAAAAACCAACCAATTGCAATGTAATGTCAAACTACCAGATGCTAAACCATTGTGTAATATTAATGCAGAAGTACAAGCAAGGTATTTTAATTCAGTTTATATCTTTTGCATTACATAATTTACTTTTTCATATTTTTAGATGTTTCATTGTTTGTTCTCCTCATCCACCTCCAACATCAGTATTAAGAGATGTGTTTTGTCGTTTTGGCAATTTAATAGATGTTTATATGTTGTTTAATCGGAACTGTGGATATGCCAAGTACGCTACAAAAACGTCAGCAGAAACGGCTATAACTGTAAGCAAAATAATTAGTAACTTTATTATAAATTAAAATATATTTTTTATTATAGACTTTACATGGAGCTGAAGTCTGTGGAGTACGAATGAAGGTTTTAGAAGCAGAAGAACGTGATAGTAATAATAGAAAACGGTTACGTTTAGATGAAGATACAATTAGTTAAGGTAAGATCTATATATTTTTTAATAATTTTTTGTGGTGAGTTATTTAATTTATAATATACAGCAATTCAGATTCTCAATGTATAGAATACAGAACTTTTTACAATAATATATTAATATAAATCATCTAAATATTATGAAGTTGGAGTATTCTATACAGTTTGAGATGAATTAAACTAATTAACAAATTAAATATTACATGGAGTAGGAGAAGGTAATTTATGTTTTCAGGATCGTGTGCTGAATTTATTTTCCTTTGTATCATTAATTTAATTAATTGACATACTTATTTACAGACTGATACTGAACGAGTTGAGCTTTTTTTACATAATTTTAAGCAATTTAATTAAATTATTTAATTTTTTCAATAAATACATTTTTCCCTCGTAGTTTGGACTTACACACATTGACAAGGACAGTACGTACTCTATCGAACTACTTAACAGGAACAGTTTACATGATGATCTTCATTTGCTTACTATAAATATGTATTACAGAACAGTACCTACTTTTCTGATTGAACTTTTAATTTCTATACTACGTTTTTTTATCACAAAAATTTGGATTTTACGCTTTTTAAGTAATTATAATAAATATATTGTAGAATTTTCTTGCAATAAACAAGTACAAAGTTAATGTTTTTTATTTTAAGGTTTGTATAGTAAGTATGTATTACTACATTTGAATTTTATAAAAAGAAATAAGTGACTTTTGGAAATCTGTGATCTAATTAATGGGGTTTCTCTTATAAATAATTAAAATATATATTAACAATTTGGAAGTATAGATCTAACAGTATGTATTTTAAAAGGGATGTATAAATGAGGATCAGAACTACATTATCGAAGATATGTATATTAATTAATAAACCAGAGAAAAGGTGTGTTAAAGCTATTTCAAAACCAGAGAAATTATGTCAGAAGTGTTGTGTATGTGTAAACTTAAAAATTATCCTCACACAATAGATCAAACAGCAAGGACTCGTGCACAGAACAAGGAACCTTTGCTGTTATCAACTACCTTACGTCTAAGAATATATCCGGATTCATTTTATAAACCGCGTTAGTGTATTATTTTTTTAAACAAACTAAAAAAAATATCGCATTATTATGTTTTCGGAAGGACACAACTACCTAAACTAAATTTTTCTACAAACGTTTGCTTCAAGATTTTCTTCACCTTGCAAGAATAATGTTGAATTATTTAATGCAATATAATATAGACAGTTAAAATAATGCATATGAGACAGAATTAGGAATGTTATATAAATATATAGTTTGATTAAAAACTTTAGTATAAACTTAATTTGATTATAAGGTGTGTGAATGTTTTAAGAATTAAATTTTGTAAAGTAGAGACAGTATAACGTAAAAGACAAACAATTTCATATAGACAAAAGGGTTTATTTTATTTACAAGGAATTGAATATTTATTTATTTATTTAATAAATACATATTTAGTTTTATCGAAAATTTTTATTTTAGAGCGAGAGCGCCAGGAAAGGACACCGGTTAGAGTTACTAGGGGTACGTAGGAACATCTCCTCGCAATATAAAACAAATCTATTTTTTTCATTTTTTGCCAAAAAAACATGGACTAAAATCCATGTTTTTTCAAAAAGAAAAACGTTTTTTTCAAAGATTTGAAATAGCACGCCTATGGTTTCTTAGGCCTATCCGAATCCAAAAAGGCAGCCAAATCCGAATCTGAAGAGTTTTTAAAGATCCGTCCACAAATAACGGCGCTACAATTTTTTTAAAGTTCAAAATTGTGCAAAAATGAGGCCCTAAAATTACACTTTTTAATTTTCGAAAAATTTACGTTGCGCCTTATACTTATTTTACATGTATCTTATGTAGAAAAGTCCCAGATTTCCGAATCCGTCTCGCTTGTAATGATTGCATCGAAAATAAGGGCGCTACGATTTTTTTTTGTGAATCAAGGTATATTTTTTTGATTTATTTAGTTTTATCGAAAATTTTTATTTTAGAGCGTGAGCGCCAGGAAATGACACCGGCTATAGTTACTAGGGGTACGTAGGAACATCCCCTTGCAATATAAAGCAATTCTATTATTTTCATTTTTTGCCAAAAAAACATGAACTAACGGCGATTTTTTTAAAGTTCAAAATTGTGCAAAAATGAGGCCCATAAATTGCACTTTTTAATTTTCGAAAAATTTACGTTGCGCTATACTTATTTTACATGTATCTTATGTAGAAAAGTCCCAGAATTCCGAATCTGTCTCGCTTGTAATGATAGCATCGAAAATAAGGGCGCTACGATTTTTTTTGTGAATCTATTTTTTTTTATTTACATATATTTATTCGTTTAAGTGACACAAGACTTTATTTGAACAAGCTTATAATTGCTTTAAAGTTTGGAATTAAGTAGCATAAAAAAAGAACGGCTTTAAATGCATAGAAAAACTGTTCTACTACCTGAATATTGAGTTTGTAAAACTATGAAATGTATGAGGATTAATCTATGAAGAAATTTGAAAACAACTAGAAGTAAACAAAGTAGAAACAATAATGTGACTATTATTAGTGTATAAAAAGCATAAGTAAAATGTCAAATTATATATGAAGCCGCAGTATAATTCTAATTAATAATTAATTCAAACTTCCTATAATATTTCGATGTTCGAAGCATATGGATAAAATAGAATTGATAATAACATAGACTAAATATATAAAGACTTGTCACGTAAGTTAGAATTGTGTTCCCGTAAAAACCCGTTTGAAAGATGTCGCTGTCCATCATATTTTCTACTTTTAAAATTTTACCTTTTTACAGACCTTGAATAATACTACTGCCAGGGTCGGACTTGTTAACCGTTTAATTTATATATATTTTCTGTAAGTGACTCGTTTTATTCCTAGACCTTAGTAATATTTCTTAAAATAAGTTCAAAATCTTATTGTTACAATAACATTGAATAAAAATCGGCCATTAATTTAAAAAAATTGTTTTTACAGCAAAGCGTAATTTTTAATCATATTAAAAAAACATTTTTTTCAAAAATACAAAATACAAACTTGTAATATTTTAAAACATAGTAACTTTTAAAAATTCAATAAAATAATGCTCAATAAAATAAGGCACAATAAAATATTTAACAAATAAATAATAACAATAATGATTTTACACAAATGCAACATAATATCTACAAAGAGTATAGCCGGATAAGCACTTAAAATCTGCCCCAGTGATTTTTAAAATTTATATATTATAAGGGTGGCGCCATAATTCAATAAAATGTGTTTTCAGTATTTATTTTATTATAACTATTCTACTGAATATTTTTGAACCAAAATTTTTTAGTAAGAACTATCGATAAGGGACGTTAAAAATATTTTTTGTAAATTTTTAAATATTTCTTTTGTTTAAAAAATATAAATATTTTTATTGTTATATTTAAATATGTTCCTTTCAGATGTCACTCACGATTTTTTCAGAAAAGCCCTATATTACCCTTTTTACATGGTAAAATTTTCAACTTGATCCATTTGATACAACACAGTATTAAAATATAAAATCGTTTTTTCATCTTTTTTTGAACAGTTATTCACTATTTAATGCTAAAATATTTATTTTTATTTAAAAATATATTAATAATGTAATATAAATTTTCATATTATTGAAAATAATTATTATGTGTTAAGTAATATAATAAAAACAAAATTTACGATTTTATAAGTTATATTATTTGTATTAAATAAAGTAATTTCACATAAAATACGAATTTGCATTTAATACAAATAATGAAATAAAATTAAGTTGAGTGGATTTCGGTTATAATAACAGTGAAGGAACCCTACAATTTCGTCGCTGTATCCTGAAGTCGTTATAAGCGACTAAATCATTAAACATTTATGTTACGCCGCTATAACAACAAAGTGGTTATAACTGAAACCCATTGTAATTAAAATATGAGAAATTTTTTGTAAAGATTGTCGTAAATAATGTCAGTTAATTCACTTCATTATGTTTATCCAGTATAGCATTTACTTTTTTCATCTGTAAACAAACGACTTAAAATTCTGGCAGGTCTTATTATTTTAGCCCAATATTTACTAATGCCTGTGATTTTATACGTATCTGGTTAATAATAAATTAAACAGTATGTTTTTGAGATAATGTGCCGTTATTTTACTTATAATTTTATAATATTTGGTGTATTTTTACACACTGGAGTTTCATATGTAATACCGTCCTCATTCATCAACTCAGCGAAATATGATCGATTTTATTTTTTTTACTGTGTTGCACCAAATGGATCAAGTTGAAAATTTTACCATGTAAAGAAGGGCAATAGAGGACTTTTCTGAAAAAAAATCGTGAGTGACATCTGAAAGGAACATATTTAAATATAACAATAAAAACTTTTTAATTTTTTTAAACAAAAAGAAATAGTTAAAATTTACAAAAAATATTTTTCACGTCCCTTATCGATAGTTCTTTGCAAAAAATTTTGGTTCAAAAATATTTAGTAGAATAGTTATAATAAAATAAATACTGAAGAACAAATTTTATTGTATTATGGCGCCACCCTTAGGGTTTAAAACTGAAATTTTCAGAAAAATTTTTTTAATAAGGAATCGATCAGCCATATAGATTTTTGAATATCGCTGGGGGCGGATTTTAAGTGCTTATCTGGCTATACCCTTTAAATAAATAGCTACAAATACACAAAATTGTATAAGGTACCTACTACTACAATAAAAACTAACTTAAATTTTATTAAATTGTGTTCAATTTTAATAATGACGAAATACTCAATAAAATTTAAAGATTTTTTAAAATTAGTAGTTTTTTATTTTTTTTAGAAGCATTATCATATTTATTTTGAAATCTTTTGGATTCCCATGTTATTTGTTTCAATGTACGCAACAAAATGGTGTAATAAATAAAATATTTACGATGAATTGTACATTCTACAAAAAAAAAGCATACTACTGAAAATTATATAAACTTTTATTTGCTTCTACAAGATGTTGAGCGCAGACTATTAAAAAATTGCTGATTAAATAAAATTAATGGATATGAAACCATTCTCATAAGCTAAACCAGTAGTATTTCCACTTTACTCATGTATCATGTAATGGTCACTAATCTTGTTCATGTTGCTTATCGGTTGCATTTATTAAATATTATTGGCAACTTGTCGGTATCTACAGAGGGAGAAGGAAGTGCAAACCAAAGTACACGTTTCATGCGAAAGAAAAACAGGTTACAAATGCTTAGCAATCCCGCCCAAAAAATTGAACGTGAATCTTGTGATTTGCAGTTCAAGAAAACATCGAATTTCTCGAAAATACATGATTAAAGATTATTTAAAAGTAAACATGAGCTACACACATATATATAGTATGCCTATTTATGAGTTATTGCATACTAAAATGAATCACGAGCATTGTTCTTGACTAATTATTTGGCGAATTCTTTTTTTTTATTTGTGTCATTTGTCTATCAACGGAGCAATATACTGCTACAAAAAATAATTTATGGAAAACAAATAAAACACATAAAAACATTCAATTAAACAAATATTTTTAAATAATATATTTGTTTTGTTACAATTATATAAGAAAAACAATAGTAGTTTTAAAACATGTACAAAAAATCCCTTAAGCTTTGAGCACACAAATTATACTTTCAGCGTGGTAAAATTATTTTTACTCTACAAGCCGATATTTTATTGTAGTCCGACCCTTACAAAATAATTATCTGTATTTTATCAGTTATACTTAGCGATTTCTGTCTTTATCGTGTGCATTTCAGTGTTGCTATAGCGTTTGTCGAAATTACTGTAAGTGATATTCCGATGTAGTTCCATATCTTAAAGGTACGCGATATATGAACATTATAAGTAAGACGAAGATAAAATGAGTTGTAACTAAAGTTGCATAGCTACTATTTACTTCTTTTTGGCGACATCTATGAATTCGGTCATTTTAGATGTGACACATCAGTGAACAGTCTCTTACTAATTCGTCTATGATAATAAGCAGTATGGTTCTGAAATAAACTTAGGTAGTCAAAACTACACTAGTGTTTTTCTTAAAGTAACTAATACAAGTTAGGCAAACTGATGTACATCTCCACTCAGGGGAGGGCAACTAACATTCAGAACCGAGCAACACACAAATTCCATTCCACCAAGGATCGTAAGTTTGGGAGGCAAGGGGAAATTTCTATCTTACAATGCTCTGAATATAGCATTTTGTTAACCTTCAAATTAGTTTTGTTTTCTTTTGGCATCGTGTGTAACAACAGTGTTTGTGTGATAGTGTTTTCAACGAAGGATTTCTGAAAAAACATCAGTTAAGTATAAGGTAAGAAAACAGATGAAGTACACCCGATAAATTATTTTTTTTTTAGCTACTAGGACAGCGAAACAGCTCTATACTATTGGCTCTAGACTGTTAATCTTTGCATAAATCGCGATTTTCAAAATGCAAACAATTGGAATGAAGAAATACCGCTGTAAGTACCCAGAATGCAATAAATCTATCTATAAGAGGCCACAGGACATTTATTATTATGGTCGAAATGAAGATGCCACATAATCGTACAAGGATATATTCCATGATCATTAGTATAAACTTAGGACACCATACGTTCTTCAGCTTGAGAATGTGCTATTTGTAATTTTTGTACTTGTTATATGTAAACATATTTGTTGCCAATGTGAATGTTTGATTATTTTTTATTGTAAAGTATGATTTTTAGTTTAATTATGGTACTTGTTAGGTATATTTGTTGTCTATTTGAATGTTTGATTTTTTTTGTTGTAAAATGTGATTTTTTATTGAATTGTTGTACTTGTTAGGTATACATATTTATTGTACTTGTTATATATAGATATCCCAGTTCAATTTATTTTTTTATTAATTTAAAAATATTTAATTTAAGTTATACTTCTGAACTGATATTTGTAATTGATTTTAAAGTATTTTATGCTGTTTCCTATTTGTACTTGCTAAATTAAGTAATAAATGCGATAAAAAACTAATCGTGTTTAATTTATTTAATATTAATAATTAGTGAATAAAACTATCCGTGAAGCGGGAAAAGGAATGCCCATGCCTAACGGTTGTTTTTTAAATTCGCCGATATTAATTTTAGTTCTTCCACCACATAACCAGAGGGCCGTGTTGCGCACGATTTATATGGAGATTGCACTTCTCTCTATACCTTTTCTCTGCGTCCATTGTTCAAGCAACAAAAATACAATTTTCATCTGTGTGACCTTCAAATCTTGGTAAATACATAATGAAGTATTTAAGGTTGACTTTTGACTACATTATTAATTTTCTTTGTATAATTTTATGTATGTTTTCATGACTGAATTGTTTAATTTATGTGTATGTGTGTATCTGTAACTGTTTTTGTGATTGTGGAATAATTATGTATAATTTGTAGTTATAAACAAAGCTTATGGCCTATTTTTAATTCTTCTTTATTTCAGGGATCAGGCTGTGCACTTTGTTCTGCCGCCCATCCCTTTCTCGACCTTCCAACATCTTTTTTGGGTCATTATTATTTGTTGAAGCTAACGGAAGCCTATCTCTTAACATTCTGCTTTGTAATAAAACCCAGTGTGTTTATTTCAATTCTTGTAATTAAATATAGTTTTAATTTTTGTCATTCTTTATTATTTACAAAAGCATGCCTTGGGTTGTAGCAATGGAACTGTAGCATTTCTCAAAGGATATAATTGTAAAAAGTAAACTCTGGGGCCTTAGAAGTGCTCACCAAGAAATACAAATTCAAAATGGTCTTGGAAATATTTAGGTTTTATCATTTATGATCCTTTTCAAACATTTGCTGATGGTTTTTTTTTGAGAAGGGCACAGGACGGAACTACAAACCTGAGAATTCATTAAAGTTATATAGATGTCAAAACCTGATGGAAGCAAGAAGAGTTCGTTCTTCTAGCAACATAATTACAATTTTTTATCTCTGTGATCTTCAAAGTTTTGTAAATAGATAATAATTTATTTAAGGTTTGCTTTTGATTAATTTATTAATTTTGTTGTGTTAATTTTATGTCTGTTCTAACTTAAATTATGTTTCAGTAAGCTACAACAGAAGATTAATGAATATGAAAGGATATATGATATTTACTTGTGTTTCTAACAATTTTAATTCTTCGGACAAATAATATTAGTAATAATATCAGTAATGCGATTGCGAGCTCCAAATATGCTTTATAACTTATTCGAATTTAAATTATGAAATGCATTTAGTTTATTGATTTTTAAAACGATTCTAACATATTTGCGCCATTAAATATCGTATTACTCTGTAAATTTGTTAGTTTCTGTTTAACAGTTATTTAACAAAGAATATTTTCTTTTTTTTAGCTATAAATTGGCAACTTAGAACTTCATTAATAATCAAAAGGATCTTGGCTACTTTTTACCTTCACCTTTAAGCAGCCTTACATCTCAGAATTGTAGTGCCGACCAAAGAACACCCTTGAAGAACAACAGCTTGCTTTATTATTTTGGGGTGAGTTTTCTTTTAACTACTATTTTCTTTGCGATTTATCTCACATAGAGAACAACAAATTAAAGCTTGTGGGGCAATGTTAATTTTATAACGATTAAGAGTTAAAATTATTGCATCGTTTTTGTACCACAAAAAACACGGTTACTTGTCGACGGATCTTTGAGAACTTTGTAGATTTCAAACTTATGGACTTTTGGCTGCGGATTGGTCTATAGGTATTTAATAATAAATTTTTCTTTTTTAAAATGTAAATTTGAACACCTGATTGTTAGGCAACCGCGTATACTCCACTTTGAAAGTATTTAGAATTGCCTATCTTTTGTGGACATATACATCGGCCATCATGGTTATCTAACGTCAATTTAATCAATACAAGAACATTTTTCCAATATTATTAATTAAATTGATTAAATTCTTGGTGTTTTTTATATTGAACAAATGTAAAACTACAATTTTAATAACTAAATGTGATAAAATCGATGCTATAATCATGTTCACTAAAAACTATTAGAATAGGATACCAAGTCTATTTACTTCATGTGGTTATTAGATGATTGGAAATATTTATGTACAAATGATATATCAGTGAGTACACTCTTGTAAGTTTAAGCATAAACTTATTCTGTTTTGTTTTAGTTTATATCGGTGGTCGAAGCCAGGTTCAACTGTCGCAAACACTAAGTCACTCTGAAAGAATGTTTTTACAGTACAAGAAGATGTACAAATTAACAGCTTACTCACCACAGAGAACTTTTATAGCAGGAGTCCTTGGTGAGATTTATGGCTATCATTGGAATGCTCTAAGCACAATATCTTCTTCTGAACTAACTAGGATGGTTGTGTGTCTACATATTGCAGATTTTGAGATCTTCTGACCATCTATCGATGTCATCATTCCAATTCTCTATTGCTTTACGAATACTCCATTTTCTGTAGATTTTAAATAGAATATAAAAAGGACACAGTCTGGTCGCACTTCTTTGCTGATGGTAAAGCTCTATGATGTCCTTATGTTAATAGGTATGAAGGTATTGTTTGAATAGTACACCCAAACCACACTTTACGTTCCGAAAAAAGTTGTCAATAAAGCAAAAAGCCGTATAACAAATCAATTTAAGACTTTGTTAAAAATAGCAACTGTCCATGAATGGGGATTGCTTTTAAGTACCAATAAACTAGTCTTTGACTTCTAAAAGGGTTTTAATATATCTTAAAAGATATTTGGTTCCCCAAAAGTGTATTTCTATTAAATAGTTTGTTTGTAGGTAGTATTAAACAAATTCGTTTATTTCTTTAACTTTTCGTTGCGTTTTGGAAAATTTTGTTACAGCTTTTAAGGGCCAAAGGACTAGTTTTTTTGCTCATGAAAGGGTTTTTTTTAACTCTTAAAATTAATAGAGATACAGGGCTGTAAAGTATATGTTTTCTTCTTACAAATAATAAGAATGGTTATTTTGCTAATTCTGAAAATGTTCTTGTTTAATTGATTTCTTTTCTTTCATAAACTAAAAATGACTGCTTTAAAATAAAGTAGGAGCCAATATTTATGTATTACTCTGTATTTGTTCTTTCTTTTAAATTATTTATCGCTTTTGATACCTGGAAATTTTGCTTTGGGGTAAATGCGATAGCGTATATCGGCTTTTACATAAATTTCGTTTACTGACTCATTTGTGAGTGTACAGCGAAGGCAAACCGTTGTGTATTTGTAAGAATAAGTGCTCCTAATTTTAATTACAAACCTTAATCTGAGGTAAATATTTATTATAACAATTTCTCTTTCATTCTACAGCAGGGGTGCCTAAAGTACGGGAAATTTTTTTTCTACATAGGCTTCAGAATGTAATAAATTTAATGGGTTTAAGTTGAATGGTAATCGATATTTACTGTTTTTAACTGACATTGTGGAAGTGCATGATTTTCCCAGTAAGAACAATTTTATTTAGAGTAAACTGAGTTAATTGATATCGATCATTATACCAAAAGAAAAATCACACTACGACCTTTATTTTTGTTACAGATTTGCCCTTTTGAGAGCTGCGAGTCACAAAGCAATTATAGTTAAATAGAAGATGACACGAGACTGATGGAAGCAAGAAAAGAGTCCATTGTTCAAGCAACAAAAATACAATTTTCATCTGTGTGACCTTCAAATCTTGGTAAATACATAATGAAGTATTTAAGGTTGACTTTTGGCTACATTATTAATTTTCTTTGTATAATTTTATGTATGGTTTCATGACTGAATTGTTTAATTTATGTGTATGTGTGTATCTGTAACTGTTTTTGTGATTGTGGAATAATTATGTATAATTTGTAGTTATAAACAAAGCTTATGGCCTATTTTTAATTCTTCTTTATTTCAGGGATTAGGCTGTACACCGTTCTGACACCCATCCCTTTCTTGGCCTTCCAACATCCCTTTTGGTTTATAATGTGTTGAAGCTAACGGAAGCCCTATCTCTTAAAATTTTGCTTTGTAATAAAACCCAGTGTTTATTTCGAATTCTTGTAATTAAATATAGTTTTAAGTTTTTGTCATTCTTTATTATTTATAAAAAGCTAGCCTTTGGGTTGTAGCAATGTAACTGTAGCATTTTTCAAAGGATATAATTGTAAAAAAGTAAACTCTGGGGGGCCTTAGAAGTGCTCACCAAGAAGTACAAATTCAAAATTCTAAATGGTCTTGGAAATATTTAGGTTTTGTCATTTATGATCTTTTTCAAACATTTGCTGATGGTTTTTTTTTGAGAAGAGCACAGGACGGAACTACAAACCTGAGAATTAATTTAATTATCATTTATGTTTTGAAAATTATTAATCGGACACTGATTAAATTTTATTTGATTTCATTGGAGCGTACAAAATTCTTGTAAATTAATAGAATTCAAGCGCATGTTCTCAATTAAATTAGACATCAAGAATTATAAAATTACAATCACTTTTTCCATTTTAATCAAGTCTCGAAATAGCACATAAATTAAAATCCTGAATAAGGGCCGACATTTTATAAGCTAAAAATGACAACAAATTAATTTGATACTTGAGGTGACATCTGCTGCTGTTTTCCAGAACTCATTACAGGAATTTATAATGGTTTTAAAAAGAAGGGTTGGTTTTTAACTTAACTATTAAAGTGTAGCCTCTAATTGTTAGTTGGCGGAAGCTGTATTATTTGGGTGTAGAAATAATTTTCTTTTATTGACAGATTGTTATTGTTTAATTTTACATGTTTAACCTTAAAAATTTTACTGAGAAAAGAGTGCATCCGATGTATGATTTAGGATATTATATCATACTTCAAGCTTCATTTTTGTTACAGATTTGTCCTTTTGAAAACTGTGAAACTCATGAAGTAATTAAAGTTATATAGATGTTAAAAACCTGATGGAAGCAAGAAAAGAGTTTGTTCTTCTAGCAACATAATTACAATAATTTTACATCTATGTGATCTTCAAAGTTTTGTAAATACATAATAATGTATTTAAGGTGCGTTTGATTAATTCATTAATTTTGTTGTGTTAATTTTATGTATGAATATTTTAATTTTAGTGTATGTGTGTGTCCCTAATTGTTTTTGTGATCGTGGAATGATCATCTTGAATTTGAAGTTACAAACAAAGCTATGGTCTATTTTTAGTTTTATAATAAAATGCAATGGGTTCATATCGAATTTTTCTAATTAAACAGAGCTTTAACTTTGTGTCAATCGTTATTATTTATAAAACACATGCTTTCAGGATGTAGCAATAGAACTGTAGCATTTCTCAAAGGATCTAATTGTAACAAATTTAGAGAAGAAGTGGTAGTGATACCGGGGGGTCTAGGAAGTGCTTCCTCGGAGATACAAAATACAAATTCTAAATTGTTTTGGAACTGTTTAGGTATTATCATTTATGATCCTTTTCAAACATTTGCTGATGGTTTTTCTTTGAGAAGGGCACAGGACGGAACTACAAACCTGAGAATTCATTAAAGTTATATAGATGTAAAAAACCTGATGGAAGCAAGAAGAGTTTGTTCTTCTAGCAACATAATTACAATTTTTTTTATCTCTGTGATCTTCAAAGTTTTGTAAATACATAATAATGTATTTAAGGTGCGTTTGATTAATTCATTAATTTTGTTGTGTTAATTTTATGTATGAATATTTTAATTTTAGTGTATGTGTGTGTCCCTAATTGTTTTTGTGATCGTGGAATGATCATCTTGAATTTGAAGTTACAAACAAAGCTATGGTCTATTTTTAGTTTTATAATAAAATGCAATGGGTTCATATCGAATTTTTCTAATTAAATAGAGCTTTAACTTTGTGTCAATCGTTATTATTTATAAAACACATGCTTTCAGGATGTAGCAATAGAACTGTAGCATTTCTCAAAGGATCTAATTGTAACAAATTTAGAGAAGAAGTGGTAGTGATACCGGGGGTCTAAGAAGTGCTTCCTCGGAGATACAAAATACAAATTCTAAATTGTTTTGGAACTGTTTAGGTATTATCATTTATGATCCTTTTCAAACATTTGCTGATGGTTTTTCTTTGAGAAGGGCACAGGACGGAACTACAAACCTGAGAATTCATTAAAGTTATATAGATGTAAAAAACCTGATGGAAGCAAGAAGAGTTTGTTCTTCTAGCAACATAATTACAATTTTTTTTATCTCTGTGATCTTCAAAGTTTTGTAAATAGATAATAATGTATTTAAGGTTTGCTTTTGATTACTTAATTAATTTTGTTGTGTTAATTTTATGTCTGTTCCTAACTTAAATTATGTTTCAGTAAGCTACAACAGAAGATTAATGAATTTGAAAGGATATATGATATTTACTTGTGTTTCTAACAATTTTAATTCTTCGGACAAATAATATTAGTAATAATATCAGTAATGCGATTGCGAGCTCCAAATATGCTTTATAACTTATTCGAATTTAAATTATGAAATGCATTTAGTTTATTGATTTTTAAACCGATTCTAACATATTTGCGCCATTAAATATCGTATTACTATGTAAATTTGTTAGTTTTTGTTTAACAGTTATTTAACAAAGAATATTTTTTTTTTTAGCAATAAATTGGCAACTTAGAACTTCATTAATAATCAAAAGGATCTTGGCTACTTTTTACCTTTACCTTTAAGCAGCCTTACATCTAAAAATTGTAGTGCCGACCAAAGAACACCCCTTGAAGAACAACAGCTTGCTTTATTATTTTGGGGTGAGTTTTCTTTTTTAACTACTATTTTCTTTGCGAATTATCTCACATACAGAACAACAAATTAAAGCTTGTGGGGCAATGTTAATTTTTATAACAATTAAGAGTTAAAATTAGTGAATCGTTTTTGTACCACAAAATTCACATCTCGGTTACTTGTCGACGTATCTTTGAGAACTTTGTAGATTTTAAACTTATGGACTTTTTGGCTGCGGATTGGTCTATAGGTATTTAATAATAAATTTTTCTTTTTAAAAATGTAAATTTGAACACCTGATTGTTAGGCAACCGCGTATACAGCACTTTGAAAGTATTTGGAATTGCCTATCTTTTGTAGACGTATACGTCTGCCATCATGGTTATTTAACGTCAATTTAACCAATACAAGAACATTTTTCCAATATTATTAATTAAATTGATTAAATTCTTGGTGTTTTTCATATTGAACAAATATAAAACTACAATTTTAATAACTAAATGTGATAAAATCGATGTTACAATCATGTTCAATAAAAACTATTAGAGTAGGATATCAAGTCTATTTACTTCATGTAGTTATTATTACATGATTGGAAATATTTATGGACAAATGATATATCAGTAAGTACACTGTTGTAAATTTAAGCATAAACTTAGTCTGTTTTCTTTTAGTTTATATCCGTGGTCGAAGCCAGGTTCAACTGTCGCAAACACTAAGTCACTCTGAAATAATGTTTTTACAGTACAAGAAGATGTACAAATTAACAGCTCGCTCATCACAGAGAACTTTTATAGCAGGAGTCTTTAGTGAAATTTATGGCTATGATTGGAATGCTCTAAGCGTAATATCTTCTTCTGAACTAACCAGGATGGTTGTGTCGTCTACATATTGCAGATTTTGAGATCTTCTGACCATATATCGATGTCATCATTCCAATTCTCTATTGCTTTACGAATACTCCATTCTCTGTAGATTTTAAATAGAATATAAGAAAGGACATAGTCTTGTCGCACTTCTTTGCTGATGGTAAAGCTCTATGATGACCTTATGTTAATAGGTATGAAGGTATTGTTTGAATAGTACACCCAAACCACACTTTACGTTCCGAAAAAAGTTGGCTATAAAGCAAAAAGCCGTATAACAAATCAATTTAACACTTTGTTAAAAATAGCAACTGTCCATGAATGGGAGATTGCTTTTAAGTACCGATAAACTAGTCTTTGGCTTCTAAAAGGGTTTTAATATATCTTAAAAGATATTTGGTTCCCCAAAATTGTATTTCTATTAAATAGTTTGTTTGTAGGTAGTATTAAACAAATTCGTTTATTTCTTTAACTTTTCGTTGCGTTTTGGAAAATATTGTTACAGCTTTTAAGGACCAAAGGACTAGTTTTTTCGCTCATGAAAGGGTTTTTCTTAACTCTTAAAATGAATAGAGATACAGGGCTGTAAAGTATATGTTTTTCTTCTTACAAATAATAAGAATGGTTATTTTGCTAATTCTGAAAATGTTCTTGTTTAATTGATTTCTTTTCTTTCATAAACTAAAAATGAGTGCTTTAAAATAAAGTAGGAGCCAATATTTATGTATTACTCTGTATTTGTTCTTTCTTTTAAATTATTTATCGCTTTTGATACCTGGAAATTTTGCTTTGGGGTCAATGCGATAGCGTATATCGGCTTTTACATTAATTTCGTTTACTGACTCATTTGTGAGTGTATAGCGAAGGCAAACGGTTGTGTATTTGTATAAATAAGTGCTCCTAATTTTAATTACAACCCCTAATCTGAGGTAAATATTAATTCTAACAATTTCTCTTTCATTCTACAGCAGGGGTGCCGAAAGTACGGGAATGTTTTTTCTACATAGGTGTAACCATTATTAAATTAAAGGGTTCTTAGTTTCAAAACTCGATAGTTAATTTAAACATATTTTAGTTGCTGCACTAAATTTCAGAACGGGCGGTTTAATTATATTGCGACGTTACAGGACGTTTAAACTCGTACCGACTGCTAGAATTGATTAGTGTTTATTGCTTATGATAACAAATCGAAATGTAAATTTATTAGTAGTTGAGTATTTTCTAAAAACATCCCGAGTTCTTATTAAAATTATGAAAAAAAAATATGATTCTTTTAATAGAACCTGCTAAACATTTAAATAATGCTATTCAAATCTTTTGTATATTTTATAAATCTCTTTTGTTCTTAGGAGAAAGCGAGTTTCACCGGTGATCACTCGAAGGACTTGCCCAGTAAGCGAGGCACAGATATCAGTCAAAGGCATCTGCTTTTGGTGGTCGGTCTTCTTCTCATCGGATTCCCAATAACGCACAGTAAGTTTCTTTATTGACTTTTATTTGTTATTCTTTATTATTTATAAAAAGCATATCTTTGGGTTGTAGCAATGGTACTGTAGCATTTCTCAAAGGATATAATTGTAAAAAAAGTAAACTCTGGGGCTCTTAGAAGTGCTCACCAAGAAGTACAAATTAAAAATTCTAAATTGTCTTGGAAATATTTCGGTTTTATCATTTATGATCCATTTCAAACATTTGCTGACGGATTTTCTTTGAGAAGGGCACAGGACGGAACTACAAACCTGAGAATTAATTTAATTATCATTTTATGTTTTGAACATTAATAATCGGACACTGATTAAATTTTATTTGACTTCATTGGAGCGAACAAAATTATTGTTAATTAATAGAATCCAAGTGGATGTTCTCAATTCAATTAGCCATCAACAATTATAGAATTACATTCACTTTTTCCACTTTAATCAAGTCCCGAAATAGAAAATAAATTAAGATCATGAATAAGGACCGACATTTTATTAGCTACAAAATGACAACAAATTAATTTGATACTTGATGTGACATCTGCTGCTGTTTTCCAGAACTTATTACAGGAATTTATAAATGGTTGGAAAAAAGGGTTGGTTTTTAACTTAAATATTAAAGTGTAGACTCTAAATATTAGATGGCGGCAGTTGTATTATTTGGGTGCAGAAATTATTTTCTAGTATTGACAGATTGTTATTGTTTAGTTTTACATGTTTAACTTTAAAAATTTTACTGAGAAAATAGTGCATCCAATGTATGATTTAGGATATTATATCATACTTCAAGCTTCACTTTTGTTACGGATTTGTCCTTTTGAAAACTGTGAAACTCATGAAGTAATTAAAGTTATATAGATATTAAAAACCTGATGGAAGTAAGAAAAGAGTTCCTTCTTCTAGCAACATAATTACAATAATTTTACATTTCTGTGATCTTCAAAGTTTTGTAAATACATAATAATGTATTTAAGGTTTGCTTTTGATTAATTTATTAATTTTGTTGTGTTAATTTTATGTATGCATATTTTAATTTCAGTGTATGTGTGTGTCCGTAATGGTCTTTGCGATCGTGGAATGATTATCTTTAATTTGAAGTTACAAACAAAGCTATGGCCTATTTTTAGTTTTATAATAAAATGCATTGGGTTCATTTCGAATCATTATAATTAAACAGAACTTTGTGTCAAGTATTGTTATTTATAAGACACATACTTTCGATATGTAGCAATGGAACTAGCATTTCTCAAAGGATCTAATTGTAACAAATTCAGAAAAGAAGTGGTAGTGATTCTGGGGGTCTAGAGGTACTCATTCACTTACAGTTTGCCTGCAGATTAGATAAGGTCAATTACATATACAGGCTATCGACACACGAGTCTATTGTAAGATTCAATTAAACTGAAGGCTGTAATCTATAAATGGCCTTTATGTGTAATTGCCCTTGACTGATCTGCAGTTCTGAACTGCAGGCGAACTGTAAGTGAATAGGTACCTTAAAAGTGCTCCTCGAGATACAAAATACAAATCCTAAATTGTTTTAAAACTACTGATCGTGGAACAATTGTGTTGAATTTGTAGTTATAAACAAAGCTTATGGCATATTTTGAATTCTTCTTTATTTCAGGGATTAGGCTGTACACCCTGTTCCGACTCTCATCCCTTTCTTGGCCTTCCAGCATCCCTTTTGGTTTATAATTTGTTGAAGCTAACGGAAGCCCTATCTCTTAACATTCTGCTTTGTAATAAAACCCAGTGTATTTATTTCGAATTCTTGTAATTAAACATAGTTTTAATTTTTTGTCATTCTTTATTATTTATAAAATGCATGCCTTTGGGTTGTAGCAATGGAACTGTAGCATTTCTCAAAGGATATCATCGTAAAAAAGTAAACTCTGGGGGCCTTAGAAGTGCTCATCAAGAAGTTCAAATTAAAAATTCTAAATTGTCTTGGGAAATATTTCGGTTTTATCTTTTATGATCCTTTTCAAACACTTGCTGATGGATTTTTCTTTGAGAAGGGCACAGGACGGAACTACAAATCAGAATTAATTTAATTATCATTTTATTCATAATCGAACACTGATTAAATTTTATTTCATTGGAGCGAACAAAATTATTGTAATTTAATAGAATCCAAGTGGATGTTCTCAATTAAATTAGATATCAACAATTATAGAATTACAATCACTTTTCCCACTTTAATCAAGTACCGAAGTAGCAAAAAAATTAAGATCATGAATAAAGGCCGACATTTTATCAGCTAAATATTTGAACAAATTAATTTGATACCTGATGTGACATCTGCTACTGTTTTCCAGAACTTATTACAGGAATTTATAAAAGGTTTTAAAAGTAGGGTTGGTTTTTAACTTAAATATTAAAGTGTGGCCTCTAATTGTTAGATGGCGGCAGTTGTATTATTTGGGTGCAGAAATTATTTTCTATTATTGACAGATTGTTATTGTTTAGTTTTACATGTTTAACCTTAAAAATTTTACTGAGAAAAGAGTGCATCTGATGTATGATTTAGGATATTATATCATACTTCAAGCTTCATTTTTGTTACAGATTTGTCCTTTTGAAAACTGTGAAACTCATGAAGTAATTAAAGTTATATAGATGTTAAAAACCTGATGGAAGCAAGAAAAGAGTTTGTTCTTCTAGCAACATAATTACAATAATTTTACATCTATGTGATCTTCAAAGTTTTGTAAATACATAATAATGTATTTAAGGTGCTTTTGATTAATTCATTAATTTTGTTGTGTTAATTTTATGTATGAATATTTTAATTTCAGTGTATGTGTGTGCCCGTAATTGTTTTTGTGATCGTGGAATGATCATCTTGAATTTGAAGTTACAAACAAAGCTATGGTCTATTTTTAGTTTTATAATAAAATGCAGTGGGTCCATATCGAATTTTTCTAATTATACAGAGCTTTAACTTTGTGACCATCGTTATTATTTATAAAACACATGCTTTCAGGATGTAGCAATAGAACTGTAGCATTTCTCAAAGGATCTAATTGTAACAAATTCAGAGAAGAAGTGGTAGTGATTCTGGGGGTCTAAGAAGTGCTTCCTCGGAGATACAAAATACAAATTCTAAATTGTTTTGGAACTGTTTAGGTATTATCATTTATGATCCTTTTCTAACTTTTGCCGAGGGTTTTTCTTTGGGAGGGATGCAAGACAGGATAACCTGGAAATTAATTTAGTTAACATTTTAATTCAATTCATGGGATATATTGTTTTGGAAAATACTAATCTGAGACTGATTAAATTTTAATCTTTTAATAAATATTATTGGGTATACTTTAAATAATATTAATAACAGTTAAAATCTCGATCTTGTATTATATAGGCTTTAGTAATTTTTCTTAATTTTGTTTTTTATTTTATTGCAGAGAACAGTCGTGTTGAAAAATACTTTCGGAAGCCAATGTGGATTTGTACATGTACCCTTGGTTCTTCTTCACATAAGGCAATTCAAGAGGCTTTTGGAAACCTAATCCAGCAGCACCAGCAGAATCATCAATGGAAGACTAAATCTTCAGATTTGTATATTAATTATAGTTAATCTTACAGAACGACCCTCATATTTTTTGTCATTTTTTCTACATAGGATTAAGTTAGATAATCCATGTTAGCGTAGTTTTTGCTAAACTTTTACTATGTTGTAAATTTATTTTGGGAATTTTAATTACTTTTAAAACACATTTCTTTTTGCCACACTTATTTATGTTTAATTATTTATTTATAAATTGTTAAAAGAGTTGCAGTCCTATCATATTGATAAGTATATTAATGTTTCGATCAAACCTCCCTTAATTTATATATTTGACACTTTGTTTAATTTGAATAGGGTTTCTTTTGAAATTAATCGACAAAAAAGGGATGCAGATTTTTATAATTTTTATGTTTTTAAATTGTAACAAATTGTATATCTTTTTCTGTTAATCTAAGACAACATGTGCTCTGATGCGAAGGGCTTAAGTCTTCGATTAAAACTTTTGCTTTCGTTGGTTTCATACAGTGGTTACCCTTCACATCGGACCACATAATGTTTGTTGAATGATGGGGTGTTCTAAGATTGTATAATCTTAAAACATCCAATCAAGGGCTGTGCTCTATTGTAAACATATTTGAATTTTATGACCAATATTCCTCTGTTAGGCTAATTAGATGTAAAGTGGGATGTAAGGGGGGTTTGGGAAATAAAAAAAACTATTAACTACCTGTTGTTTCTTTTCACACTAAAAATGTAAGGAGAATGTGTCAACTGGTAACAGGAGCATAAAAGAAAAATTGCAAAAATGTGATCGCGATCTACAGTCGTAATATCACAAATCGCGAGTGACGGTCGGCCGAGTCGGCCGAGGGTTTATCTTAGAGATTTTTAAAAATATTTTTCAAATCACGAGTATCCTACAGTCATTCGTCATTCGTCATTCGTCTCGTTCGGCTCGTTGCTCGTTGGATTTTTCTTAGAGATTTTTAAAAATTTAACTTCGACTGGTATCGAACTCGAGACCATTTGAACAAACAACCGATCGTTAACCATCTGAGCTATGGCGTTGTTATACGAAGTAAGTGTTTTAAACCTTATAAAGTACACGTCCTATAATATTAATTTAAAATTTATTTTTAAATGTTTAAGTAGTTAGGTGTAAAAGCCCACCTGACTCTTGCTCTTGCTCTTGCTCTTCCAATTAATAATTATTAAAATTCGGGTAACAATAAAGACTCTTTATTATATCTAATAATTTATACAAGTTATTTTACAGAGTTTAAATTTAACAGTTAAGAAGTTTGAATCACACATTTTTTAAGTCCGCTTCTTCAAAATATTTAATTCAAACTTCTTATCTGTTTTAAATTATACATTATTAAAATAATTAATTAATTAAAAACCAAGTTTTAATATAATAAAAGTTGCAACCCTTACGATTTTTTTTATTGTAATTAATTAAGAGTGATTTGCACGTCAAACTTGGGATTGCAACTTCTTTTACAATTACATTACATTACAATTACATACTATAAATAAAAGGGAAAAGGAAGGTGTTTTAAGTGTGTGTGAAAAGATAAAATAATAATATGTGGATGGAGTGGGGTTATTTTATAAAAGTAATAATAAATAAAAGTTAAGTGCCCTTCAAAGTGCTACATAAATCAAGGGAAGACAACAAAAAAGGTAAGTATTAAAAAAATAAATAAAGAAGTGAAATATTAAAAAATAATAAATTAAATAAAAAGTATAAGAAGTAGTAATTTTCACCAAATTTTGAAAAAAATCTAAGTAAACATGAATTAATTTTGCAATAAAATTCAAAAGTTATAGCAAGTTCGAAACATAAACAAGACGGGAAAAATTAATAAGATATAAAAATCAAAAAATCAAAACGCACGGTCCAATAATTAAATGAAGAGAGGGTGGCTTTAAACTTTTATGAATTATTTAGTTTTATCGAAATTTTTATTTTAGAGGTGTAGCGCGGGGAAATGACACCGGTTATAGTTAGTAGGGGTACGTAGAAACGTCCCCTCGCAATATAAAGCAATTCTATTTTTTTCATATTTTGCCAAAAAGACATGGGTTTTAACCCATCGATTTTGATTTTACAAAACGTTTTCCCAAAGCTCTGGAATAGCACGCCTATAGTTTCTTAAGCCTATCCGAAGCCAAAAAGGCTGCCAAATCCGATTCTAAATAGTTTTTAAAGATCCGTCCACAAATAACGGCGCTACAATTTTTTGAAAGTTCAAAATTCGCTCAAAATGAGCTCTAAAAATCGCAATTTTTTATTTTCGAAAAATTAACGTCGCACCCTATACATATTATACATGTATCTTATGTAAAAAAGCCTCAGGATTCCGAATCCGTGTCGTTTGTAATGATTGGATCGAAAATAAGGGCGCTACGATTTTTTTTGTGAATCAAGGGGTACGTATTTCTATTGATTTAGTTTGTATCGAAAATTTTTATTTTAGAGAGTAAGCGCGGGGAAATGACACCGGTTATAGTCACTAGGGGTACGTAGGAACGTCCCCTCGCAATATAAAGCAATTCTATTTTTTTCATATTTTGCCAAAAAGACATGGGTTTAAAACCCATCGATTTTGTTTTTTCAAAACGTTTTCCCAACGCTTTGGAATAGCACGCCTATGGTTTCTTAAGCCTATCCAAAGCCAAAAAGGCTGCCGAATTCGAATCTGAATAATTTTTAAAGATCCGTTCACAAATAACGGCGCTACAATTTTTTTAAAGTTCAAAATTGGCCAAAAATGAGCTCTAAAAATCGCCATTTTTCATTTCCGAAAAATTAAGATCGCACCCTATACATATTTTACAGGTATCTTATGTAAAAAAGCCTCAGAATTCCGAATCCGTGTCGTTTGTAATGATTGCATCGAAAATGAGAGCACTATTGAAACTAATTTTGAATACAAGTGAAATTTGTAATTACTTTTTCAAACGTAACGTTTTCATTAACAGATCTTAAAATAATCAAAGCCACCCCAAAGAAGAAATTTAAAGTGAGTCTCAAGAGTACACGAGTTACTCTAATTTATAAAATGTGTATGTGGGGGTTGTGTCTGTTTGTGTGGAAAGAACATGGTGATTTCTTCTTACCATTAGCTGATCTTCAATCTTTGCCCAAGATTTGAGGGCGCATTATTTCTTTGTGTGTCAGAGGCCTTGATATTTCTTAGATGTTGTTTAATAATACTTAAATTGTAATAAATCACCCCCTCTTTATTGTTATATTTTCTAATTACAAATATCAGAATTCTTTCCCCACCCTTTGCAATGTGTATTGTGTTTAAATTGAAATTTTGATGGTATTTTTTGATAATAAGATTGTTTTAGATTAAGTTCTTAACTGAATATAGATTTATATTAATTTCAAATGTTTACTAAAATGTCTAATTTTAATTAAAAGAATAATAATAAAAAACTAATTTAAAACCAAAATAATTAAAAGCATTTTAAAAGTGTGGTGTGTAATGAACTTATAAACTACCCTAACACAATGGGTCAAACAGAAGGGCCCCCGTGCACAGCACCGGTAACCACGACTGTCTTCAGCTAAGAAGAAACAACATCTAAGAATATACCATGGCCTCATTTGCAAACCGTGCTACCGTATTATTTTACTTTCTTTCGTTAAAATGAAATAACCTTCTCTGGAATGTTGTTTAAATTAATTTTTCTTTAAAACTGACCACGGTTTTTTTTTCCCTTCATGAAATATAACGTGGACACACAAAGAAATAAACAAATACAATAAAGAACTTACTTACTAACACAAAAATTATTACAAGCATATAAATACAAATATAAATAATAAATTAACTAAAAGTCTATCACAGCATAGACTTGAACATGAAACGATAGCTCTTAATAAGCCGAACGAAATAATTAAACAAAATTTACAAAGAACAATAAGACCCCTGTTACTCCACCTTAAATTATAGGAGAAAAAGTGGCAGAAAAAAAGGTTTCAATAAAATGTAATACAAATAAGCAAATTCATGTAAAAAATGTAAAATTAAGACATTATCAAAATAAGACAATAATTAATCGTAATATTCACGTCCAATATCTTTTAATATTATTAAAAGTTAATAGAAATTGTTGGACTGCCAATAAAACAACTCTTCTTAAATATGGTAGTCCTTAGTGAGCCTGGGGAAATTCTCCTGTGTTACTTATGTCGGTGGCCTGCATTGTCCTAGAGCACTCGCTGTCTTAGATGAGGTTGTCCCCCTTTCGCCCGCCAACCTGCCAGCCATGTCGAGCCACGGGGCTTGTAGTGCCTATGGTGGTCCTTGGTGAGGATTATGTATTGTCTAAAAAGAAAGATACAATAGTTTAAATATCATAGAAGCACAGATAAAAACATAGTGACAGTAGAGTAAACTAGTAAAAGTTTATTAGTAATATATAGAAATACATATTTTATAAATTATATTAAATAATTAATTAAATAAATAACATTATTGCGTATATAACGTTGTTTCACTGATGACTATACACTGTCCGGCCAACAGAAATAGTTAAGCCGCTCCCACAAATGTGCGCTAAATTTAAATAGAATTTTTTCTATTGGCTTAATTTTTAAAGCACGTAACACAAGTAACCATATTAGCATTTATGTCCTGCAAGAACGGGAACAAACTTGATTATTAATTTGTACCGTGTGAAACTGGGCACTGCATACATTGGTTCAATTTAGTGGGGCGTGGCTTAAATATTTCTGTTGGCCGGACAAAGTATAATATATTTATTTCCATTTCTAACACCGGCTATAGTTACGAAGGGTACGTAGAAACATCCCCTTGCAATATAAAGCAATTCTATTTTTTTCATTTTTTGCCAAAAAAATATGGACTAAAACCTATCGATTTTGTTTTTTTAAAACGTTTTTAAAGATACGCTCACAATTAACCGAGCAACGAATTTTCAAAGTCAAATGTTCGAAAAATTATAATACAAGTCCGGAGTATCAATGTTACAAATAAAAACAATACAGAAAAAAAAGAGATATTAACAAACCCAAGTGGCTGGGAGCTACCTTTGATTTCCATAAAGAGCTGGAAAATATCGTCCAACGATCCCACAGAAAGGAGTCCGCTCGCAGCAGTGGTGACTTTGGCCGACACCTCTGCGTCGCTCGCCGGGAACTGCCTTCGCGCCATCGACGGTGAAATCCGGTTTTCTCCTAAACACAAAAGAAAAGAAAATTACAAGATTAATAAAACGTTTTTGGAAAAACACTAAAACACCAAAAATTTGGATTTAAAGTTATGCAAGTAATAAAGAGTTGAAACACTAATCAATTTTAAAAATCGGTGGGACTTTAAGAATTAAAAAAAAACAATCGGCCGTTTCTAGAATTTAATGAAGCGATCAAAGGATATTCAAATTAATCACCAACTATAGTAATTAACAAGCCTTTAATTTAACAAAGGCTACCCATGGAGGAAAAAAATAAGACCTTCGTACTTACATCATTTGAAAATGTGCATCCCTTTGATGGGTTGGCTATATCCAAAATTTTACTTTTAAAGAGGGTTGAAGGTGGTGGGGCGTAATGCATGGTACCTTCGCGTTTAAATTGCTGTCTGTAAAATAAAAAAAATAATTATTAGCTGAAATCTTTTACGAAATGTGTGAATTTAGAAAGAAATCGTTAGAATGACTATTTACCTTAAATAAAGGGTTGTAATGAAAATTAGATGCACTAATTTATAATAATAATTAAGACACAACCGTACGACTTCGTTGTATATTGCAAAATGATTCAGAAATCGAAAGTTTTATGTAAGTGCTGCTATAAGTCATATCCGTAGACCCCCAAAGCCAAGCTGCCCGATATCAAAAGCGATAAAGCTACCTAAACGAGCCGCGATTATTTTAAATAAAATTATCGATTTAATTAGTTCAAAGGAAAAACATAATACAGGGTATTGCAAAATATTTGTTCTTACTTTATTGTAATTTATTAAACCCTTAATTTTTAGTTTATAATCGACAAGGGGTTAACCTTTCCGTGTACGAGATGGGGTATAACTAATGTGACCAATTTTTTTATTGTTAAAACGGGATGCTTGGTAATCGTGCTTAAAACCGAATGTTCACATTCGAGCTCAAAGTGGCACATTTCCGATCTCGAGAAAATGAAGCGCGCCGCTCCGCGTCGCGCTTCATTTGCCTCCCTCGCTCGGAAATGTGCCACTTTTCGCTCGAATGCGCACATCTTCGTATTTATTACATTTATCTAATTTATCCTTCTCTCTTTCAAACCAATAATTTTAATTTAGTTTAGTAAATATCGATATTATATTGGAAAAATGTATTTACCATAGCAAATGAGTGAAAGGGAGCGAAAAGATACGAAAACCTTGTTCTTAATCTACAAAATTGCGAGAAAAATGCATTTTAATTTTCCAGTAAATGGCAACACAGCAATGTCTCTACATTTATGTTTTTAAAAGAGAGAGAGGTCATTTAGTACGTGTTCCATTGCTAATTGACATATTTGTTATACGATTCCTATGCATTTTTCGTATTTTTGTAAAAACAAATTCTACGTTCGGCTTTAATGGCATCGTTATAACAAATTTGAATAAAAATAATAAGGTATTTACCTATTACAAATTTTTGTTTGGTTTAGGGTCGTTTACAAGCGGGTTAAGTTCCAGTACTTATTCGTCCGACACCCCGTCTATTATTTTTTTTGGTTTTTTACATTACTCTATTGTTTTTGTAATTTAGTAAATTTTTATTAGTCTATTGAAACAGAAGAAAAACTAATATTCAGAAATCTTGCAAACAGGTTAATAAAAGTGGGGGGACCCATCTATCGCTAACAATTATGATGTTTCGGTGGTATTTGCAGAGAAACGGATGATATGTTTATAGTGCCCATTCAACAAAGAAATCGTGCAGAATTGCATAGGGTTATTAGAACATATGTTGAGCCTCTTACTTTCATACACTCTGATTCTTGGGGTGGATACAATGGTATCGAGGAAGAATTTGATCCCATCACCGAATTCTGATGCGGAATGGGGAATCATTTCGTAATTAATCATTCGAGAAGGTATGGAAATAGTGTGTACTACAAAGAGGAAAGACAGTGGCGAAAACTGAAAAAAAGTATTAAATCTTGTCGGAGTTGTATAAGAAGTAGAAAACAACGCGGCTAATTTATATATCGCGGATTTTTTATCGCAAGATGTTTCTTAAAAATTTTAATCGCTCTCCAGGTAATATGTTGCAACATTTCTTCAGAGACATCAAAAGAGTATATCCTGGAGTTAATATAGAAAATAACAATGCATCATTAATAACTTAGAATATTAATTTTATTTCTCCAATTTACTTTTCGCATCTTTACTCGTTCGGTACTTTTAAATTTCCAGCTGATTTCGAAGCGCCATCTAACCTACGTCAGCCCAACTATTTGACTAAGATGGCCAATTTTAGCTCGGAAACAACGAAATTAAAACTGTTATATCTTTTGATTTGAATGGTTTGGACACTTGATATTATCTAATTTACTAACCTGGAATACAAAATTAACGCCCTACATACATTTCCGTACGATTCAAGGGCGGCCTCACGATATGAACTCTAACCGTCCATTCAGGGGAGGGCAACTAACATTCAGAACCGAGCAACACACAAATTCCATTCCACCAAGGATCGTAAGTTTGGGAGGCAAGGGGAAATTTCTATCTTACAATGCTCTGAATATAGCATTTTGTTAACCTTCAAATTAGTTTTGTTTTCTTTTGGCATCGTGTGTAACAACAGTGTTTGTGTGATAGTGTTTTCAACGAAGGATTTCTGAAAAAACATCAGTTAAGTATAAGGTAAGAAAACAGATGAAGTACACCCGATAAATTATTTTTTTTTTAGCTACTAGGACAGCGAAACAGCTCTATACTATTGGCTCTAGACTGTTAATCTTTGCATAAATCGCGATTTTCAAAATGCAAACAATTGGAATGAAGAAATACCGCTGTAAGTACCCAGAATGCAATAAATCTATCTATAAGAGGCCACAGGACATTTATTATTATGGTCGAAATGAAGATGCCACATAATCGTACAAGGATATATTCCATGATCATTAGTATAAACTTAGGACACCATACGTTCTTCAGCTTGAGAATGTGCTATTTGTAATTTTGTACTTGTTATATGTAAACATATTTGTTGCCAATGTGAATGTTTGATTATTTTTTATTGTAAAGTATGATTTTTAGTTTAATTATGGTACTTGTTAGGTATATTTGTTGTCTATTTGAATGTTTGATTTTTTTTGTTGTAAAATGTGATTTTTTATTGAATTGTTGTACTTGTTAGGTATACATATTTATTGTACTTGTTATATATAGATATCCCAGTTCAATTTATTTTTTTATTAATTTAAAAATATTTAATTTAAGTTATACTTCTGAACTGATATTTGTAATTGATTTTAAAGTATTTTATGCTGTTTCCTATTTGTACTTGCTAAATTAAGTAATAAATGCGATAAAAAACTAATCGTGTTTAATTTATTTAATATTAATAATTAGTGAATAAAACTATCCGTGAAGCGGGAAAAGGAATGCCCATGCCTAACGGTTGTTTTTTAAATTCGCCGATATTAATTTTAGTTCTTCCACCACATAACCAGAGGGCCGTGTTGCGCACGATTTATATGGAGATTGCACTTCTCTCTATACCTTTTCTCTGTCTCCACTGACAGGATACTGAGTATAGGTGTGGCGTAGGTGTTGTGGTAACATTGTTATTAATTTTAACTCTGAGACACTATTAATTATCAAATATAATAGATAACAAATATTTTTTTAAAATGGGTGTGAAAGTTTATATTAGTGGAATATCTGGCAATAAAGAGGTAATGCATATATCTTAAAGTAATAAATAATATTTACAGTTTGTTCTTACTACCTGTTTGTGTTAAAGGTTAAAAAACGCCAACAACGAGTTTTAATGATACTTGATTCCAAAAATATTAAATACGATGTAGTTGATATAACGGAACCTGGCAGTGAGGAATCTAAAGAATTTATGCAAAACAATGCCAAGTCTTTAGGTGCAACTGTAGGAGATGCCAATCCTAGATCACCTTTGCCACCTCAGTTATTTAATGATGAAGAATATTGTGGAGTGAGTAATTGTGAACAATTAAATTAACGTTGTACTTTTAACTCTACTGTTAATTTAAAGATAAAGAAACCAGATTAATATCTATATATAATTCAATGACTAATCATTACTGTATTTAGTAGTACAATTCTATGCTTATTCCCTTTCAGGATTATGATCAATTTGACTTGGCAAACGAAATTGATGAAGTTGAGAAATTTTTAAAATTAGCCCCTAGTGAGTCTGAACCTATAGTAACCTCTTCTACTGAAATAAAATTGAACAATGGTGATGTTCAAGCAGATAGTAAAAAAGAAAACCCAGAAACTAATGGGGAGGAAGAAGTAACCACAACAAATTCCAATGATACTCAAGAAGAATCAAAAACTGAAGAACAAAGTAATGAAGCTGAAGCAGTAGAAGAAAAGTCAAAAGAAGATGATGAGAAAGATGACAAAGATGAAAAAGACGATAAAGAAGAAAATGAAAAGGAAGATGAAGTACAATCTGACAAAGAAGAAGAATCTGAAGATAAAATAGAAAATGGTATTACAGAAAATGAAGACAAAAATACTAACGATGAAAACGACGTTGATGATGTTAATGCTGACGTTGATACTGAAAAAACGACTGAAAATAAAGCAGAAACTGACAAACTTGAAAAAAGCGGAAAAGAAGATGAAGATGATGCATAATTTTATTTATGTTTTTTTTGTTTGTTAAGTATCTTTATTTCGATACAGGAACTCTTAATACTCCGAATTTATAATCAAAATGTTTATTACAGCTTCAGCTAAAAGATATTATTTTATTGCAGAAGACTATTTCAAATAAGTTTGGCTTTATCTATATCTTGTATGTAATATCTGAAACACTAGTATTTATAATAATTCTGGATTATATAATAATTCGGATTGCTGAGAGAAGACTGTATTTATCATTGGCATTGACTTAATTTTTATTGCCAAAGAGTATGTATCTCTATATTTTCTTATTACTATTTTTCTTTATTTCAATTGTATCATGGGTTAGGTACGACCTTAATTTATTTCATTATCATAAAGACAATTTTTGTATATAAAAATCATGTATTATGCTATTAATAAATTATAATTTTTATTATCTATAATGCCAGTATATTTTTAAAATTTTTATTTGTTCATTCATTTTCTCTTAAATGTGATATAATAAACGCACAAATTGCAATTACAATAAAATAATCTTAAATTGTCATAAATATCATGAATTTCAATTTATTATCCTCTATCATTTGTAGCGTCGAATGCAGATCAATGGGACATGTACAAAAAAGAGTGAATTGGTCCATTTAGAGATAAAATTTTTGGTACTTGTCCACTGTACGGTTTTTCATTAAATTCTAACTTGCAAACTTCACGTTAATCGTTTTTTATCTAATTCCAGTAGGTCAGTCAAATACAGTTTTGTTTATGAATATGTTCTAATCACTGAATATTGAGATATAAATCGTTAATAAATGATGATCTTTTGTTTACGTTTGAAAACATAATTGTTTAATAAGAGAATATAAACCTTATACATCAATTATATTATTTAATGATATGCATAACCCTGGCGGTTTCATGGTTTTGGCGAAAAAATAGAAAATTGGAAGTAAATTTACTATACGAGTTAAAAAACCTTACATTCATAGTTCTAAGCCAGTGTTTTCACAATGAAAAGCCGATACATTTGTGCAAATCTTATGCCGTACGTTGATGGTAAAAATGATGTGAATTCTTTACCAAGTACGGGAGATTTCTACTCAATAAACGCTATGTACCAATTGGGTTTTCACCGTGATTTCCTCGTGAACATTTGCACAAATGTACCACTTCCCCTGTAAAACCAGCATGTATTAACCGCGAATTAAGCATAATATTATGGCTTATATACGGTATTATTAACATGATCACGAAAATGCCAGGGAACTGTATATGACTGACTAACTAGAATTTCGGCGTTTAAAACGACAAAATGGAGATACGCGCGAATGGATGTTGATGATGCTATAACCGAGAAATTCCAGTTACTGTATATGTATCTAACCTTATGTTAAAGTATGAAATCCGTTATAGATGCAACTGAATTTTTATATGAATTTTTGGAAGTAGCTATACATAGTATTTTGTATTTCAAAAAGCTTTATCCTTCTGGAATTTTCGTAAAGCAAAGAAAGTATGGTGTAATTGTGTATAAGTCTGTTCATCCTCATTTAACTGAATACGTCAATGAAACTTTGAAAACAGTTAAATTTTTTGGAAAGGAAAATCAGTTAGGACAACTAGTCCTTTGTACAACATCTAACGAAATAATACACGAACGTTTTGTTTTTAATATAATAGATATAAAGAACTCTTTTGAAAGGTAAGGTGGTTTATTATTTATTAAGAATAACCTGTTAACATACCAGTCAAATAACTTTAATGTTTTTCAGTATTATTTATTGTTCATATATCTAACTGAAAGTTTGTTCAATCACATTTAAAATATGAATACAAAGATTGAATAATGATTTCAGGATATACTATTATTAAGTTTGTAGCATGACTCTTTTTGTACTTTTATAGTGATCCATTACTGATTAATTTAGAAAATAATTTGCGAGAATTCTATTTAAAGCTACAATCATCATGTTCTTACTTGGATACTTTACCAGAGAATGCTACATTTAGAATTCTGTTGCACACAACAAATTATTGTAAAGAACTTTTTAATGATGAACTTTGTCAAGATGTAAGTTATTAGAATTTCTTTTATTTATATCTCAATTGTTGTTTGCAGACTTTTCCTTGGATTTCTGTGAGTAAAGACGAATGTAAAATAACTTCTCCAAATATCATACCCTTTCATACCATTGATACTGATGCTTTAAAACTTCATATATACATAGAGAAGAAAACTAAGAAAAGTTGTTAACAAAACCCATAGTATTATACAGATATATCTTTAATTTATGTTGTATTATAAAAATGGCTGAAGAATTTCAGAAGAAAGTTACGAAAAACAGATTAGCTGTTTTTGAGCATATTCCTTGTAAAGAGAAGCAACCAAATTCTAAAAACTTAGGTTTTAAACGAAATTTCAAACGTTCTTACTCTCCTAGCTCTGATAACGAATTAGTAATTGATGATTTGGATTATACAGACAAAGTAATATTTGAATACTTGTGTTTCTTATAATTTTTTAATTATTTCTGTTTGATTAATAATTTAGCAGCCCCAAAAAAGACGAAAAAAGGGTGTTAGATTATTAGCTGAGCCATTGAGTTTGAAATGTGAATGGGATAACTGTGGTGCTGTTTATCAATTTTATGAAAACTTTATGAGCCATCTTAATAAACATATATTTGATCTTGGTAATTTATACATTATTACGTTTATACGTTTAAAACCTATATCTTTTGTAGATGATAAAGAAGGTCTTTCTTGTCACTGGACTGATTGTAACCAAGTATGTGCTGAATGGTATTTACTCAAACAACATCTCTTTTTTCATGGTTACCATTTGAAATTAAAAAACATAGGCAACAATGTATTGGAAAGAGTCAAATTGCCGAAATGTAATCATTTTGACGAATTTCCAGTACCAGTAAATATAAATGGTTTTACTTGTGAATGGTCACAGTGTGGAATACTTTTCACAACAGCTTATGAATTTTATGAACACATACGTATGCACGTTAATTCAAATCCTAAGTACTGCAAAAAAGGTGAAACAATTTCTTGCAAATGGGAAGGTGATTAATGATATCTTGATTGGACTTATATATACTTACTTTAGTAATTAGGTTGTAGTTATAAATTTAGTACTCAGTATAAATTAGGGGACCATTTAAGATCACATACAAAAGAAAAGGTAATTGCATGTCCGTCATGCGGGAGCATGTTCTCTACCAAGACCAAATTTTGTGATCATCGCAAACGGCAAATGCCTTATGAAAGCGAGTATTTTTTTTTTTTAAGTTTTTCTTAACTATTAGTATTTTTTTTTAGTGCAAAGTTACCAGTGCTCTCAATGTTGTAAATTGTTCCCTGGAGAAAGACTTTTAAGAGATCATATGAGACTTCACATTAATCATTACAAATGTTCCATGTGTGATATGACTTGTTCAAAACCATCAGCTCTAGCTACGCATTTTAGATATCGACATATGGACGAAAGACCTTTAAAGTGTGATATTTGTCACTTGGGGCAAGTATTAGTGATATTTACAATTTGTGTAATATTTAAGAAACTGGAATATGTGTTCTTTATAGTTGTGTATCAAAACAATCTCTTGAAACTCATTTAATTACTCATTGTTCTGAAAAATTAGTTGCTTGCGACGAATGTGATTTTCGTTGTCGATCTTTGTACGGATTGGACCAGCATTATTATAGAATACATGGGCATGTATGTATTATTATTATTTGTAAAACATTCAAAAGTTTTAAAACTTATGTTTTAGGCTTGGAGCCAAAATTACGAATGCCATTGCTGTGAAAAACGATTTATGCGTGGTAATTCACTAACGAAACATTTAATTAAAGAACATGATTTTCGCTGGCCTTCTGGACATTCGCGATTTAGGTAATTTCTGTATTTAAGTATTAACTTAATTTTGAAACGTGTAAATTATAGGTATAAAGAAGACACAGATGGGATATTTAGATTACAAACAGTACGTTATGAAAGTATTGAGGTAACTCAAGAAATGATGAGGACGAATAATACTCCTCAAGTAACCAAGCCGACTGCTACTAGTCATAAATACAACTTAAGAAAACGGCAATCATCAGATAAAACGCCGAATTTTGTAATGGTGGCAGAAAATGGAGAACAAAATGTTGTTTGTCCAACCAACAACAGTATAGTTATAACTATAAATGATGTAGACGAAAGTGGGAATATAGTTAACTCGGAAATACTACAATCGAACGAAATGAAAGTATTAGATAGCGATATTGTGAAAGAAGAAACACAAATTCAAAAAGTAGAGTTTTAGTCTGAATAACAAAAACCATATATTTCATTTCATAAATAATTTTCTATTTAGTACGTAAAAAAATAATTAAAAAATTGAGCTTATGTTTAATATTAAGTCTTATTCAGTAATATAGTGAGTATATCTCATATGTTTTTAAACATAGATTTACTAATAATAATTATAGGAAGAAATTTTAAAATAAGTCGGTTTGTTCGTTTTACATTTTGATATGTTCAATAAATGCATGAATTAATTTTATGTTATAAATAACGTCCATAATTGTGAGATGTAAATTTTAAATAAAAGTATAGTATTGATTTTAAGATTATTTTTACATATCACATTAATATAGTTAAAAAACTATCTTGTACTCATTTTGAGTTACTAATTGTTTTTTATCAATTATTTATCGTACTTTCAGTTTTTTCACAATATACATTTTGTATTGCCAAAAATTGTATTTTATCTTTACATTCGACTGTTATTACTTTTCCAATTTCCATTATTTCTATTATGTTTTGGTAAAGATAGTGAATTTCGACTAGCAACTTCGTCATCTTCGTACGCTCTATTTATTTGACCATTTTCAAATACTTCTTTTAGTGGTATGCTGGCTGTACTATTTCGTTGATTCCGAAGTACATTATTGCTTCCAAAGTCATTTTTGGCACCTAGTGTTTGCATATGAGATTTACGACGTTCTGCCATTACAGAATTGACTCGCACTTCCAGGGCTTTCATGGTCTCTTGTCTCATTGTAAGTCTTCTACTTAAAACGGGCGTTCCTATTAAAAAAAAATATTTAGTTGTATTAAAGAAACGCAAGAAAGATATTCAGTACCTTCGCCTTTTTGGGCATTTAATTTGGCAAATCGTTTTTTAAAAGCAACATCTAACGTTCCTATTTGGCGTTTACGTTGTGCTGCTCTTTCTAAGTTTTGGATTGTCTTTCTTCGACCAATTCTATCCGGCCCTGAACCTGAATCGTTTTCATAATCTGGATCGTCGATTCCTTGTAACTTCTGTAGTTGTTTTACGATTTCTACCGCCTGTCTATCTAACATTGCATTTGGAGACAAATCTTCTTTCTAAAACGAATGAAGTGTTATGGTTTTTAAGAGACCTATAAAATGTATTACCTTTTTCGTGCAACAAAGGTTTAATTCTGTAGCTGCTAAAATGTGTGCGATTGTACCAAATCTATGGAACAACATAGCAGTAAACTGGATGACCAAGATGAGAGCGAAGAAGAACACGAATACTAAACCAATCGGTTCCAGTTGTAAATATTCTTTCGAGATGTGTACCTAAAAGTAAATTTGTTTTAAAATTGCACACGCAATAAATATAAAAACAATCAGAACTAAGATTGTACAATGATATATTATTTACAAATTTCAAGAACGTGCAAATCATGCATATGTGGTGGATATATAATTTCTTTACATTTACATATTTTACGAAAATCTACTTGTTTGCCAACTACTATTTATGTGTTTACAAAAAGGACATTGATTTAGTTTCCAATTTCTTTTTACAAAATACATTTCCATCGAAACGTACTTTCAATACTAAACTGAACATAAAAAGAAGTAAACTTTATACAATCTTAGTTAGAATTAGTACTAAAACTAACATAATAATATACAATATATTATAAATTCATAAACATTAGATAACAAGTATGTTAAATCACTGTACAAGCACAAAACAGACTGGAATAATAAGGTTTGGATTAACAAAATTGTTGGAATATTAAATCATCTGAAAAATAAAATTAAACACAATCAAAGAGAAGGATGATTTACTTCAAAATCGATCCGTAAAAACGATGACTTCTTAGTATGTAAAATTGGTTTTTGAAATGTATTTATGTAATGAAAAATGAAAATAAAAGTTTTATGTTGTAATATTTCAAATTTAGCTAAATATAAAATACAATTTAGTATGTATTAAAATGATGCAAAACTAAATTTTGGAAGCTATGTTAGTTAAAAAGTGAAATATAAAATCCTTGTTGGGCTTTAAATGAGTATGAATGATAGATGAAATAGATAACTAATTTTTTTATGATGGATTACCTACTCTTACTAAAATGAAATTGGTATTAAAGTTTCGATTAAAATGGATTTTTCTGATAAAATATGGAATATGAATGGAATGGAATTGTTTTGTGAATGTTATTATTTATTATTTATAAATTATAAAGCAATCACTCATTTTCATAAAACGCAAATCTTTAACAAAGGAGTTTTTCAGATTATAATAATCAATATGTAAATACCTTAAGAGGTATGATTTAATTTCAACAATCGGTTATTTAATCTACAAAACTTCCCTTGTAAATAAAAATTTTAAATCATTTATTATGCACGCGTTTATTAAGTAAAGAACATTGAATCTTTAAATAATTTTTAAATTGTGTTCTTTTGAAATATTTATTTTCGGTTGATAAAATGAGTGATGGCAACAAAATTTGCTTTCACCTATTTTTTATGATAAATTAGTAAATGTATGTAATGATTGTGACTCTGATATTAGATGATTAATTTTTGTGATCAAGTGTTTTATACTGTTATAGTCCAGATTTCTTGTTATTTACATTTGAATCGTTTTACCAGAACCTTAGTGTAAATTAGTGAATAAAAGTTGTGTAAAACTGTGGTGTAAGTCACAAACAGTGGGTAAGTGTAGACCACAATTGTGCTGAACCAAGAGATCCCAGGCCAGAGAGATACATTAGTATCCCAATCCATAGAACGTGTAATAGACCTGTAAATACCTCAGAAGTTTCCTCTATGTATGTAATATTGGTTCGTACTCCAAGCGGCCACTTAACATGAATTTGATCCTTATTAAGTTGCAGCAGAAACACGACCAATACAAAAAGAGCATTAAACATGAAGAATGCAAATACTGATTTATTACGAAGCTCAATGAGCTCTTTTGCTATCCTAGCCTGTAAGAAAATATTAACTTTAGATAGTATTTCCGGGGGGCACATGATTTTTTGCTTGCTGATCTACACCATTGGGAAAATAAAATCATCATTACCTTTCAGCAAGAACCTTAATAGATAGAACAGCGACCATGTGGTGAATTGCAAAATTCAGCATCAATAAATCATGTAAACCCCTATAAAATTACCTCTTGTGAGGCTTCATCATAGGTAATGTTGGTTTTAACACCGAATGGCCATTTAATGTGTAGATAGTCTTTCTTCAGGGTGAGCAAAAATACTATGAGTACAAAAAGTGCATTCACCATAAAGAAGGCAAAAACAGATCGATCTCGCAATTCCTTTAAATCTGATGCTATACGTGCCTAAAATTTAGCATTTTCGTTTATAAATTGTAAAACTGATTATTTCAAAAGCTTTAAAACATTTTCATATTACATATTTATACAGGGCATTTAGTTTAATTTTGATTTCAATTTAATTTTTTAACGATAAATTTTGAATTCACATATTCCAAATACTATTATTTTTACAATTAAAAAAAAACTCTTTTTTAAGATATAAAAAATTACTTATTTTTTAATTTGAAAAATAAAATTCACGTTTTCAGAATTACTAAGTGCGAACTCTGCATAAAAACATAATAACATTACCTTTTCTTCTTTATTTTCATCGATAGGAAATAAATACTTAGCGAGTAGATCTTTCCAAAAAAGAACTTCTGCTGAACTTAAATACTCGACTTCTCCCTTTTTTACATCGGAATCTTCAATCCAATAAGGGTTAACGAGATCATCTCGTTCATTTCGTGGTGCAGTGGACAGAGTTTCAGAGTCGCTATCTTGAATCGATTCTTCGTTAGCATCCTCAGCAACTGGTCCGAGGTGATGATCCCTTGACGAAGCTGACATGCTACGTCTTCGGTGAGCTTGTGAATGACCATGGGGATCAACAACTCTGCATTATTAGGAACAATAAAATTTAATTTAAAAAAAATATTTTTTACTCACTTTTCAATACTTTCTAAACGTTTATTAACTTTATCGAGTGTGTCGGATATTTGTATAAGTTGTGCTTTTTCGTTTTGATCCGATTGATGTGTACATAGCATGAGTTTAAAAAGACCAGCTAAGGATATTTCGACGCTTCCTGCATCATCTTCGCTTGTGCCACCTCCTTGTAAGAAACCAAGAAGCGACTTCTGCTTAGCTTTTTTCTTTGCTTCTTCTGCGGCTTTTCTATCCTCTTCCAATTCCTATTGTAAATAAATTGAATTGTTTTTATTACTAATTATGTACGATAATTGTTATAAAGTGAATTCACAAAGCCAAATTATATGTTAGATTATTGTTATTAGTTAAAATGATTAATAACTTATACCTATGTTATTATATTTTAAACCAAAACCACCAACCTCAAAGTTTCAGCTATTAAATACCATCACCAGGCCTTCAAAAATATTTCCATTTTTACCTTCTTAGTCTTCTTCGCTGCCACTTCACGAGTTCCCCATGACACAACATTTAAATTAATGATAGAATAAAGAATTAATAAAAGGTACATAGATGGGATGGATAGTAAATAAATTATTCCGTGAACAATACACCAAAACTCTTGCGGATGAAGACACGCGGCTATGAAGAACGAAGCCGTCATAGCAATCAAGAAAATTGCAGACGGCGAACCAACTCCGTCCTCACGTAATTGAAGTGCCGTACCAACGATTACCGCCATCATAATCAGAGCATAAGCCGTCGAAAATATTTGTGCTACTAACAACTACAACAAATCAGTTAATTTTTTTGTAAACTCCCTTCGTAATCATTCTTACCTGAATATTAGATTTACAAGTAAAACAGACAAACATAAAGAATAAAATAGGAACGATATTGTAATAAAAACTAGTCCAGTTATCAATTTGGAAAGCAGCTACAAAGGCACCCACTAACATAAGAAATATAGTTCCAGGTCCTAAGATTGTACCACCCATCAAAAGAATCTATAAAAAAAATTTTAAAGCCTTTGGTTCATGAATGTAATTGACTTTAGTTTACTTGATAAGCAATGTAAGGCATGGATATGTTATCGTTGACTTTTATGGTTTTTTTAGCGTCTTGCAATAAATCCATAATGTTAGCAATAGTTGAAGGTACCCATCGTCTTCTCTGGTTATAAAATTCATTGAAGCCTTCTGGAGCATGAGTATAAGCATCTGATGCTGCTGAGTATTCTACACGGTAGCCTCTTTGTAATAATAAAGTACACAACCAACGATCTTCTCCTTGATCGTATTGGACGTAATGCCGAGCCTCGGCAGAGCTACACGTTACAGTATTATTTTAGATTTTAATTAAATTTTCTAACTTACCAAGTGGTATATTTTCGCATAACATTATCGTCCATAAGAGCTTTTCCTCTGAAAAGTGAGAAACATCCTGGACTACACAATACACAACCTATCATATGTTCAGTGGCTTTTTGAAGCCAATGTCCAATAGCATATTCGAATTCTTGATACCACACCATGGGACCTGATCCAACGGGATGAATACGACCACAAGCAGCTCCTATAAATTCCAACAAAATTATTTTAATTTTGTGTTATTTATTTTAGTAAGAACTACTAATTACCTAAGTTTTTATTCTTTTTCATTAAATCGATCAAGAGATGTACAGCGTGGGGTTGAAAATCAATATCTCCGTCTAAAGTTAATAAATAGGTATTTTCAGCAATCACTGCTTTTCTATCTACAGCAATTGGTAGCTCCATTAATCTGTGCCCTAACAGATAGTACATGTACATGACTTGGGACCAACGTTTTCTATGTCGAATTTTCATTTTATCTTTTAGGTGAGCAATCATTTTTGTTTTTCCCGGCAAGGTCCAAATTAGACGACCACCATAAGGTGTTGGTAGTTTTTTTGGTGGTCTTAGACGAATATGCGTTTGATGAATGTCGGAAGCCGCTTCGTCGATGGTACCAATGAGAAGCTTGACGAAACGATTAACTTGTGTGTCATTGTCATCATGATCGGATATTTCAAAAGCGTCATCAAAAAATATATGTGCTAAAACAATAAGATTAGTGTTTAGATTTAGCTAAATCAATCGCTGCTTACTTTCAAATTCATAGTAATCGGGATCGACGATTCTTAAATACTTTTGAGCCACCCGTCTCGCCGATTGGTCTTCGTCTAATCTTAAAATCGACTTCAAGAACTCTATCATTTCTTCTTTATTTTCATGCCACATAGTTGCACACGCATAAATTCGAGTGATGTGGTCAGAATTTCTTATTGACTTTGGCGTCGATGCGTCGGTGTGATTCGAAATAGTTTCATAATACTCGTCGCCTTTTTCTTTTTGAATTTCGTCCAATTCTTCTGTTTTTACGTTGGGTTCGTCGTCTCTTTGTCTATTTAATGCCATACTTTGATCGATTAGAAGGGCGTCGTACATGGGCAAAACAAATAACTTTTCAGTTCTTGCTAAACGTTCACATTTGGGTGTCCAAATATGCAGGGTGATCCAAGTTTGCGACAATAGCCACAAGAGCCATATCCAAGCGTGCTGATGGGAAATAAAGTCGTTGAGAAAATACGCCGATGGACTTTCAAAAAATAAATAATTCGGAATGGTTTCTTGGAAAAAGCACGGGTCTCCATTTCTTAAACCGCATGCTGCTATTAAGAGCGATATAGATACGGGTATTGTGAGATTAACGGGAAAAGCATACGAGAATCCTTGGATCATAATTTTGCATGCAAATTTTCCAAAAATGTAACATAAATATGAAGCAAAAATATTTATTAATAGGACGTAAATTGCGGTGTTGTCGTTCGATGGAATAACTGTGTCATCACCAGTCGGTATCAATTCGGGCACATCGGCCAGAGACGTACCTCCGACCAGGTGTTTTATCTGAAAAGCATACATAAATATAATCTTTAATGTAAACATAGGGCAATAATAAATTTTACCTCTAATATCGTAATAGGATGCCCACTAAATCCTTTGGAAAAATCGCTGAAGAAGAATCCTACTTCTGATTCTTTTATTAATGTTATAACAATGATGGAGAGAAAGAAACATAGACATTTCCATATTGAAATAAATATATGAGTGAAATATCTTGTAGCTATAAAATGTTGCTTTATTTTTCCTAATTTTTTAATAAAAGGTAATGGTGAATGTACGCAAATGTAGTTTTCCCACCATCCCATAGAAATGAGTACAATTGTCAAAGGAATTAACCACAGTTGTGGTTTTCTTTCTACGATGGTCCACATAACAAATCCTGTCGCTTGAGCTGCTATTGCTATGAGATCTATAATTACTTTAATGAAGCGTTGAGATTCTTTACTATTTCTTGAAAGAAGACCTAAAAAGGATTAAATTTAAATTCACATCATTTTTATATAAATCTTCAAAACAAAATTAAGCTGTTAGAAAATTTTTGTGATTAAAATTGTTCAAAAAAATTAATTGATATTTTGGAGACAGGAAATGACAAACTAATTTTACCTAATACTCCAGGAAGAAAACAAAGGCAGTTAGTCAACATAGCTCCTTTAACAACATCCAAATCGGGAAGAACAACGAAGACTAGTAAAGCAGTTCCAATGGTATGAGCAGTCTCAGCAATAAAAACGATTAAAAAATGAGAAAAAGGTGGCCTCTTCCACGATTTGAAAAAACACATTCTTACAGAACGAAAGAGGACACCAACTTCTGGTACGCAAAATGCAATTAATAAACACCACATCCACGCTACGCGCTCTTCTCGTGGCAATTTGACTATAAATTCTTTTTCTCTACCTGCAATCATCGAAATATTACCACAAAACATATTTGCAAAGGTTCTTTTAATTTACCTAATTCATGATTACAATACGGAGTAATTTTCTCATCTTTAAGTTGAGAAGTCATAAATAATAATGTTCCTTTTGATATGACTCCTGAACCTAGTACTATCACAAATGTAATTAAATATGCTACAACTTTGAGTATTTTTACGGTTATATCTAAACATTTTTGATTCGCCATAGATCCCGAATCCACCTTCGTCGGTGGGTCTCTGAACACGTCCCATCCTTTCGTTTCCTGTACTGTTCTTGTGCTGAAATTTTTTAAATTAATCAATTAGGTATATTAATTGTAAAATAGTATGTTATAAAAGATTACATTTCAAAATCTACAATTTGTGTATTTTTTGATCAGAATGTCAGAAATGAAGTATATAAGAGATGATCGTTCCGATTAAGATATAATAAAAGTTGTTATAACTTGTGAGGCGAATAAACGACCTTCCAATGGGGGCGACAGTCGTAACTATGAGGGTGTTGTACCATCAAGGGCGTTGTGCAGATTACCCAAGGACATCCACGTACCAAAGGTCGCTGAACACAATCCGGATTTATTTTATATGGACACTCCCAAGCAAAGAAAAGAAACATCAGGTTACGACTTCGATTTATTTGTAATGCGATATTTATAGAACAGAAATAACGGAATTCATTTTACTAACGTACCTATATAGACTTTTGCTAAATTAGGTGGATATGAAAAAAAGTATGTGGGCCTTTTAATGGTAAATTTACAGCAAAAAATATTTTGTGTAGTACAAATACCGCTAGGTTCATTTAAATTTAATCGGATTTTTTAATTGCGCAAAATCAAAAAATTAAGTAGGTATCATTGGACGCATGAAAAGATTTTATGAAAAAATAAGCGAAAAAAAAGTACCTATAACGAGAAGTTTGAAAAATGCGACAAGGTCGTTTTTGTACGTAGCTTAATTACGGAGTGAATGGCCAACTTTCACATGTTATTATGAAGCATTTAAGAAAGAGAAATAATAAACTAGGTTTTATCTTGATGTATGTGTTCGTAGGAGAAAAACTTGTTAAAAATGTAGAAATTATTGCAAGGGACGTTCTTTTCTGTATTTTCTTTGTCTCTGGCATTTTGTATCCTTATATCAGCTTTGTTAATTGTGGACAACCTTGGCATTTTACCGTTTTTTTGATTATAACATATTTTTGAAAATCTACATACTAATTTATTTTGAATTTTTTAGATGTGTATGTACATATGGCGATTTTATAATAGAAATAACGGAAATAAACAGAATTGTGTTACATGTGTTATTTAAATCACTGGAACATCTGTGTTGAATATTCTACTGGAAATTGGGTTTTGATGCGATACTAAATTCTAAATTGGTAATATGCGAATTTAAATTTTTTATGATAATATGCTGCTTACCTTCCACCATAAATGTCGTGTGTTAGAGGGACGCTTTCGTCGTCGGAAAAATTCTCGTCGCTATCATTTCGAATTCCTGGGTTAGCCATTTTTCTGAAAAGAAGATAATAAAAGTTATGATTTGTTGTTACCAAATATTTTAATAATTCGTTAGATAAATTGTAATTCCGAATTTCAATGATTTATTGTTTTAATTTAGAGATATGTAGTTAAAAATATTTTAAAGCTTTGGGCTATAGGTTATTGCTTAAGAAAAAGAAAACTAGTGAGCGAGCTTAATATTTATGTGGTTTAACGAAGACGCTTCTAATATTTTCAGCGCGCCACTGCTGTTAATTTTGTAATTTATGATGTAATTTGATTACAAATTTAAATAGCTAATCAGAATTTCAATTTAAATTATTGCTTATTGAAATTGTATTATAATTACTTGTTATTTTTTAGTTTTCAATTTATTAAGTGCATCGAGAACATCGTAAAGAAAAAAAATCTTCTTTATATCCGTATGTTATAATTTTGTGTTTTGGAAAATCCTTTTTGTACGCCTAATTCTAAAATAAACAAATTGCGAAATTACTCTTTCACTTTATTTGTTTCATAAGTTGCAAAAATTCTTTTTAATGTTATTGCTTAACAATATAAGAAATGTGAATACTTTTTAAATGCATTATTAATACATATTACTTATATCACTTAACATTTGACCTGGGTGCTAATTTCGTAAGTTTTGGCGCAGCTAAGTAATTTACACTTCTTTTCTTTAAATTTATGGTTTTAAATGGCTAATAATAAAATTAATTTATATGTAGACGCGTTAAGAACAATATTAGGTAGTACGTGAAAAATTTCGTAGCGATATTCTATTACAGTAAAACCTCAATTATCCGGACCTCAGTTATACGGATTCGCGATTATCCGTATCGTCAACCGCGTTCGGATTCGTTGCGAAAATTAAACCTCGGTATTTCTTACTAAATATTTTATTATTTAATTTTGTATTTCGCACTAAACAGTGTTTTTTTGCTTTGTTCATTTTAAGATAATGTGCCACTGTTTTATTTAGTGATTAATATTTGTTGCGTTTTTTGTAAACAATTTGACTAAATTTTTTCCTATTAGAACGAGACGCTTTGTAATTGTGCTTAAAGCCGAGTGTGCACATTCGAGCTCAAAGTGGCACATTCCGATCTCGGAAAAATGTAGCGCGCCGCTCCGCGTCGCGCTTTATTTGCTTCCCTCGCTCGGAAATGTCCCTTTTCGCTCGAATGCGCACATCCTCGTATTTATCGGATTTTCCTATATTATTATTTTATTCTTCAATTCAAAAAATTAAAGGTCGAATAAATTAGATCTATTTTTTGTTTGAAAAAGGTTAGATATTTTATTCCTTTTGATAAGTTATCGTGGTGCACTTCCGCACGCCTAATTGTAGCGAGCTTGATAAAAATATTTTCAGGTGTACTTTTGAATGTTTACTAATTCGCATTATTGATTAATTAAAATTGTATATGAGTCAAATTTTCTGAAGTGGGCCACTAAAAATCAACTAGTCGATTTTTATATCATCTTTTGCGTATTGCTGAAGGTTTATATGTCAAAATTAATGTCTCCAAATATTTTTGGATAATTTTCATTTTTGTAAAAATTATAAACAAATTAGTTTTAAGGCACATTTTGTATACACTGTTGTAATTTTTATATATGGATTAATTCAATTTTTAAATATAAAAAATATTTATGTTACATAGGGGGTGCATCAAAATTTTAGAATGACTTGAGTGGGGTATGTTAAAAAAGAGGTTGGGAAATAAGAGTCAAAATTCGGAATAAGTTAAAAAAATTTTTTCTTGTACGATGAAGTCTCCAACTAGTCTAGTTTAAAAGTACTAAATTAAAAATGTGGTTTTTGGTAAACATACCCTACAGGCAAAGATCATAACCACCAGATTAGAGCGAAAACTAGACTATTACCAACCGATAGAACAAGCAGGATTCCGCAGGGGATACTCTACAAATGACCATCTTCTAACCATCAGAACGTTAATAGAACATACCAACGAATACAATCTGTCTCTATATCTCATATTTGTAGATTACGAAAAGTAGAGTGGTGGGCAATTGAACAAAACCTACAAAATAGCCAAACTGACTCCAGATATATAAGACTACTACATAATGTATATCAGGAGTGGCCAACAAGTCGATCGCTATCGACCGGTCGATCACGCGACCAATTTTGGTAGATCACTCACAAGTCCTATGAGGGGACGAATTCAATGCCAAATGTTTCTGCAAGAGTGCACGTCGGTATAAAAGCACATTGCATAAACATCCCCCTTCTAACCTAAGAAATAGGTCGATCGCGACACAATTTATAAATAAAAAGTAGATCTTATGTGCACAAAAGTTGGCCACACCTGATATATATGACAAAGCCTGCTGAGAAATAGAATTACACCAAGATACTAAACCAATCCCTATCAAACGAGGAGTGAGACAAGGAGATACAATTAGTCCAAAGCTCTTCATTACAGCTATGGAAGATGTCTTCAAAAAAATGAACTGGGAAAACAAAGGAATAAATATTAATGGCGAACGACTGAATAACTTGAGATTCGCAGATGACCTGAGAAAAATGTTCAAAGATCTAAGAAAGGCCTCGGAAAAAGTGGGACTAATAATTAACACATCGAAAACAAAGGTAATGTCAAACACCGAAGAGGAAATAACCATTAAAGCAGGCGAAAATAACCTTGAGAGGGTCAATGAATATATATATCTTGGACAGGTGATAAAAATAAACAAAGAAAACCAAACTGAAGAAATACACAGAAGGATCCGATTGGGATGGGCCGCATTTGGAAAATTATCATACATATTAAAAAATCAAAAGATACCGTTAGAACTTCGAAGCAAAGTATATAATCAATGCATACTCCCGGTATTAATATATGGCGCCCAAACATGGGCACTTACAAAAGCAAATGTGGATAAATACGTCAAAACACAAAGAGCAATGGAACGTCAAATGCTAAACATCAAACTAATAGACCGAAAGAAAATACATTGGATAAGACAAAACACTAAGGTAATAGACATTGCAGAACAGGTAGCTTCACTAAAGTGGAGATTCTGTGGCCACACCATGAGACAAATAGACAACAGGTGGAACAAAAAAATACAGCTCTGGAGGCCATGGGAAGCTGAACGCAGTAGAGGAAGGCCACAACACAGATGGGCTGACGACATTAAGAAGGTAGCAGGAATAGGGTGGAGGAACAACGAAGACCAAGAAAACTGGAGGAGATTAGGGAGGCCTTTGTCCAAAAATGGACCAATGAGGGCTAGATAAGATAAGATAAGACCCTACTGTAATTTTTAATTTAATTAAAAGAAAAGCGAGAAGTGTTACATTTAGTTCGGTTTGATTTAATTAATATTATTTGTAAGAGATAAGAATAAGATAGGCATTATTAAGGAGTATGTGCACTTTCAAGCGAAAACTTTCTCCGAATAGAAAATCTGAATTTGAAGGATTTGTTATTACTATAGTCTAATCCAATTCATACGAAGATGTGCGCATTCGAGCGAAAAGTGGCACATTTCCGAACGAGGGAGAGGCAAATAAAGCGCGACGCGGAGCGGCGCGCTTCATATTCCCGAGATCGTAATGTGCCACTTTGAACTCGAATGTGCACACTCCGCTTTTCGCCACAATTAACAATGATCAATTTATTTTAAAAAAATTCAAGTAATTCTAAAACCATAGTTGCGCTCTCAAAATATCTCCTTTGGGCTTCGCATATTTTTCATAATTTTTACTTTTTTCATTGCGAAATTTCCGTGAAATTAATTTGTATTTCTATAAGGAGGCAAGAATTAAATTTTTTTTAGGATTTCTTAATATTCGGTATCGTAATTGACAATTTTTTGATAACGAGGCATTTTGGCGTCCCGAATGATTGCTTGGAGATAAAGGGACAAATGATCTGAAAACGGAACAGTCCCATTCAAAACAGGAAGTATGGTCACATTATATATAGCTAAAATTCGTTTTTTTTCTATACATTCAATTAACCGGATTTTCGATTATCCGAATGAGCTGCAACAATAATTAGTCCGGATAACCGAGTTTCCACTGTAATTTATTTTTTCAAATCATTAATCTCCTGATGTTAATAAAAACCTGATAATTTTTATTAGTCACAACTGATCTTTATAAATGATGCAAAATGTTATAATTTTTCTATTAGATCAATCATTTTTTATTTGAAATATTTGGAAGCTTACTATTGAAGCTTTGTGGTCGTTCGAGTTGAAAAATACCAAGTTATATAGAAATACGGTTATATCAAGGTTGGAAGTGAACGGTCAATTTTTACTTCGATTTACATTTAGAAATACCAATGAGGTGTTTAAAGTATTAAGCGATGTTTCATATGTAGCATCCAAGGGCGATTACAAAACCTGATAACCCGATAAAATGCATTTCTTTGCTCGAAGTTGATCTTGGAGCGCTTTTCTTCTGCTAGTTTTTCCGCTTCGGGTAGGAAATAAAGCTCGCCTTTTTTCTTAAAGGTGCGGTCGCTAAATTTAGAGTAGATATACAATCTGCACAATAATAAATGTTTCTTACAACATTACGTTGTTTATTGAAAACATAGCAACAGCAACGTTCTTGTGCAAGGCGAGGCTGGTCCGTAGGATTAACAAAGGTTACCTTTTTCTTCGCAACAATTTTGTCTTAATATCAAAGTACATATCTGTATTTTATAGTCTAATAATAAAAAAATAACATAATAAAACTACAATTTAGAAAGGTTTTTAAAGACATTCGGTTGAGTACCTATGCAGAAGAATAAAATGTTATTGTTAAAAGTAAAGGTCAACTACTAACGTAAATGAAATGGCAAATTCGATTATTTTATGGTTTTAAATAAATTGAGAATATTTAAAATTAACTTTAATTAGAAATTTTCTTACTTCCATAATTTGTAAAGTATAAAATGTAGAAAACGGTTTGACATTAAATTTATTAAATGTGAGAGTTCAAGACACTAGTGAAAATTATATTCAAAATTATGTCATTATGTGTTACACTCGTAAAATAGTTGCGTTGGTATTTACGGTTCGGAAAACAAATTTAAAAAAAATAACATAAATAGCTTATAAGTGATTAATCTAATTTATTTTAATAGAAATTTTTTTATTATCTTATAAATTTTATAAAATGATTGGTAATATTTTAAAGTAAGTTAATGTAGTTTTATAGAAATTACCAAAGTTCATTTAACAAAATTTATGATTCAAAAATTTATTTTATTTTATCATTCAAAAATTTTGTATAAAAAATAAAGATTGATAGAACATACGTATGTGCAGATACATTCCATTATTGAGATCTGCCAAATAAATTTAGCATTCATCATTTAACAATACCTATTGTTTTTGTAAATTGCACAAACCAATAAGATTTTTTTTAAATAGAAATTTGCATTTGCAGATGTATTAATGACAGAAATCATATAAAAAATTGACACGAGATGCTTTGTATTCAAGAATTATAATTTACTAAATAACACAGGGGACGTTTCCTCCTAACCAAAGACATGTATCTGCATACCTATGTAATAATACATTACGAATTTAATAGACGAAACGGTGTGTTTAATGTTGTAACATAAATTCGCATCGACGATGTTCTATCAATTTGATTATCAAAGAATTATATTGCAGAAGATAACGACTAATTTGAATACCAAATACTATCTAATGATTTTTATTTCAGCATATCTTTAATAAATGCTCAAAATAAGTAACAAATTTGAAAAGATTTAATCGCGTGTGATGTATTTTTCTAGAATTTTTAAATATTTATCATTTAAAATTATTAAATTGGTTTAATTTTTTTTCATTGTTTTTTACCATAAAAGATGATATTGTTCCTTTGATCATTTTATCAATGATCTCACGAAGTTTTTCGATAGAGTCAATAGTTTCGATACAATACTTAAAAAAACCAATAAAATTGGTATTAAAAAACCATTAATGGGTATGTTTAGGAAAACAGTTTAAGACACCTTTTTTGTAGAGCCTTCAATTTACTATAAAAATGTATTATTTAGCTTATTTTTAAAATATTCGTACTACCCATATATAAAATTCCTAAGTTAAAAAGAAATTTCCACGTTATTTAACTGGGAAACATAAATTCCCAATGAGACATCTCATAATATTAATATTAAAGAATAAAATTTTAACAGGCTTATTATTTTACTTTTCTGCAAGTGTAGAGCCGAGTGGTCAGTGAAAAAAAAGTTGCTGCAAAATGGCACAGTCTAATGTACCTACATTTAATATGTATAAAAAGTGTTAAAATATATATTAATTACTTACAAAGGAGACAACCTAATTTTTTCATACATTTAAATCTTTATATTACACCATATTCTTTTTTTAACACTACTTTAATCGTAATACTTCAAAAGCCTAAACCGAACTGTAAACTAGCTTTAATAAAAAAATAATTGCGATGAAAGTAATTGTTAAAATAACACGGTTTCTAAAGTAATTAAACAAATACTGTTGTGTTTTCTAATAGAGCATAACATTAAGTTTTTGTATTTTGACACCATCGATTTGTAACTTATTTCTTATAAATATTAAATCGTTTTATAAAGTATTCAGGATTGCCTACATACAAGATGTAAATATTTTAATAAAACGCGGAAAATCGCAACTTCCGCTTTCGTTTTCTTAAAAAATTTGGGTCTGTCATAATTCAATAAAACCAATTCAACGTTAATAAATTTTGTCAGTTTTATGTGCTATACTTGCAAGTGTTACAAAAGTTCTGCGGTATTTACAAGTTCTGCAATATTTCTAGGAGAAAACGCCAAATCTATTGAATAAGTATATCGAGTTTTAGTAATAAAAGAGTGAAACTGATTTAATAACAGCAGTAAACATAATTGTTGCAATAAAGAAAGTCAAGGTTTAACATTGACAAATTCAATTCCTATCACGTATGGTAATTAAAAATTACATATTTTCCTGTACACACCTATCATATTGGATACTAGAAAAAAAACGTGGAGCAGTTTCTTGTAGTACATTGAGTTTTTTTAAAGGACACAGCTTTGTGTATATTTCATGAAACATTAGTCAACAACAGGAACAAAAAATTCTTAATCACCAGAAACAACAAGAATATGAGAACCTTAAATTGATTGGGCACATTGTAAGTGAAATAATTTTAAAATTGGTTTAGGATAGTCAAGGCTGTGTTAATATTGTTTCACTTTCTACTTCATATTAAACTGCTTCAATTTATTGCACACCGTAGAAAATTTGTTCTCATGCATATTAAAATAGAAGAATTTAATACGTATAATTGTAAAAGAGAAACCAAATGCTTTATCAACTTGATTGTTATATTAATACGTCCACTTCGATTGAGTCTTTTCTAAATTATTAAATTAATGTTGTCAATATCAAAGAAAAAGGATTAATTTTAGCGAATTTAGAAGAATCGAGTACATTCAAATCTTCTCTTATGTCAATATTCGTGTTATTTTTATACTCTTCGATAAAAACTATTAAAAAACTAATTAGAACCAAACAGGATACAATTGGTCACAGGTGATGAAGATCACAATTAGGAAGTATTCCTAACGTTGGATATTTGTCTTTAATTAAAACAGTGTTCGCGATGTCACACAATGACATCATCAAAGATTAACATAAATTTAAAATTGTTTTGAATCCTATCAAAAGTATCGAACTATGTAGAGAAAAAGTTCCTAAGATGGTACCCATAAACTTTTGGGGTATTCATAATTGTACCCTTAAAAGTAAATTTTATTATCAAATAGAAGTAAATTATTTTTTGACAAAACTCTATGAAATCTGTTAACAATTTTTAAGATTTGTTCACAAATAACGGTGCCATAATTTTGTGCTGCAAAAATTAATCTAAAATTTCAACCCTTACTTACTCCAAAAATTAAAATTGCGCTTTATGCCAATTTTGCACTTATCTTGTGGAAAGTAGTCTCAGGATTCTAAATCAAGGTTGTTTTTAATGTTCGGATCAAAAATAAGGGCGCTACGATTTTATTTGTCAGTCAAAGTGTATTTTTTTGATTTATTTAGTTTTTTGAATAATTTCGGGAGTTCAAAGGGGAGCAGGGAAAAATGGCTCCAACTACGTTGGTTTAGGGTCCATAAGAACGTCCCGCAAAAATTTCAAGCAAATCCATTCCCTAAATTTTTTTTTCTCATTTTCAACTAAGGGGTTAATCAATGTTTTTTCTCTTTTTTGGCTGATTTTGGGGGTTTTGAGTTAGAACCGGATTTCGACGTGTTAGGGTTGGAAACGTGCAGAAGTGAAAGGATTTGATAAAATTCGCAAAGACGCCATAGTTACAGCATTTTGAAAATTAATAATTTTAGCTAAATTTATATTTTGAAAGTTTTCAACGCATTTTTCTCCTAGACTTAATATTAGACCTTGTTGATTTTTTTAGCTGATCTTACGCTCCGATAAATGAGTTTTCAGAATTTGACAAGTTTCTCAAGATCCAAGAAGGCGAGTACTTTAAAAAGCACAAGAACCTGCAATGATCTGTCAAATTAATAATAAAGATTAAAAAAATTAAGTTTTCTAATTTTCTGAATAGACCTCGTATATGCTCTGTGAAACCAAACGGATAGGATCAGCTACAAGAATTATATGCACTTATAGCTACTTACATAAGATGTATTTTATTGTATTTTTGTACATTTTTGTACATTTGTTATGAGTTTTTAATTATGCAATTACAATTAAAGAGGATAATATTAAAACAGGTCCTAATTGATTATGTAGTTTATGTCTATCTCCTGTGCTTAGAATCGAAAAGGTACATTTTTAAGATTGCTCTTTCTGAAAACATTGTGAGTTAGGTGTTTTTACTAATTTAAAATAATAACATAATTATAATTGGTTTTTATCTTAAAATTTTAATAATCTATATACATAAGTTGAATTGAATTAATGTGAATCTGTTGAACTTTTCATAAAGCAGGCAATTTATATAAATTGGAAAAGTTAATGTGAATTTCTTAAACGTTCTTAGAATTTTAGAGAAACAATCAAATAGTAAGATAGAAGGTCAGGATGAGTATATGTAACGGATTTATTTGTAAATGCTAAATATAATAATCGGATATAATAGACTATACATAGAAATGAATTAATGCGATGATTCATACTTGATTAATTATCTCCTAATAGATTTTTATTTTTTGCTAAATTAATACTACGTCTGTGTAATACTCTTCATACAATTACTTCTAACAGCTGGAGAACTATCTTTAATTTTTTAATATTGATCCACCTACCGATGATGATGTCAGAATGATTATTATTCCTATTTCATACAGACAAAGGGTGTGGAATACCAAGGTTAGTTGTAAAAATGCAGTCTGTCACAAGAAACAGGTAAAATTGTACATTTTTACTTCTTAAATTGTTTTAAACATGTCTATAAACAACTTTAATAGTGTATTAATCATTTAGTTCATTCATTGAAGAGCTGTTTTAATTTTCGATCAAGCGCAGCATTTGGTTCAATGGTTTTTTTTTTTTTTTTAAATTGAATATGAATTGTTTTAATCTATTTATTGTTTATAAAAAATTAATTTTGTTAACAATTTCTCTTGAATCCCGGAAGGAAAGTATTCGACATTTAGTTAGCGCAATTTCAATGAATATTCGTCGTGACCCAAGCCAATGAAAACTTAATGTCATAGATTTTCGTTCAGGTATAGAAATCGTTGCATAATCTATAAGTACTCGTGATTAAATTACGAGCAATTATAAATAATTAAGTAGGTAGTTACTGAAATTAATTTTAATCCTTTTTTTTATTTAATGAAACATTTAAAACGCTTCGCATTTATATGACGCGCCTTCCAGTTTGAAAAACACTGGATTAACCCCTTTGTTAAAATTAAGGAAAAAAATTTTAGGTAATAGATTTGCTTTAAATTTTTACGGGACGTTTCTATGGACCCCCAACCGACATAGCCAAAGTCATTTTTCTCTGCTCTCCTTCAACACCCAAAATTTTCCAAATAACTAAATAAATCCAAAAAAATCTTAGAGAGCAGATTGCACATGCTTACCTGGCTTTGTAAAATTGATAATACGTGTTGTTTAAAAAGGTGATTTCGGATGGCTGTCAAGTAAGTTTGCTTTTCATACCTTACATCAAAAATCTTTCATATGCAACCGCACATGATAGATTTTTCAATCAAAATATTAAAATACTAGATTTATGGTTTTTTGCAGTTACATTAAAATTTAGAATAATTATGATTTGTCGAATTTCTGCTTTCGAAATCAATTTTCTAAACGAAATAGATATTTTAAGAATAAGCAGTCGTTTTATAAAATTACTTATTGTTTTTTTTCGTTATCCATCATGTGTAACAAACGCAATAATACGCATTACTTTCTCTTACTAAAATTATAATTATGCAAGCAATAATTAAGGAAATTAATTTTCGTAAACCAAGTTTCTGATGCCATTCTCAATGTTATTAAATTATTCCAAAATAACTTTTCTATTGAAATTACTTTTCTTCACATAAATTACTTTATAAATACAAAAATTTGTGTTCTCTTTTTTTAAATACTTTTATAAAAATAGCAAATGTATGTGATTATTTCTACGTACACAAAACGAGTTGAGTTTTTAAAATTTTTGCAATATATTGAAATATTTTTATACAATAATCCGACTCGAGTGAAAGGCAAAGCTTTTAAATATACGACACTTCATCAATGCCTGGATTCATTCCTTACTGACATTTACTGCTCTATGACTAACATCCCTTTTTTTTAAGAAAAACCCGAGATAGATCTGAATTGCAAGCTGAAATTCCTAGCAGACAAAGAAATGCATTAAAATATGTAAGTTGAAAGAAGTAATCGCCTTGAACTTTTTATTACTCAAGTTAGCAACAAGAATAATTCTAGCGAGTGTTACAGTTCTCCATGAGATTTGCTGATATTGTGAGATATTATTTGCGACACGAGTATTGCGAAAAATATTGTTACAAATTATATAATCCATAAAATAGCGCGAAAACTACACGTTAATTGCTTTGCTGCGACGCGACTTTAGAAAAACCAGTAAAACGAAAGAGGATCAAGATTCCATTTATGGTGCGACTGCACTTGTCGAGGAACAAAAATCTTGAGCACTTTAAAAAAAATTAAACTGAATAATTTGTGTTTTTAATATTTGTTGCATATGACTACTGCACACGTTAGTGTAATTATTAAAGAATTATACCATGCAATGTGCAAGTAACAAAATTTTTAAATCACGTTAATTTCTTTTTAAAGCAAAGCCTGTACACGCTTTACCATTACGTAAAAGATGACTGTTATAATTGCTTCAAAGAGTAACAATAGGAAATTAAGATTAATTCTTGAGAAGTGTTATTCATCTTTAGTGAAAGTTTGTTTTTCAAATACAAAAAATCATTTTTGAATAATAGCAACTCTGTTTTAGGTATGATAGAAATACATATCTTATGATAGAACATAAATGAAACTTTTTGGGCGCATTATGTTATTAATAAAAAGGTTAAGTATTTATAATAGAAGTTACAAACACAAATATTACTAAATTTTAATAATCTGCAATAATAGGTATTGGTAGTTTTTTAAAAATCTGAAAAGATTTATGAAAATGATTTAGATTATTTATTATCTACTGCATTTAATGTTGCTTAATCTATTAAATGAAAATATTATTCTATAATGATTACTGCTTATCCATATTTTTTGTATTATATAAATTTACGCTGAGACTGTTTTTGTTACGATATCGTTCCAGATCGGTTCAAATAGCTTTCTATACTTTCATGTTACGCTAAATCTATGTATCTTACGATTTAGTTTCTAATTGCACATTTTTAAGTTCATGTCTACCGTAAATTATTATTTTTTAATAAATGCTTCAAATTCATACTTATCTATTTGAAACACATTTATTAGATTTCTATAAAATCTTTTACCGTATTGTTTTCTTTCAAGAATGTATATTTAAAAAGAAGTAATTTGAATTATTTAAGTATTAAATGTTTGGTTAGAATGTTTTATTTGTTACTGTAATAAATTTTAATTTCCATAATAAGTACCTATGGTAAGTTACCACAAACAGTACTTGAAATAATGTGCAAGAGCAACAGTACATTTGCACGAGCATAGAAAGTAGCAATCGCTATAATTAATATTCAGTTCAGGTTAGTGTTTGGTAGCTTTTACGAATGAATTCAAAATATTTTTCAAAATAACAATGTTAAAACGTTGCACTCCCAGGCAATTTTAAAGATTTATTTTGTAGGTTGAGTCAAGGTGGTTAAACGTACAAATGGCATAAAAGTAACAACTTTTTTATTTCATATTTTAATTGCCAAAGTAGTACTACCATTAATGGAGTGTTGGCGTACTTTTTCTTTTACATCACAAATACTTCCAACTTTTTGCTTCGTTTACAATTTTTTAATTAGTTATAAAAGATTGTGTTAGTCTTTAAATTTAATTCTTTTTACGTTTATATTTCATTGAATAATTAAAAACTAATCTAAGTTTAGTTTCAATTGTGCATGTTCTTTATTATTAGGTTAATACTGGGTAATTTTTTAAGATTGAAAATTTTTTGAATTTGGGGCTATACCAATTTATTTTTATGTTGGTAGTACTAGATGGAATCTGTTCGGCAGGAGTTGCCACCAGCGAGTGAGCACTTCTGCTTTTCATCATGTCTAATTTTGTTAGAGTCTATTTTACTGTGAATGACAACTTAACAAAATAAATATCTTTAAAATTGATAACAATAATTAAAAATTAATAAAATTCATATTAAATATTATTATGAAGTAATATATAACTTCAATTTTTTTTAAAATTGCGGTTTTATTTATTTTGTTGAAGTCTTCAATTGGCAGAATACGCTGCTATAGCAGCAAAAAATATATTTTGTGCTGTCTCATTAACAGGGAAAACAAAATAAATATAAAAAAAATTTAAAACGTGCGGGACTTTAAGTTGGTATTGAAAAGCAAATCGAAGTGACAAAATTGGTTTTGATCTAAAAGCATTGGGTGATTACCAGTGGCGTCTCAAATAGAAAAGATAAATATCATATTAATAATTTTAAAAACCTGTTTTAGATCATTTACTATTGTCGTACAAAATGCAACAAGCAGTAAAATTAAAAACCTGAATAAACGCAAAAAAAGGCAACTACGGAAATAACTCCCACAAAATGCAAAATCTTTAGTAACATACACAGCAGACCTTGACAGCAAATGTTATCAGATTCCTACAATTTAACCACATTATAAATTATGAAATACACTAAAAACTGTGGCGCCAATCTCAAAACGTCGTCAATCTTAAAAGTATCACCTTGTATTTGTTTATATGCGCCTATTACATTTAAAAATATATGTTTTTCTTAATAAGATACTTTAATATGAGCTTCTCACTTATAGACTAGAAAAAATCAATCATGTTAAGCTATAAAATGCACCAAGTGTAAAATTGAATTTTAGCTAATACATTCATGTTCATTTCACTTTGGGCTATTAGAAAAGCTTCGGATATACCTATGAGTTAACATTTTATATGTGTATTTGTTATATTTCTTTGTCAATCATTATTAGAGGAAAACACCAATACAATATTTTGGTGAATTTTTTAATGTTTACAAAACTTTCACATAAAATTTTCTTCATATTTAGATACCTAATCAAAAATTCTTTTATTCTTTGGAAATCAGTGCTTACTCTAGCAGATAGCTATTGTTCCCGTACGACCCCACCAGGGAAAATTACTTAAAAACAATACGTTTCAATGCAATTAATAAAGCCCTAACTAATTTTAAGTATTGTTACAAGAAGCTTTTTGTCTCTAACTAAAAGTTATTACTTTGTCATCGAATATTAATTTGGTAACTTCTGAGCCAAGACAATAGTAATTCCTTTAAATAGAATTGACTTCTTAGATATTTGATTGAATCAAACGCGTTGCAAGACGTGTACTTATTGACAAAACGTACGTTTTGGTTTTCTGTTAATTTCTTATGTTCGTGATACGTATGTTAAAAGTTCTTTTTAATCTGCTACTAGTCCACAGCTGTGTGTTGACCCACTTTCACTTAAAGATATTAATCTACTACTACGATATAGGTAACTTCAAACTTCCGCTCAGTCATTACCATTGTGCACATTCAAACGATTCATTAATTAACATAAAAACACCTAACATCCATTGTTTGGAATACTCTTAAATCTTACAATCATCTGTCGTATCGATTTTACTATAAATCAACTTGGAATTTAATTTTGCATTTTCTTCCTGAAATATAATATCTACTATGCAAATTGGCAAGTGGTGTTTGCCGTTCTACTTAATTAATTGTAGATTGATATAATTACGTTGTTATAGTAATTAATAGTACACTCTGTTAAATCGAGTTATACTCTACAAGTCAAGTAAGAATACTAATATAAACAATAGATGAAGAAACCTAAGAACTTGATGGCCACATTGCCAACAAGAGCTGACCGTGAAGCGGACCGAAACCGAGGTCTCCACAAATATGCTGCTTGTAATTATGTGTATAATATTTCTCCTAATCATTAATATTATCAATTTAGCACATTTTATCATTTTATAGAAAATAAAGTAGTAAATTAAATGTATAAGAATAAATAATAATCCAACTATTACAAATTATGTTATTCCATCTATTAAAATGATTATTTTTCAAATTTCAACTTACACCACTGCTTTTTCTTAAAGAAAGAAGACTGTTTATTTATTAGAGGCATTTTTGACTTTTTGGGGAACAAACCAATAGTCGCATTTTTTAAAATTGAGTTAATTTTGAAAACATTTTAATAAAATATTTATTTGTACAAATACAACGTATGTAAGTACAGTGGACCCTCGTTATACCGCGGATTCAAAAATAGCGCAGGAAGAAAAGGTTGCTTGATTTTATATACTTGAGAGTTAAATTGGTATTTCAAAATCCTAGAAAAGATTTCATAGAATATTTCAAAATCCCTATGGGTATCATTATGTGAAATTTGAATACTAGGGCGCTTCGTTTTTAAACAATCTTTTTGCGATCCATAGGCAAAATATTGTTCTAAACATCAAAAACGAAATCCTCATCAAATTTCAAGCCTTAATTTAAATTTAAAGTTGTCGCAAGTTTATTTATTTTTTTTCATTTACTAAACATGTAAATATACATATATCTGCATTTTATGCAATTGTGTTGTTCTTTACAGCAAATTGTAGGGAGAATGTCAATCTTTGAAAGTACCCACAGTTGAATCTATGTAACTGAAACGGTTTCACCCCTAAAAAAATTTTAAAGTCAATCTTTATTAATTTTTTCAATTTTTCTGGTAAAGGGCTAGAGACTTACAGCAAAAACGTAAATGATAAATTTGGAGAAAAATCAATTTGCTTCAAAAAAGGTTTTCAGAGTCATGAGAGGTATTACCGTATTTATGAGTTGATATATGTTTATTGAATGACGCTTGGTATAACTCGGGTCATCGTTATTGCACGTCGCCCGCGGCATAACGAGGGTCTACTGTATTTAGTATTATACACAGAATAAGATAACCTAGCAAATGAAAAAAGCTGTTCTAGCGGGGGGCTCTTTCCGGGTGCATTTTGCTGTCGTTCAGAAAATAAAAAAATATTTGACACAAATAAAAAAAGAGGAAATTTATTCACGTCTTGTAATTACTCACATCGAATGGCTAACTGGACTTAACGTAACAAAAATTACTCATGTATGAATGAATTCGTACCGTATATAGATATGGGAAACTAACGGAGAATATGCGATTTAAAAACAATATTTAGTTCTTAAAAATGCATTATCATTTTATGTGTTAATTGAAAAAGAGTTATTAACGAACGACTTTCGACATTCAAATGTGTGAATATTTTGTTCGTGTGGGAAAGGTATATCTCACAGAATGTTTATTATGTGTTTGACTGATGGTTGACATACATATGTATAAAAACAATTATTTTTCTAAATATTCAAATATGATGCCTACAAAGAATTTGTATTTTTTTTTTTTGAATTTGTTACAATTTAATTAACACCTTTCACTTTAGAGACTTAGACGCTCGATAAAGCTACTAACCTTCGATGAAAATGTCGCGGTATTTTAAAATGTTATATCTACCTTTGTACGTATCCTTGTTTGAAAATTAGTTTCTAATTAAAGATCTATAATGTCTTAATAACATCTGTGATTATGAAATTATTGATTGTTAACTATCAACTGCATTTTAATAATGATTTTACAATTTAACACATTAAAGAAATCGTGTTAGTCTATTAATATAACACGTCTTATGTTTAATTTTTCACTATTATAATAATTGTATAATAAGAAATTAAATAAAAAATATAATCAAACTTACGTTTTTTGTTATTAGTTTTAATAAAATATAAATTAAACACACCACTAAACAATAGTTACACCTCACAAGAGTTTATAACGCATTGTTTGAAGATAGTTTGTTATTTAGTGCAAGTCCTCATTCCGTTTAATTATTGTTCTATATTAAAATCTGAATTTCTTTATAATCCTCCGACACACGGCTAAGAACTAAGAATTCAAGAAGTTTCTTTTACCTAAATTGAATAAAACGCATGCGTACAGGTGAATGTCTTCAGAAGGTAAACACTCAGATCAATGCGCTTATTTTGATTTAAGATTATCGTTTTCGCCTTTAAGTTATATTACACAAATCACATCTTAATCTTTTAATTTTAAGATTGAGTGAATAAGAATACAAAAACAGCTTTAAAAAATATTACATTATTAGAATTCTTTATTATTGTTATTTGTAAGTAGTTATTTAGTGATATTAAAAATTGAAATCTATTTGGATTGTAAAAGGGGCACACCATTTTAAACTTATAAAAACTGGAGTTCAAATTCAAAGTTTTGTAATTAATAATGATACATAGATTATTAGCTGGCACGCTTGTTTATCTTCATTTGTAACTAATTAAATTTGAGTAGTCCCTTACAAAAACATCGACTTCTTAATGCAGTTAAACGTAAAAACTGTAAAATTAATAATTTCTTTTAAATATCTTTACTACATTAAAATATATAATTGAATTGACTATATTGTATTTCTACAATGTTTAGTTTTTGACTAAATAAGAGATAAAAAAATTTCATTAATTGCTGTAACACGCATTTCTTAGATAACTAAAGTCTAGTTCTAATTATTTTATAGGTAACTAAGTAACCCTGGTAGTTATGGAGAAGTTGTTGATAGAAGTATAATTGTTTTTTAGTCAAGTGACAGAATAGTTTTTAACTTAACTTTGAACCAGTGCAAATGTTTTGGGCTTGTTATGAAGGTCGATATTTGAGTTCCACATGAATTGGAAAAAATTCGTTTAACACACCGAATGAGTATTTATATTATGCATCTGAAACATCAAAATCGATCCTTTTTTAAAACGAATTATTACCGGTGATGAAAAATGGGTTGTCTACAATTCATTAAAAATGGCTATGGTCCAAAGCGTAATAAAAAAGCGCAAGAAACATCACCAGCTAAATTAGTAGAATTATAATGGTGTCGTGTATTTTGAGATGCTTTTAACGAATCAAATAATAAATTCAGATTTTTATTGTAACCAAGTGATGAAATTGGAGAAAGTAATCAAGGATAACCGTTCAGAATTGACTAATCGTAAAGGCTTTATATTCTACCATGACAACGCTCGACTTCACACATTTTTAGTAACTTGTCAAAAATTATTGAAGCTAGGCTGGCAACTGATATCACATCTACCATATAGTGCTGACCTTGCACCATCAGATTACAATTTATTTCGATCTTTACCACAACCTCTTTCAATGATACAAATTTCACTAATAACCTGAAATCGCACTATTTAAGTTTTTGCTGATAATGACCAGAATTTTAACAAGCGTGCATACATTAAATTACCAGAAAGATAGCAAATAGTCATTAAAAAAATAATACATTTAAAGTTAAACTAAAGTCCATTCTTTGTATAAAAAAATTGAGTTATATTTCAAATTAAGAAACCGAATTTATCTTTTTGTCAACTCAATAGTAGCTGAAATAATACAGATAGACCAATGAAAATAACATTTCAAGTACCATCTATCACATAACTTCCAAGAAAATTACAATAAGAAGAACGTTATATCTTTTCATCGATTCCAATTTGGTAATTCAAATTTGAGTGAAGATATCTTGGATATCGTCTGTTAAAGTCTACAAAGTTTTATTTTATTTGGGCTCTGACCACTTCTTAGCCTTCACTTGTAGGATTTTAACAGGATCTTTTAAATTTTATAAAGATATGATTTTAATTTATATAAACACATTCTGATTACTTTTTGTTAATAATTTTTGGGAAAAGTTTTAGAACAGATTTTAAATCAATTAATGTAATACAACACAGCATAATTTCATAAGTTATAAAATCAAAAATTAATTATAACATTGATTTAATTTCATCTTTAACATGTTTTTCCTGTTTGACTTATTCTAAATTACAAAATGTATTAAATGGTTTATAAAACTTATTAAATATCTATATTTCTGTTAATGCACTTTTGATTATACTAAATTGGTATTATACATCGTTTTATAGATCAATAAATAATACTATTTTAACAATTAATAGATTATTGTATTTTATTGACAATATTTAAAAAAATCTCATAACATATAAACTAATAATTATATATTGGCTTGGAGTTTACAAATAAATAATCACACATTACTTCATTAAAACAGAATAGTCATCTTTGATTATTTACAAATATTAATATATCCTTTTAATTAAATTTAATATTTAACAACTTTAACAGATATGTATGTTTACTAACATACACAAGAAGAAGAGGTATATAAACTGCAATATTTTAAAAAACAGTACAATATTTGTATTTCAACACAGCCCTTATTTATCTTAAAAATATTGCATTGATTAATGTGATTTATTATAAAGTACATTGGTACTTAAAGAATGGTAACATCATTCTCTGTTTGTAATATCACTTATATCTATGTTTATTGTTACATAGATTTTTCAGCTTTTTTAAAGTAGTCTTTTCTAAATTGCCTGTTAAGGTTTCCTCCAATTTTCATTCGGATCCATACGGGAGGAATATTTGTAAAAAAGTGCTGCAAAAAAACAACATATAAAATCAATCCTCTTTATGTGTTCAATCTAAAATTGCATCTATTATTTTTATTTTCAATTACCCTATGGCAACCAAAATATGAAAGTTTTAATTGAACAACGTTAAAAAATAAATAAGAGTAAATCGATTTGGTATTACCTGAATGCCGTGTGCCCAATATCCAGTAGAATGATCGACTTTTCCCAAAGTGCTCACGGCGTATTTTGCAAACGTGCTTGCATCTGGCACAAAAAGAGAAGTTTCTTGTAGTCTATCACTAAAGCTATTCATTTTCGTGTTTATAAAAAACGGCGATAAATGCTGAACAGTCACTCCGAACTTTGAATACTCCTCACGAAGTGCTTCAGTAAAATATTTTATGTATGCCTGAAAATAAAAATATTATAAATGTCCCAATGTGACATATTTTCAAGGTTTATTAATTGACTAAAATATTAAATAATGAAATGGTTGTAAGTTCATTATTGATCTACTACAATCTTAATAAAATATTTTTTAAACTGTCTACACCGCTAAAATAAATCGATTAATTTCTTATTAAAGCAGGATTTTGCTGCATTACAAAATGCACTTAATAATAAAATATATGGATACAAACAGTTTAACTTATTTGTAAGAAAATTATATGGTTGGTTAATTAAATGTCAGAATACGAAAGTGTGTCGTTGAAGATAACATCGGGTTTACTTTATGAAGGATCTTATTGCAAAATTTTCTGTGGGACACTTGAAATTGTTAATCTGAATTAATGATTGTCTTGAATATTAAAAAAAGGTAGCCAAGGACTAATACATCATAACTATTTATGCTCTTTTTTATGAGAAACATTTGAATTTTATTTTTTTTATTGCAAATCTTGATTTTGCTAATAAAAAAAACCATATGACCCTACTTATTTGGCGGTCACTTGTAGGTATATGAAGAGTTATACCGTCGTTATCATACCAAAATCTTGTATACGCCACATTTAACGAAAGCCTGGTATTTATACACAAACAATGCAGGATAAAAGGTTTTACATAAATAATTGGCATTTATATAGATATGTAGCTACAGGTAATAGTAGCGTTATCAATAAATTTTGAAGTTATAATATTATTATTTTGATCACAATTAGCATTTTTAGATATAGAGTAAAACTTCAATTATACTAGATGCTCATGCATTTCGCTACTTTATTGTCATATACTTAATATGGGGTAGTTAAAATTGAATAACTTTTGGTTTAAAATAGTAATATTTAAAAAAATGATATATTTAGATTCTTAAGGTTGTCATTATTTTATGATTTTCGAAATAATTCTAAATAAAAACGGATTAGTAAAAAATATGTATTTAACTTCTTATTATCACCATATAACCAACATTTACCCTATATGAAGTTTTGGTCTAATGACAACGATGTATTTTATGTTTTATATTTACTTTCATTTTTAATAAATGATTGAGACACATTACATACTTCCAATTTTCAGAATAACTACCAAAATTGTGATGAGAAAGTTGTCTCAATGTGCTGCTCTAAATACTTAATTGATTATATAATTTAATGTTAAAATTAGTATATGCATTCTTGTGTGGCGCACGTACAAGGTAATTGTCAAGGTTGTTAGTGAGCAGATAATTACAAGTATCGTTTTTCTAAAACAAGCTTAGTTACCTTAGTGGCAGCATACACATTCATCAATGGTAATGGTTGGCATTCTGCACCAGACGATACATTTACAACAGCCCCACGTCCTCGATCCTTCATCCCCTGAATTAAAAGTCGTGACATCATAGTTACAGCTCCTGCGTTTATGGCAATTATGTCCCATAATTCTTGTGGGGGAACTTCTGCGAGGAACATGGGATATGTGTATTGTTTACCAACATTGTTTACTAAAAAATATAAATAATTACATATATATTGTTTTTCTCCATGGAACTTGTAAGCTTACCTAAGATCCCAATTGTTAGACCATCTAATTGACTTTTTACCGTTTCGACAGCCTTCAAACCAGTCGAAAAATCAGCAGCAATTATCTTTGTTTTGACATGATATTGAGTCTCTATTTAAAATAAATAAATCATTTATTTGCATCTTTCTTTTTTAAACCGGTAGAACTTACCAATTTCTTGAGAAGTGTCCTTCAATTTCTTTTCGTTTCTACTGACTAGAACGATGTTTATTCCACGACTGGCAAGCTCTTTGGCGTAAGCTTTTCCAATGCCATCCGTAGAGCCGGTGACAACTGAAACGATTATTAACATTAATATCTTAAGTGTTTGGTACGTCTACAAGTTGTAATTAAAGATGTTAAACTGATTTTCCTTATATAGAATTACTTCATGATGTATGTCTATTTAATTCAAATAAGAGGAATAGGGTTGTTATGTCTAACTTTTTGAAGTGGGCAGTTGTTATACAAGATAATGGTTTTACGTTGAAAGCATAGTTGAAAATTGGTGTTAAGTCCTACTTCGCTAGGTTAAAGAGGCAATGCACAAATGAGCCACACTTTGTTGTTTTGAATTAACCAAATATATGTAAAATTAAAGTATCTGTTAAAAGCAATATCTGCAACAACGTTGAGATATTTAGATTTTCTTTTTTGGAATGTATTTAAAGATAACGTGATATTTAACAGCATATTTTTGAACAGCGACAAAATGCTCGTAGGAAATTAAAGATGTTGCTTGAGAACTGATTTCGACGTCGACCCTGACAATTAAATTAGAAAGTCAGAGAAACTGAAGGTGGATGATTTAACAGCACAAACTTTATTAGAAATTCAATACAGATATTGTTTTTGCAAAGGTGTTAAAGTGGAACGAGTTTGTGAAGCACGAGCTTTAAAGTAACTGCTTTAATGATGACCAATTAATTAAGAAGATACACACTTGTTTCGACATAATTGTTTTCTAGCAACGTTATCATTATAGTTTTTTAATCAATTTAAAAATATCACTGGGGCAAAACCTAGTTAATTACAAAACATAAATAATTCCAATTAAGGAAGTGCTACATACCAACAATTTAATTTGTGTAATGATGTTCTTCTAAGTTTAGCTCAAGATTCATTTTTTTTATTTAACAACTAATTATTAAACTCGATTAGTAGAAGAAGATATATACAAGAAAGATTCTAAAAGTTTTATGAATTAAAGTAGTATATTTTTAAAATTATTGGGTTAATTTCGGTTTTCACAAATCGATGATGTTACAATTTTTTTGAATCACCAATGTTATATTTTATATTATTAACTAATGTCAATAATGATCAAACTGAAGACATAAAGAAGTTTGGATTTTTTACAAGAATCAAAAGAATTTTATATAATATTAAGAACGATTATTTCTCATATGCATCTCAAAGACAACGAAGTAGATGATTTTTTAAAACAAATAAACACTGGTAATTTAATATGAGTTGTCTACAATAACATTAATTGAAAATAATTATGGTTCAAGCGTGATGAAGTAGGATTATAAACTGTTATATACACTGAGCTGCTTCAAAGTAACCAAACGATCAATTCAGATATTTACTGTCAACAAGTGATAAAATTGGAGGAAGCAATCAAAAATAAAACGACCAGAATTGGATAATAGAACGCTCGACCTCACACATCTTTAGCGGCTCGTTTAAAATTATTATTGGTGCTTGGTTGGGAACTGAAGTCACGTTCATCATATAGCCCTAACCTGGACTACTTTAATTTCGATCATTACAAAACTCTTTAAATGGTAAAAATTTTACTAATTATTATGACTTGAAATCTCATTTGGTTAAGTATTTGTTGATAAGGACCAGAAGATCTACGAACGTGAAATTATGAAGCTATCAAAAAGATGATAAAATATAATTAAACAGCATGGCACATTTATAACATAAAAAAATTGAATTTTATTTCAAACGAAAACACCGAAGTTACTTTCTTCCCAATCCAATAATAATGTTTGTGACCTTTTGGCTTATAACATACATTTCAGTATGAACAAAAAAGAATACTTCCCAATTTTTATTCGCTTCAACATTTTAATATAAAATATTATAAACTCAGTATTGGAAAGGCCGGATTACTGTTTTTTTCTAGTATGTCCCATTTCAAAATTTAAAATTAAAAAGGAAATTGATAAAAGTTCTTTATGAAAATCCAGATTTCTTCTAATATTTATTGAAAGACTATTTATTTTAACTAATGTCAAGTATTTAATAGAATAAAGAACTAAACAAGACTATGACATCTTTATGTGTGACTTATAAGTGTATTTAAAAGTAGAAACACATTTATGCCTACAATTTTCTAATTAGAACATTTATGGGTAAGTAATATTGTACTGTTCAATTTAAATAAATTAGTTATGATATAACAATATGAAAGGTCGGTTTTCTCCTATATTTATCTTATTTCTACAATCCATGCTTGTCAGTCAATTTCTTCTATTTCCTAGTTTCTAATTAGAAATCACGATTAGGCGGCTTTAAGAATTTATTCCTTTGCGAGCGCAGATCAAATAGCTTTTACTTCTTAATAATAATGCAACACTTATTAATATAAATTACCGGTAAGAAATGCATCGGATAATTGAAAATTACTTATTAAACTTCGTATAGTTATGTAATTTATAAAGATTAATGTTATTAAATCGCATACTTAACAAATGTTTTAAAAAATCCTTTTGCGATATTAACGTTATTATATCTGCAAATCCACTTTTTAACACAACCGAGTAATTAGCAGAACGGAAAACGTTCTTACTAAACATTTTTTTTGTTTCTCAACAATAAAATATACGAGTTTTATAAATGGGCATTTCATCAAATCCTGTAAGTAGTCTCATTATAACATTTTTACAGCTGGTTGATGCGAAGGTTATCAAAACTACTAATAAGTAGTAATCAATGTGTTCGGTGGTGTACAATTAATTCCAAAAATTTTCCGACCTTTTCCTAGAAAATCTAAATTGTTTTATTGTGGAAATTAAAAATGTCAAGGTAATTTATAATTTATTTTATATTATACTATACGGATATAACTATTAATTGAAGCTGTCTTAATACTATTGCTAAATAAACGGTCCTAGTGCTAAATTACACCTACCTACTTATATAAAAAAATTGATAAATTCAATTCAAGAATGAATACATTAATTATGTATGTTCTATTATTTTTTCCGGCTTTTTTTCAAAAGCTTGCAGTTAAATCATCTTTAGTAATATTATTAAAGAAGTATTTATATGAATTGCAATTAAGAAATGAAATGAATACTTACGAGCCCAAGTTCCATATTTTTCTGCTAAGTTTTGTGGTTCTTGCGGAATGAAATAAGGAGCTAAGATTGCTCTTGTAAATTGAGCAAAAGTGTAGAAGGTATCAAAAAACAGTAAGGCGAGGCTTATTAAACCAATTAAAGCAAGTCCAATTATGTATGCACTACAAATATCTATCATCTTTGATGCAGGTCTGAAACAATAAAAATATTGAAAATAAAAGGATGCAATACTAACGAAAGTTGAATGTTCTATCAAGTGTTTAAATTCTATTGTTCTCATCTTTCAATTTGATTGATTGTACATGTTATTATTTAAATAAGAATTGTTGAAGTTAACGAATTGGAAAATTGTTTTTGTTAGGTATACATTTTACAATTTTAACTTAGTTGTTTGGCATTCATATGTGAAATTAAAAATGATTTATTCAAACGCTTAAATTACATTTTTAAACATTTTAATATAAGTATGTACTAGCAAAAATAACGTAAATACTTCACATATTATTTTTTTAAGCATCAGTAGCCCATTCCTAGTTTAGTGAGTAATTATTAAGCGAAGGGAACGTTCCGGTATTACTCAAAGTTTTTTTGACAATTTTTAAGTCTCTTTTATTCTTTATAACATTTGTGCCCCCGCAAAATTTGTTACATAGCATTATGAATTTTTTTATTACATTACATGTTGTTTTATACATTAGTAAGTAAAAAAATAAATAACGAATAAAAAAAATTCTTATTATAACATTATTTTTCTTATTTTCACAATGTAATATTAGTTTGAGATGTTGCCACGTATTTATGTAAAACTAAAATCTTCATAGTGCTACTAATAAAAAAATCGCATATGGCCCGACTTATCGTGACTTCGCTGTATATTGACTAAAATTCATAGTGCAACGTGACATTGTATTGCTACCTCCCCAATCAACGTAACACACTAGTAACACTTTCTTTAACACCACCCCCACGAATTTAAATGTTACGTAATACTTCAATATGTAAATTTTTGATTTGCTTTTAGAAAATCTGCTTGTAAAATTTATAAAAAATTATGTCACATAAAAATATTTAAAGAAAGAAAGACAAATGCAAGTATGTGAAATTCAGTAACAGCCATTGATGGTATGTCATTGCACCATCAAAATACGGTGTTCACCTTGAACGAGTAATTGTACGCTATTGCATAAACTCTGTTAAATTTCTACCACTAACTTAGTTTCTCCTATAGATCGTGCTCTTTAGCATATCCAAAGAGAGATGAATTAGTTTTGTAATTTTTGATTTGTTTCAAATTTTTTGCAACTTTAGTTCTCGGCACTCTCATGTTGCCATCATAGCTTTTAACTGATTATTATCTCTCGCATACACAGAATTTGAAAATTTTTCATTTTTACGTATAACATAATTTTTGAAACTGTGTAGGTCTTTAAAGCATATGACGTAAATTATAATTGTTATTTGAAGCAGCTTGCAATAATCGAACTAATTTTTAGAATGTTGCTTACTATTTCTGTATTGTACGTATTCAATACTTTTCAAAAATGTTGATCATAAAAATAAATTAAAAAATGTTTAATTAACATAATAATAAATTTTTATATATTTTAAGACGTTTAAGCGTTGCCACATTTGCTAAAATAATTTGATAAAAAAAATCGTATTAAATTAGAATATTCTTAAATAATAATCAAATGACTTTTCATTAGGTTGAATGTATTGTATTTATTATCTATGCATTAAAATTTTACCTTGAACAGCTTATTGTTGGTCTAGGAAAATGTTAAAATTACGATTGATGCTTCTTGGACTATAGGGTAACAGTTATTAACTTTTTAATTCGTATAATATATATAAATAATTTTTACATTGATCTCTAACGAAAAAATAATCTTGGTATTGTTTTTATTGGCACTGGTCTACTTAAAAATTAAAATTGAAATGGTATACTTAAAACGTACATCCACAAACTTATAATTTGCATACAATATTGTATAATTTAAAGGTTTTTGTGTGTTGTAATATAAATTCGAGTCTTTGACAGTATAAAAAGTGTATTGCATTTATAGAATATCATTTGCTTCATTGAAAGTTTATAATCGATATAATTATATTTGAGATTAGCGATTACCCTCGACTTTGTTTGCGTGGGAACTTATAAATAAACACAAGTTTGTTTAATTGCCCCTAATTTGATCAGTTTTTTAATTTTTACCCAAAAAACTAATATATTTTCGGGATAGAAAGCAATTTAGACTACTCTCTGAAAAGTTCTCTGCTCACCAATAAAAGTTCCGTCAGAATAGGTTCAGCCGTTTTTGACATTAACCCGGTCAAGTAAATTGACAGACAAACAAAAAAAAATTTAAAAACGCGTTTGTGTTCTGGTAAGGTGCAAATAACCATATGAATTTAAGAAAAAGCCTTTCTTTCGAAATCACATACAGACCCTTCAACTTTATTTATATGTATAGATGACCCAATGCTATTATAAGGATTTCTGGTTCATATTTTGTTCAATATAATTTTTTTATACCGTAATATGTGTTAGTTATGTTTTTTTTTTATATACGGAAAAATTGAAATTTGAAAATAATTTTTTATTTATTAAATATTTAACTTTGAAAATAATGCGTTGCGCTGGAGTTTCCGTTAGATCAAGTCGTCTTTAAAGCGGACTTTAGTACGGAGCGGCCCTTCGGTTACTAGAAATTTTGATTAATAATTTAACATTACAAATCTTATGACTATTTATTAAAGTTCTTTTTATATTTTTTAGATTACAATTTTTTACTACTCAGTGGTTTCTTTAATTTTAAGGTATTCACCTGATAGATTTGTTCAAAATTTTATTTGCACTATTTATTATGGTTTTGTAAATATTAATGACTTTTCTAAATTTAAAGATGAATAACTTGTTTTCAAATTAAATTCTTAAAGCTTTTTTGTTAATGACTGCAGCTTTTATTTTATTCTCGTTGATAAATGATGTGCAAATACATAACCGGACAAGCCGAAAACGTTATTATTTGTTAATTTGTTTTTATTTACATTAATTAACATAATTATTTGTTTAATACTTTTGTTTTTTTTATATTGTACTTTTATAATTCTAATTTAATATAAATTTTTTTTGTTAAAAGCGGCTTTAATTAAATTTCTGAAAAGTATAGAACAATATAGTATTTGTCTATCTTTTACTGCTTTAGTCGACTGTAGAAGGATTATTATTATTGTTTTCCAAATCATAAACTTTGAAAAATATACAATTCTCAGCTCTTTTAAGTAGATATTAGATTTTATAAAAACTTATAAACTTTACTTCATAGAAATAAAGATTTTTGCAATTTGGGTATTATAAAAAAAATATCGAGTTCGTGCCCACATTTGAAGCGTTTGCGTCTTTCAACTAGAACTCTGATGCTTTTACCAGCTAAGCTCGACTTTTTAAGTTTTTCATGCGCTAGAAAAGAAGAGGGATCCCGTACGAAGTATGTTTAATTTACACATCTGAAAAGATGTTGTAAAAATCGTTTTCGGGAAAAGTATGTTTTGTTTAAAGCAATTCTTATTAATCACAATTTAAACTTTTTAACTTAAAGACAGCCTTTGTCGTAGCTAGGCTCACGAGCGCCCAATGCATGATATGAATTTTGCGTCACCCAAAAATTATGGAACTTGCTTATTTTTTAAGAGGAAAAATAACACATTAACTTTAGAATGTAATTTATTTAAGTTATTCATTTAAGCTTTAAAATTAAAATCACTGTGAGATATGAGAATATGTTAAAAATTTACTTTTCTAGCTTTTTTTGGGGCCAATTTGTGTAAGTGCTAAAATTCTTAATGTGCCTGTACACCACGTTGAAGGCAGCGTTCCTGGCCCCCGAGCATGCGGTCGGCCCCTAGCTAGGACACCAAGGACAGCTTAGAGCTGGTGTAGCTGCAACTTTTTTACATCTTTCTATTTCCCAAAATTTTATTTGACACATAATTTTAAAAAGATCATAATTATTTAATTGTGTGTTTTATTTAAAACAGTTTTATAATATTGAAATTGAATAATTTTTGGGTGAGCATAGGATAGGTGTAGAACTTTTTATAACAAGAGAATAAGACTATTAATTTAAAAAAAATTGTTCATTCTTTTAATATAATTGAGATTTTTACAAAATTCGTTAGGTTAAAATCTTAAAAATATATTTGATAAATTGAAGATTATGGTTTAATGCTGCAATTCATAAATTGCTTAACAATTGTGGTTTGTGAAATTAGACTTTCTTTTATTTCTTTGTTAAAGAGTAGCCCGAAAATTTTTAACTTTCAAGGTTGTGACTGTGATTTATGCTATAATCATTATCCTTATGTTTTTTTACTAAAGATTTTTGCTTCAACCTTCTCAAATTGTTAGTTTTTTAATCGATAATAAATTAGTTGTTAATGTGAAGGTCCTTCAATTTTAACTAACACCATTCTTATAAAAATTACCAACTAGTGCAGGTGGAAGTTGCAATTTTTTTTAATTGCATCCTCTTGCATTTTACTTTGTGGAAATAAACTTATGCAGCTTGAAATTTGATTAATTAACAATGCACTTTTTTTTAATCATCTGTAATTATTTTAAGTAACTATAAACCATTCCATAATAGTATTTTAATTTTGAAAAATCTAAATAATTGTACTAGTTAAAAAAGATCATTTTCAAAGTCATGATCAGCAATTTATCTAATCGCTAGTAGTAAAATTGTCAAATAATTGTTTAAATCATGATTTTGTTTCTGTCTAAAGTTATTAATTTTGAATAATAAAAATTATGCGTATAAGCAAATGGTTAAATAATAATCTTATAGGACCATGTTTCTTATTATATTTGTTAATTAATAAGAAACAAATATATTTTAGCTCGGTAAACAATGGTATATAATTTTATAATTAAGTACCTACATAATTATCATTAGTTTTTGTTATATTAATGTTTACTTACTTTGTACGTAACAATTATTAATCCATCAAATTATTTAAGTAAAAAGATTTAACATACACAATAAATTTAGAAAAATATAAGAAACTTAATGTTTAGGCCCATATAATAAAATATAATGGCCCGTTATCTATTAAAGTGGCGCAAAGAAGCATTAATAAATTATTTTAATGCATACATAATAAATAGATTAAATATAAACATTTGCATATTGATTAACTAGAACTTTAATAATTACTAAATTAACATCATGAATATCCATAAATAATTTACAAACATTCGGTTATGAAAAAAGTCAATGTTAAATTATTGTATCATTTATCTCATGTAAAATTACGGAAACTAAGCGTTTTCATTCTTTTTATTACGACCGTTTGAGGAAGTTAAAATTTGAGCAACGCACTTATTTATAAAATCAATCGCAAAATACTATTACTAAAATACTAACTTATATTGCAATATTATTACTAAAATTAGGTCAATGCTGACCACTTAAAACAGCTTATTTTAAAGTTAAGTATAATTAGCTGGTTCGAGAACGGAAAATGGGTATTTTGAAAGATAATAAATTATGCTCTTTAGAAAAAAAACGGCTACCCTTTTTTTTCAACACGAAATTCGTATGTCGCCAATTTTGTAACAGTGCCCAAAATTGTGTAAACTATTAAAGCTCTTTTAAATAATTTTGTAATATACAGCACATATTTGAGTTAAGGTTTTGAGTAGGTGCACATATTTACGAAATCTTGAATGGATTTTGATAAGTAAAAAATTAAAAATGTATCCTGTACATTATCGTAAAATAATTACCTATTGAAAAACATATGGACGTAAGCAGTGCCGGGCTAAGCCAACTCGGAGCCTGTAGCAAATACGAACAAGAGACTTTTAGTTTGCTTTAGGAATTGAAGTTTCAGATATAAAGTAAAACAGCACATTTACAAAAAAAAATTTACAATTTAATGTGGGTAAATTTAGACATAACGCTAATCATTTTCTATCTAAGGCTCCCCAAGGCGCGGGGCCCATAGTATTTGCTAATTCTTGCTGCATGTAAGTAATTAAGTACTGAAAATCTTTGACAATACACCACTTTCTCTCTCTTTTTGTTCAACTAAAGAATAAGTAAAATTATTTTTAATTAAAGACCAAGTTCTTCTATGATCATTATTTTTAATAAAATTTTAAAAATATTATTTTTAGTAAAGTTTAATTATATGTAAACGATTACAATTTGGAATTTAGAACTTTGAACATTTGTTATAATATAAAATTATTTCAATAGTAATCAATACTAATCATAAGTATGCTTCAAATATTATCATTCTAAAAATAAATACTTAATGTAAATTATATAATGATAACCAACAGACACATACCAATTCGTAATATTTAATGTAGCATAAATTTTGTAAAGAAATCCAGATAAGTATTTGTCACAAAACGGAAGCAACTGCATACTCACTTCTCAAACGAAAAACGCCGCACCGAAACTGAATTTCTTATGTTCAAATTAAATATTGTATGATAATGGTGACCCCTTATCCAACTACTAATGAAACCCCACTCAATTACAGAGGATGCTGAAGTGGGGTATACACACTTCAGGAAGACATACTTTTGTAGATTACCAACAGGTTTTAATAAATTTTTGGTATATCCGATTTCAATAGAGAAAGTGTGTTTTGTACTTGGTCCAGTTCTGTTGAAACACCAATAAGCTACTTTTGGTTAACTCATAGAATCAAATGTAGGTTGCAATAATATTTATTTTTTAATGTGGAATTCTTACTCTCATTTTTAATATTACACACGTAGTTACCAAGATAAACAATATAAGGATCTTGGGTCTAGGAATTTTTTAAAGGGCTTGGTTCATTTTTTAAATATTAAAAATTAAAGAGCTTTTTTAAAATTTTATTTGTTAATTTATGCATTTTGTTGTTTATTCAAAAATTGAGAAATGGTTTTTCCATATAATTCTTCAAAACCAAGCAATTAGTAGTTACCATAAACACTTCAACTAGATTTTAAATGATTTGTACTTACATAAATATTAACTAAAAAAGATTCCTTTGTAAATTTAATTACGTCAACTATTGCCTGAAGGTACATTTCAATCCATAAAGTACACAAATTAAGTTACTTTTTATAGTCTTAAATCCGATACCGATTGTGACACGGCGTATCTAAGTTTTTACGGTAATTGCAAATTAATTATGTACAGAGCAATTTTTTTTTCAACCAATTGCATAATTTTTGTGGCGTTCAGAAATTTAAAATTTTCTTAAATTAATGAAGCGGAAACGGATAAAAAGTGTTTTTTAATAGAACGCATTGTTCATAAATAAGTACTTATAAATATTTATTAATTTAGGTATATTTTATTATGCTCTTTTAACGTTTTTACAAATGTGGTATAAGTCGCCATCTATTTGCAAGCGGTGAAAGATCATTGAACAATAAATAATACAGAACAAGAAAACGTAAGTTCTGTAATACTTTTACTTTTCACAATATGCTAATTTAATTTAATTTTTCTTATCATTTAATCAATACAAATTATTATTTAAGATATTACTTTAAATTTATATCACTGTAATTTAAAATCAGTGTACTTTTGAGCTATTCAGATCCATCCATCAATATGCAAAAGCTTTTTTTTAATTCACTAATAAACGTTTGGATAATTACGTTAAACTTGTAGTTTAAATTTTAATTAAAAACCGTTAACTGATAATTGACTCAAAAATAAATTTGAATATTATTATTGAACAAAATAACTACAATCTTGAATTTGTTTTGTAAATTTAAAAAAAATAATTTGGCTATTTCACAACATTCAAACTAAGAAGACATAAATTTGACCTTTCAGTTTAATCGAAATAGTAGGTACTTAGCCTTATTTGTTAATTTAAACGTTGGCTCAACGAAGGATTCCATAAATCCTTGACTTTTGCAGCATTAGAAATTCTTTATTTGTAACACAAAATCTTATTTTTCAAAAACCACTCAATTAATAGTCAAATGTCTCAACGACGTTTTCAATTAAAAATTGGACAGTAAGTAATAATTTTCAATCTCAAATTAAAATATTTCTTCCATTCCACAACGGTTTAGCAATAATTAGAAATGTGTAATTTTGGAGGAGTAATGGTTAGCAGACTGGAGATAGTTTGGTAAAATTACTCAAGTGCAAATGGGAAATCGAAATAAATTGTCGCTCTAAGTGATATATAGGAAGGTCACAGTTTGAATTTAATGTGTAAGCTAAAGATTTTCCGTTTTCAGATGAACGTACTCTTATGAAGTTCGATTTAAAAAACAAAGCTTTTTAATTTAAATGCAACCTGATAAAACGAGAAAATTTCTTCATTAAGACTTTGGCATCTTTTTCCGGTTTCCCTTTTAGTTAAAATTTCCCCGAGTCTCTCGAGACAACACATAAATTCTTTTCGCCCAGATACTTGTCATCGCATTCATTCTCGCCCAGCAGTATTCGTTAATTACTGCAGATTAGAGTTAAATGCAGTGTCCAATTCGCCTCGGGTGCATATCACATGTGAAAAATCGATGTTGGCGATCCGCCTTTTCTTGATAATCCTCCGACTCATAAATATCCGTAATGTGCCCGCATGGCCGTTGGCTGTGAATGAGATAGGAGCTTCTAACTGCCACCCTTAATGTTTCTAGACCCCACTCGACGATGTTTACTTTAGAATAAGTTACGACTTGTTAGTCACCAATTTTTATACATATTTCAATTAGTTAAAAATACAATGAATCAGTTTTTTTTAATTACAGTCGAAACAGTGGAAATCCTATGAATTTCTTAGAAATCGTAAAACAAGAGATATTTTAAATTAAATTATAAATACAGTAAAACCTCTCTTAACGGACGGCTCTCTTCACCGGACACCGCTTTTTAACGGACAGCCGTCTACAACGCACAATATTGTTGCCCCACTACTGTCCGTTGAATAAAGGTTTTACTGTATATGTATAAAAAAAAACTGAGTAATATATTTAAGAAGTTTTATAAATAATTTTTAACCTTCCGTGTACTAGGTGGGATATAACTAACGTAAACAATTTTTTTTGTTAAATCGGGACGTATGGTAATAGAGCTTAAAACCGAGTGTGCACATTCGAGCTCAAAGTGGCACATTCCGATCTCGGGAAAATAAAGCGCGCCGCTTCGCGTCGCGCTTTATTTGCCTCCCTCGCTCGGAAATGTGCCACTTTTCGCTCGAATGCGCACATCCTCGTGTTTATTATATTAGTATAATTTGCCGTGCAATGCTTAAATCAAAAATTTTGATTTAATTTAGTAAATATAGATTTTATACTCGAAAAATGTATTTACCATAGCAATGAGTGGAAGGGAGCGAGAAGATACGATAATCTTGTCAATGCAAGTGAGAGGGAACGATTAAAATTATTCAATTAATTTTTCGTATAATTTATTGATCTAAATTATTGCGAATCATTTAGAAATTGCCGTGAAATTAATTTGTATTTAAATAAGGAGGCAAGAATGAAATTCTTATTACGTTTTCTTAATATTCGGTATCGTAATTGACACGCTTCATTAGAATTTAGTACTCAAGAAAGGACTCAATAGTTTATAAGTTGAAGAAAAGTTAAGTTTTTGTATTTTTATTAATAAAAGTCTATTCTAATGCATAAATAAATATGTTTTTTACTTAAGGGATTATACGCAGTTAGAAGGCCGAAAAAAGACGTTTTTTTTATAAATTTTTTTTGAAGACGTATTTTATTTTACAAAAACCAAAAGTATTGATAAATTTTAGTGTTAACATATAAGTTTATAATGGCACTAATGATTTGTAAAAATATTGATCTGGTGTGCTCCTGCAGACGATCTCCTGAAGGTCTTCCAAAAAAAAGGTGTTTGGCGGCGACCACGATTTCTCCAGCATAGTTCATCTGAAATCAAAAAACCAAAAAGATTCTTTTAGTGGATAGATAAAACTAGGTATTCATCAAAGGAATAAGATTTCGGATAATTATATCAATTTTTTTTTTAAATTTACATGGCAATTTTGATCGAAAATTCGATTTTCTTTCTTAGGAAGCCGCCATTTTGTCAAAAATTGAAATTTCGATTATTCCTTCGATCAATACCTAGTTTTATCTATCCACTAAAAGTATCTTTTTGGTTTTTTAATTTCAGATGAACTATACTGGAAAAATCCGCCGAACACCTTTTTTTTGGAAGACCTTTAGGAGATCGTCTGCAGAAGCACACCAGATCAATATTTTTGCAAATGATTAGTGCCATTATAAACTTAGATGTTGCCACTAAATTTATCAAAACTTTTGGTTTATGTAAAATAAAATACCTCTTCATAAAAAATTTATAAAAAAAAGGTCTTTTTTCGGCCTTCTAACTGCGTATAACCCCTTAAACCTATTTATTATTGGTCATTAAAATATATTTCTTATCATTGAACTGTCATAAAGTACAATTTTGTGGATTTTATTTCATTTTATTTTCAGGTTATGGCAAACCCCACCTAGTATGGCATGTAACATTTAGTCACCTAGTATGCGGAGGGTTAAGCTACATTATTCAGATTTTTCTAAAAATTAACCTAAGGCCACAATTTATGTCTCAATAACTATAAAAAATACATAGCTATTCCGGGAACTAAAAAATTAATGTGATCTAAATATATGTTGAGTTATTGGAAAAGAATATGCTCCCGAGTCAAATATTTTATTTTTGCGATAACTGCTACAGCACTAGCGTAGTGGGGGGCATGGCCCCGCGGCATACGAGAAGGGGCGGAGGTAAGCGCACATTAAAAAAAATCAAAAAATATTTCAAATTCCAAATCTCGACTATGTCCACGTTGAGGCTATCAAATTTAGCTATTTTGTCAATTGAACATAACATACATATTGATATTGATAATTGTATGAAAGATTTTGCTATGAAAAACACGCGAAAAGTACATTTTTAATAATAAAAAAATTTAATGCTGCTTTATTTGACTTTTACTAATTTTTTTGACTAATAATTAAAATAGAGGGCGGCGAATTTCGGTCAGCCCCGGGCAGCGAAAACCCACGCTACGCCACTGTGCTACAATATGATCGAAGTGTGTTTAAATTTGGCGCTCTATCAAATGATTGTTTCTTGTTACCTTAAGTTGGTAAGTTTTGCTATAACCTATATGTAAATTTGATTCATTATTGTCCGAAATTTTGATTGTTAGTTTGTATTTTTAATACGTCTATTCAACATTGTTTTTTGCTTTTTCTTTTCACAAATTAATCTTTGAAGAATAGCAAGAAGTGCTTTTAGATTATAATGGTATTTAGATACTTATTAAAAACTATATATTTTTATATGTTGAACTACTAATTAATTTATTGTTTTACTTTAGACATATTTCTTATGTCTATAGAATTTTATTTTTATTAATTTATACTTATTTTATAAATAAACACTACTGTCTAGTTTTATTTGTGGTAATCATTTACCCTTCTACCCATAAGCGATCTAAGAATTTTCAAGCATCGTATGTCAGGGGTACCAACTTTTAAAATTGTTTAATACATCGGTAACTTTAGACACACTTCGATCATCTCGATCACACTGTATAAGCTTATAGTGCGCTATAAGGTAGTTTAACCACAAATTCAATTTTCTTAGAAATTTGATAAAATTGAAATATAATATTAAGATAAGTGTCATCTATTTCACAAAAAGAATCAAATTTTTAGACCGATTCTGAAGCGAGGTATTATTAATTAAAGTGTACGTCATTAACATACAATAGGTCAAATACGTATATAAAAAATACATAGTTTCGTGTACATCTTGGAAACTTTTTTACGGTTTTTTTTAATTAATATATTGTTAAACATAAAATTAGAGAATTTTGAAACAAACATGAGTTTTTTTTCGATTGGTTAAAAAGTTAAAAATTTTTAAACAATACATGCGTTGTAGGGGATAGACATCATATCTTTACAACGCTGTATGCCTTCGTGCTTTATGTCGCAATTGATCATGATTCAAAAAGCATTTTCAAATTATTTATATTTTTAATATTTTAAATTAGTAGTAACACGGATAAAAAGCTTATATACACAAAGCATAATATATGTACAATTTATCTATAGAGCATTCGATATAAGCATTGACAGGGTTTAAAGGTGTGATTATATTAGTATGTTGCGTACTTTCTCCATCGATTGTCACAAGTAAACTACCTAAGTAAAAAAACAAGTAAAATTGCTCAAACCATTTTATTCCAATACGTAATGAATAAATACATTGTATAAGGAGCTTACAGCTCTAAACCCTTAAATATTAATTCAATTATTGTTGATATACATTAGTATTGAGCCATGCGTACGGTATAAATATCGTCCAGAAAGGCCACTAGCTATGTAACAATAGTGTTTATTATTTCACCCTTGTATAGAGGGCTCTACCTATTTGTTAGCTATTGTAGATATCACTAGCCAAAATTTGTGGCTTTGGCGGCGGTTGTTATTAATGTTAAAATTCATTGAACTCGTCTCGTCATTTTTAATTATTAAATTCCAAAACTTACTAATTACGTTTAAATCGATTTTAAACGCAATAGTTTTAATTCAACAACGGTTTCCGAAAGTAATATATATATTTTTAATCGTCGCCGAGGTAAATTTAATACTTTAATAACAACGTAGCCAAATTTTTATAATTATTGCAAACTTGTAAATATTTTTCTTTTCCTCGGATATTTACTGATCTATAAGAAATCTAATGAATAAATCTACGGTAATTCTATAAAGCTAGAATTTAATGCACCTTTATTATTATAAATATATAATTAATTGGCGGTTCTAGGCCGATCGTGTGGACTGGAGTGTATACCTCACGCTCTTTGTAAGATGTTCCCTAAGTAGTTTTTTTAAGACGAATAATCCCGCTAGAACAATGTCGGGTTCGAATATTTAGTTCTACGAACTCAACAAGAGTATATGAAAGGTACGCAAACTTGTACATATTCTTATCAAATAATATTCATATTAAATAATACTCTTATTCACGCTTGTATTGAAAATAATTTTTACTAGTATTAATTCTTAATACTATTATTAATATCAATATTATTAGTGTTTTGTAACTCATACAGTTCTACAATCTAAAAAACAAATCAGAGGGCTTCTTCATATTTATATTGCAGCATAACTAGTAGTTAATAAAGCGGTAAAATATATAATAATAAATATTGCGAAAGGACCTCGAAATTCACCATCAAAGTCAGTGACAATTAATTAAACAATTAACCTACGTTTAACTTTCCTCTATATACAAATTCAATTTACTAAGAAGTATTAACATATCGTCACTGACGTGCAGGAAATTCCTCCGTCGATTGCGGACATCGGAACGCGAGAAACGAAGACCTGATTGATAAACGCCAAACATCAGCTCGACACATCAACTGAAGTTTAACGTTTCTTCTTTTCGAATTGACGACGAATTTGTACGTAGTCAGGAGCGCGTCCTGATCAGAGACGCTAATAGCAAGGAACGTGGGATTTTTCAGGTCATTAAAAGAATCGAACGTTCCGGCCGTGCTTCTGGCTGCGTCCAGAAGTTCACGCTGGATCCAGCTTCTGCAAAGAAAAGAGATTCGTAGTTATTAAGCTATTACGAAATTATAAAGGAGACGCGGCACGATGATGTCGGGCTTTTGCATATTAAAGGATCGGGACGGTGACACATAAGGCTTCTAATAATAGTTTAGCTAAAACTATTCTTGTCGCGCTAGACTACGGGACACTATAGGTCAAGTAAGAAGAATCAACGCAGTAAATAGTTGAAAATTTTAGTTATCGTGCCCATTAGTTTTCCACTTACGTAACATTTACCAGAAAAATTAATACGGCCATTTAAATCTCTTCATGTTGAGCAATATGAAAATTTCGGAAAAAAGAACTTCACCGAAGGACCTTTTTGGAGTCGTACGAAATAAGCTTTTTTATTAGTCCAAAGAATGTAACTGTAGAATCACTTTTACAATCTGTTGCAAAATAAACCGAGTAAATTTAGATAAATTTATGGTGGTAGTAAAATAAAATCGATATTTTATTTTTTATTGAAACAACATTTGCTTTACAAATTAATAAGAATAATAAACTGCGAATGGACAAGGGCTATTTCGAGTAGACAATTTTTTATTTTGTAATATTTGACAAATATAGAAATTCTAAAATTGTAAAAGATAAAACGAAAGCTCCTAACGTCAATTATTGTGTTATCCAGACCTTTTCATGTGCAAAGATCTTTTCTATAAAAAACATATTTACATTGTCATTGTGCGTATTTTGGTAAGAAGTTGTTTAGAACGAGGCGTTTTAGATTAAGGAATATTACCGTTTGAAAATGTAAAATGTAAACGTACAATTGTGGTAAATTACATTTAACCTAATGTAACATCTCTTAACATTTTTTATAAAATGTGTTAGCTGATTTGATATTTGGTCAAATCCACAAAATAAAATTTAAAATCGTTGTTAGAACACATACTTTTAATTATTCTCTTGAGTAGTACTTAAGGATGATTGGGAGGTACAATCGGAGACAAAAATTTATGGAATTTTGATTGCACGAATATCTTTCTAAATACGGAATATACATGAACCAATTTATTGCCATAAACTCGTTTTAATTTCAAGTTCCTAAAATAACAGAAATTATTTTGCGTTTACTTAATTTGTAAATAAAATTCTTAATATCATTAGTAAATGACTTTTGGCAGTGAATATGCCTTAAATTCAAGTTTAAATAGAAAAATACATAAATTCATTTAGTTCTGAAATAAATGAATCGGATTATCTAAAGCTGCTTTAAAAAAAAGAGGTAAATATCTTTAATAATAGTGTTTATATTCTTTAATTTAATTTATAATTTTTTTCTTTATAAACAATTTGGTAAGTACTAAATATTATTTTGCTATACGATCCCCAAATCAGTACTCTACTAGTTTAGAAATTTACATATTTTTCTAGCTATTATTTCAATATTATTTTTGTACTTGAATTCACTTTATGTACGATATCCATTTAAGTACGTGTAAATTTGTTATAAATTAAAATTGGTATAACTTTTAAACGGTTTAGTAAAACTATTCCACATTTTTTAAAGAGCTTTGGGAAACTTGCTAGAACAATCTAAAATTTTTTAAATAAATTCTGACTATTTTAACGATGTTCCAAACATTCTTAAATAAGCTTTTTGGGTCTGACTTCAGTTGAAAAAATTTAAAAGATTGTAAAAACTACTATCGATAAACAATAATGGTTAGGAGTAATAAAAATTTTAAAAGTAATAAAATAAATAGATACTTTAACAGTACAACGTCTGCATGTTACGAGGATTTAGGTACATTGTAAAATTCCGAGGGGCCGTATAAAAATTAGTTTGGGTCATGCCTTGAGCCAAAAAAAGTATTGATGTGAAGGTTTATAAGTGTATATGTAAAACGTATAATGTAAAAAAGTTTAAACTTGGGCAGCAATAAAAGGCTTCAGATAGCCAAAAAAATTTTGAGTTTAGGGTTGAACGAAGTTCATAAAAATCTTAACATGCAGAGGTAGTACTGTAACTATTAATAAAATACTCTGAATTGCAATCTCAAAATATTTGGTTTTTCAAAGTGCCCCACCACAACTACTTTAAATTCATTAAATAAAACAATTTTATTAAAAAATCTAGAAAATCATTTATTTAGAGAAAACTGTAGGTGCTTTGTAGTTTATTCCAATTGTCTTTTGCAACTTTTTACATATTTCTGTTCCAGTAAATATTTAAAGTATTTCTATATGAGAAACGTAAACAACCTCATTTTTATTATTATTAATAATAATTAAATAAGCATGACGTTTACTATTATTAGGAATCTATTTCTGAAAATCGTCTTCGCTAAACCGAACAACTTAAACAACAATTTTTTAAAAATAGTTAAATATTAAATCAGAAACTTGTTTAAACATTTAAAAAATACACAAACATAATTATCATTTTTAGGATGCGAAATTTGGTCTAAATTATATTTCAGTTCTGGCGGGCTCCGGCTACAAAGATGTAATAATGCGATACAAAAGTATTGATTGGTTAGAAATCTGTAAATCACGATTATAACATCTAATAGTACGAGATCCATCAGCCAAATTAAAACTGGAACTTCCTATTTCCCAAACAAAATCAATTTGCTAACATCTTGTTCGCAAATTCGCAAACACCACAAACATCAAATCATAGTTAATTAACGAAGCCCAATTTTTATTTCTCGTTTAACTAATAGGTGCCGAAATCGACAGATCTCATGTGTAAATAACCTTCAAAAAGAATTAATAATTTAAAGTTTGGCATCTCATAATAAAAAAAAGCTATAATTCGCAGAGCTAATATTGAAAATGTTTGTTTCGAAAGAGATTTAACAAAATTTACGATACAATTATTGACTGGAAGCATATCAAAATATTAGATTTGGAAGTAGTCGGAACAACAAACAATAAAGTCGATAGTTTTGGCTCAAACCCAGTTTCCCGAGGAAGACCGTATTGAAGAATTGGCGGGAATCATAATATTTATCAAAGCACGTGGGTATTTGGCGTGTGTTAGGGATTTCCTCGTTTATTGGAGCCAAGGTTTCTCTTTTAGTGGAGCAGCACCTCGAATGTCAGCGTGCGTATCCATTGAGAACTCCAGTTGGCACAAAGAGTACCCGCACCTCGAGCCAACTGGGGTGCATCTGTTGTGTTTACATACCTAGAGCCAACCCTGGTACCTCGCCAGCATTTTATTAAACAGCTTGTTGGACCGATTCTACAAGCACGCTCCGCTTTCAGTTTGTAAGAGTTCACGCGAAATGTGCGAACGCGAGCCCAAGTCGACAAAGTTACGCGCTTTGAAATTTCGAAATTAAATAATTCTGATGAACAAATAAAATATGTGACTGTGTCTGTGGAAAAAAAATTAATTGAAAGGACGAAACGAGGATTTTTTGTTTGAGAGTTTTCTTTCGATTAAATCGGAAAATGTGGGTCAAAGAGCGCGCTTTCGAAGTTTTGATCTTCTGGTTTATTAGTAAAATATTCCGCAGTGATGCAGCCTTTACAGTAGAAAATATCTAATTATCGGTTATTTTTAGATAGGTTCCTGAAATGTATTAATAGATGTTGATTCCTACGCAGAAAATACCATTAAAAATAGGACTAATAAAGTCACCGTCGAATTTTTTTAGCAATCCCGCATCTTTGAAAGTACGAAACTCTTCTTCGAAGAAGAAATTTGGAAAATAAACAAATGCGATTACTTACAAGTATCAAGTTCGTTTCTTCTGCATTGGTGAATGTCGAGGTCCTCAAAAATAGGGATGGATTAAAACGTATCGTTGAAACACATCTTCGACATCGGCATCGTAGAGCACCCAGGAGCGACGAGCTCCTCGTGCGTACTGTCGCTGCAACGACGCCTGGCCAAGCTCCAATTCTTCCCCCCAAGCCCCACGTTATCCTATTTGCTAGTCCTTTCTGCAGTCGCGCTGTAGTATACAATATGCATTACTGTTTATGTGAACTAGGACCACGATGTAGAGGAAAACTAACTTTAATCGCTACATTAGAAGAGGACATCTCCCCAAAGTGCACGAATGCAGAATTCTAATTAGTCGGATTAGTTTTAGCAGATAAGGACGAGATGAGCTCCACATAAATATGCGAACATTACTTTTCCGACTTAAAGCTGTTCAAAAGTAAACAGAGTAAAAGTCTAGCGTTTTGTAATGCTTTAATTGTGTACTTCTATAAGTATTTATAGTCTTCCTGTTTCGTGTCTTTTATCCGCGTAAAACTTTCAAGTGTTCCTTAATCAAAAAGTGCTTGGCGCAATTTTTAAAATTCTCTAAAAACAACAAGAAGCTCTTCCTCGAAAAACTTATTTCTCAAATAAGCGATAAAAGCCATCAAGAAAATTTGATCTCCCTTTCGGAGGATTCGTTATAGAAATAGCAATCATCTTTAATATCATCTACGAGTTTGATGTTTGCAAACATCTTTGAAACGGCCCGCTTGCATACGAATAGCTGCAATTGCTGCTTTCTGCAGTTTTCCCTTCTTGGCTTTAGGTCGACTGCATTCCCTGAACAAACTGTTAGCAGCTCGTTCGATGTTTAAAATCGGCCACTAAATTTAAACAATGTTAGATTCATATAGTAAACAACATGACGCAAAACGCATCGACCGCTGCAGCATCCCTTAATCTCCCTGAAACTCCCCAAAACAATTCACCCCAATCCCGACGCGCCAGTCTGTTGTCTGCTCCATAAATGGTAATATTGCTCTATTTTATATCCAGATACAACATTAGGAATGAAATAAATTTTCTTTTATATGATGGACTAAAACTGAGAGATATCCCTTAAATGCGAAGAAGCAAGAGTGCTCAAGCGCCTAAAGAAAAAAAGTTTTAATGCATAGGGATGGATGTAGAAAATTTTCCGTTTCGTTCTTTGCTAAATATTTATTCTGCGTGGCGTTGCGGATCTTGAAATATCGTATTTGCAGACAGAAGCATTAAAGTTCGATGCAGCAGCTTTGTAATCAAAAACTTGGCGATAGCTTTAAATATTATAAATTTTATTGAATTTATTTGCATCTAATGTGTTACTACGACATAAAACTTTAATACTGATGGGTTTAAAATATTTTAATTAAATTCAACACAGTTGAAAGTCAAACAGTAAAATAAGTGGCCTTTTTTACATTTTCCAAACAGATTAATTAAATTTTTAATATTGGTCATTATTTAGTTGTAAAACGACATTTTGATTAATTTAATCCTAAAATTAATTATTTTCGTTTAAATTGAAAAACACTAATAAATAGGATGGTGGAAAAAACCCCACACAAAAGGACGCTTAAAAAAGTATAACAATATTTGTTAAAAGATTCACGTGACGTCGAACGATGTTGGGTAAATGTTATATTTAGCACGCATTCTTTGCTAAAGCAAATATAAAAATGGAATCTATATATCATAGCTGTCAGCAAAGAAAATCTTTAATTTCAAGTATACTTTTGCTAATTTCTATAGCTTTTTGGGGGTGTCAGCAAATTAATCACAGTTTACATAAAATTTTTAATATGTATTGTCGTTCTTTTTGAACATTTTTGAATTATTGCTGACACTATCGGGTTGACAAATAACTAATTTCGGTTTTTTACTTTGAAATAAAACTTAATTTTTCTTATAGGTACAAATAATGAATTTTATTCAACTGTATATGTAGCATTTATTTTCATTGACCTCATGCCATCTTTCTTGTATCTTCATGATTCCATGTGCGTAGAACTTTGGTTCCTATAAACAAAAAACTGAACCAAGTGCCAATTTCGGTTATTATCATTTTTTTAACCATTTTTGAGATTTGTATAAATTAAAATAAATAGTAATCTGCTAATGCAAGATCAGGGATATATGCTATATGGGATATCAGTTCCTAACCAAGCTCCAATAATTTTTGACGAGTTGCTAAAGATGTGTGAGGTCGAGCATTGTCATGGTAAAACATAATGTCTCTACGATTATCCAATTTTAGGCCGTTATCTTTGATTGGTACTTCGAATTTAATTAGTTATTAAGGGTAAACATCATCACGTTTGGTTTCTTGAAAGCAGCTCAAAATACACACCACGTTTATAATCCCACTAAACTGAAAGCATGATCATTTTTTAATGCAGTTCAGCTTTTGATGTGACTTGTGTTGCTTCATCAGGTTTGGATCATAATCGTTTTCAATTAATGTTATTGTAAACAATCCATTTTTTATCGCCAGTAATGATTCGTTATAAAAAAAAGATCAATTTAATTGAGTATGAGATGCATATCACAAATACTCATTCGTTGTTTTAAATAAATCTCTTTCGATTCTTGAAGAACTCAAATATCAAGCTTTTTAAGTCCAAGAGAATTTAAATAATTTTTAATTCTTGTATGTGATACATTTAACGAGTCTGCAATATCTCTCACAGTTATACGACTATCTGCTTCAACTATGGCTTTGATTTGATCATTATTAACAACATTTGGTCGATCAAAACGTTGGTTATTTTGAAGTGAAAAATTTTGAAAACGAATCCTTTTATAACCAATTCTGACACGTGTGTTCTTTTAAACAGTCATCACCATAAACTTCACATAAGTCTCTGGGAGCTTCAAAAACTTGCCTGCTCTACAGAAATAAAAGAGCAAAATATGACGAAAATCTTTGTTTTTGCACTCCATGTTAAATTTGACCCGAACTAACAAATATAAACAAAATACCAAGTAATTTGTTTTTAAAGTAAGTGGAAAATCACTAATATCATCTGCGAAACAGAAAAAAAATATAACATTGACCGAATTCATTGAAGAAAATTGTAACGCCATAAATTTGTAAAAATCAAAATTACATTTCTGCCAACCCATTATTTTTCAAATCATTTTCGATGTGTCTATAGACACAAATATCAAGTAACAATGCACCGAAAACCACCGGCTAGCAATTAGCCATCGACTACATGAAATGTGGTTAAAGTTGTTGAGTTATCGCCATTCAAAGCGCACCACCTGATGTGCATTTCCCTTAAATCGATCTAAATTATTAAAGTACAAGCTTAAGTTGCATGTGCATAAAGTTCATCTACGTACATTGAACCACAACTTATCCAACAGTGAAAATCTAAATTGTTTATTTATTTGTACGCATTCTTAAAAAGGCGTATATAAAAAATAAAGTTGCTCTTCAACAATGCCCGCGCCCAGCTCTTTCTTTACATAAAATTGCAAGCATGTCTCATTCAGCCGAATGGGGGCTTTAATATTAATGCCGTAATGTAAAAAAAGAATGCGTTTCCAACATTTCAGAAGACAGTTGCGCCCAAAGAATCCCTTAGCTTAATTTTATTAAATTGTTAGTTACGAGGATTCGGCTTCTGTAAATGAAATGCCGTCGTTCGTGCACCTCGCGCCGCGCTTAAAAAATAGTACAATATTGTCCTGATTTGTATGCAAGAGGAAGAAATTACTGAAATTAATATGCGGCTCTTCGATGCAAAAGCGACGTGACTGCGTATAATTGCATATTATTTTGTAAAGTATGCGCTTTGTTTATGTTTAAAAAGCTCAAATTTATGTTAAATAATGGAATGTTTTTTTCTTATCTACAATGCATTTAAATAGATGTTTAGCAAACATTAGAAATTTAATATTATTAGTCTAATTACCTTTCGTAAAGAATTGTTTTTATCAATAATCCAAAATGAAAAATACATGTAAGTGTAGGTACCAAAAAAAATATAATTATGATAAATAAGATTAGGATAAAAAGCATTCTAAACACTATATTGGACTCGTTATCTCGAGGAAATGAAAAACAAAAATGCAGAAAAAGCAATTTGAATATGCGCCAAAATTAAGCCGTTAAATTTATTCATAATAAAAAGACCATAAAGGATGATAATGTTAGTTAATTAACATTAAACTCTTATGCCTAAGCGAATCTTGCCTCATTAGCGAGCTTTAACTATCACATGTATACATTTTTATTTAAATATCGACAAAAATAGTTTACAAGCAGAACTTTAGTAATAACGGAATAATGGAAATTTATTTAACTATAAAATTTTTTTTCTAGGTAAAAAGATTATTTTCAACTTTATTTTAGTCAAAAATATAGAATTTTCTATAATAATACCATTACTATAATAAATATCGAATTTAATCATTGATAAATCTTTTGCGCTATATTAATACCAGCAATTAAATATTCTAATATTCTTAATAAATATATAACATATTTAAACTTGTAGAGAAATGCAAAGAACTCATCAATAGTTCACATTTGAAGGTACCAGATGCCGACACGCTTCAGTTTGAAGCTTTCACAAATCTTTCTGTTTGAAAGAAGCACACATAGGTGCCACTACATGCTTCAATATTGAATTTATTTTAAAATCATTATAAATATTTTGAATTTCTAGAACACATAAATAATAAGTGCAATGTTTACCCCTAATTATTTACAATTAACCTTTTTTTGGTTTATTTCTATTTTAAGATTATTAGTTTTAATTAAGTGCTTTATTAATTAATCCACGTTTTGTAAATAATTATTAATTATATACAGAAAGTTAATTATTTGTAACTAATTAAAATACATGAAATGTATCCTAAATAATCTTGTTAGTAGAATTTGGAACAGTTACCCAAATATGAGGGTTAGTTTAACATAAATAGAATTCCAAGAAAGTTTCTTTTTTCAACAATGCTGACTTCTATTCTTTCCGAAATCTATAGAAGCGCTTTAATGTCAAACTATGCTGGAATTTTAAAACTAGGTAGTACGTCTTTTTTTGTTGAAATAGATAGGACGCGTCCTGACAATATCCATACATCAAAGAAAAGCAACGAAAGGGTTTGCCGAAGCACAAAATAACAAAGTGATGTTTTGAGCTCTTATACCGTTCCGATGTTTTAAGTAGTAATAAAGATGCATTGTATTACCTTGATTGCTTTTATTCTAAACAATGCTATTTAACTCGAATTTACTATGTTATTAAGTTGTTTTATTTATTAATTAGTTGATGTTTGAACATTATCCTTACACCCATCAGCTTTTGTACTTCCTATTTTTTTAAATTGAACAATGCACAGATAAACTACATACTATAATGCAAAATAAAAAGTTTTATGTTATTTTTATTTTTAAGTAAACGAGAAGAAAAAAAACTAGTCGAGTTCATCAACATGCATGATAACTTTAAAAGGTATAACTTTTTATCTTTAGTATAGAATTTAAAGTGTAAATAATGAATTTCTTTTTGAATGGTTTTAATATACTGTGGTCCTTATTTAGATACCCACATTTGGGGATTTGTTGTAGAAACATGTTAAATGAAATGGAAATTTAGATTATTTTACCTTACAAAATTCACGCCCTGGTGTATTTTTTTGGGATATTATAGATCAAACCTTTTAAGGCACCTCCTTCCGATACAGCTCAGTTAACTTATACAAAAAATAAGCCCATGTTCGGGACAAGTTATGGCGTTATTTTGTTTTTATATACAGTAGACGCCGCTTAATATGATCACATGGGAACCTATATAAAGTGATTACATTAACCGACTAATAACAAAAGTGCAAGACACCAACGAAGAAGGTAAAAGATACGTTTTGAATGCTTCGAACGCGCATTTCTCCAAGACCTAACACTGAGTTCAGTTGATTTTTTTATCTGATCTTACGCTCCAATAAACGAGCTTTCAGAACCTGAAAAGTTTTTAAAGATCGGTTTACAAATAACCGAGTTATAATTTTTTAAATTGAAATTTACCAAAAATTAATTACAAGTCAGACTATACAAACTCGTTTTTCTCGAAAATTTCAAATAACACGCCTATAGTTTTTTGGGCCTAACCGAAGCCAAAAAGTCTGACAAATCCGAATTTGTATAGTTTTTAAAGATCCCTCCACATATAACGGCGCTACAATTTTTTTAACGTAAAATTTTGTGCTACAAATATGTACCTAAACTTCAACCCTTAATTACTCGAGAAATTATCAGTATGCCATATGCCGATTTTGCATATATCTTATGGAAAAATGTCTCAGGATTGCGAATGTGGATCGTTTTTAATGATAGAATCGAAAATGAGGGCGCTACAATCGTTTTTGTAAGTCAAAGTATATTTTTTCGTTTTAATTAGTTTTCTTAAAAATTTTAGTGGTTCAAGAGGGAGCAGGGAAAAATGCCTTCAGCTATGTCGGTTTGGAGTTCATAGGAACGTCTCGTAAAAATTTTAAGCAAATCCATTACCTAAAATGTTTTTTCCTCATTTTCAACAAAGGGGTTAATCCATGTTTTTTCTCGATTTTGGTCGATTTTGGGGGTTTTGAACTAGTGCCGGTTTCCAACGCGTAAAGGCTGGAAACGTTCAGAAATGAAAGGATTTGACGAAATTCACAAAGACGGTTGAGTTAAAGCATTTTGAAAATTAAAAATAATAGCAAAATTTACATTTTGAAAGCTTCGAACGCGTTTTTTTCCTATACTTAACATTGGGTCCTGTTGATTTTTTAAATGGACCTTACGCTCTGATAAACGGTCTTTCAGAAACTGAATAGTTTTTAAAGAACCGTTCACAAATAACCGAGCTATGAGTTTTCAAATTAAAAATTAAAAAAAATTTAATTACAAGTTGGACTTTTCGAACCCTTTTTTTTCGGTAATTTTAAATAGCACACTAATGGTTTTTTAGGCTTATCTAAAGCCAAAAAACCTGGCAAAGCCGAATTTGTCTAATTTTTAAAGATCCGTACATAAATATCGTCGTTATAATTTTATTAACGTTAAATTTTGCACTACAAAAATTACAAAAATAATGAAACAACTGCTTTATTGACTATTTCAGATAGGAAGATACATTTATTCCTTCTATAGTTGTAGGATAGGTACACTGTCTTAAGCCTTTTCGAATTCAATCAATGCAATATGCAATTGTGTACTACTTTTTTTCTTTTATTATCTATCATATATTATCAAGTTTGAAATGACTAAATCAGATATTTGATTACTGATAAAAATAGGGTTCTGATATTATTAATTAACAAATAAAAGATAAATAAATCATTGTAAAGAAAAATCTAGTGTGCAGCTTACTTTTTAAAGTTTTTATAATTTAAAATCACAGAATCTTTTTTTTAAGAAACAACATCTTCAATTTTTATGGCCTTCCACTCCGAATATTCTTTTCAATTTATTATTATAAAGCGTTCTTCACTTTGTGAGATATGTATCTTCGTTTTGATTATTGTAGATGTATTCAACTTTGCTCAAATTTGCTGTTAATTATTGCAAAGCAACAAAAACGTTAACTGCTAATCTTTTCTATGAGAAAGTTAATAATAAATTGCTTTATATTAGTTATCAGCTAACTAAATATATGCAGATAATTCACTAAAGTTTGAAACTTTGAAGTGTAAATTATTCTAAATAAATTAAAAGGAATATTACCTGGCTGCCAAGGAAATATAACGTTAGAAGCTGTTCCAAGGTGTAGCAATTTATATTCTATACTTCCCAAAAAGTTTTATTTCCAGAACTTTATCTTTTATAATCCTGATATGTATTTTTGAATGAATATTTTTAAACAAGCTCTAAAAATAAAGTTTCATTTTCAGAATCGATTGTAAAAATAAACTATAGGTAAGTATTTGACTAACAAATAAAAAAAAAAGTTTGATAGACACATACCTAATAAAACGTCACAAATATTTAGCCTTTAAGTAACTGAAGAAAAAAACCTTTTGATTTATAGGACATTTTCTTTCTAGAAATTATTGTTTTTTTCTCTTCTTGGAAAGCGAAACTAGAATTTTCTTTTTCTGTTTCTAAATTGTGATAACTGGGTATTTGAAATTCGCTATTATATTTTTTTTAAATTTTGATTAGTTTGCTAAGTATAGTACATAGTTGGTTAAAGTTGCTATCTTTATTATTTATAGTTTATGTAATTGGCTGTTTGTATGACATCCCGTGATAAAATGGTTTCTTGTGGAGTTTAATTAAATGTTGGCAAAATTTTAATGTTTCTCTGACTAATTAACAGTCACGCTCAAGTAGCGCTTGCTTTAATATTATTACATGTCATTTAGGATGAAGTTTCGAACAGATATCGCTGCAAATTTCGCAAAATTCTCGAAATGCGAACGCCCGAAAAAGGCGAAGGTAATAATAAATAACTAAGAACGTAGGGATGATTTAAAAATTACGCGAAAGAATGCGTAATGTAAAACTCTTCTTCGTCCCAAAGGATCAAAAGACTACGCGTGATGCATTACGTGAAGCACTTCAATATCCACTTCGATTAAATCTATTCTTCCCGCGAGATTGTGCCAGACTTTAAAATATGTAAGGGGAAGAAGTTGAAGTGCATATGAATATATCATCATTTAAAATTCCCATATGTGTTACACAGGCTCTTGCTCAATTTGACAATCATATATATTGCTGTTGTGTGTGTATATGCTTGTCTACTTTTCTCATACATCTCTTTGTGTGTGGATTTTTAAAAAGGCTCTCTCCATAATAAATATTTCGCAGCTTAAGAATCCATAAGTTATTACACCTATTTAGCTCTTCACGTAACACTCTCAAACTATCGCCTTGGCATGTGTAACTCTAATAAAGAAAGCTAATAGCCGTAAAGTTTTATGAGATAAGTTCTGTTAACAAAAATGGTAAACCATTATAATAATAAATATGCAATCTACAGGTTATTTATAATTATATTCTTTTTCTTTTTAGTGGCCTTGTTTCGATTAGGTGGTACAGTGACGTACCTAAATTATGCTATATAAAACACAAAATAAAATTTACAACAGTGCTTCTTAAACTTTGAAGGTGCTTTTACAATTTTAGTGGCTTACGGTGCTCGTCGAATAAATAACGCAGAATTAGATGAATCCTATATAATTATTTTAAGCTTGAATAGAGTTTTTTAATTATGCTAATTTAAATGTTACCTACTTTAAATCGGAGATGAGCAAAGCGTGGTCCGCGGGCTACGTGTGGCCCGACACACTTTTTCGTGGGGCTCTTGAGATCTTTACTTTGTAACTTTTCCAATATACAGGGTGACTATAAATTGGCACAGAAGTTACACGCTGCGACATTTCTCCTTCAGTGCTGAATCAAAAATCTTAATGTCAAAATGTTGTGTCGTGCTTCATACGTTTTCACAATGCTTTCAAAGTTTGGACTTGGGTCTATAAATATCCCCTACAACACATACTATTGCAGAAAAATTCCAATATTAAAAATACTGTTACAATAGTGTCTAAATATTTTAATTTAAATATTGCTGAAATATTTTCTCATTGCACTTAGTGCACCTAGTGCACAAAAGCTGACAATCAATACCGAAATTGAAGCTAAGAGAGAATTAGCAGGTATTATTTTTTTTTTAAATTAAATTGTCAAAAGTTTTCCATAAATGTATAGGTAATAAGTTACCATTTGGTTCATAAATAATATTTCCACATAAAGATAGACTTAACATTCGCGAATTCGATATTCGCGAGGTTATTCTGGAACGTAACCCTCGCGAATGTTGAGGGATTACTGTATTTACAAAAAGGCTGCCTTATAGAAGTATTACACTATATTTTCCTTAACTAGCTCTTTAAAAAGTTGAATCATATGTGATGTTTTTATTACAATATGTGACATGTGTTTTTAATTAAAATTAAAGATTTTGTGCAAATCTAATATTTTTTAAATTAATTTTATTAAACGCCATAGCAAGTTCTGTTATGCTTACCCGACTATGGCCTTTGTACTTCTGAAACCCTTACTTAAGCTACGTCTCTGAGCTTTGCTGTTCTGATTCTTATCCAACGTTTGTGTTTAGAATACATTATTTGATTTGTTTCACAATCAATCTTATTTCACTCTACCTACTAAAATATTAATTCTAGATTTTGATAACGTTGCTACCATAATATAAATATTTCAGTAGGTGTATTGACATTATGCTTTTTAGGAGACAATTCCTTGTCCACTTCCAAGTTATGTAATCCTACATTTGTTTTATCTATTTTATTTTGCTTAAGAACAACATTAATTTTTTCTTTGAGAATACCTCAAACTTCATACTTAGTAAGCGAAATGATATTTGTAGCGTTTAGAAATATTGTTTTTGAAATATTTTGGTAATTTTTTATACACGTTTTTTGTATCAAATCCATTTTCTGGTATACTGAAAAAGCTTTGCTAATGGCATGAAAAATTACTGCATAAATTATAACTTTATCCTAAATCTCCAACGATTCAATATTTAATATTAATACCTTAATGGTCTATAAAATGAACAACTGGTAATACACAAAAGCTTTGTATTACTACGAGGATAACGGTTAAATAAATGTAAATATAACTTTTAAAATTATAGTTGTCTAAAAAGTATAGGGTTGGAGCTTATACCACAAATTAAGTTCAAGGTTTAAAAATCGGCTTTCTGTTAAGTTGTTGATGTAAAGTCAAATTCAATATCAACTATTGTTTCTAAGTGTAAAATTGAATACAGAAAAATGCATAAGTCATGTTTCCCAATACTGTTTTCTATAGCTTTTTACACATATATTTAAAGTGGATTTTAAAGAATTGATCGATTTTAGTTATAAAACTATTCAAAAACATTAGGTATAATTTTTTTGGTTTAACAGTTGAGTTAATTTTTTACATAAAAATATTTTTTTTTTGTTAATTAGAAGAAAATCAGTTTAAGCAAAGCTTGTTTGGGATTCACAGGTGTGGTTGACATTTTTGTGGCTTCAAGGCAATAGACATTTCACATTATAAGTTAAATCAGAACTGCCCTTTAAAAAATATTTACGAAAAACATTATTTTTCTATAAGAGTCCATAAAACTGTTTTTTTTTTAACTTTTGTGAGTTTTTTAACATAAACTCATATCTTAATAGTTGCTTATTAGTAAAATTTTAGCCATTTCAGTTTTTAACTTTTTTTTTATTAATAGTTAAATTCTTTATAAAAAATTTTAGGAATTAAAATAGATTTTATTCAACATTAATGTTTCTTATCGTTCCAGAGGTTAATTATTAAAAATATATTAGGCAATTTTCTTTATCACGTATATAAATATAGATAATTCTGAATTTATTAGGTTTTTAATATTATTTTTCAATTCCATTAACAGTTTCATTCGAAATGATTTTTTAATTAAGGCATGCAGTCGACAAAGTTTTACTTTAAGATTATCAGTTTTATTACTTGGAATGTTCAAATAATCTAAGAAATGAGCTATTATGTCTGGAAGTGTTACCATTATTATCACTTAATATAATACGAGTCGGAATGCTGCGTTTTGGACGAGATTTTTAAATAATTTAAAGTTTTTAATCGATCTATAACAAGACCCTAAGAATTTTAATAAAACTACTTTTGTATCTTTTTTAACGTTAATTACGTTCAATACGAAAAAAGAACGATTAAAAACTATTTTCTTTTTTTTTGGGTGACTTCTATTCGTGAGAAGGACGTGCATAGCTTTATAAAAATACACTGAAGACTAAAGGATACGCTTCGAAAACGTTTGCTTTCACAGTACAGCTCATTTAACAGTAAGTCTAAGACTTACACAAGTAATTTTTTCACAGTAATAAATTGTTTCTTAGGGATTGCCTTAAAATATATAATGATTATACGGGGAATGACAAAAACATGAAATATTAGAATGCGACAAAGCTAGGCGGAGACTTGGCAGTATGTCTGAAGTTACAATTTGTTTCTCGAGCTGAAGACAGCTTCTATGATTTAAAAGCTCTGGGTTCTGATTCTCGAAAATATTTTACAATTTTAATTATGATTTAAAACTGCTCTTTAATATGTTTTTTTCTTTTAACTTTTTTTCGCGTGCAGCTCTAATGCGTTTTATTTTAATTCTCCCAAACTGGAACCAATAAAATCTTAAATTTTGTTTTATATTACCAGAAATACTCTGTTTATAATAACTTTAATTTAAAATAACAATATGAATTCTAATAAATAATAACTGCATTTAATCTAATGTAGTATTCGTTATTAGGTACATTTGCATTGTCTATATTTGTTTTTCTCTCTAAGACGACGACCTCCATAAAAAAAAACCATTTGAGCAAGAAAAGATGCTGGTCGTGTTAGAGAAGTTGAACTGTAATATTTTTTAGAAAAATTAACGCCACAACTTTTTTCCATTAAAAAAATTTGAATTAAAGTTTTTAATTTGAAAGAGAATTTATTAATATGTATAAACAAATTCATTAAATGCGGGATATGTGCACATTTGAGCGAGAAGTGGCACATTTCCGAGCGAGGGAAGCAAATGAAGCACGACGCGGTTCATTTTCCCGATATCGGAATGTGTCACTTTGAGCTCGAATGTGCACACTCAATTTTAAGCATGATTTATAATAATTTAGATCAATAAATTAGACGCAAAATCAGTTGAATAATTTTAATCGTTTCCTCTCACTCCCATTAACATGATTGTCGTATCTTTTCGCTCCCTTGCACTCATTGATATGGTAAATATGTTTTTTGATTATAAAACCGATATTTACTACACTAAATTTAAATTTACGATTTGTAAGAGGAAATAATAAAGGGGACAAATTCTGTGAACGTGGGGTATGTGCACATTCGAGCGAAAAGTGGCACATTTCCGAGCGAGGGAAGCAAATAAAGTGCGACGCGAAGCGGCGCGCTTTATTTTCCCGAGATTGGAATGTGCCACTTTGAGCTCGAATGTGCACACTCGGTTTTAAGCGACCACCTCTACAAAAGACCAATTTGAACAAGAAACAACGGTAGTCGTGTTAGAGAGATTTTACTGTATATACATAAAAATTGTGCCCTTATAAGTCAAAATTGTAGTCGTAAAATTTTTTGAATATCAAAATGCAATTTACGCTTAATACTTATTAACTCGGAATTTTTTGTATTTTTTTTTTAAATGTGATTATCTATGTTTCGCTGTATGTATTAATAGTACCGCATAGAGAAAAAATATTTTACTCGAGTTGGATACTCTAATTAATACCCGGAAAAGTTTTCTTCGTCATACGACTTAACGATGTTCGAGTTATTGAGGTTCTACTGTATGTTAGAATCAGTTAAATTAAATTTGTAGGTTAACTTGTAAAATCTATTATTCTAAAAAACAATTTTGCGCAATTTAAAAAAATATATAATTCGTATCTCTAAGAATCTTTTGATCGTTGTGATACACTTTTTAATTTTCAAAAAAAAAGATCGTTAGAATTGTAATTACAAAGACAACTGTTGAAAATCGTAAGTTAAACGTGCATTGCAAACATAATAAGCAGTTTTGTTTCAATCAAATTGTAATCGTATTTTCCGATATAAATTGTTGGCTATAGTTCTGTGTACAAACAGACCCAAATACCATGAACGATTAAATAGTTGAATATACGACTAATTAACTGTAATTAAACAGATTTGATAGTAGTAGTAGTATCAACGGAAATCAAACAAAAATGTTTGTAATATAAATGCTACATTAAACTGGCAAGCAATTAAAGCACAAAACTTGGCTTTAATAAAGGGAAGGCACAAAGAAATATAGCGGCAGATTCAATTTTTTTTTATTTGGTGCGGTCGACGAATTTCGAAGGTGTTGTCTTCTGAGTGATTACCAGAAAACGTTCAAATATACTCTGTTTATTAAATTTAATGAACTTTATTACCTCGATTTTCGTTTTCCCCTTTTCACATTAATTCTATATTTCTTCATTTTCACGGTTCCATCTTAAACCCTTATTTCTTCCTTAAATTACAAAATCCAATATATTTTCATGAGGTTTACCCCTTGAACAATTTCCTGTCTTTGTGTTTTTATTTGAAATATTTTAAATTTATATGAAAATCTAATCAAACTACTTTGTACATTCATAATATGTTATAATAATGTGTGCACGGAACTAATCAATTATATTAACTTGAATTTTGTAAAAGATAAAAAAATTATAAAAATCAATAACTCGACCGTGTGTACAATGAACAAGGTTAAAAATTGATTTCTTTTGAGGGTTGATGGTAGAAATAACAGTATATTGCTTTGTATAACAAATTTCTTTGAAGAAAAGTTAGAAGTAACTGTGCAAGTACAGTGGCGTATCAAAATTAATACATGTTACTTATTACGCAAAAAACGAGTGAGCTTCACCCAAATAAGCTCAGGGAAGAAGTGAAACTTGTTTAATAATTCTTGCTGATCTAAATGATTATATTCTCACATGTGAATGTAGTTTGCTACAGCTGATATACTAGCGTCGACAAATTTCCACGCATGCTCCAAACACTACACACGTAGGCGATAATAATGGTATTGAATACTCGCTATATTATAGGTATATGGCCCGGCATGCCCAGCTCTTCAACTCTTCCCACTCTTTCAAAATATTGGGCTTGCTGTTAAAACATTCTCCTTCTTATTTCATTCTGGCATTTACTTTATATTCTCCCTCTCATGGTATATTCTTTTTTTGACACAAAATTTTAGATTTGCCATCGCAAATCAATTTCACTTCAATAACATTTCATTTTAGTCAGGTTATGTACGAAAACGGTTAAAAGAAATTATTTTGTTTCTGCGTTAGACAGTTTTCCGGATTAAAGTATAATTTTACATAAGACATAGCTTCGTTCCGAAATTGTTTTTCCGTTTGTCCAAGTTTCTGGGATATAGAGGATCCAGTTTAAGCAAGGTTTTAATACCAAAAATAGTTTTCTGTTTTCATTAAGTGGCTGATGATAGTTTAAGACTTCGAATTAACACCTGACAAAATACATTTATGTTAGTAACAGACTTGAGTGTTATCCAACGTTTTCATCTTGGAATATTAAGTTGTTATTTGATAAATTTTTTAGAACGAATCGATGAATTACTAAACAAAAGTTCTACACCAAATTCTCTTGGCCTAAAACGTGCTGTATGTTTTAAGAATGCTGTTTTAATACATCAATTTTTTAAAAATAATTATTTCACAATTGAATTAGTTTTACAAGCTAGTTTCATCTGTGAATTTCGAGGAGTGGGATGTATTACAATTTATTGGATTTTAAAATGTTTATCTACAAGTATTTCACAAAAGTACTGCTAAGAACAAAGAATTTGATATTGTAATTTTAACTGGGTTTGCCTCCGTTAACTATGCCAACAATTCGTGCAATCTTTTACAATTCAAAAATGAATCCTCCACCAAATATTAAAGTATGACTTTTAGATTTATTATAATACGAGCAATAATAATTAGTTAAAAAATGACACCAAAATTTGTGTGAGAAATGTACAAGTATAAAAGTTGGGAAAATATGTTTTGTTAATGCTCTGCGGCTACATTCCTAAAATATTTACTACACTTTAAGATATAATTCTTTAAACATTGTCATATACACAACGTCAAACATTTGTTTAAAGAAGTCCCGCTGTTATTTTAATAGATTTAAGAATAATTTACATAATAAAACTCATTCGAACTACACGCTTGGATATAAAAATTATTCTAATTAATTGTTTACGTTTAAAAAACATATTTCGCTATAATTAAAAAATAGAACAATACGCTATAAACTACACATCGATTTAAGTGGCCATACAAATGCCTTTCATTTCAATTTTTCTTAAATACAGTCGAACCTCGATAAGTGGAAGTCGAAGGAAAACAAAAAATAATTTGAGTTATCAAAAAAAGTTGAGTTAAATACTTTTCTGTGTATATATCATATCTATATTTAACATCCTTTATACAAAATAATCAAAATTTGTAAACAATTATTAACATTATTTATTCTTACTAAGTATTTAGGTAATATAGTTATTTACATCTTATTTATTGTTAGTTTGAAAGTAATCTAAATTTGTCTTTTGCTTCATTGATCCAAAATGTTGAGTTTCTACAAATTTTTCCAATGATCTCCCGAAATCAGAATATTTTTACTATGTGTATACCAAAACCATTCAATCATAGCTTTCCCTAAGTTGATAAAAGGACACTCCTTTAGCCTTTTTTTAATTTTCGATTACGCTCCTTGTTGATCGATAGAAAAATTTAAAAAAAGTATTTAATTTTTTTAGATTTTCTGTTACACACTGTTATAAACTATAAACAACAAAAAATACATTTGATCGTACTCCTGCTCGATGAATAACGACCAGAACGAAAACAAAAAGGCAAAATTAGACCCTTTTCTTGTAAAAGAAATGGTAAAACCATCTTATATTTCATAACTGTTGAGAAAGCATTTAAACATAAATTATTATTTAAAACCAATTGAAGTGCCTAAGTCAAAACATCAACATTCAACTTTTTCATCCTATTTTACAATAGCCATTTTGACCAACAATAACACCGAACAAACGCGTTCTTTAATCCTACCAGGTATTGTACTTTTATGAAAAGTTGTAAAATTTAATTTCGAGTTATCGAAATATTTACTAATGGAACCTTGAATATAGAGAATTCTAAAACGCTTTGACTTATCCAAAAATTCGAGCTATTGATATAAAAATATTAACGTTGAAATAGGCAAGTCCTAGGGAAACAGGTTCGAGTTCGAGTTATCAAAAATTCGACTTATCGAGGTTCCATTTATGGAGGTTCGAGTTATAAAGGTTCGACTGTAAATATAAGGCTACTACTCTATTGATAATAACTTTGATTTAATAACAATATAATTCTGATAAATAATAACTGCATTTAATCTAATATAGCCTTCATTATTACATTTGCATTGACTATCTTTGTCTTTCTCTCTAAGACGACCACCTCTACAAAAGAGCAAGAACCAACGCTGGACGTGTTAGAAAGGTTTTATTGTATTCGTATATACTTTAAAGAACTAAAACATATTTTTGCAACTGTTTCAAGTACACTCGTTTCTATTTATCAAAATCAAGCTTTTAAAGCATTTATTTCTGAATGGCATTTATTTGAGTCTCACATAAACATATAATTGATATCTAAGCTATCTTTTTTCCGCATTTAAATAACATGTATAGGGCTTTCTATAAAATCTACAACAGTTTATAGAATTTACGCCTAAGTAAGTGGCTCTTCTACATGAGTCTCTTGAGAAGACTATCAAAAACGGATCACTACAACACAAATGCTTGTACTACACGCATTTCCTATGGGATTTCTTTACTGAATATATTAGAGAAATATTTTCAATAATTTAGTGAATTTCTTTTTCTTTCTAGAATTAATCTAAGATCATTGGAAGCGAGGCATCCCAAAGGGTACTTATCTTTATTTAGTTGGAATTAAAAAAAAATATATATTAATTTTGTCAACAGATTATAAACTGAAGCAAAGGCTTTGGTTTTTCTTATATCGAAAAGTGCTTTCTCGTTAGCTAAACGAATCCGATTTGAAGGCGATTGTATTAATTGAAGTTATATTAATACAATTTCACACTTTGATACATTTTGAAAAGCAGCTGCAGCGACATTCCCCCGAGTATTAGGACCGAATTAGTTTTACGTGATGAGCTGGTTTGACTGCTATTTCGGTGTGTTTTAAAAAGTTTCTGCGAGTTTAATGAGCCAGACCTATCGAGAATTATTTCAACAATGTCGCTGACAGTTCAAAGGACAGTACAATTGATGACATGGTTTCATTAGACAATTTCAGCTACCGCGCTCGATTGTACCAGTTTTTATGACCATAATTATAGTATTCCAACGTTCTCGAATTTATATTTGTAACCTAACGTAAGCTCCTCGGTGCCTTTTTTTATTTCGCTGCTAATGTTAGCCCATAAAAATAACTTCATCTTCGATTCGATTTTTTGTATTCGTTTTTTTTTGCTATAGCGAATAATTACTTAAGAAATTTGTTTGATCGTATTTATTTTTAAAAGACCCATGCGTTTACAATGTACGCGCGTTAGAAGTTATACTTCTTTGTTGTTACTAAATTAAATATAGCCATGTGTTATGTTGCTTACCTTACGTTTTTGTATAGGTAGACCAGTGGTTGGCAACCTTTTGGCAAGCTAGGGCCGCATATTGTCAAAATGAGATAAAGGTGGGTCCCTTTGTTTAATAATTTTGTAATAGGTATCCAGTTATCTATCTATAGCTGAGCTAGACTAATGGTATAAAACTAGAAAGAATTTTTTTTTCGCTATAATACCCGTGTCATCCAACGAACTATCTTAAACAGTAAGTAAGTATACATATCTTATGTAGCAAAAATAGTTTAAGGATGTACGATCACGAAAGTCATTTTGCTCAAAATGCTTGATTTTTATTTTATATGTAGTTTAAATATGTAAACAAATTCTCAAAATTCGAAGAGGATTAACCCACTATTTAAAGAAATAATTGATTTGAAAAGTAAGCATATTTAACATTAGTTTTATGGCAAAGTGACGGATAGACGACATATTTTCATAATTTTCACCCAAATTCGTCCCAGAATATGAAAATAAAACTATCTAATTAAAAGTTAAGACTTTCATAAAGATATTAAAAAACTAAAAAAACGTACTAAACCGACTAAATTAAGAGATATTTACAAAAATTAGCTTACTTTTGTTAGCTCTTAAGCTAAATGGCAACACTACAGACCATTAGAGCAAAGTAAGTGTCAAAAATACTAACCTAATTTTAGGAATTCTGGTAAATTTTCATCCCGATAGATATTTTTCTATTTCATTTCACTTTCCATAATTTTATATTCGCACGTGTTATACTCAACGTTTATTTTGAATTTACTGATAAGATTGCCTTAATAATCATAATAATCACAGTGTTGCCATACGCAATGCTGCGCCCACTTGATCTACGTAACCTTTTTGCCGCGCGCTCGGAGCGGTCCATCCCCACCAAGTACCCTGCTCGTACATCCTTAAATAGTTTACGTTCTTAAAATTTTTTACAATTTCAAATTTTATAAACGGTGTAAAAGCGAAATCGTGTAAATCGAGGGATAGATGTAGTGTTTCATGTAAATTTTGGTTGAAACTTGAGAATACAATTTGGTCTCGGGAAAATATGCATTTTTCGCTCGAATATATACGTAAATCGTTTTATTTGAGTACAGTAAAACCTCGATATAACGGACTAATTGGAAGGAGGTTGTTGTCTGTTAAAGCCGAAAGCCCGTTATATAAAAATAGGTTTATACTAATATACTATCGTTCCAACTAGTTGCAAATTACGACAGGACGGCAATATGTCTCAAATTGTAGTGATAAACGTATGACGTAATTATCATGGCCGCCAAAAATTGTTTACATGAGGCAACACTTGAATTTAAGCATGTATAATATTAACAGGACGTTTTTAATTTTTTTACATTTGACCGGATTTTTTGTCCGTTATATCCAAAGTCCGTTAAATAGAGGTCCGTTATATCGAGGTTTTACTGTACAGTACTCTTGTTTTGAAATCCAAAAATTAATGTAAACAAATATGTACCATAAATACGAGGATGTGCACATTCGAGCGAAAAGTGGCACATTTCCGAGCGAGGGAAGCAAATGAAGCGCGACGCGGAGCGGCGCGCTTTATTTTCCCGAGATCAGAATGTGCCACTTTGAGCTCGAATGTGCACACTCGGCTTGAAGCACAATTTACAATAATTAACTTTAAAAAGGATCGTACCTATATGTTCATAAAATTCATTAGTAATGAAAAATCTTACTAGACCTATCGAAGCAATTTTGATCATTCTATCTCTCTTGTACTTATGAGATTTTTGTATTTTTTCGCTTTCTCCTACTCATTGTAATAATACAAAAACTTTCATAAATGTATTTTTAAATTATTCTTTCTCACTTGTTGACATATGATATCGTATCTTTTCATTCGCTCCCACTCATTGCAAAATTTAAAAAAACTTTATCTTGTATATTTTGAACTAAATTCAATAAATACGAAGATGTGCACATTCGAGCAAAAAGTGGCACATTTACGAGCGAGGGAGGCAAATGAAGCGCGACGCGGAGCGGCGCGCTTCATTTTCTCGAAATCGGAATGTGCCACTTTGAGCTCGAATTTGCACACTCAGTTTTAAGCATGATTCACAAGAATTAATTTACTTTCTTAGATGGCTAACGTTATACTATTAAGTTATAGTTAGCTCGGCGCGCGCAATCTTCGTTACTTGCTAAAATTTTACTCCCAAAGCGCCAAAAGAAGTATAACTTTAAAAATAAAAAATCGGGTGCCACAATTAGTCAAACACGTTTAGAATTGTTTTGTAATGTAAATTGACCATTATCTAATGATGTTAAATTCTAATGGTTTCCTATGAAAGGTAAGGTTCATAACGCTTCTCAACAGCAAGATGTCTTGTTTGTCCTAATGTCTTCATTAAATTTAAAAGCTAATATTATGGCTGTAATAAATAACGCAATTTTAGAATTATGTTTTTATGATAAATCATCTTTTTTCTAATTTCAATCAAAACAGTGCCTACTTTATAATCAATATTTTTCAGATTAACATTTTATATGATTTAAGACATAATTTATACTTTCTGGACGGAAAGAAAATAGTAGGATAAATATGTAGATTTTAACAAATTAAGTCCTGAATATTCAACCTTGATTAAATTCTAAGACGAAATTACTTGATGTAGAAATGATTGTTGCGTTTAGTAAATGTAAATTAATGAACGAGCAAAAAAGCAACCCTTTTCATACTGAGTTGGTATTTAAAAATATTGTGACGTTGCATTTTTATAATGGTTTTTAAAGACCTTTCACGCACAGATAATTATTGAATTGTGGTCTGGAACTGATTTCACGATAAAATGGTAGGTACCCATTATAATATTTAAATTTTTAAACTTAATTTTAAAATTACTGTAAAAAAATTATCGTTTTTTTTAAATTTATAAAAACGAGTTAATCATTAATAATGATAACACAAGTATACCAGGTCTATTCAGAAAATAACCGAAAATTTTAATTTAAGCACCAACGGGGATATTTAGTCATATGCGGTTTTCAGCACTGCCTTGAGCATAACCTCCTTTTTTACCGCGTTTTTGGATTGTTGACCCTCGTTTAATTTTCGTGATATTGTTATTTAAGTGCAACGCATTTAAGTGCTAGTGGCGTTTAGTAAAATGTGCGATTATCTGGAGCAACGTAAAATGTTTTCCGAAAACGTTTCAATTTTGGAAAAAATTTGCTAAAAGAGATCAGAGTTGTGGCGACACAATTCATGATTCTTGCACCACGACAATATGTTCGCACACTTAGCTGTCAATTCGTCAGATTTGGGCCAAAAATCAGATGACTGTCTTCTCGCAGCCTCCATACTCGTCAGACCTTGCTCGTTGCGATTTTTTCTTATTTGCAAAATTTCAATCAGTGTTAAAAAGACGCAGTTTTCAGAGTACTGATGATATCAAACCAAATTCAACACAGACTTTAGAATTTATATCAAATGAAGCTACCCAGGAATGCTTTGCGAAATGAAAACACCGCTGGAAAAAGTGTGTCGATAGCGAAGGGCAGTACTTTGAAAGAGAAAAGGTCCAATAATCTGTACAATAAATAATAGTTTAAAAAAAGTCTGCCAACATACGAAATCTCAAAAAACAAGGCCAATCTCGAAAAACTTGACAACGGAGTGAAATCCAATGCACCTAATAAGGTTAAGAAACATACTTGTCTTCATGGGTCCAAAAATTTACCTGAGTTTGTAAATCTATATTATTAATAATAAATATAAATTATTTAAAATGTAGTTTCGGTGCTACAAAAGAGGCACTTATTTAAGTTTTTCTAGCTACCGGTTGCAACTAGTTTTTGTCTATCATTTCGCCGCAATTTGTCTGTTGTACCTAGCCTGACCCAAAAGAATTAAAATAAGGGATTATCCTCGGCCGTAATTTGCTATCGTCCCACCCCAAAAACATGCTAGGAGAACCGCTGTTGCAGCCCCTAAACCCATGTCTTAATCCAGGACTGTTTTGAATCTTTATTATATGAGAAAAGCTTATACTTTACGGGGGATCTTTGACATTGAGATGCTGCATATTTTCAAAGGTCTAGTACTTAAGATTGGAATAATTAAATAAACGTTATTTTAAAAAAATAAAGTTGTTTTTTAAGATTACTTAATATACTTTCATTTTTTAAAAATGCTTATCGTTATTATAATTAGTAATAAATATGACAGCATTATCAGTGATATTTCTGTGTCTATAAATCAGTGGTCGACTATCTTTTATGGTTAATGTTGCACCAAATGCTAGAAAGCTTTAATGTCGGGGGGTTTTTAACTAAGCATCGGTAGCTATTATTATTTTTTGTCGGCTCTTTTCCATATATAAATTTAAAAGTTCTTACACGCCAGTCACTAACCGATAGAGAACTAGACATCTTAATCGCTTTAAACTCAAGCGAAGCCCTTAAAATAGAGTCATTTGTGATAAGAAGAGCGGTAAAGTACTCAATTTCGTTTTATGTTTCACTATAAAGCATACACATGCATTTGCTTAATGTATCAACTGTGTTTATGGCCGTTTTACATGTAGTGCGTTACTAATATTAGAAAAAGCATTACACGTATTAATCAAGCGCATAACTAGGATGGGATGGGGTAGGCTTTAGTTCGCCCAATTACGAGTTGAAGGATTTCACTGTACTTACTTAATTAAAAAATTCTTCTGTGACGTTCCATTTAAAACACTCGACAAAAATTAACGAAAACATACTGTTATATATTTTTTTAAATGTTTTTCTTTAAACTGAAACGAAAGTTTTAACTATAAAATTAATAGTATTAGTGTTGGTTTTGGAATATATATTTTTTAACTATTAAAGTACTGGAAGGTAATAAGGCCCATTTAATGTTAAATATTTTTTATTAAATTAACTAAAACAACTCATAACATAATATGAATTCTAAGTGATTTTTACATATTTTTTTCTGAAAATAATGTATATTTAAAAACAAGAAAACTGAAAACACATTTTTAAAAAGCAAAAACATATACACTGGTGTTTGGGCCTTATTAAACAAACAGGCAGATAATAAGGCCCGCCTTAAAATACAATGGCAGATATTAAGTCCCGAATAAAGTATTCAATTCAGGGGTAGCAACTTTGGCATATAAAAGGTGCTTGTTCATCTTTCGTTAGTCCAACGTATTCTTCATGTACCCAAGTGTTACATAACGTACAAGATCTCATATCAGACACAAAATCATGTTTGCAGACGAAACACATCCAAGATTGTTTTAAGGAGCCAGCAATATTGTATTTTTACGTAACCCTGATTTTGATTGTAAGTCACGACCCTCAAGAATTTGCTGTTTATTAAAATATTAAGGCCCGGGCCTTATTACCTGAGTAGTATATTTTTCCTTTTTTAAGATTATCTTTTTTTCTGATTAAATAAATCAAGTCAACTAAAGAAGAAGTCAAACAAGAAAAACTCAAAGAAGAAGCTTGCCTTTTTTTATATAAGTTTGCTTCTCTTAAACATTCACACGATAGCACTAATTGAAAGTTAATTTGGCTGAGATACATTTATAAATGGCATATAATATTGAGATAGATTCACTAAATCGAGGTTTCCCGCGTTAATTGAAACCCAGAAAATTTTCCAACCCAGAGGTGATGTGTTTTAGATGTTTCTCGCTCGCCGATGGCAGTACATAAGCGATTTCAATTATAGTTTTTATTCAATGGCTTCTGGGCTTTATTACCTGGTGGGCCTTATTACCCTCTGGTACTTTATTCATATTTATATTATTAAAAGTTAACAGGAATTGGACTGTCAATAAAATCAACTCTTGTTAAATATGCAACGTTTCGTTTCTTTATTTAAACTTATTTAAGCAACTTGAAATTAACAATTTGAAATACAGTCGAACTTCTATAAGTCGAACGTCGATAAGCCGAATTTTTCTCAAACTCGAACCTGTTTCACTACGACTTGCCTATTTCAACCTTAATATTTTTATATCGATAACTCGAATTTTTGATAACTCGAATTCTTTTTAGCTTCCCTTCAGCCTCGACTTATCGAAGTTCAACTGTAAACAATTTTGTACAACAATAACAATAAATACAAGTATTTAGAAATAAAAGTTATAAAATTTATAAAAAATTATGTTAAACATCAAAATTGTTAATTTTCAGTTGCTTAAATAAGCTTCAATAAAGAAACGAAACGTTGCATATTTAACAAGAGTTGATTTTATTGATAGTGCAAATGCTGTTAACTTTAATATTAATATTAAAAAATATTGGACGTTAACATTATGATTAATTTATATTTATGTTTTTATAACTAAGCAATATCTTTTTTTATTTATTTTTTAATTTTTTTTTATTTGCAAAACGCTGTAATATACAGTAAACAAATTAAAGGTTTGTGACAAATTCAAAAAATAATACATAACAACGTTGCCAAATGTATGTTTGTTTTCAATAGTTCTTGAAAGCATAAAAAGCATTATACAACATTTTAAATTGGAGTTTCCGATTTAGAACTGGACGAAAGATGTCTCTGCGTGTAACTTTTACACCAATTTATACACATCGTGTATAATATTTGTTATTGTAAGTGCTTAAGTATATTATTCTAGTTACAACTTTCAATATAAGAAAATTAATAAAACTCAATAAAAAAAATATTGACGGCTGTTTGCTCCCCTTCGTGGACTTCCATGAATATCAGATTCATCTACCATTTTTATTGTCAAATATGAGGAAAAAGCAAATTAAGCTTTCAAAAATGAATAATAATTTTGATACCTGTATCGCGCGAGAAATGGAGTTCGAAAATTTCGGCATATGAAAAAATATTTCAATAAATCTACAGCACTCGATGTTGCTTTTCATTTATATGTATGGCTGTCATAGCACCGTTTTGTGTTCGACTTGGCGGAGTACGCTTGGATAAACCCTTTATACCCTACACCGCCATCACATCGCGCTAGGCACCACCTTTTGTTGTGTCCCCCAATATTATTTTGCTGTCACATCAAACCTACCTGATTTATTTTCCGAACAATGCCTAGTATTAATTCCAGGTTTCCTATGAATATGCTATTGAAAATCTTCAAATTTTTATTTACAGTTCTTTTATGTTTCAATTATAGCGATGTTTGTATAAATATTATTTTTATCTTGATGTTTTGCTTAGATATCGATAGAAATCTTCACTGAAGAATTGCACTTTCCATTTCTACTATACAATTTCTTATTAAAGTTAACTTTATTCCTACCTGAATTATACAACAAAAACAACTTTTTTGAGATTCTATAACGAGAACATTACATTATAGCTTTTAGTTACTTTTTCTGTTAAATTTCCTTTAAGAGTCATCTTCATGCATTTCAATTACCTGCAACTGAAGCATTGTTTATTTTTCCCGGCAGAAGAGTCCGTTTAATATTTCTCAAGGGATTCGGTTATACCCAAAGAAATTATAAAGCTCAGTTTCTGAAATTCTTTAAAAGTGCGCAGTGACATGGAGGGTGAATTTTAATAGAGGTGCTGGACCGTATCGAGAATTTTATTTAGCGTAAAATGTAACTAATCCGTCCCAGATGATTAAATTTCTCGTTTAGAAAGTTAGGGCAAGCTTTTCAGGATTAAGTCGATACATTTTGGTGATCTAGGATATGGCGTATTTTATAACCTGTGCAATTTTATAGACTATAAATTTTAAAGTGGAGTTTCATAACAACCTCTTGCCCGAGTGTTGCTTCATGCTGCACTTCTTAATTACGATTGTATCTTTTACCTTTTTGTCTTTACAAACCCAAATTAGGTATTAAAACTTTGCCTTTGTTTTATATGTTACGAGGTAGTTAAAAGTGACCCAATCCTATTTCTATGCACATGAACAGAAAAGGTTTAAATTATTACCAAAGTAGAGGGACTCCGCACGAGGACATTTTGAATTAAATTTTATAACGTTATGAAATAATTTATTAAATAAAGCATATACGAGGCCCGTTCAGAAAATAACCAAACTTAATTTTTTTAAACTTTATTATGAATTTGAGTGAGTGGGCGCATTGTCGTGGTGCAAGATCCATGAATTGTTCCGCCAAAACTTTGGTCCGTTGAAACGTTTCTGTGAAATTTTTCTCCAGTTTTACGTAAAATTTTACGTTACATTGTTCCTCCAAAAAATTATACATTTTATAAATTTCTACTAACACAAACAAATTGCACTCAAATAGCAATACCACGAAAACTAAAAGAGATATCAACAATCCAAAAACATGTTTTTACAATGAAGGTTATGTGCAAGGCAATGCTCTTTCTTCTGCAGCGTATTTTATCCATTCCAATATCGGATGTATGCTTCCTCAAGACTTTTCCATTCTTCTCTTAGTCGTGCTCTCCCAATCCATTGTCAACTGGCTGTTTTTGTGATATCGTCTGTCCACCTTGCCCTTGGTCGTCCTCTGTCCCTTCTTCCTGTTCGTGGCCTTCATATTGTCACTTTCTTGCTCCATCTTCCATCCTCCCTACGGAACATATGTCTTGTCCAATGCCATTTTTGGGTAGATATTCAATCAGCGGTGACCTATACCTTGGTTGTTGTTCGTCTATATCTGTTTGTCTTTCTCTCAGTTAATCAAATGCCTAACATTGGTTTGTCATTAACTTGGTCCTAAAAATGTTAAGCTTGAGTCGTACTTCTAGTGTGCATTTTTTAAATCATGAATCATTGTCTCTATCTCGTCCATAGTGCTAGAGAACAGCACAACTTCATCGGCGAACCTTAAGATTGTTAGATTTTCGCCGTTCACATTTATACCCTTCTCCGTCCAGTGTAGTTTCTTGAATACGTCTTCCAATAAGTCGATGAATAATTTAGGAGAGAGGGTCGCCCCGTCTTACCAACCGCATACTACTAAATATCTACGTTGGCACGTAATCCAAATTTTCTGATCAGACCTCGTATTTTAATTTATAAATTTTAAGCATTTTACAATGCTGTATTTGGTTTAAAAAATAAAAACTGTATAAGAAAGAAAGTGTTTAAGCTACATTTGCATAATGAAAAATTTATGTCAGAAATACCTTGGTGGTTTTAAACTAACATGCAGCTGCTAGATTTATTTACCTACACAGAGTGAAATGCTTCACACACAAAAGTAAGCAGAGGAACGCTTTGCCAACTATTCCTTTAAAAGCTATCCATCTTAAAAACAATTACAGTCATCCATACAATGCATTATATTTATTTACATTCATATTAAATGCACTTTAAACATCTTACTTAGCTGCACTCAGAAAATACAAAGGTTTAAATGTTTATCGTTTATAAAATTTGAACTTTTCTTATTAAAACACAAATACAATCATCCAAATATGATTAAGAAGAGATATTTATATTTGAAGAAAAAAGTAGCAGATTTCCAGTCGAGAACTAAAAACAGTGTCACATTTATTCATTGCCAGATCAAAAATACATCCCTTTTCATTTTATTTTTTTTGGTTTAAATATATGATAATTCGTTTTTCTAGCAATACTAATTAAACAAAATCAAGGTTCGTTGCCACCTTTTTGAAAATTAAATAATGGCACAAAATCCTTTTTCTTCAAAATTAGACCATACAATTTTATAAAGCTAGTTAACTAATTAAAATAATTTAAAACTAGATATTATTTATCATTTGTAAAATTAAATTCAAAAACGTACCATTTTTGTAGATTTACATATACTTTTTGTTAAGGTGCAATCTGTAAAAGCATCTTCCATGTTTGTAGCGTATGTATCAAAAAACGAGGAGTATTTTATAATAAAGGCTTTGTCGTAGAAGAATATATAATATGACTTTATCAAATTTAATGCATTTCTAAAGAGGAATAAAAATCTTGCACCTGTATGCTAAGTTATACCATCCACCTACACCAAACTTTAATATTTATGAAGTCATAGAACATCAAAGCAGTTTTTTACACTTTTTCCTTTTCTTTAAAGAACAATTAAAGACATTAAAATATTCTTCCCATAATTTAGTTTTATTTTTTTTTCTTTCAAAAAAGTTGTTTAAGTTCTTTATAAATATGTAAAAAGGGGTAACGTATATCCGATACCCAGTATATTTCTTTTAGTAGATGACCATCATATTTTTCATTGGACTAGCACACTTTTGGGCAGGCCGTTTAACATTATATTTTACGCTCGAACTACAGACGTAAGAATTTGTGGAGAGCTTTTCAATTTGATTTTAAAAACTTTTATTTTTATTCGAGCTGTCTGTTATATACAAGATTGAAATCTAAACGTTTCTTATTTTTATGCTAAAAATAAACCAATGCACTTATCTCGGTTTAGTTTTTTTTTTTCTAAATGCTCTTAGTTATCAAACTAAGAGCACGTCTTGGAGGTCTCGAAGAAGTTTTTTGGTAAAGGAAATAAGTGTGGGATATGTATTGAAGTAATTTAGCGCTCTATATAAAACAAACGTTAATAGATTAGGCCAGTTCTTTGCGCCCACGATCTCATCTATCGAGTCTATCGGTGCCCCTGAGGGCCCTTCGACTGGAATATCGGCCGTTATTGGCGTGACGTGGGTTCGACGGCTCTACCCCCTGGTCATACACCACCGCACCATAAACTACGTCTCCTGCTGTTACTACATCTAAATTCCCTTAAAATTTACCCACAAATGTCTTTCCGACAACTGGAATTAGTTGTGGTTGGTTTATGGCAGTATTCGTAGATGAATTTACTGTGTACATATTTGCTTGACAATTATTCTATCTTTACAGCCCCGCTGTCATAAATTATGGTTATTTCGTGTTTTGTAAAATTCAGGAGGTGGCCTGTTTGTATTAGCAACTTCTTCGGTAAACTTTCGAATTTCTCCAAAGACGTCTCAATTATTAACTTATTTTTTTGTTACCCAGTTTAGTCCAACTTAAGTAATATACCTAACATAACGTGAGCACTGCAATGTTAAAGATCTTAAAACGAACAAATAAAATTTAAGCTTTACAACGCCGTAATTAATTAATATAAATTCTTGAAGCAAGTAACATATTTCTAGGATTTTATTAAAGTAACCGCTGTTCTCTCTAATTTACAAGTTAAAAAAGCTTCAACAACTTAATTGCTTAGCTAATTAAATTTTATTTTTAATTTTTTTTTATTAGGGAAGTACCTATGTATATGTATTATCACTACAGCATTAGAAATTTAAATTTCTTAAGTTGTTGCGTAAAAATCAAGAAATCTGGTATTAATAATTAATCAATTGTGCTCGAATCTATTTAATAGAATTAAAAAATTAATTGATAAAATATTTCTAAAGTTTTTTTAAGAACGTTCAAATTATATAAATAATAAAGAAAATATGTAACTACTGTCGAACCTCGATAAGTCGAAGTTGAAGAAAAACTAAAAATTATTCGAGTTATCGATATAAAATATTAACGTTAAAATAGGCAAGTCCTAGGGAAACAGGTTCGAGTTATCAAAAATTGACTTATCGATGTTCGACTTATGGAGGTTTGACTGTAGTTGTATGTGCTGCATTTTCTTGTTATAAACATCTTATGTTACCCGTGAAGTGATTAAAATAAGCAAGTTTATTTCACGTTTTAATTTTGAAGCATTGTGTCTAAGCCTATATTCACTATTTCAATTAATATTTAATATGCGACTTCTATGATTCTTTTAATTAAAAAATATTTCTTCAGATAACAGACTGCAACAAAAAATTTCGAAATATTCTAAATATTAAGATAAGTATTTAGTACAAATTTTTAAATTAACGTTTACGATACCATAACTCAAAAATATTCTGCCTAAAGCCACTTGGGGGGTATGTTTTTGTTCAGTTTAAGGTCATTTATAAGAGGGTTAAGTTTCCGCACCCATTCGTTGAAAACCCTGTGTATTTACATAAATATACGTAGTACTTTACTGTGTTAAAAATAATAAAATGTACATCTACCTACTTTTTCGCAAGTCTTTCCTTTATACAATACAATTTTTACGATAATAATATTTATATAGGTCCGCGTAAAAAAATTGTGTATTTCTAGGTTTGGACAACCTGTAAATCGAAATATGTATAATTTTAAATGGCCTTTTATTCTTGAAAATTTTAGAATGTTTAATTTTGTCAAACGTATAAAACAAGTAAGGTGGGTGGACCATGGAAAGCCACTATAACAAATAAACAGTAACTATTCGTTTATTTACTGGATAAATGAAAGAAACAAATTATTAAGTATCACTTTTTTTTTATTATGTAACATATACAACACTTTTTTTATTGCAGACTTAATCACTATTTATTAAACTTTAGTTTTATTAAACTCTTCCAAACAACCTCACTAAGAACAAGGCTCCATACAAGGTTTATATAATAGATCAGTCGTTTAACTTAAAACTAACGTTGTTACAATGAAAATATCTGCTTATACTTAGTTATATAAAAAAGTGTTTCATTGAAACGAAACATTTAATGCTTACCATAATATATGTATTCACTTATAAAATACTTCAACGGACATTACTTGAACAAAATCGTATAACTCAGAATGTATTCGTGGAAATGTTTTAAAAATAATACTAATGAGTATTATATCGATATTAAATAAGTTGTCAATAACTTTTATAATAAAATTATAAAAATTAGTAAAGCCAGCCGTCAAATTTTTGATCGGCCTTACAAGGAACACTACCGATATTTTAACTAAAATCGAAATAAAGTAATATTTTTTTCTTTAGTACCATAGCAAATCTTTTATATTAATTTAGAGTAAAAAAATAAAGAAAATAATAAGTTATTTACTTATTGCGGATCATCAAAGTAACAATACGTATTATTGTTTTAGACATTCAAACGATTCTTGTTATGATGATTTAACGGTTATGCACGGAGAACAAAATATCGTCAAAATGACCATATGTATCGCTATTTTAGCTATACAGTCAAGTTGACTGTACAGTTACCTACACGAGGGAAACTGCACACGTTCACGAGAGTTCTTCGTTGAACGCTTGAATCAAATAAATGGATCCTTATTATAAGTATAATATGTAGCGCTGTTTTCATGATACTATTAAATGTCAAATTAACTTATAAATATTATTAAATTAGTCAATCGAATCGTTGTTCTGACAATACGCCATTTGAGGATGTGTTAGATAGTTATTTTGACGATATTTTTTTCTTCGTGTACAATTTGTTTTCGGGAAAATAAGCATTTTTTGCTCAAATTTCATTTTATTTAAGAACGTTGTTCTTTTCTTATTAAATCCAAAGGAGAATTTACACAAAATCAAGAAATACGAAGATGTGCACATTCGAGCGAAAAGTGGCACATTTCCGAGCGAGGGAAGCAAATGAAGCGCGACGCGGAGCGGCGCGCTTTATTTTCCCGAGATCGGAATGTGCCACTTTGAGCTCGAATGTGCGCACTCGGTTTTAAGCACGATTCACAATAATCAAATTACTTTCTTTGTATGGCTTATTTCATACTGTCCAATTTTTACTAGCTGTGCGCGCGCAACTTCCGTCGCCTACTAAAATTTTACTCACAACACTCCTAAAGAAGTATAACTTCAAAAAAACTTCCCCAATAGTTCGGCGACAATAAAATAACGTTCCGAATTATGTACATACATCAACATATCCTAAACGTAACAGTTAAACATTATTGCTGGAAGCTTTTAAAACTTGGTAACCAACACAGATATTGCATTAAACAATAAATACCGGGGACGTTTGAATTTTTTTGCGTTTCGTCGGGATAACCACGAATTATTATATTTCTATGGCACTTCAATTTTACATTAGATTTATTATTCCGCGCCGAAATCAATTTTGAGAAAGGAATGCCGGTCTCTTGTTTGTCTATAAAAAAGGTCCCCAGTACAATGCGAGTGCAAGGAAGAGCGTTGCATCGAAGGGTAGTTTTCTGACTACGGTGGGGGTAACCGGGCCTGTGGCTGGCGGCTCTGTGGAAGGTTCGTTTGCTCGCTTGTGCTCAGAGGCTGCAAACAACAACCAGGCAGTCAAGCACGAGCTCGTAGAGAGTGAGGTCCTCTTGGTTCTTTGTTTTACCAGCGCGTGTAACTTGGAAGTTACCGTACTTTTTTACGTCGTACGAACGGATATCTTTTGCGCTTTCGTAATAACGCGATGTTTTAATAATTCATGGTTAGTTTCGTTTCTTGTTCTGTTCTTTAAACGAAACTCAGATTGCACGCATTTAATATTCTTTCTCGAAAAGAGATATTAGTCTTGCAAATAAATATAGTCGTGTCGAACGAAAATATTGACATGAATTAAATAGGCAGAAGTGTCGGTTTATAATTTTCGAGAAGAACTCTTCGTCAGTTGGGATTAACGTCGTGTCACTACTTCTGTGTTTGTGGTGAGTAAAGCGTCAGTCGTCTTATCGCACTATAGAATGCCGTTTCCTGTTAACTCGGATTGTAAATTTATCTCATTCTTGTAATGGAAATGGTCGCTTACTAAATGGGACATACGCATACCTTGTAAGGAATTACAGTTAGCGTGCCGGTCATAAACGGAAGAGATAAAAGCAACTGCTATTAATACAATCGAAAGATCGTGGATGGCTGAGAGAAAAAGCTCGGTTCGTCGGCGTCGGCGTCTCCGGTGAATAAAAGCTCTTTCGTTCGGCACCTCGCGAGGCACATAAAGCAGATTGAAGCGGGCATTGGCCGACTGCCGGGATACGCGACACACCATGTGTGCCGCTCATGGATCACCATGCCAATGTGAGTGACCGAACGGCCTGACCCAGCTGGGCCGGAGTATGTATCAAGAACCTGTCCACTGCCCACTCGTTACTGCAAACCGATTATGCTTTTAGACATTATTCATCGCGATATTGGAAAATGGGGAAATTTTCCAAACTAATTTAAACTTTTTCTTTCGCGCCGCGCCATACGTTATTTCCGTCTCGTGTTTTTTTTTTTTTGATCGCCGACTGCATGCTTTTGGGCATAAAAAAATCGGGTCACGTGTGTTTGATTGAAAAATTACTTTAATTAAAACGTGTTACTGGAAGAGGTTCGGAGAATTTGAATAACAATAAGCGGAAGTAAAATTTAACACAACTTTAGAGCAATTATTGAAATTAAAGTAATTGCAGCAATGCCTTTTGTCTAACAACGTTTCCCAAGTCGTGGAATCGCTGAATTCGAAATTTAATCATGTTAACTTAATGGGGCATTTTTGTTCGGGCACATAAAAACTGTTCGCCTCTGATTTTAAGTTAATATAACAATCAAAGGTTATCAACCTATAATTTACCTCTAAGAATTCGTTTAACCTTTAATAAAATTATAAACACTACCTCGTGTTCGCGTTAATATTTACAGTAAAAAAGCCGGTGTTAGAAAATTTTATATCGACTTCGCTCTACGTCAATTTTCATAAGCGCGAAATACTAATCTAAATAATTACAAATATGTCCTAAAAGAAGCTTCCGTTTTCACGAAGAATGAAATATCTAGATAGTGTTTATTATTTTTTCTAACAGAATATCTAATATATTAAATTACTAAATTTAATCGACATTTATTTAAAGCTGGATATGTTTTATAGTGCGATAGAAGCAAAGCAGAACTGTTGACATCAGTTATCACGTCCTTACTAAAATTGTGAGCAAGACATAAAAACTTCATCATATGATTATGTTCTGCATTCTAAAATGATGCCCAAAAATAACACTAATCATATGATACAGCAAACGTAATCGAATGCAGTGATGTGATTTTGGGTGATAGCGAGAGATATCGCTAATATCCGGGGAGTAAATGGAAAAAAAATCATAATCACTTACGGCTAAAGTAAGAACGAATTTGGAGTTCACTAGCAAGGAAATTGCTAATATGAATTTCCCAGACTACCCTCCAGCTTACTCTATTTATACAAGTCTTAATGGAGCGAAACTAAATATTTTGCTAATTGGTAACTGACGGGGTGAGAGCCAGAAATACCGAATCGACATTTTTATAGTTTTGCAATATTGTTATTTAAAAAGTTGGTTTGTTATACTTTAAAACACACAAATTGATATTATATAAAAATTATAATTATATAACATAAATGCAAAGCGCAAAATGGTATAAATAAATTAACATAAAACAATTTAGAAAAATAAATAACATACTGATTTCATATAAACTATTGATACTTTCATCAATACAGATAAAACAACATACCTATAACAATTTTTCCCAAAGAGGAATTCTTATGCTAATAAATTAATAAATGTAAACAGTACTATGTTTTGTGTAATCTTTTCTGGAGATAAAAGCAAACTGCACAATCACGTTACAGAAATCTTACTTAGGCTAAGACAAAGTTACCTATACTTTTATTTCAATATTTAGTAATCGAAAGTTTATTTACAAATGTTTTTCAATTTTAAGTTTATTTAATTTAATTGTATTTTAAATGTTAATAGAGCTACATACAAGGCAGAAAGATCACTAAGGTCGCTAGTCTTCACATATTTTTTTTAAAATATGAATTAATATTTTCTCTCTATCTCTAGAAGCAATTTTTGATATTCTATGAATCGTTATTATTAAGAGTAATTTTGAAAAATTGACCAATAGAAAAATTAGGAATTAATTGATTCCGAAGCCATGTAAAGATGAAGGTAAAGTGTCCATTATTAAATAAATTGTTTGTTTCTAAACAATATTTTAATTAATAATAGGACGTTATTGTTTTTAGGGGTGGAAGCAGAGAGTCAGGGCAAACAAAACCGCAAAAAAGAATTATTTCTGTTCTTCTGGTAAAAGCGTCTTACCTGCATCTGTCTATTGTCTTTTTCTTTGTTCTCTCTTACTATATTGTTATGTCGTTAGAAAGTACAATAAGTACTAATGGGTACTTTGCAAAATATTTAGTTTTTCCCCATTAAGACGTATATAAGAGGAGTAAATTGCTTAGAAACGGGGCAGTCTGTTAGATTCATATTAGTCTTCTAGCTGCTAGCCAACTCCGACTCGCCCTTAGCCGTAACTGATTATTATTCTATTTTTATTCTTTTATTATAATTTTGGTCCGTACTATATGGGCTTCATACTAACGTTTCGTTAGTGATCGTTCAGAGAAATATTATTTGTGTTTTTTGTAAAGGTTTATGTGTTTTGAACCACATAATATAATTATATGGTTTTAAAATCGAGAAGCCAAGATTTCTCACTGTGCGGCCATAATATGCGAAATTATCTACACATTTGTATCACAATTTTAAAATCAAAAACGAACTAGATGTTTGGGGTCTAAAGCGTCTGCTACCTACTCTTCGACAAAAGATTCGAGCGGGAAAATCGCCTAACGCTGACTACAGGTAAAAAAGGCAAGAAGAAGAAGTTGCTTGAAAAAGTTTCAATAAAGAAACGAAACGTTGCATATTTAACAAGAATAGTTTTATCTACTGTCCAATTCCTGTTAATTTTAAATAATAATAAAAACTATGGGATGAACATCAAAACTTAACACTTATAATGTCTACAGTATATAATAATATGACGTTCGTTTACGCTAATCTCCGAAACCACTGAACCGATTTCAATGAAATTTTGTGAAAGTGTATTGTTTTGTCCAACTTAAAAGATAGGATAGTTTTTATTTCGATAAATGATTCTTAATATTTTTAATTTAAAATTAAAGATTATTTATAAGAAAAGGGTTGTAAGTATTTTTGAGTTCCATAAGTTTTTAAAAGATGGCGTCAGAAGTTTTCTTATTCAATGCTAATCTCCGATAACTCTTATTTATGAATTTTATGAATATTTATTTAACTGAATTGAATAATTGAAAATAATATTAATCTATTGTATACTAATCAAGCCATAGCGAAGTATAGCCGGGTCAGCTAGTAGCAATATATATAGTATATAATAATAGATACATATATAACACTTTTTTTTAACCCGTTTCTGAGTTTTAGATACCCTATCCAATAATTATCCAATATCAAAATGTTTAGCTGAAAACCGGCAATATAAAATATTTTAATACCACTTTTATTGGTAATGATGTACTATATCTGTGGGGAACCACAAATCTTATCAGATATCTACTAATCTTTTGTAACTAAAAGAGCTTGATCAACGCCACAAATAGGGCTTTACAACTAGCACAGTATTATATAAAATTCTTATATTTTATACACTAAATATTTTGGATACGAATAAATGCATAAATCTATAACTGAATTTAAATGCTCGATAGCTTGTTTAGATGTTTATCAGATAGATTTAGTATTATTTTAAAATAAGTAGGTAAGCTTTTACGTCTTTGATTTTATATTATTAGTTAAAAGGTATTTCGTGATGTAGATATTTTGATAATCATGCAATATCGTTTGTTAAATCAAACGAAATTACATTAAGTTGCTTTATTAACGAATAACATTAACTACGCACATTTGCTATAGTACTCGGATAAAATCTTTTTACAATATTATCTTTTAAAAACGTTTAGTTTGATGGCTCTATCCATTTTATATTTAGTTTTATCAAAGTAAGATTTTTAAAGCGGAAGATTACCGAGCGCCAATCATTTTACCAATACAGTTTGAGTAAAACGTTTTCATTTAGGGTTGATCTTCTCCCCGCTTTAGGGATGCTTAAACTATTTCTCGCTGGGGGTTCGTTTTAATTGGAATTTATTTCAAGGGTGTCGAATTATTTTTACCATTCAATATGAAGCAATAAAGGGCATTTCGATTTTATGAATTGCGCTTTCATAAAAAAGGGGACTGCGAGGCAAATGGAATACATTTTAGTGTACTTACTCTCTTCGTGCTAAAAGGTTTTTGGTAACTTACAAACACCGTAATTGACAATTTTACTTTGCTTTTGTGACAACGTAACATTAACGAAACATCTTTGTTAAGTTTAACACAAGTTCTTGAAATTTACATAAAAATTTAATTAAAGTTGTTTTTGCTAAAGTAGTTATATAATACTATACGCTTTGTGCAGGAAGCAGAAACGAGCACAGTCTGACAACGTAAGAAAAAAATCAAAAAATAATATTTTAGAGAAAAATTATTTGTTTTTAATTTTTATTATTTGCGAACAAGGCGGTTGACAAAAGTAGAACCAAATTTAAAGTGGTCCAACGATATATTATCCGACTGAAGTATTTTTAATGAAAAGTCTGAAAAGGTATTTGATTTAAAGATTTACATTCATTTTTATTCAGGAGCTTTTTGGTCCTACACCCAATCTGCATATAATTTTGTTAGTGGTAGATCTAACATTTGTGTTTTTCTTATTGATGTGCTGAGGGAGTACATTGCAACAGACATACATAGAAATTGAAAACCCGTAAAGACCCAAAAAAGTCATTTGAAATAGTTGTCGAAGTATGCAATCGTAATTTCGAAGCAGTGCTTTCAGAAGAGGCTTTGTTTTAATTACGACGCCCCGTTGGAATTGTTTCATTATCGCCTTTGCCTGTCGATTAATTGAAATTCTTTCGTAAAGGGAGAGTTTTGCGACACATGCGCCGGAAGAAAAAAGAACCAGTTGTTTTTACGTCTTTTTGTGTAATTCTGCATTTAATAGCTTCACGAATAAACAGATAAAAGGCTTTTAAAAATGATTTTTGTAAAAGCAATAATTTGGATCGGTCATGGGATAATCCACGCTTTTTTTAATTACTGCCCACTGCTTTGACTGTTTGTATCGGTATTTTTAAAGGTCGTTAATAATGTTTATGTAGCCATTTCTTTAATTTTTATTAACAGTACCGATTTTCAGAATGAAATGTAATAATTGTACAAAAAAAACCCTGCAAATTTTTCTAACTTAAATTTTGCTTTATGTTGCGGAAAAAATACGTTTTAGTAAAATGGGTTTGCTTGGATTAAAAATAACATGAAATTTAAATTATATCTATGTAAATAAAATAATAGCTAGGTCCGATGATGTGCGCGCATCACGCAAAAACAGCTGGATAGATTTTGATCAATTTTTTTAGTTTTAGTTTTTGGACCGCTGGTCCTTTATCTTCGATGAATATTATTACGATATTCCTATTTAATATCCAGTTATTAAAGTTTCTAAACACGTACGATGGCCAAGCGAAGCGGTACCCATGCGCGGGGTAGAAAAGAAAATTTTGCTTCTGTAAATACAATATATTGTTAATATAGTAAAACGCGGACGAAGTCACGGGCATTGGCTAGTTTTAAATAAGTAGATACTCCATTTAATTTTGGCAGAAATTAATATGTTGTTTTTTTTCTAATTTCAACGGTATATGTATAACTGTTTGAAAATAATTTAAAAAATAATGGTATTATACACAAAAAAGCAAAATTATCAAAAACTTGATTTTTAAAAATTCTAATTAAATTCAATATAGGTAATTTTATACATTATTTTTAAATTTTGTCTGCCCGGAATTATAGCACTTGTTAAATTTCCGAACCGTATGCTTGGTATAGCATTTCAGGCGCATTGAAATTTTGAGATTGGGGGATTGTGAAAGGTGGTATTTTATCTTTTGCTCTTACAAGAATTAATGTCATTCGTGTGTGTTGAGATTTTATTATTTAAATTGTTTTATTTTACTGGATTTGACTTTAATTTTGATTAAATAAGAAACGAATATACGATGTAATTAATTGTTGCACTTTTATTCTTGCATTAATTTTTATTACTGATGGCTCACTTTTTGGCGTGTAAGAAAAAATTATATTCATCGATTTAGTGTTGGCGTTTTTTAATATACTGCATTTTTATTTTCTTTTTTTTTTGGATTTACCATGTCTTCTTTTGTGCCCCGTAACATTATTATAATTAATTTACGTTTCCTGAAATGAAAAAATGTTGAATATCACGGTCGTACGTGCATGCCTTTGTCTTTTATCTTTCAACAATACATTTGATATTTCTTTTAATTACTTGTCTTGTTCTATTTACCGAATAAAAGTTGTGCTTTGCACTTGAATTTAACTTATATACGTGAATAGAATGGATTGGTCGCTCTGGTCATAACCTATAGTCAGTGGCGTACCGATCGGAAACGGCGATTAGGGCGAGCATCGAAGTTGCGCCCCTTCGTAAATTATTTAAATATAAAATAAACAGATACACTAAATAAAACATTTTTATTTTCTGTTTTAATCCCTAAAATTGCACTTTTAGTAGTCTTAATCTTAAATTTGGACCTCCCTTGCCTTTTGCGACTCAAATAGATTTATAACATTTTAGAAATATGTTTCTTTGGTCGAATATGAATTATATTGTTGGTTTATTTTGATTATTAATTTTTTAAATTGCGAAGTTTTCGTTTCCCTCTCTTGTATGGCGCCCAGGGCATGTGCCTTACTTTTCTACTTTGGGTACGCTACCACCTTTAGTCTTTTTAATTAAAAAAAAAAAAAAATTTTTACTCTTTAACATTTTGAAAGAATTAAACCTGAAATATTTCAAAAATCAAATGGTTTTTTTTTGTAAAATTACTTATGTAGATATGTATACGCTACATTTTCTGTTAATGTGGAAAAAGAAAAGGGATCACGTAATTTTAAATATTTTATCTTGCAATACGTAATAAATCTATAAAATCGGTTAGCTTAAAATAGATGGGACTGAACTGGTCATAAAATTACATACTTCTATTTTTAGAAAAAAAGTATATTCGTCTTTTTCTAACTTATGGAACAAGTAGTATTCGTGGCATTGTCGAGAATTTACGTTTGCAATAATCGGTAAGTGTCCAGATGTCCTATAACGGCGCCGGTCAGTCGTTTCCCCCTTACCTTTTGACAATGAATTTATCTTTTTCTTTTTAAATTATCTGTCTATTTCTTTTCAATTTATACTCCGAATGCAGTAGTTGTATTTCAATCTATTAATAAATTTTGCTTCTGTAGTTTTCGATGCGATTCTTTATTAATCACACATGTCCAAAGTAACTTTTTTATATTTACATTTTAGTACATTCTTTGCATTTAATTTTTGATGACATAATGTTCATTATCAGGAATCTATATTTTGAATTGTTCGAAGTTTTTTTGTTATGTATAGTAAGCTAGTGAATTTTTTGTTGGTCGCGCTATGGACGATTTTCCGATTTTTTATGCAGTAATAGATCCAAACAATTTTTTTTTTGAACTTTTGACAGTTTAGCTAATCTCTCTGTGATCTTTTTAGCATCCATTAAAAAAGTGTTTAAAGCTATAATTATTTGTATTAGTTAAATAATAAATATTGAAAGATCATGAAATTTTGGCGTTCCCCGCTAGTCCGACTAAACTAGGTAGCTAAATTTTACTTCCCACGTTGTAAAATATAGGAAACAAAAATAAATACAACTAATATGATCGTTGTCAGTCGAGCTGTATGTATGATGCACATAATCTATGAAGTAAATAAACATGTTAATCTTCAGTGCAATTGTTTAAAAGAAACATATTTCAATATTTTAGACAAATAATAAAAAATAGGCTTGGCAATGTTCTAAGAACTCGATTCCCCGCGACGCGACCACTGAAGGATTAATCACATATCTTTCCTTTTTTAAAAGAAGAGGTAGAAATTAGCTATAAAAACAATACAGACAAATCTAGTTAGTGTTGTACTCTACTAGGAAGTTTCTTAGCTAATTTGAATTTGAGACCTATCTTTTTCTGCATATTTAATTTTACGTAAGAAGCGCACTATAATATTTTTTATATGTTATTACGTATAATTAAAATGGACATTTTGTAGAATATATTTTTTTGCGGATTCATCTAGAAACAGAAATGTGTGTTCTTAATTAATATGGTAAATTACGAGAATCGTGTTCATTTACAATTTGCAAAGTTATTTAATATGACTCATTCTTATTAATAATTTTCTCATCCTGAAATATAAGAATTATAATAAATAATTTATATCTTCATAATTTTGTAGTAATTGTTTTAAACATTTGTGTCATAACGAAAATAATTAGTCAGAAATTAGTTGATTAAGCGTTGCTTTATTATTTAAGCGTTTTAAATACGTTTGTCTCATTACAAGACCTTAATTAAATTATTTAAATGAAAAATAAAAGATTTTAATTAATTTCGGAAGATGAAGCATTGTTATTCAAACATAATATACAATTATGTGAAACAAGCTAATATGATAAGCTATTACTATAAAATTTATAGTTTCTTTTGTATTAAAGTACTAGCAACCACTGAGAATTAAAATTAAGGACTAAAATTTTGTAAGCATTTTTTCCTTCATTTTTAAAATAATATTTTGTTTGAGGACTGTTAAAAAAATGTTTAAAAACGAAGCACCTTAGTGTGTATGCAGTGTTTCCATTAAAATCAATTAAATGTGGTATTGGATTACCTCGTTAATAAACTGTTTAGAATCTATCTAAATAATTGATTTTATGTCTTGTTAATAATAATGCTGTTTTTCTCAAAAGTATTAAGATGCAAAGCTATGAAAACTTAATAGAGTGCAGGCAAAAAAATTGACTTTCTCGTGCTTTAAAATAAGGGTTTCTAATTGCTTGAACAAATTAGTTATTGTTAATTTAGTGTTTAAAAATATTCTCCATGTAAAAATTTTTAGGCGTTTTAAAAGCCAAATATGTGCATTTCTTGAGGTGTTTACGGCTAAAAAACCGGGAAAACCCAAAAATTGTAACTTTCAGACACGGTAGAATGCATGTTCGAATGACGTCACAGAGAGTCCACATGTATTTGATATACCTGTCAAATATTTGCAAAGTCGCGTGATCGCGTTTATTGTTAATTGTGAATATTGAAATTATTTAACACGTGATTGATCTCTGAGGGGTGTCACACAATTTGAGAGTAAGAATACGATTAGAGTCAAAATTTTCAAAAAGCTGAAACAAATTTGGTATAGGTGCACACTAGCGAAACTTGCTATTTGGTATAATCACATATAAATGCAATATTGTAGAGTATGAAAGTTCATTAATTTTTTTTGAGAAACTTCCCCACTGTTAAAATATACTACTTTAAAAGTCGAACGTTGTAGGCACAATTACATCATTTTTTTACAGCGAATACTGAAATCAGCTAGACAGCCATGTTATAGAATTATAAATAGATAGTTAACTTATTTACTTAAGGTACTTATTTTACCATTATAAGTCTTTAAAGTTTGAGAAGTTTAAAATACTTCTATCGTTAAAAGTACATTTGAATTGATTATTAATTTTACAAATTGTAAGGCATATTAGATATCTTATAGAACGTTCAGGTAATTACACATAATTGCTTTATAACATTTTCTATCATAGCTTTTTTTGCTTGAAATAAAACCACAATGGGAATAGGTATAGCTTGTTGTCATAAATAATTTGTTATGAACTAGTTTGCGGTTTGAAGGCGTGTTTTAGATTAACCATTAAATAATCCTTTTAACTAATTTACCTGATATATTTTATAAAATAATGGCACGTTTGCCTAATCCAATTTGCGTTTTGAAATTTCATCAGTTAATTTATAAATAACAACTTTTATCGCCTCTTCACAAAGAAGCAAATTTGCTAAAAGTTTAAGAAATAAAAAAAAACAGCATGGTGCGTTTTTATCGTTATTACCAGATTTGACAAATTAGAAAAATATAAAGACTCAAAAATGAAAAACCAATTTATGTTTATTTCGTTTGCAATATCATTTAAATATAAGGGAAACGGAAATTTCGTAGAACGCGGGTCTTGTTGAAAAGTTAATAAAGAGCCATACAAAAGAAAATTTAAGAATTGCATTGTAAAGGGGAATAAATGTGTATTTTAAATTATAACCAACGTATTTGCATTGGTCGATTACACAGAGTAACCATTTTTTAAAACTTACAAGGAAATAATTTATTTAATTGAAATCAATTGGAAAATAGATACGATGTGTTTAATATACACCCATAGCTAAAAATAAAATGTGATTGGCTTGTTGATTTGGAAACCATAGCTCCACATTAAATTAACCAATTTAAAGACTGTATTTGATTCAAATTTATTGTACATTGATGACTTTGGCATATTTTTATTTCAAATGTGCAAGACTACTTTTAATTGACTTAAAATATAGGGCTTTGCGCAGAAATTACGTTTGTTTAATTTGAGTTTTTTGCGTATTATTTATTTATAGTGGAATTTTCATAAAGTATTGCATTAATAACGAATAGTCATATTTACGATTCAAAGTACAATTGTATGGGTTTTTTAAATATTGAGTTAAGAGTGCGCAGAAGTAAAATCGTCTATAAGAAAAACTGTTAGATGTGCCCCTGCTTCCCTCCAAACTATCAGGAATAATGAAAAAAAAAATTCATACACACAATTTGAAAAAGCGAAAATTCTGGTAAGATAGAACATTTCAGTTAAGCGATTTTAGTTTGTCCTGAACGATTTTTGTTTTGTATGGTGAAGCATTGTCATGAAGCAAAATCACTTTTCTATGCCTTTTGAACCATTCTGGACGTTTTTCTAGCAAGGCGTCGTTTAAATTGTTGATTTGTTGTCGGTAACGTTCATCATTAACCGTTTTGCTAGTATTTATCAATTCATAGTTCACAATCCTTTTTTGATCCTACCAAACACAGAGCGATTGGGTTTTGCCGTCGAAGTTTTTCTAACTGAAACTCATGATTTTGTGAATTTGGGTTTCTCAAAATAGATCCTCTTTTCATGACCAGTAAACAGTTCGATGCAGAACACCTTTTATTTCTTAACTTTTCAACAAAAGTTCGATGGTGATCTTTCGGTTTTCTATCTGTCCATCGATCAATTCATGCGACACTCATTATCCTTCTTCTGCATCTTTGCCCTTGCTTTTGAACGAATGGAAGTATTTTATTCAACAATATTTATTATATTAGTAAGTTGCTTTTGAGTATGGCACGAACCTTCATCTAGCAATTCGATGTCTTCAAATTTGTTTGTTTGCCCTGGACCCTCTTTGTCGCTTATATCGAAATCGCTACTTTTAAAGCTTTTAAACTAGCGTTCGCAATCTTTTTTTTAGTTCACCATAAGATTTCTGAATCAGAAGTTTAAAAAAAATAGCGTATTAAAAATTTTCGTAAATTATCTTTTTTGAAACAAATCTAGACATATTTTAGCTCAAATAAGTTTAACACTTTTAATGGATTCGAAGTGGTTCTAATCCCCGCGCTGACCATTGAAAGATTTCACGCTCCTTTTCTTTTCGCAAAGGCTGAGCACCTGGCAAGAGTAAAACTGCTCGAAAAAATTCCCTAGAAATTGCCGTGGTTCGGAACCCACGTAAAACTGTAGGTCCCTTGAATCTTTGAAACACGACAACATTCACAACCAAGTTTCAAGCGGGGAAATCGCCTACACCTGGACACAGGTATAAAAAAGGCAAGATATATATATATATATATATATAATATAATATATATAATATAAAAATAAAGGGCAAAAACCTATTAAAGCACTATTTTTACAAAACTGTCTTTTGGTTTGGTCACAAAAGTCTCTTTGTTTTGTGACAAAAGATTTTTTAGGAAAAAAATGTTTAATGTAGGTACTATCTCATATGTTTATTCAAAGTTTACAATTAAATATTACAGGACTGTATTTATACTAGAAACACCAAATCTCAGATTTAAAAAAAAATAAAAGCTATAACTTTTCTCGCATATAGGTATAAAAAATTGAAATTAATTGCTGTGAAAAAAATTATAACATCGAATGAATTGTAAATTTATTATTAATGCAAAATTCTTCCATGTATTAAATGTGTAAAATTCTACATGCCGATTACGTTTTGTGGCGGGTATTCGACAAGCACTGGAATTTGTAGTTATAACTGTACTCGAGCTCGGAAAACGGAATTGAAACAAATGTAATGCTTCGAAACAGTTAAATTAAATCTCTTAAGGCAAAAAAGCGCCGATAAAGGATAAAATAAGATAATTGCCGTGTTGGTACGCTTGTATTCCAGTTTAATTTTCTTCGGCGTTCATATTTTAGTTGGTTTTATGGATTCGGGCGGGAACGAAAGAGAGGCGCTTTGATAAGACAATCTAAGAGTATTTACCGTTGCCTACGAACAAATGTCCTTTTTGTTATTTTTTATTGCGCAACTTAATGAAACCGGCTTGGCGGCATTAGAAGAGGTACATAATTGAAATCGCGCTTTTTCGTGCCCTCCTTCGTGCTTTGCGATTCTTCGTCGAGTGTAACAACGGCAAGCTCTAAGGGCACTCCGTAATATACTTAATGGAAATTTTACGGCGCCTTAGACTAAAGGTAATTTTTCATAGCGGCGGACGTGCTCAAAACAAACAAAAATTAATCACCCGTATGGTTTTCGTTCTATAATACAAATTCCGATAGAAAGAGACTGCGACCGCTCAAAAGCGACGAAAAAACGCTAGATCTACGTAACGCGTTATCGTAAACTAGCCAGGCCTCCTTAATTAAAGTGACAGCAGCTTCTGAGGCTGCTACTGATAAACTAAAGGGAAAAAATAAAATATAAGATAAAGCGAGAGATAGAGTCATTTCTTCGCTCGGTCTATCCACTCGAAATTATAATGACGGGCCCCACTTGGCGAGGTAATGGAGAGCCATGGCACTTCGTTCTATCTGCTACCGACTGTGCCAAGGCTGGACTGTCATTATCCTTGAATTTCAATCATTAAACGGACGCAAAAACCGTTAATTAAATTATTAATTGGGACCTCACACACGAATAACATATTTACGATATTAAGATATGGGGTATCGAGTTTGCTCCTTAATTACTTCTACCCGCTTCACATTTCAAATTATTTCGCTCTCCTTTTCGCCCTTTTTTTCTTCTAATAAGCGGCACACCTCCGAATTGATTAAACGTATTTTAATTATTGAAGTTATACTTCGTTGGGCGCGTCGGGAGTAAAAGTTTAACAGGCTACGGAAGATGCGCACGCGCAGCTAACGAAAATTCGACGGTTTGAAGTGAGTCGTCGAAGAACGCAAATTAATTGTTGTGAATCATGCTTAAAACCGAGTGTGCACATTCGATTTTTCTATATGTATTAATCATCTCTTTTAATATTGGACTATGTTATACCAAACAAAAAATATGTTATAGATTAGTAAATAGGCAATTACTTGTGCAAAAATGGTGGGTGTCCCTAATTCGGAAATACCAAAAAGGCTTTGAAAAATTAAATTATATAAAAAATATATTTCTTGAAGGAATACAAAATTGATTTTTCTTTACCTAATAGGCTAAATATATGTCTATAACATATCCAAAGCACAAATAGATCGGTCAAGTCGTTTTTGAAAAAAAAATTTCTAAAAACAAAAGGTATTGTTTTATTTAAAAACCATAAGAGCCGGGGACCTAAATTTTTTTACAATTGTTACTAATTGTACTAAGATACATCACAGAAAATATCTTCAAGGGCACTTTTTCATGTTAATTCGGCAATGGCCTTTCAATTTTCAATTCGGAAAAAGTTGTAGCGTTTATTTTTCTAAAACAACTGTCTAAAAGCACTAAATAAAAGATTTGGTGTTTCTGGTATAAATGCTGTGTTGCAATTTTTAATTAAAATTTGTTAGAAAGCAAATTAATTGTTGTGAATCATGCTTAAAACCGAGTGTGCACATTCGAGCTCAAAGTGGCACATTCCGATCTCGGGAAAATGAAGCGCGCCGCTCCGCGTCGCGCTTCATTTGCTTCCCTCGCTCGGAAATGTGCCACTTCTCGCTCGAATGTGCACATCCTCGTATTTATTTACATTAATTTTTGGATTTAAAAAGAGAAGAGTAATGTTTCTAAATTAAACGACGTATGTGCAGATTCAAGCGAAAGGTGCACATTTTTTCGAGACCACATTGCACACTCGGCTTTTAACCAAAATCTACAATAAACAAGATTTCGTTTTTACACGGTTTACAAAAATAAAAACGCTAATTTTTTTTCAAGAATGAAAACTATTTAAAATACATATTTTTTGCTATAGGGTAGAAACACCGGTTTTGGACATTTCCAGGTTTAGGAAACATAAAGGTTTCTTAAATATAATAAAATAACATAAAGTCCAATCAATTATTTTTTTATATAAGCACAGCACAAATATATAAACAAACTGATAATGGCATAAACAAAGTGTTTTTTAATCCCAGTTTTAAAAAGTGACATATTTACATACTTGTTTGCATCGTTTTTGGACACTTCGAACTACATTTGGACAGGATAAATACTAGATTTGGACACAAGTATTCAAAATATAAACCATTAAAAAATTCATTATTTAGTTTTTAACATATTTTATTGATATTATAGCAAAAAAATTATTTTATTTTCATACATACAAAAAGTAGGTCATCTTAAGTACTTCGACTCTATAAAACTGAATTATAGAATTTTTTACTAATTCAAAATGTGATTCTACAATTCACTAGAAAATTAATGTGTTTGAATTGAGACCACTAGTGCACCCCCACGACTTTTAAACTACAAATTCAAAGTTAACCAAATTTGGATGATATATTACTATTGATTAATGGTTTATTTTGGCAAAATTAAAAAAAAAATTGTAGTTTAAGTGTCCAAAATATTTAGAAAAAACTAATATTTTCAAATGCAAATCAAAAAACGGCAAGTTCAAAATTAGTAAAATTTGAACAGTTTATTGATTGATATTGTAATAAAACGCAAAATTTGGAAATTTAAAAAAAATTTAATTTGTTTATTAGTGAACATTTTACTAATTGAATTAGTGGAATTTCCAACAATTCAAATTGCAGTTTTTTCTAGTAATTAAAAAAGTGAATATTCATTAACTCATAGTGGTACACTTTTCACAATTAAAAATTGTTAGTGTTAACAAGTAATTAGTGATTTTTCGTTAATTCAGTTTAAGAGATTAAAACTCGTTTTACAGCGCAGATAGATTCCTCAGCAAACTGTAAATCGAAAATAGTAAAATGTGAATCACTCAGTAATTTATGTCAATGTGAAATAAAAGTAGATAATACATCTGCATTCTTATGAATTAAATATATGTACCTACTTTTATATTATAGATACGTAGTATGTTTTTGATGAAAGGATGCATTAAAACAAATTACAACTATTTTATATAAAAAAAAAGTAATTTCGAAAAGTGCTTTGTTTTCGATTTACACGGTTTCTCATACAAAAAATTATGATGTCGATTTACCCGGTTTTCTCTGGAACCTATTTGCCGTATAAATCGGGAAATAATCGCCAAAAATAGATTTTATAAGGGAGGCACAGTAACATATAATTTGAAAGCCACTGATCTAGCTAAACACAAACGTATGGTGTGCGATATAACACGCGGTTATATTTAATTTATTGCGCCAAAGAAGTATAACTTCTATCGCGCGTACCTAAGTACACTCACCGGTTATTTATTGAAATAATTCAGAATACAATTTCTATAATTAAATTCGTTTTACGATTGTATCCGAAGCCGTACCAATGAATTTAACAAGTGTCAATACTTGCAGGGGTATCAAATCGTCGGGCCGTACGAGTAAATGGAAAAACAGAAATTTTCCGCTGTGCGTTATTCGAATTTCGTGTGAAAATTATGTTGTCCTGCAGAAGTCGATATTTGGCTGGTGCCTTCTAATTGATTTCGTAATAAAATGGGTTCTCTTGACAGCTACTACGATTAATTTCGGATTTGAATAATTCCTAGCTTGTTATTCGCTTTTAAAATTTTGCGCTAATCGGTTTCATTAAAGACGAGGTAGAATAATTTAATTAATTAGTTGTTTTATAAATATTTGGCGTTTGAATGATTTCTGACGAACTATTTGTGGAACGAAAAGCAATGATTAATGAATTTTGGTCGTCTACCATTTGAAATTATAATTTTACGGTGTTTTATATCAAATTACTTTAATTATAATTGAAAAACTAAATGAAAATAACACATCCGTGTAAATGACATCGAATTGTAAAGTGTCATTAAATGAGAGTACCTTTAACGTCGGAACGTTTTATAAAGGCGTACAAAATGGTATTAAATCTAATTAATTTCTAAACATTCCTTTTAGAAATTCTTGGTTGAAAAAGGGTTTGTTTGTGTAGTTTTATTATAAGACGTTTTTAATCTTTTATACGGCCAAATAATTTATTAGGAAATGGTCTTAGTTCTGCGATTGCAAGATACACATATAGAATTTAAGTTTTTGTAATTAAAATTCTAAAATTTCCGTTAAAAAATCCTGCCTTATAATTAACTTATTCGAATGAAATTATTTTTTCAATTTGAAATTATAAATAAAGCAACCTCTATTTATCCCTTATTTAGTTTTTTGCTTTGATGATAATTATTATTCGCCCGGTTTTTATAATAACATGTCAGAGGGAGCCAAAATTACTTGTCGTTCCGTTTAATCAATTACCAAACGAATTTGAAGTAAAAAACGCAATTATGCGCTGGCAGTGTGGCACGATTGCTCCGAATATATTTTCATTTTTATAAATAGAATCGATTACAAAGTAAAATTACAATTATAAACGCAATTCGTTCGCACAAAGAATTCGAGAAATCCGTAGGCAAAACGAGCAATTTTCATTTCAATTAGAATGTCTGTTAGAAGAAAATGTGTTTGTTTGTGGTTTTAAAAACATTTATTTTCGAGCTTAATTTCCGACATTAGAATTTTGTCTTACTAATACTTTACAGATGGAGATGAGTACGCCGCTTTATTGCAATTAAACGCCTTTGTCGAGCAAGTTTGCTCTTAGATCTATTTCAATAGTTAGCTTCAAGTTTCTTCAACGGAAATTTATATACTTTGACAATGCTTTGAGTAAACTCTAATTTTGTCTTCTTGATTAATACCTCTGCCTCGATGGGAATATCCGGTTTTTGACTTGCGGTTTTTATGTAAAGATAGTGTTTTTGTATGTAATTAGTTGCTTATTAATTTAATGCTTTTTTATAGTGCGCTACATTAAAATAGTGTGTTTTACTAACGTATTTATTGGAATATAACACGCGCTTATTTTATGCAGACAGTTTTAAGAAAAAATTATCTATAATTTAAAATAAAAGATTTCAGAATATTTGGGTAAATAAACGCGCATTTATTAATATTTATAGCTTTTTGAAGACAAGTAATTGTGTGTAGGTGTTTTTTGATTATTAAATACAACAAAGAAACAACTCTGGGAATAAAGGTTACAGTAGAAACTCGGTTATCCGGACTAATTATTATTGCAGCTCATTCGGATAATCGAAAATTCGGTTAATTGAATGTATAGAAAAAAACGAATTTTAGCTATATATAATGTGACCATACTTCCTTTTTGGAATGGGATTGTTCCGTTTTCAGATCATTTGTCCCGTTGTCGCCAAGCAAACATTCGGGACGCCAAAATGTTCCGTTTTCAAAAAATTGTCAATTACGATACCGAATATTAAGAAATCCTAACAAGAATTTCATTCTTGCCTCCTTATTTAAATACAAATTAATTTCACGGCAATTTCTTTATGAAAAAAGTAAAAAATTATGAAAAATAAGCGAAGCCCAAAGGAGACATTTTGAGAGCGCAACTACGGTGTTAGACTTACATGAATTTTTTTAAAGTAAATTGATCATTGTTAATCGTGGCGAAAAGCGGAGTGTGCACATTCGACCTCAAAGTGGCACATTCCGCTCTCGGGAAAATGAAGCGCGCCGCTTCGCGTCGCGCTTCATTTGTCTCCCTCGCTCGGAAATGTGCCACTTTTCGCTCGAATGTGCACATCTTCGTGTTAATTGGATTCGACTATATTAATAACAAATCCTTCAAATCCAGATTTGCTATTCATAAAAAGTTTTCGCTTGAAAAGTGCACATACTTCTTACTAATTGCATTTGCCTACGTTATTCTTCTCTCTTACAAATAATATTAATTAAATCAAACGGAACTAAAACTAAAAATAAAACCACTTCTCGCCTTTCTTTTAATTAAAAATTACAGTAAGGTATTTTTACCAAAAACCACATTTCTAATTTAGATGGGAGACTTCATCGTACATGAAAAAAAATACTTTAACTTTTTCTGAATTTTGAATTTTTTTAAGATATCTCACCCAAGTCATTCTAAAATTTTGATGCACCCCCTATGTAACATATAAATATTTTTTTATATTTAATAATTGAATTAATCTATAAATGATGTCTAATTACAACAGTGTATACAAAATGTGCCTTAAAACTAATTTGTTTATAATTTTTACAAAAATGAAAATTATCCAAAAATATTTGGGGACATTAATTTTGACATATAAACCTTCAACAATCTGCAAAAGGTGATATAAAAATCAACGAGTTGATTTTTAGTCGCTCACTCCAGAAAATTTGATACATATACAATTTTAATTAATCAAAAATACGAATTAGTAAATATTCGAAAGTACACCTGAAAACATTTTTATGAAGCTCGCTACAATTAGGCGTGCAGAAGAGCATCATGATAACTTATTAAAAGGAATAAAATATCTAACCTTTTTCAAACAAAAAATAGATACAATTTACTCGACTTTTAATTTTTTGAATTGAAGAATAAAATAATAATGTAGGCAAATCCAATAAATACGAGGATGTGCGCATTCGAGCGAAAAGTGGCACATTTCCGAGCGAGGGAGGCAAATGAAGCGCGACGCGGAGCGGCGCGCTTCATTTTCCCGAGATCGGAATGTGCCACTTTGAGCTCGAATGTGCACACTCGGTTTTAAGCACGATTACGAAGCGTCTCGTTTTAACAGGAAAAATATAAAACCATAATTCGGAAAATGTTATAGCGTTAGTTTTCTTCTTTTTTTTGAGTTTTATACAGATAAATTCAAAATTGATATGTTTTTACCTATTTATTAAGTCCAAATTCAAAAATATAGGCTTTCAACATGCATATATAATCTTAGGCTTAGATTTTATGAATCAAAGCACGTGCTTGTACGCCAATGTATAGGGTAATTAAAGCTTTAATTTAAAAAAATTAAACGTAAATGTCTTTCATTTTATAGTGTACTGATATGAAAGCTCTAGTGGAGGCTCGTATAAAAAATTACCAGGTCCCTTTTTTGGAATTTTAACAGATTTTTGTGGTCGGCATTTAATAAATTCCCAGTGTTTCGTTTTCTGATTTATTATCGACGATGTTTAAATTGAAAACACAAAGAAAGACCTGGTAACCCAGAGTAAATGATTTATCATATCTTTCCTAATATCAAGCTGTCTTACAAGCAAAGTTGCCGATCGGCAAGTCACGTACAGCTGAAAGGTAAGCTAGTTTCGATTTTCAATCTGCCTCCATTTACATGCGCTAAATAGTCTTACTTATCTGATAAACTCTTACGTTGTGCTCTATTTATTCTCATCTCTTCGGAACACAGGAATAATTCTTTAATATTTTAAAACATCGCACTTTTAACGAGAACGTCCATTTCGCTGGGAAACGAATCGGAAAGATTTATTTTTAATTTTTATAAAACTGCACCTAGCTCTATGCTTTGACATCAGCGAAGTTCATAAACATATATTAAAAGCATTATAAAATATTCATAGACTTGGTGATACGACCGACGGCATAATGCGACTAATGAATACGAAGAGCTCTTAGTTTTGTTGTACAGGCTTAATGTGACCATACTTCCCGTTTTGAATGGGACTGTTCCGTTTTCAGATCATCTGTCCCGCTGTCCCAAAGCAATCATTCGGGACACCAAAATGTCTCGTTTTCAAAAAATTGTCATTTACAATACCGAATATTAAGAAATTCTAACAAGAATTACATTTTTGCCTCCTTATTTAAATACAAATTAATTTCAGGGCAATTTCTTTGTGAAAAAATGTAAAAAATTATGAAAAATAAGCAAAGCCCGAAGAAAAAATTGTGAGAGCCCAACTGCGGTTTTAGAATTACTTCAATTATTTTTTTAGTAAATTGATCATTGTTAATCGTGGCGAAAAGCGGAGTGTGCACATTCGAGCTCAAAGTGGCACATTTCGCTCTCGGGAAAATGAAGCGCGCCGCTCCGCGTCGCGCTTCATTTGCCTCCCTCGCTCGGAAATGTGCCACTTTTGCTCGAATGCGCACATCCTCGTATTTATTAAATTTATCTACTTTGTTCATCGTTCTTTCAAAATCAAAAATTTAAATTTGGTTCAGTAAATATTGATTTTGTTCCAAAAAATGTATTTTTACTATAGCAATGAGAGCGAGCGAGCGAATAGATACAACAATCTTATAAGTACGAGTGAGAGGGAACGATTAAAATTATTTTACTGATTTTTCGTCTAATTTATTGGTCTATATTATTATGAATCATGTTTAAAACCGAGTTTGCACATTCGAGCTCAAAGTGGCACATTTCGATCTCGGGACAATGAAGCGCGTCGTTCCGCGTCGCGCTTCATTTGCCTTCCTCGCTCGGAAATGTGCCACTTTTTGCTCGAACGTGCACATACCTTGCATTCGTGGAAATTCTCTATGTCGATAATCAATCTTTCAAATCAAAAAAAATTATTTAGTTAGCTTTATTGGATTATTCGAATTGAAAAGAAGAAGTTTGGTATAGAAATATGAATCTTAATATTGCATTATTCTCAAACGTTAGATAATGTTATACATGCCTGGAAGATTTTTGAATGGTATAATTAAATACAATTAACGGTATGGGAGTTCTATTTATTGTTAGAATTTACTCAATGAAATATTAAACCGAAGGGTTTTATTTGCCACAATACATCTCATCCCATATAGGATATATCAATCGGTCCAACATTGGTTCAAGCCTGGGACGAGGCAGTTCAGTATTGGGCCAAGTCTTTATACCAAGACTGGTGCAGTCCTGAATTAACTTTAGCATGATAACATCGTGCCAAGCCTAGGTGTCAGGTCTTCACCCAATTCTGACCACCATGAATATGATTTTTTTACAAAAATTGAAAATAAATTACTAAAGTCGTATTTTTTATTAAGACTAAATATTAATAATTATCTAAATTACAAGGACACAAACGGAAATAAAATAAAGTAAATTTTTTTAGGACTCTTGGGTTGGTTTCGCCCACCTTCTCAATCAATAGCTCCTAATAAAAAATGTCTTGGGCAAGGATTGGCAAACCATGTCTTAGTTTACCAGGCTTAGCCCAAATTTGGACTATTACTTATATTCCATCGCCAATGTTGGTCCAAGCTTGTTTTGATCGTCTGTCTTATATGGGATATACAATTTTAATTGGTCAAAAATGCGAATTAGTAATCACGAAAGTACACCTGAAAATATTTTTACTAGGCTTCCTGCAATTAGGCGTGCAGAAGAGCACCATGACAACTTACCAAAAGGAATAAAATCTATAACATTTTTCAAACAAAAAATAAATATAAAATTTCACTTTTAATTTTTTGAATTAAAAAAGAGACAATTAATATAGGCAAAATCAATAAATACGAGGATGCGCACGTTCGAGCGAAAAGTGGCACATTTCCGAGCGAGGGAGGCAAATGAAGCGCGACGCGGAGCGGCGCGCTTCATTTTCCCGAGATCGGAATGTGCCACTTTGAGCTCGAATGTGCACACTCGGTTTTAAGCACGATTACGAAGCGTCCCGTTTCAGCAGGAAAAAAATTGGTCACGTTGTACAAACTAGTACTTCGGCTATCGAATTCTATTTTTAATTTTCAACAGCTTTTTTTTAAAATAATTTATGCTTATCGATGCAACTTCTTTGTAACAAAAACATCAATGAAGAGTTCAAACTTTTTACGAGGGGAGTTTTAACTTTCCATATTTTTATATTCATTAAATGTTTGCATTGTATGGAAATATATTTCATTATTGTTTTTTGAAATTGCTTTTGTACCTTATAAATTTGATGCTTTGTATTAAGAGCTTTAAATATTAATAGCGTTCCGTTTATTTCCAGGAAAATGATGGAAAATTAAATTTTTTACTTTAAAACGTAGAAAAAGGATTGTTCGGTAAAAACTCGATTATCTAAAGGTGTCCGTTAGGAAAAGTTTTATTCTAGGTGTTATTTTTGCGAAAGACGTCGAGCGAACGGTTGAAATACTTCATACCGTATTTTTTAATTTAAAGTTAAGCGTTAAACATGCAAGCCAATATCGAGTTTAATTCAACTACAAAATACGACGATTCTTCCTGCAGAGTAAAACTGCACTTACGAAGAAATTAAATTCCGTTAATTCTCAGTCGATCGCAGAGGAAATTTAATTTACTTTGCACTTTATAATGAAAAGAAGCACTTCGCGGTCATAAACACCATTTTCCAGAACTATTCTTGTTATTACGTCACTACCTACGACCGGCTTCAAAAATTTCTGCATTTATTATTGTTATTGCATATACCTACACATACATTTACTTAATGAGTCTGGCGAAGATTTATTTGTCACGTGTTTTTGTTACATCTTTAGAAAGTATATTTAAGATGTTGCAAAACCCACGGTTTTTGCTTAACAACCAGTTTTAAAATAAAATAAAAAGTAATTGAGCCTCAAACTTCAGTTTTATTGTTGTAAATTATACCGCTTCAATATTTAAAGGAAAAGAAAAGAGTTTTAATGGAGGAGAGTCCTATAAATCAAATTGTGTAATTTGTTTAAGCAAACACGTACTCAAAATGCACCATTGTTTAATAATATTAATGCTACTTTGTGGCGAAGAAAGCGTTACGTTGTATTTATCGATTTGGTTAACGTTTTGTCTAATGTGGTGCCGCTATTTTAATTAATGAGTAACAAAATAAATCCATAGCAAAAAGAGAAACTTGACGAATGGCGCGATACAGTGGACACTCGGTTATCCGGACTAATTATTGTTGCAGTTCATTCGGATAATCGAAAATTCGGTTAATTGAATGTATAGAAAAAAAAAACGAATTTTAACTATATATAATGTGACCATACTTCCTGTTTTGAATGGGATCCTTCCGTTTTCAGATTGTTTGTCTCGTTGTCCCCAAGCAATCATTCGGGACGCCAAAACGTCTCGTTGTCAAAAAATTGTCAATCACGATACCGAATATTAAGAAATCCTAACAAGAATTTCAGTCTTGCCTCGTTATTTAAATACAAATTAATTTCGCGGCAATTTCGCAATGAAAAAAGTAAAAAATTGTGAAAAATAAGCGATGCCCAAAGGGGACATTTTGAGAGCGCAACTACGGTTTTAGAATTACTTGAACTTGAAATTAATTGTAACATATAAATATTTTTTTTATATTTAAAAATTAAATTAATCCATAAATTAAGTCTAATTACAACAGTGTTTACAAATGTGCCTTAAAACTAACTTGTTTATAATTTTCAGAAAAATGAAAATTACCCAAAAATATTTGGAGACATTAATTTTGACATGTAAACCTTCAACAATCTGCAAAAGATGATATAAAAATCAACTAGTTGATTTTTAGTGGCCCACTTCGGAAAATTTGTGTCATATACAATTTTAATTAATTAAAAATGCGAATTAGTAAACATTCGAAAGTACACTTGAAAATATTTTTATCAAGCTCGCTACAATTAGGCGTGTGGAAGAGCACCATGATAATTTATCAAAAGGAATAAAATATAGGGTAAATACGCCGGTTAGCCGGCCTTCACTCGTTCTCGGCCAGTCAGCAATAAAATTTGTAAAAACAATAAAACACGGCTTGTTAAACAAACTTGTCATGCGCTATTTAGTTACAGTCATATTTAGTATTAATTATAATACCTCAACTTCCTGTTATGACTTTCTGTATAGATTTCTAGTTAATGCAAATAAAAGCAAGTGCAACGGTTCTCTCAATTCTAAGTTTTGTGATTCAAAGTTGTAGCGCTCAAACATTTTTTTAACAGTAAGTATTTCATATAATTCTTCGTTATAAATCTTAGGAGTAATTAAGTATAAGGTATCATATGTTTTTTTATCATTATAGACAAAATTTAGATAATTTGATTGAGATTGTTACATATAATTAAGAGGCCGCTAAACCGGTCAAATAAATTAGCGATATTCCATTTCTCGGCCGCCACGGCCGATAACAGCAATTGTTACATTGCCAATGAATTATGTTTATTTGTATTTAGGCTTATGTATTTACCGCTCTTTTTTTATAAACCTCGTAGAGTTTATTGTTGGAAATGTGTGTAATTTACGGCCTCCAATGTTTTTTAAATTATGCGGTCTTAAAGAAGACCCGAGAAATAGTATGATTTTGCCGGTTGTGGAATACTACTGTGTGTAATGATTTTATAGAGGCCAATAAAAGGGTCAGTTGTCGGACACGTATTAATATTTCGTGTTTTATAAATACCATCTTTTAAAAACTCTAACAATAAAAAAAAACAAAAAACGAAGCTGATTTAGATTTTACAATAAACAATCAACTGCCAGTACTGGAAGATAAAAGTATTAAAACAAGATATTGATGAAATTGCAGAAGAACAGTTAGCTACAAATACAATAATTTTGAAAAACTTTCTGTTAAGTCCCGGAAAAGCATCCAAAACTACTACAGATTTTCAACATTCTGTTGCAAGTCATTTAACATGTTGTTATGCTTAGATTGACAATTTGAACATAGTTTAGCTCGATGTTGTAGACAAAATATAAAGTAATTTGTAATCGGTCGTCGTAAAATTTATGATGACTAGGCTTCTAGGGTTAATAAAGTTTTAATTTTTTGCTATAAATAAAAAATGTGATTAGCTAGCTAAAATAACTAAAAATAAAAAATAAATAATAAAATATGTGATTAGCTAGCTAAAATAACTAAAATTCAACGTCGCATCGTCGGGGCCGAGATCCAGCTTATACAAGAAAAATAATGTTTGAAGGCCGAGAAATATTAATATTGGACATTTTTAAAAGAAGTCTAGTTTCTTAAATTAATTATTGTTTTAAAGGCTTTTTATAGCTGAATCTAAAATAACAATAGACTAAGTTAACAGAATAAAAAAAAAATTACATTTAGAAGAATTTTAAATATTCTAGCTCAGTTCAAACTTCAAATTTTAGTTATCTGGCCGTCAATCGGCGTATTTACCTTATATAACCTTTTTCAAACAAAAAATAGATCTAATTTATTCGACTTTTAATTCTTTGAATTGAAGAATAAAATATGTATAATATAGGCAAATCCGATAAATACGAGAATGTGCGCATTCGAGCGAAAAGTGGCACATTTCCGAGCGAGGGAGGCAAATGAAGCGCGACGCGAAGCGGCGCGCTTCATTTTCCCGAGATCGGAATGTGCCACTTTGAGCTCGAATGTGCACACTCGGTCTTAAACATGATTCATAATAATTTGAACCAATAAATTAGACGAAAAATCAGTAAAATAATTTTAATCGTTCCTTCTCACTCGTACTTATAAGATTGCTGTATCTTTTCGCTCGCTCGCACTCATTGCTATGGTAAAAATACATTTTTTTTGTACAAAATCAATATTTACCGAACTAAATTTAAATTTTTGATTTTGAAATGTACAAAGTAGATAAATTTAATAAATACGAGCATTTGCGCATTCGAGCGAAAAGTGGCACATTTTCCCGAGATCGGAATGTGCCACTTTGAGCTCGAATGTGCACACTCGGTTTTAAGCACGATTACGAAGCGTCCGGTTTTAACCGGAAAAAACGAACGCGGTTGACAATCTGGATAATCGCGAATCCGTATAACTGAGGCCCGGATAATTGAGGTTCTACTGTATTTATTAAATGTAAAACGAAAGAATTTAAAAATGTTTACGAGTTTTTGGTGTTGAATGAGAAGGTACCGGTTTTAGATAAGCAGACGCACACACCTATTTTTGCCAGCTTTTCCACCGAATTTGAATACATATTATGAACGAACGGCCACTTTATATTGAAATAGTGTTTTAGCAACTAAATACATTAATTAATTGACTGTTTAGATAATATTCAATTTTTTACTAAACCATAATACGTGACTTTGGCGAACGAGATTATCTGGAAACCAATTTTTTAAACGCTTCATCGGTAAAGATAAGAAAGTCGCTACCACAGCGAAATGTGGTAAAAGGAATTGAAGCTTTTTATTGGGCGCATTAAATAATTTTTTTTTTAATTAGTAAGTGTTTTTTTAATGCTAAGCAAAGACATAGAAGCAGATGTTTAAATATTAATGATTCATAGTCGTAGTGACACAAATAAATGCGCTGATACATTTTTTTTTAATTAAAATTGAATAATGTATTAAATTCAATAACGTTTCCGATGGAGCCTTACTTTTTTAATTTATAAAATAAATTACATCAAATATTTTGATATCGAAGACGCCACATGTTCTAATAATAAAAACCATTAAAAATTTCGGGATTGACCTAAATTTGTAATTGTGCTGAAAGCAGAAGATCGGTTGCAGAACTGACAAAGGAAAACGGATGACTGGTTAGACGCTGAAATTAAAATCACTTATGTAATTATTTTAGTTTTTTTTATAGTAGTGGATTGTAGAGTTATTTTTACCTTGAATGCCTGAAAATATGTGGATAAACATCTTCACACAGTCGAGTTTGTACGGTATTATTATATCTAACAATCCAAAAGGTTTAGAACTACGACGAGTATGTAATTCTTTGTGTTTGCCCTCGGCAATGGCGCGGAAAACGGCCAGTCTCATCCATGAAACATGATTATGAGCAACGGCTGCAGGAAATATTTTCAGTAACCCTTTCGCTTGTATACATGAGAAAGAAGGATATAACGAACGGGCCGTAATGTTTTGTTTGAATGAGTCGACATGCACACAAACGTGGATCGGGTCAAATTACAGGTCGGTCTGGTCAGCTGACCAACATTGCTTCTATCTCTTCTACCTCTTTAAATTACCACGAAAAATTCCTTTAGTTCGAGCTTGCTCGAAAATTTTCCTTTAATTTTATTAAATTGAAGCCGATGCTCTTTGTAGGCCGATTCGACTTTTTTTCTGCGAATCTTGCGTTTCTTTTCGGGCTCTGTGTGCTTTCTCAATTTAATTCAAAAATAAGCCTTCTTTTATGTTTATTTTATGGTCTTTCCAGTTTAATATAAACAGGTTCATTTATATTAATGAAGACATCGTAACCGTCAAATTTATATTTACTCGATATTTTAAGGACTACTAAACAGCATAAAATTTTTGTAATAGCTTAGTAAAACTTGTATATTATGGGGGACTACCCAGAATCCTGAAATCGTTCGGCGCTTGCAGTTGCATGTTTACTTTTATTTACAAAATGAAATGGGAAATAGCTGCGCTATTTATCTATTCGAAAATGGTTGTAGCTATTTGTAGTGGGTTTCTACTGTATAAATAAGTTATTTCTATAAAAGGATTAGATTTTGAGAAGAGACTATCTTTCGTAAGTTTTTCAAAATTTTCTTCTATTTTTTGAATTAACGAATTGACCTTGTAGTTGATTTACTTTTAATTATGGGGGGATGCAGGCACTTTATGGTAAAAATACAATTTTTAATTAAATTAAAAAAAAAACGAATGAATTATTGTGAATCGTATTTCAAATCGTGTAGCTATGCATATTCGCGCTCAAAGTGATATATTTCGATCTCGTTGAAATGTGCCACTTGGGGCTCCAATGTTCACATACCTTAAGGATTTGTCTATATCCCTCTTTTCTTCTTCAAATCAAATAAAACTGGACTCAAACTACTTTTTTTTACTAACCCTTTGAAAATGCAAATATCAAAATGAAAACTAATGAGCGATAAATGCACGTGGGGCCCGATAGAAAACATTTGCCGGTGTAACGCTTGTCAAAAATTATTTTCAGCAGTTTACATGCCGGTACGTTTAAGACAACAGTAGGCAATTTAATAAGCGATATTTGAATTGTGGTATTCTCAAATAACCAGTGGTTCTCAAAGATTTGAAGGGAAAAGATTAAGATTCACGAATCCAATGGCTTTGAAATGTGTGCACATTCCAGCGAGAGCTGGCACATTTTTGAGCTAGAATGAAATGTGCCATTTTGTGCTTGAATGTGCACATTCTGCTCTAATACGATTCTCAATAATTAACTTATTCTTGTAATATTCTTTGATTAAATTTAATATTTAAATTTTAAAAAATTAAAGCTTTAAAGGCGCTATTTATTTGCGCACAACGCGCTTTTTTTGCCTAAAATCTAAGACTTAAATTCTAGAAGCCTTTATAGGCAAACACTATTTGTTTATTTAGACTTGATATATAAGTAAGGATTAATTTTGAATCGGTTTCAAACGTCCTGTATCTTGTATTTATCAGATTTGCCGATATGACCCTTCTGTCTTCAAACTCAATAATTATGATATTAGACTAGGGAAATTTAGATTTTATGTTTGGAAACATTATCAATCCTTTCTACCCACAACTGCAGCTATTTAACATTTGTACCCAGTTAAGCATCAACTGTGGTTGCAGACGAGTTCATAATTTGTGGTAGTTGCCATGGGCAACAGTATATAAAAATTACAAGACAAAGTTATTAAAAAAATAATAACGTGTAATTTATTGGACTAAATTGATTTTGTAAATTTAAAGAGAAAATATTAATTAGTATAAACCAATCCGAAATAAGGGAACTATATGTAAGTACACTAGATTTTAAACATGATTCACAATAGTCAATTTACTTTTTAAACAATTTTAATTCAAAATTACAAGACTGTGTTTATACCAGAAATACCAAATATTTGGTTTAATGCTTTTAAACAATGCCTTTAGAAAAAGGAATGCTAAAACTTTTTACGAATACAAAAACCTGAATAAAATTTTTGATTCGAAAGGGAGATGATTAATACATATAGGCAAATCCAATAAATACGAGGATGTGCGCATTCGAGCGAGAAGTGGCACATTTCCGAGCGAGGGAAGCAAATGAAGCGCGACGCGGAGCGGCGCGCTTCATTTTCCCGAGATCGGAAATGTGCCACTTCTGCTCGAATGTGCACACTCGGCTTTAAACCACAATTCACAATAATTAATTACGTTTTGAAATATTTTTAATTAAAGATTATAAAACCAGAGAGGTGCACCGAAAAATTCTTTTTTGGGTGCGCCACTGAAAGTTAAAATTCAAACCAAAAGAAAAAGATATTTAACGTTGTAGTTCAGTTTAATTTCTAATTAATGTGTCACCTGTTTTAAATCTCATTTAAATCTTACGAAATTTATTGTTTTTTAAAAAAGAAAGCACTTAATACTGAACTTCTAAATAAGCATGAAGAATTTTGTTTTAAAAAGTTAATTATCTTGTATTTAATTTAAGAAACCAAAGATAACATAAGAAAAATAATCTGGATGTAGTGGGATGAAAATAAATTAGCCGGTTAAATAGGGCGTATTTTACTTCCTTGGAACACTACTTTGTCATTCTAAATAAAGAACTTACCCTTTTTATAAAAGTAGACAGAAATTTTGTTATCGTAACCCCAAAAACTTGTTTTTTCCGCCTTTCCTAGATTTAATTATTTGGATAAAATTTGAAAGAGCCATTTTCTTAAACTCTTAAATTAGTATGGCGTTTCTTTTGCTCGAAGTACGAGGGTCATATTAAATGTTTCGAATAAATGGGGTTGCGTCAAGTCTGGGATGCATAAAGTGCATTTGAGCGGCACTCTTGGGGAGCGTTTTACGATTAATCGGAAAAAATAAAATAGTATACGCTTTTTTCTGTTGCCGGTTTGTTGTGGAAATACTTCTTGAATGCATTTGACACTCCCTTGTCTATTTACATATGAAAGCTCGGAAATTGTATTATTTTTGGGAAATTTGGGGGTTGTTTTTTTTTTCAGAAAAGTTAAGTTGAACTTTATATTGTGCACTAATATTTTTAATAGTTTTTTAATTCATTTTAAATTATAGTAATTAAATAATGATTTTGTAATATAAATTCACATATTTAGCCTCAAAAATAGTTTTTTTAACTTGATGTACCGCACTGGCGTTTCTTTTATAAGAGTTTGAGTACAGTGCGTCTCAGGAATTAAATTACATTAATGTACACATGTTTATTAAGCCTGTTTCTATTTTAATAACTATTTGTTATTTTGTCGTTAAAAAAACTAGCTGTTTTTATCGCAACGGCTTCTGAGAAGCCGCAACTGATGTATTTAATTCCTCGAGCCAGTTCTACATTTTATTAAGTTTTTTTTGTTATCAATAATTTAAATAAAATACCCGGAAATATTAACGTTTTTGTTAGTTAAAAACATTTCGGCACGCCGAAGTAATTCCAGGATCTCCTTTTAAAAAGGATTTTACAGATTATTTGTATCAATTATCTTAATCTGATCACTTTTAGTGATTCTTTTATTAGTCAGAAAAAGTATGCCAGCGCTAATGTAATACGATGTCGATTTCTGTAAAAAAATATAAAGGTACAATGTTATTTTGTTGCAAAGTCATCTATTTTACCTGCTTGTTAAATGAATGGAATTTCTAAAGTGTCTAAAATGAACATTTATAAGATATGTTTCTGATAAAACATCAAAGTCAAATCATTGACATCTTAAGTAATACTAAACTATGTTCTGTTGAATTAATTATTTCATCATTTACAAGACAATGACTATTACTTTTTTTTCTCGTTCAGATAAAAAGACAATTTTAAAGTACAGCTTTTTTTCTATATGTTTATATTGCACAATCTAATTTTTTTAAATGGGAAAATTATACGTATCATAACTGTGTAGGTATATAATATTTTATGCAACATAATCCATCAAAGGAAACGTAAGATGTAATAGAAATAAGTACATAAAACGTTTTTAAAGCCTCTATATGATTTTCTCCCCATTAAGATAAGAGCTTTTTCGTTTTTAAATCTAAATGGAAGCTGATATTTTCTTTTAAAATTATTATTAAAATTTAATCAATAAGAGAAAACATTCTGATTTAAAATCGGTATAAATCTGCATTAGAGGAAGACTCTTTTAAGAAACCGACATGATCACTTCCAAGAAAAAAGTTCTTTCATAGTTTAAAAAAGATCGGGTTTTTTTATATAACGGTTCAATCAAAAAATCTGTGTTATTTTTATTTGTGCAACGATTTTTAAAAACTATAGATTTGAAGTTTGCAGTTTATTTAGCATAGGATAATCTTAGTCAACCATTTAAAAATTTTGAGAAATCGAGGCAAAACAAATTAAAACGCAACTCTTAAAAACGAAATCTTTACAATTTACAATTTGTATCTCGGATATTGGTGGAGATATGTCTACAAAACAGATTCTGAATTCTCAATTTCTGGAGCATGGGATTAGCTGTAAATCTCAATAACGTTCAATCTTAACTCTCGAAGAAAAACGCGCCTAAACTGTTCAAACTGTAAAATTAGTATTTTTGTTTCTCTTAAAATTTACTTATAGTAACATTTCGATACCAACTTTCTAATAAGATGTATCCCACATTCCGGAAATTTTTTAGTAGAGGATAAAAACGTCTCACTATCATAACTAAAAAAGAAGTTAATTTTTGTTTCTTAAGCTTATAAAAAGTCCAAGTAATAATAATAGGAGCGAAAAAAATTTAATAATTTTTATGTGGTTTACGACACATTATTAATAAGATTTGGGGTGTCACGGGAAGAAGAAAAAATTAAGAGAATTTTAGGAAAATGATTTGTTTTATTATTTTATAAAGTAGCATTTTTTTAATACACAGTTAAACATAGTTTTATATCTTTATATATTGCAAGAAAACGCAAAATTTGAAGATTTAAATGGAATCGTAGCTGTAGTTTAAGAAATATTCAAAAATATAATTTTTGAACGTTTCTTCTGGTTTAAAAACAAATTCAATTCACATAATACTTATAGCACAAAAATTTGTGTAGTTTTGTGAATTGTTACAAAATTACAATTCAATACAAACCATTCAACACTTAGAACTGCATGTATAAAGTACTTAAAATGCGTTAATAAAATTTGTGTCGAATATGCTGCCTCTGACGAGGATAAACAGCATTAAATTCTTTGTTGCAAACCCTTCTAACGTTTATTTACATGATGCTAACGTATACATGACGTTACCAATACTTGCACGTGTGATATTTATAAATATCTGTTTATCGAAAAATTGAAACTAGAAAAGTGATAGAAAATAGAAATAGGAACTATTACTTTCAATCTGTAATTTAAAAATAACTAGCGCCAGCTATTGTCCGCGAAACGTAATAACTAGGGGTACACTTTTACGTTAAGCATGATTCACAATAATTAATTTACTTTCTTAGATGTCAAATTATCATTAGGTGTGCGCGAGCAACCTCCATTGCCTGTTCACATTTTACTCTTACGGGCCAAAAGAAGTATAACTTCAAATTGCCAAATTTTGTGGGATATGTCTTATTAGAAAGTTGGTATCGATATTAGCTCCCCAAAGTAAACTTTTCGATTATTCGAAATCAGAAATGTTTAAAGAAATAGAGAGCTGTCGACACATAAACTCCCAAGACCACCGAAAATTCAACAAAATATTGTAACAGCGAGCTACTATAAAATCTGTTTATATTTAACTCAATTAACACCCCTACAACAAACATTCCTAACTAAATCGAGTTTAGAGTTATCAAGAGGAAACAAACACGCGAGTGTGAGAACAGACATATTTTGTGCTTAATCCAGTTTAGTATCAATGTCGAAACTTAATATGGTATTTCACAGAGAAACACATTTTAGTGGTTTCAGTAGAATGTATTCGTCGTTAGAATTACGCAAGGCCGCCGCGTACGCCTCGTCTTCTTCTTCATCGGAAGATGCACCAGAAAAGGAAGCCCAACCAGTGACGTATTTCAATTTTGCAATATTAATTCCGGCAACAAAAAGACATCTCAAGTGTAACCAGATCGCGCGAACGGATGTCAGAGGAGACTCAGAAACACCAAAGCGCAAAAACCCCGGAGAATGTTAAACATCCTTCTTAACACCTCGCTCGCGCAATTCATTGTTTGCAGACGACTCTTTGAAATTGAGCAGTGCACATATTTCCACCTTCAATAAAAAGCTGAATTTATACAAATAATCCTTTGCCTCGCCTAAAAAAAAGAAAAACAAAGCCGGTACTATAAAAACGATTATTCGTTTGAGCGAACGGCAAACGACTTAAATGAAAATCACATTACAATGGCACACACAAAAAGACAAACAAAAGTATCAAAGGTAATGGAAAATTCTGTCAAGCCAGGACGGGCGTAGTACATGCTACACATCAAAAAGTTCATTTCCTAGTTGTCATTCGCAACCTTCGGTTGAACATTTCATTAGTTCGCAATTGTGTCCCAGACTGGAAGGGGGATAACAGGTCTTTGATGAGGTTAGACTTCGTTAGTTTATGGGAAAGCACAAAGGCGAATGAATAACAGAATAATCGTAAGCTAATGAATGGGGGAAGGAATATACTTGTCGCCAACGAACTTACAAAGAAAAAATCAACTTCGTCTTACGCAAATAGATCAAACGGTTTTAATGCGATTTCGAGCTATTTCGGTTTGGGAAAAATTAATGCAGGAAAAGTTAATTTTCGAATGGATTTCGAGTATAAACAAGAGAAGCGTTTCTTAAGTGGAAACGTGAAAACATTCTTTTAGCATCTACTTTTATAATATTTATGTGGGAAGATAATGTAAACCCATAGCAATAAGTATTAGGCGCCATTTACTAATTTACATTCTCGCGTCTACGTTAGTGGTATAATTTCATATTCAGTTTTTGAACTATGTTGCAATATGTAATTTCCTTTCTTACATCCATGTTTTTTGAGTCTTTTTTATTTTGTTTTTCTCCGATGCCTACGTTTTATTTTTTTCCTTCTTGTTCTTATTTATTCTAACACATCTTGTATATTACAGCAATCTTTTATGAAATTAGTTGTTTGCTTGTTTCGTAGCGTCATGTCCAATATTGGCCTCATTACTCTCATTTTTTGCTTTGCTCTGTTTGTTTTTGGCGCGTTTACAGTGTTGATATTGGACGTATTTTGGTTTTATAAATTTTCACTTATCCTTTTGTTTAAATGTAGTTATTTAGGTACACGAAATTCCTGCAGTTGTTGAGCACTATCTTTTATATTTTGTTTGCTTGTTTTTGGGGAAGATTAGGAATGGGCATATTTAAAGCACGTTACTTGCGTCAATGCACGATATTTAGATGAAATCTGGTTAAGAAGGTCGTTTTGAAGGGCCAATTTTTTTCATTCACTGTAATTTAAGTAATTACGATTTGTTGACTTTTTATTATGTTTCGATTCAGTATCATTTACTTAAACTCTGTTGATTCTTTAATTAGATACATTCGTAGTTCCGTCTCTTCGAATAATTTTTTTTTAAAATCGTTTAAATTTTATTTTTAAACTAATGTTGGTGGTGCAAGTATTATACATGTTTTTTTTTACTGTATTTTAAATACTATACGACTGGATACAGTGTATAAGTGTTCAATAAAACGTTATTCAAAGTTGATTTTTAATATGGACCAATAATAACGATTATTTAATTTATTTAAAAACAATTTATTAACAGTTTATTTATTTCTGCATGATATGAAAATAAGTAAACCATAGATTAGATTATGCACTTACTTTTTGTCAGACGATATTAGTACTTATTCTATTTTTTAAATTTAATTCTGGATATATCAATTTATTTATACACCCATACCTCGCTTTATGGCCTAGATACGTCCTGGAAAAGATGGCCGTAAAGCGAAAAGTTGCATAACGAATCAATTATTTTGATACAAGCTCAACAGGTCGCTAACAACACAACATTTTTTGGACCGTATAACGAAACACTGTATTTTTCGTAAAAAATTAAATGTAAAATTACCTAACCAATTTATACAAAATTTTTCGATTTACACGGTTCCTTCTAGACAAAAATTATGATTTCGATTTACAGTTTTCTTCAAAACCTATCTACCGTGTAAATTGAAAAATAGGTGTACAGTGGAGCAGCGCCAAGATTAGATTTTTTTGTTAAGAAAGGTGCAGGGACGTATAATTTGGAACCAGTGGTATAGCTATACACAAACGCAAAATAAGCAACATAACAAGTGGTTATACTTAATTTAGTTAGGCCAAAGAAGTTTAACTTCTAACACGCACCGTTTATTTCCATTTACAATGGAAACTCGGTTATCCGGACTAATTATTGTTACAGTTCATTCGGATAATCGAAAATTCGGTTAATTGAATGTATAGAAAAAAATGAATTTAAGCTATACATAATGTGACCACACTTCCTATATTGAATGGAACTGTTCCGTTTTCAGATCATTTGTCTCGTTGTCCCCAAGCAACCATTCGGGACGCCAAAATGTCGCGTTTTCAAAAAATTGTTAATCACGATACCGAATATTAAGAAATCCCAACAAGAATTTCATTCTTGCCTCCTTATTTAAATACAAATTAATATCACGGCAATTTCTTAATGAAAAAGTAAAAATTATGAAAAATAAGCGAAGCCCAAAGGAGACATTTTGAGAGCGCAACTACGGTTTTAGAATTACTTGAAATTTTCAAAAGTAAATTGGTCATTGTTAATCGTGGCGAAAAGCGAAGTGTGCACATTCGCGCTCAAAGTGGCACATTCTGATCTCGGGAAAATGAAGCGCGCCGCTTCGCGTCGCGCTTTATTTGCTTCCCTCGCTCGGAAATGTGTCACTTTTCACTCGAATGTGCACATCTTCGTTTTAATTGGATTCGACTATATTAATAACAAATCCTTCAAGTCCTGATTTTCTATTCGGAAAAAGTTTTCGCTTGAAAGTGCACATACTCCTTAATAATTGAATTTGCCTATCGTATTCTTCTTTCTTACAAATAATTTTAATTAAATCAAACTGAACTAAAAGTACCACTTTTCGCCTTTGTTTTAATTAAAAATTACAGTGGGGTATTTTTACCAAACACTACATTTCGTATTTAGTACTTTTAAACTAGACTAGATGGGAGACTTCATCGTACATGAATTTTGACTCTTATTTCCCAACCTTTTTTTGTAACATACCCCACCCAAGTCATTCTACAATTTTGATGCACCCCCTATGTAACATATAAATATTTTTTTCTATTTAAAAATTAAAATAATTCATAAATGAAGACCTATTACAACAGCGTATACAAAATGTGCCTTAAAACTAATTTGTTTATAATTTTCAGAAAAATGAAAATTACCCAAAAATATTTGGAGACATTAATTTTGACATATAAGCCTTCAGCAATCTGTAAAAGATGATATAAAAATCAACTAGTTGATTTTTAGTGGCCCACTTCAAAAAATTTGACTCATATACAATTTTAATTAATCAAAAATGCGAATTAGTAAATATTCGAAAGTACACCCGAAAATATTTTTATCAGGCTCGCTACAATTAGGCGTGCGATAACTTATCAAAAGGAATAAAATATCTAACCTTTTTCAAACAAGAAATAGATCTAATTTAATTTAATTTAAATTTTATGAATTGAAGAATAAAATAATAATATAGGCAAATCCAATACATACGAGGAAGTGCGCATTCGAGCGAAAAGTGGCACATTTCCGAGCGAGGGAGGCAAATGAAGCGCGACGCGGAGCGGCGCGCTTCATTTTCCCGAGATCGGAATGTGCCACTTTGAGCTCGAATGTGCACGCTCGGTTTTAAGCACGATTACGAAGCGTCCGGTTTTGACCGGAAAAAATGAACGCGGTTGACAATCCGGATAATTGCGAATCCGTATAACTGAGGTCCGGATAATTGAGGTTTTACTGTATTTTGATTAAAGTTGCAGATTTGAGAATATCAAAATGTGCAATTTTAGAGAAAAAATAGACAAATTTGCAGTTGTGGCTGAATCATTATCTAATTTTAGTATTTCTATTATAATTTTCCAAATTTGTTACGTCCAAATAGGACAATACATCCTGGCGAACATCCCTTGGCTTGCCGTCATAAATCGATTGATGCTCCTGCAGCTCTCGTTTAATAAGCAAAAAAACTTAAATTTAAAAATAGCATCTGGCTTTAATTAATTTTTTATAGGATGTTGTTAAAACACGCAAAGAAATTTTTACAAAGTCACAATTAGAATAAATCAATAAGGAAAAAAATATATTAAAAAACTTTGTTCCGACATTATAACTTAAAACCAGGCGCTTTAAATGAGAATTCTGATTGGTTAATTAATCTGGTAACCATAGCTACAAAGTAATTTAGCCAATCTCATTTATAATCCTGCATTTAAATGAGATCTATTAATAAAGGATTAATCTCATAAATTTTTCGATATTTTTAGTTACCAGGTTTCCCCGCACAAGCACTTAGAATTTTGGTGTGGCGTACAAGTTACTTTGTAGAAGAAAAAACGCCTTTTTCTCCCACGATAAAAATCGAAATTAATTTAATGAATCTCTTAATGGAATGACATTTTAATTAAATAAGACACAAACTCATCAATGGCGAGTTATAATTAACGAAATGTTTAATTTAGCACCTCATAAAATATGCAAGACTACGTAAATGTTACATGTTAATTTGAAATGCATTATCGCATAGTAATTATGCAACGCCGAGAAGATATAGTAATGATCGAGCGAGCAGTTGTAGTTTTCGTATTCTCGCCTTTGGAAATGGGTTACAATTACCATATTAAACATATGCTGCAATGTAAATTACACCTTTCGGTGATTTTCCTTGTGAGAATTTACCTTGCTCGTTGCAATTCCAATAAGCCCCCCTTTTTTTTCTCTCGACTCGTTAATGTAATAAGCTGTTAAAAACTTAATTTCGATTGGTTAATGGAACCACAAGACAGATGTTCCAGAATTAAGGTAAACGATAAGAGTTAAGCCCGCAGTGACTGCCTTTAGTGGTTTTCGAATGTGGTTTTAATTATTTATTAAAAGATAAACCTTTTTAACGGCCCATTTAAATAGTTGTACGGTGTGACGTTCGTGTGATGTATCGCCTCCTGTTAAGATAAACAAAGGAATCGATGATCATTAGAATGCGTATGCATTGCCTGATTACGAAGTAACACATCGTTAGGCGCAATTATTGATGTAAATGTAGGTGGGAACGTTGTTTGCGAGGACTATTAGGTCTCGCACGATATTCTTCGAGTGGGTTTTAGTATTATGTTTAGTATTTTTTCTTTTCGTGTAACTAGTTTTCGCGCAGCACTTTGCAGTTTGCCCGTACGCGGAATACGTTCGACGCTAAATTTCGTTCAATTACTGCGATCAAATTAACAGCGCTTAGCTCGCATACCTGCCAGTTAATTAATATTAAATTAAAATACATTGTTAATTATGAATTTCTGGTTTGCGAAGGTTACAATTCGGCAACGATTAACTCTTAACCTCGCAATATTTAATTTGAGCAGGTACAATAATAAGTGTGTTAACCTTTAAGGATTAAACTGAAGCTCCTTCTTTGGAGCTTTCATGCCGTACAGATTTTTATCATGGTATCGCGCTTTAGAAATAATTAAAAACATTTACGGTTTATTAATTTAATGTTGAATATTTATCTACGTTTTGGATATAATAATTTGCTATCCCAAAATTCGTAAATTGATTGTTTGCTTGTGAGTGGCCTGTTTCTTGGCGTCGACCATATTTCAAAGTGTTCTAAAAAATGGCAATTAACGAAAACGTAATAAGAATACCAAAAATCAGCTGAAACATCTAAAAATATAGTTTACTGTTGTGCAAATATAATAATTGATTAAGATTTTTATTAAATTCAACAGTTAAACCGTAAAATATGTAGGATATTAGAATGACAAGATAATATATGTATAATTTGAAACGGTAAAAGTAAAAAATTCTGTAATAATTTAAGTAAGTGAAAATTTACAATGTTTGCAGACACTTTGCCAAGACCATTTCAACGACTGTCAGTCCGACACAGGAAGGTTTCAACAAAAATACTTTTTTATTCAATTTCGTTCTAATTTTATGGTTTTTAACAAACAGAATTAGACATAGAAGAAAATGCAGCAATTTTAATAATTAGAAAATATATAGGTAACATAGACGATTCACTTGCAAATAGTACCAGTTCTTGTCTATAAAATTTTTAGACCTTTTGATTCTAATAATTACTTAAATGAACTTTGGCAATGTTTAAAGCAGACCCGTCAAAAACGCGGCTAGTGGGTCGCATACGGCCCGCTGGGAATTGTTCTATGGCCAACCAAAGTCTATAACTAACACGTTTATTTTACCTTTATAAACACTGTATTTTTTAATAAGTTATATTCTCTGTATTATATCCGAAGTCGCTATAGCCAAATGAATTTTTTATGAAAGGATGCTTGAAATTCAAGGTGTTACGTTCCTATAACCAAAAATTCAGTACAACCGAAGTCATCTATACATCTATACATATACATAAAAATGAAGTGTCTGTGATTTCGAAATAAATACTTTTTCTTAATTTTATATAGTTATTTGGTCGTACCAAAGCCCAAACTTGCGTTTTTAAAATTTTTGTCTGTCTGTCTGTTTGTCCGCACGTATATCTTGAAACGGCTGGACCGATTTTGACGGGACTTGAATTAACAGGTAGAAGACCCTATCTTTGAGTAACATAGGCTATATTTTATTTTGGAAAAAATTAGTTTTTACTTCGAAATCACAATACCCGTGCAAAGCTGGGCGAGCCAGCTAGTTAGTAATAAAATCCATTGCAGTTATAAATCTTTTTAGTACATCCTTTTGTCAAAAAAATACAACGTATCTATGATATAAAAGTAGGCATATTTAATTCATAAGAATATATACCTATATATTAGGGTAGAGGCACCACCTATGGCTGCCAACTTTTGATTATTTTCTTATTGGAATAAATAGCAAAATGTAATAGAAATAAGTTTTATACTACTGACTTTTTCAGATGAAACGCTTTGTTTGAAAATATAATAAATCTTATTAAAAAAGATATAAATTATTATTTTTTAAATAACGAAATAACGAATTGTACAATTTGGTCTTAGGGACATATCCTCTTATTCCTCTAATGTGCACATACATATATCGTTTTATTTGGATACATTACTATTTTCTTTTTAAGACCAAAATTAATGTAAACTAATACATAAAATACAAGAATGTGCATATTCGAGCGAAAAGTGGCACATTTCCGAGCGAGGGAAGCAAATGAAGCGCGACGCGGAGCGGCGCGCTTCATTTTTTCGAGATCGGAATGTGCCACTTTGATCTCGAATGAGCCACTTTGATCTCGAATGTGCACACTCGGTTTTAAGCACTATTCACAATAATTAATTTACTTTCTTAAACGGCCAACTTCAACTGTTGAATTTTCGTTATATGTGCGCGTGCGGAACCTCCATACCTACTAAAATTTTGCTCTCAAACGCCAAAAGAAAAATTGAAAAATTATTGTTAAAGATCCTATTGCAATTTACTTTATTTAGAAGAAAAAAAATCGAAATTTACTAACGTAGAATTGGACCAAATGTGTGAAATTAAATTGTCAAATATTGATGCGTTCTTTGAGCTTGGAGCTTTATTAAACGATTGAATTCAACAGTTAATCTGAAGAGTATTTATATCTCTGCCAGTTGTGTGTGTCCAAATCGAGGAGAGTTCAACCTAGCCAACTTCCCTTCTGAGGTTCAAGCTTTTATTGAAGCACCCTCGAGTATAAAATTATAATGAAGAATCTTAAAAATGGATGTGAACGTGAATTAAACTTTTTGGGCGAAATATGTTGTTTAATTACGTTTTTGTGGGGTACCGTTTTCACGAAAAGCTGATGATGATGATAGTTCTTTAGCGTCGAACTATAAATCTCATTCTGTAAATCTACACAATATCCGTTTATGTTAGTACACATATAAATTTTATGCGTTTATGGTACATGGCTTTACAACCCTTTACCTTTGGTGAGATGAAACTGACGATTTAGGATGAACGTAATTCCCTCAAAAGGTTGCAGGGAATAATGTTAGGGTTTCAGAGTCTCTTCTATAACTATGCAAATAGGGTGTGTAGGTATTTCTACGACTGATGTCTAATGTGCCTTTCAAATAATATCAGCATTCTATAATTATTAAGATGTTACTTAATTATATATATTTAGCGTGTTATAACTCGACGTATTTATACGAAGCCGCGAAACCGAACTTTCGAGTTGTGCACATACAGTCCTTATTGTTAATTTATTAAGAAGAAAATTACAATATATAAATATTCAGCGCACGAGAAGTCCTTGTCATTAATAAATTTACATAAATAATAAGCCAAAGTGTAGTTTAATTTGTAATTAATTTATCGTTTATTTGCCAATTAACACCATTTGCTTTTTTCGTAAGTCTATTCGACGATTTTGGTGAGCTTTTTTTGTTGTGGCGAGACATGAAAACGAATTATCTCGTCAGAAAAGTTACATTTTTGGGTATTCTATTTTTTTTTTAAACTATTTAACGTAAATGTGTACACCTAGCGCTTTTTTACGCGTCAGATGCTTTTTTAAAAATTTTTCGCAGAGAAAAAGTGAATATTTTTTCTAAATCTGAGATATCAGCTAAATAATGAAAAAACAAGCATACATTTTTTAGAACCATAAACTTTATATTTATATTTCACTTTAAAAATGCAAATATAAAAATATGGTAATTATGCTGTCTTCTAGAACACCAAATTCAAATTGCAAACAAGTACTGTTTTTGTTATGGCCCGAGAAGATAATTCGGATAATTTATTTATTGTACCGGTACATTAGCGTGTCCAAAAAAAATTGATATTAATTTTTTATTCTTACATGAAAATGTCGCAGAATATGTCCAAATAAAAATTATATCAAAATTCTAGCCCTTAAATTCAATTTTAAGAGGTCCCTCATCGAACTTAGTGTTTCCTACTTAAATAACATAGGAGTATGATATTTTAACATTATTCACATCCGCAACTATATAATAATTTTTTTTCCATAAAATTAATTGATGATTTTTATCAGCATTAAGTGACAAATATTCTCATTGATACAAATTTCTATCGTTAATATTTTACTTACAAGGAAGGCATCCCAGGTGGTCACCTCCCCTGCGTTAAGCGGGGTCTTACTGTACTTACATATAAAATTGGTAGAGCTGTTTTATTAAAAGACGGCTCAACTGCGATGTTATTCCGTTGATTAGTTTATTTGTAATTAAGTTTGTTATGTTACGTAAAAATAACAAATCATCTTTAAGAATGAAGCAGAACAAGATTTACATTGGAGTAAAATAAATCCTGTTAAATAACATGTAGTATGGTTTATGGTTTGTTTGCGTAGTTCATTATACGCAACAACAAAATCATGTTATTTCGCCAAAGGCGAACTTGTATATTTTGTTAATCATAAAACTTATATGATGCATACGATGTATAAAGGGCTTCATAAACAATACAACCAAAATATTATCGACGATGTAATGCACGCAGGTAAACAAATAAACCACGCTGATAACGAGAACAACTTTGGATAAGCGCTAATACAAATGACTTATTCGGGAGTCGATTATTTATGTTGCGCTGTAACAAGAATTAATTATGTTTTCATATTAAATTGTAATTTTACGGTGCTATTTCGGTGGGTATACTTTTAATAACCAACAATTACTTAAATAGATTTGCTATTGTAGTGAACGTGCTTCATTAAATCCAAATTACTGTAGCCGTTGTCGTTATTAAATAATTTATTTAGTTTTAGTTGCTCGAAATTAATCTTTCTTAAGAAATTGTGGATAAAAAGCGCCCGCCCTGTTTTTCTGTAAATTGGTTCTTAAAATATTTACGTGTTAATTTAGAGTAGCACTTTTTTCCGTTTCTTGACGTCCACATCGTATGTTATGCGTAGTTCCCCCTGAAAGGAAAGATAAACTGTAGGTGAAAAATGCATACCTATGTGCGTTTTATTGAATGCGCCCAACAAAGCTCGAAGAATAATCTAAAGAATTCTTTTCTTTGTTTTTTTTCATCGAACTAAATGAATATCTTTATATTACCGTTTTTAAAAACCAAATTACTCTATTGATTTCTACAAAATTAGGATGAAGAAATATCAGAATTAAAATACCAATCAATATTTTCCAAATTAATGCCCTTTCATCATGCCTAAGTACTTATAAATATTTTATTACAAAGTTTTGTCCCATTTTCAGCCTTAGTTTATTTTAAATAAGTGGGGTAAGCTGGTAAACGGGACAAGTCTCTAAACGGCTTGTTCTTATTCCAATATAAACGAAATTGCAATAGCAAATTGCAAAAAATTTAAGAATAGACTGCTATAAAACCGTTGACATAGATGTCAAATCACTTCTGATCGACTTCCCCTATATTTATATGTATCAATCAATAAGTGTGTACCATATGATTACGACACCTAACTTTGAGATTACCTTTAAAGTGTCATTTTTAATAATATTTTGGGTTCTGTGCGGTTATTTTTGGTAAGCATTGATGCCATTTTACGTTAAAGAAAGATATTTTATTGATCCTTTGAAATTTGTTGAGAAAAATATTGATCTGGTCGTGCCTCAAAAATATTAGTACAAGGGGCAAGTGCAGACTATACAGTAGGGCAAAAGATCATTAAGCGGCATATACGCACTTGCCTCATTTTTGGTGAAAATGCGTAACAGTAGTCATTTTTTTACATTTCCTTTAAAAATGAAAAATTGCTAATGAAATTTGTATTTTTCAAATGCTAGTTAAAGAGTTAAAGCTTTGCTATTTGTTGATATCTATAAATGTTAAATAATTATGAAACAAATTAAAGATGTATGGGTTGAAAGTCAAATTTACCAAAAAGTGGTTTGCACTTACCCCACTTCACCTTACAATCTTAACGAATGGATTATATATTAAAATGCAATGTCCAAAACATTGTTTGGCTCCGATAGTAAAAGATAAGCAATAGAAACTTTTATTCGCTTTTCAACTAAATTAGTTTCGTTATCTATCTCAGCCAGACCGCTGGTTTTTTGAAATGCAAATGTTTGTTATCAAAACTGGGCTTTTATTTAGTATAATTTCCAAAAATGTGTCAGTATCTAACCGGTGTTCGTCTATAGACCATTACAAAATTATTATTTGTGTTTCTAATAAAAGGAAGAAATGACTGCAACCCCATAGCTGTATATAACGCAATTGTTTGAGATGGTTTATTTTGTGAGTGTTGGTTTTAAATAGTGAAAGTGTGATTTATTCTCTGAAACTTCTATATTCTCTCCTTTATCAAATTTGGTAAATAATTTTAATTGTTATTGAATTTTAAATATTTCTCAATAGAAATTTATTTACCTACCGAAAAGCAAATAATAAATATACTTACGACGTTTTCGAAGGAATTGTTTTCAATAAAAATCCATCGTTTTGTTACTTAAATTATTTAAAATATACATTTTACTTTCTTGTAGTAGATTGATCTTATTATCTAGAGAAAATAATTAATAGAGATACATAGATGGAATTTTTAAATAATTATTTTGCCAAATAATGCAATAAAATGCATTTAAAAATTAAATTAACTAATTTAGTTTTGAAAACAATTTTTTAAATAATGGGAATTGGTATTAGATTATTTTACTTAAATTATTAAAAAAATAAGTCGTAGATACTGCGATAAAATAACTACGTCAAAAAAAGAAAAAAGGAATTAAAAACTGATTTATTTGTAAAACATCACCCTTTGATGGAATTTTTATTGTTTGTTCATGGTAGGCCGGCACTACTGTGTATCTCTAATAAAGTTTTTGAAGGAAAACGCAATCGTACATGATTTATGAACTATATACAGAGATATATTTTATATTTATTGTTTAAAATGATTAATAGATTTCATGAACAATGGAACTAGTCTTTATTGAACCAAAATAATCGTAAATATGTTTATTAAGTAAACATCAACAGCAGTTACTTTTATTGTTGTGGAGTAATTCATAAATCAATACAAATTGAAATTTATTACTTTATATTATGCAAATACAACAAAGTATACAAAATATATAATGCATATATAGATCACTGCACTTCGGTACATTTAATATTGAAGTGTAGGCGAATGATTTTACAATTTATGCACTGCGGTTATTTTATGCTGTGGTAGGCGTTGTGGTGTGTGGTAATAAACTGGTACGATTCTAAAATAAATATAGTCACTTCTTGTCAACTGTATTTTTTATGGTTGCTACATATGGGTGTAATTTAGGTAATTGGTATTTTTATCCTGCAAAAGCTTACGTGCTTATAATGCACTTTAATTACGCACAATATCGGAGTAGCTTTATCAAAATTTAGAGACGTTTATTATTTTACTACATCAGACCTCCCCATTTGTAGGGATTCCACAAAATACTATTGTTTAAATGCCCCAAAAGCATATCTTTTTTAATTAAAAAAAGCTTTGAGAATGCTGAACCCTAAACTCGTTTTTCATACGAAAGGCTCTGTAAAGCACGTTAATAATTTCGTTTCTTATCCACAGAATTAAATTAATTATTAAAATCAACCCAAATCAGAATTATTAAATAGATTTAATAAAACATTTCTTCGGACCAATTAATAATAGGCGACGATTAGTTAATAGAAAATTATAAAAAGAGATTTGTAAAATTTTACGATCAATTTACATTCGTGTTTAATTAAAACGCCGGCAAAATCTGCGTTGAATTATGTATATGTTTTTTTTTTGGTGCAGAGGCCAACTGTTGAAAGATTAAAGGGTTGTTGTAATAAGTAATTTTTAAACTCGCTACGAGTGTATTAATTTTTTAAGCGTGTCATTTAACAATAATCGGTTAATACGGTTGAGCTGGAAATGTCCTTTTCTATTGTGATCGAGCAAAGCTCGACGTGCATTCGAAAAGCTCAAGTGCAGTTTTTAAACTAAATCTCTATGTTTAAAGCTTAAAAAGCTTTGTATAATGAATGCGCTTTTCCGGATGTTGTGTATGAAAAGTAGTTCGAAAATTTTCTGGTTTGCTTGCTTTAAAATATTCGTTGTACAGAGGAAATATATGACGGTACATTTTTCTCATCGCATAACATATTTTATATATTTTATGGCATATTTTTGGGTTTTATATCGCAGTTGACGGAATAGTGTGCTTGCTGAGAACAATCGTGTTTATTATCTTAGTTATTGTGCAAAAGTTTCAACATAAAAGAAAGGGGTTGATAACATCTTAAAAATGTACTAAGAAAATAAACAAAAAAGCGTGTAAATCTAATTGAAGAATATAAAATTAAAAGATTGAAGTGGCCGAATTAATTATGTTATTCCTTTTTTATATTTCGGCGTTTTATATTACTCTTTTTTTATTGAATACTAAAATACAAGCTTGCGCAAACGGCTCGATTAGGGATGTAATGAATGTCTGATTTTAGACATAGCGAATATTTATATATATACGGAAGTTCTAACTCCACGTATGTCAAAAATAGTAACTTTTCAGTAGAGTGAAAAAACTGCATAATTTTACTTAGACACCATTAAAATACCAATTTATAATTTGTGTATTCTTCATAATAGATTTATTAAATATAGAACAATTAGTTTTTAGTAAAAATTTGTAATGAACCCGAATTTTTTGACATACATGACTGGAAAATGGCAAAACCGCCAAAAAGTGACTTACGTGGTGTTAGAACTTAAACGACATGTTTCAAAGAATTTTACAAACTAAAGATTCAATTTGTCTTATAAAACAAATTAAATATTTGTTCACAATGTTCATAATTGAACAAAAGTAAATTGTAAATAATGATAGATACCTCGCTTTACGGCTTATATACGTTTCGCGAAAAGCGAATCAATTATTTTGATAAAAACCTATACAAAGAGACGAAGCTGAAACTAAACAGTAGGTGGCTAACAGTACAGTATTTCTTTTTGGCCATATAACGAATCTTTGTGGACCGTCAATCTAAAAAGTGGCATAATGTAAAAAGGTCGTATAAATTTTTTCAAATCTACTTATTTTGTTTAAACCTAGTTATTTCCGCTACTGTTCGCAAAAATGCGAATGAGAATATTCATAACATCCATAGTTTCGACAATCGATCGCCCAAAATGAGGATCTAAACCAGTGATTCTCAACCACTGTGCCGCGGCACTTTTGTGTGCCGCGAAAGTCTAAAAGTGTGCCGCCAAATTTTAGATATATAATTATGTTAATATTATTAAATAACTATTTTACGCAGTGTGTTATAGGTAAGTAAATAATTTTTAAACATATTTTTTATGTGCCGCCAAATTTTGAAATCGTTAAAAGTGTGCCGCAACAAAAAAAAGGTTGAGAATCACTGATCTGAACGTTCAAACATTATATAAAAATATGCCATTTTTTTTTATTTCTAATTTATTTATGTTTTTTAATTTACAAAAAAGTTAAACCAAGTATTAACTTCGCGTTGTTTTTTTGTAAAATGCCCAATTGTGGCCAACCATAACTTTTGAGAAAAAGTTTGGCCCTCGCCGATGCAAAAGTTGGCGACCAACCTTATTCTAGAAAATTGTCGACAATTGAGCACCGCACTGCGTTCTTTGAAATTCAATTAGACGATGTTTTTCTATTCGGCAATTTAAATTTTAACGCAGCGATCTGATAGTGTGTACAATGTTGTTGCCAAATTTATCGTGTCTAAATCGGAGAGTTCGATTTGGTGAACTTCGCTTGTTAGGATGCGGATCAATAAATTTGTTTACTACCATAAATAGAATTATGTTTCAATATTTTTTTTCCCTTTGATTTTTCGCAGTCTGCAAAAGCATTTGTTCTTATATACATTTCGCTTTTTTTAATAAACTTCTCTTACGTCTTGTCGATTACTTTTTTTTTAATACTCTATGGCGCGTTTCTGCATTAAGATAATTCGAGTATATTTTCCTTCTAATTGTAATTGGTCAATTATGTGTATGTTTCTTGTAATAAATATTTAACGAAGAAAATCGTGAAATTATAGAGTGAGACGTACAATTTAGATATTAAATATTAAAGCCGATATTGGCTTGTAATATAAATCAATCATTTCGATTTATATAAATTAAATTCCATTTGGTAAATTAATATGTGGAACGAACGTTTTTAACGTTCCGGATTAAAGCATATTTGTGCATTTTTCTGCCCACGTAAGTGAATCAATTAAAATAGTTTTACTTTATTTAATTTATTTGCATTAAAAAACACCTGCATTCGATGTTTCGATATTAAATTACCGAATGTCTTAACTTAATTTATATTTAATGATACCTGGCAGGTGACGTGTAGTTTTAGATTTTTTTTAAACCTTTGTTTACATAGTGAGACTTTGATTTCCAACAATATTTGTTTAGACGTAGTTTTTTTTTATTAAGGATGCCATTGCGTTTGTGTACCTGTTCCAAATACATTAAGCTAAAACGTTTCTGAACGAAAATAGCAACTTTATTTGATTGTTTGGACTGGTAAAAGTTTGTACAGTAAAACCTCTCTAACGCGACCAGCGTCGGATCTTGCCCAAATTGGTATTTTGTAAAGGTGATCGTTTTAGAGAGAAAAACAAAGATAGTCAATGCAGATGTAAATTAATAGTATAGTAGATTAAGTGCAGTTATTATTAATCCGAATAATATTGTTATTAAATCAAAGATATTATAAATAAAGTATTTAGGAAGTAAGTTAATTATTGTGAATCACGTTTAAAATCGAGTGTGCGCATTCGAACGAAAAGTGGCACATTCCGATCTCGGGAAAATGAAGCGCGCCGCTCCGCGTCGCGCTTCATTTGCTTCCCTCGCTCGGAAATGTGCCACTTTTCGTTAGAATGCGCACATCTTCGTATTCAATGAATTTGTTTGCATTAATCTTCTCTGTTTGACATCAAATTATTGAATTTATTAACACAACAATATATATATTTATTAGGGTGGCCCTTATTTCGGGTATATTCGATTTTTTTTTCACGATAGTCCTAAATCGGTTCCAAATCTATAAGAAAAAATTCATGCCAAATTTTAGCTCTTAATTTTAATATTAGCCCGGCCCCCATTATCCAAAGTTTTAAATGGAAATAACATAGGAAAAGATCTGTTATTACTTTGGAATTTTTTACCTCATGAACTAATGAACGGATCATATCGCAAATGATAGGTCTTATAGCAAATTTAACGCTCTACAAAAAAGGTCTCCTATGATTTTTCGCTAACTTGACTGGCTCAAAAGTTAAAATTAACTAGAACTTTGATTTTGACTTCGAATTAAGAGCTAAAATTTGGCATAATTTTTTTTTATAGATTTGGAACGGACCTAGGACTATCGTGAAAAAAAAATCGAATATACCCGAAATAAGGGCCACCCTAATATTTATATATAAAGGGTGTTTCAAATTGAGCACTTTTTTTAAACTAAATAAAACACATAATTTGCATTGATTTTCAAAAACTTTTTATTGATAATTAAAGTAAAATGTATGACATTTAAACACAAAAAATAATATTTGTCAAATGACCACCTCTTGTAGCTCCACACACGTTCACAATTTTGGATGACATTTTGACATAATTGAGGCTCTATTTTACCAATAACACGAATAATTTCATTCTTTAGTTCAAGAATCAATTGTGGATTGTTCCTATAGACTTGATTTTTTTACATGACTCCAAAGAAAATAACCAACGGTGTCAAATAACATGATCTGCCAATTAATTATTTTTTGAGAAAAATCATTTGGTAATCCAATTGACAAATGCACGACGTTTTGAATCGTCAAAAGGCTTTAATTCCTTTATTGTTTGGACCCTATATGCCTTTAGAGATAAATCCTTTCGTAAAATACGCCATGTTGTTGTTTTACTGAGCCCAACTTGTTGTGATCGTTGACTAATGGACATTTCAGGCTTTTCAGCAACACTTTCACGAACCATTTCAATGTGCTCTTGTGAACGACCAAAAAGATTATATTTTTTTATCTTCTGCGGAACCAGTCTCTTTAAATTTTTGAACAATTCGACTAATAGTCTTTTCAGATGGACGATTATGTAAACAATAAAAATCAAGTAATTTTCTAAAAAGCTTTTTCACAGAACGCAGATTTTCATAAAATATTTCAACACTATTAACGCGCTTTTGTATCGTGTACCACTTCATTTTTATTAATGTCATACATCACACTTCTTAAATGTTAAAAGACCCAGAAGAATTTAATGCGCTATCTATGTTTTATTTAGTTTAAAATAAAATCGCTCAATTTGAAACACCCTTTATATAACCATTTACGAGCCTTTTAGGCCTATTGCTTTGTGAAAATCTTCCACTTTTTCCTGTCTTTTGCAATTTCTTTCCACTCTCTAACGCCTTTTTCGTTCAGGCTTTCTAAAAGTGCTTCTATCCACGTTTTTCTTGATCGATCTTTTCTTCTTTTCCCGCCAGGTATTTTTCAGGCAATTCTTTTTACAATTCTATTATGGTTCAACTTCTCCATGTCCTCCAGCCACTGTAGTCTTCTAGCTTTTATCACTTGTATTATGGGAGCCTCTTTGTACAATTCATACATTTCTGCAGAGGTTCGTCTCATCCATACGTTCTCCACTTTTTTCCTACCAAAAATCTTCCGTAGAACTTTCCTTTCCTATTTTTCTGTTTTCTGCTGGTTTTTCTCCGGCAGGGTCCTTGTCTCACAGCAGACTAATCAAAACAGATATAATCTAATTTAATTCTTCTTATAAATTTATCTCTAAGGCGACCACTCTAACCGGTGCGCAACCATTAAATGCGCGAACATCTGTTTTTTAAAAAAAATTTTAAGTTTCAAAAAATTTTTTATCAAGTATGTACGCTTAAACAATGCACCATGACTTTTTTACAATTTGACTATTCCTGAATTCTCTAAGGGTTAATAGTTGTTCTATTATTCTAGAACTTTCTTCTAAGGAATCAATTTGCAAAGAACCTGTTAGTATGTAAAATTGCAAATTTCCAAAAACACGTGAAGATTTCTGTACTTTACAGACAATCAAAGAATTATAATATCAGTAAAGCTTAGAATCACAAATAATGCAGGTAAATACATTTTGTTTAACGTGCGCTCTTTTTCAGCATCTAGGTTATGTTCCTCCCCGGGCTCTCCCATGTACACTTTTCCACACGAGCACGGAATTTTATAAAACCCGGATGTAATCAAAAGTAGGTTTTTTCCCTTTGGGTTCGGAAGAAACTGAGAGATTTTCTTTAAAATTATGGTTCAACTTCTCCATGTGCTCCAGCCACTGTAGTCTTCTAGCTTTTATCACTTGTATTATGGGAGCCTCTTTGTACAGTTCATACATTTCTGCAGAAGTTCGTCTCATCCATACGTTCTCCACTTTTTTCCTACCAAAAATCTTCCGTAGAACTTTCCTTTCCCATTTTTCTGTTTTCTGCTGGTTTTTCTCCGGCAGGGTCCTTGTCTCACAGCAGAGTAATCAAAACAGATATAATCTAATTTAATTCTTCTTATAAATTTATCTCTAAGGCGACCACTCTAACCGGTGCGCAACCATTAAATGCGCGAACATCTGTTTTTTAAAAAAAATTTTAAGTTTCAAAAATTTTTTTATCAAGTATGTACGCTTAAACAATGCACCATGACTTTTTTACAATTTGACTATTCCTGAATTTTCTAAGGGTTAATAGTTGTTCTATTATTCTAGAACTTTCTTCTAAGGAATCAATTTGCAAAGAACCTGTTAGTATGTAAAATTGCAAATTTCCAAAAACACGTGAAGATTTCTGTACTTTACAGACAATCAAAGAATTATAATATCAGTAAAGCTTAGAATCACAAATAATGCAGGTAAATACATTTTGTTTAACGTGCGCTCACTTTTTCAGCAATTATCCATTCAAAACTTGACAGGTTTAAGTAATTTTGAAAAGGAGCGGTCGGGTTAGAGAGTTGTCGTCTTAGAGAATATTTATAAGAAGAATTAATATACGATATATCTGTTCTGAAACATACTGCCCGTTTTTAGAGGTGGGTCTCCTTATAGAGATGGTCGCCACAATAGTTTTTACTGTACCTACATATTTCTATTATTTTTAATTCTTCATCAAAGGAAATTTAATTGTGTGTACGATGGTTAATGAAGGTATCTGCATAAGTAATTATTTGCTCTTTGAATTTATTACTCCACAAATAACACTAATAAATGTCCAACCAAGTACATCGAGACAGAAACGATCCTAATCAACAAAAACATGTAACCTCATTGTTTTCTGCAACCGCAATCCTTTTTTGTAAAATAGTCGTTCGAGTTTCAGCGAAATTTCCTTGTATGTTACGTACGGCACAAAAACTTTTATGTATATATAATGCTAAAATTCCGCATGTTATGCTTATTATAAATCTCTTTAGATGGAAATAACAAATAAACTAATCTATGCAAAAAGATTAAACGACCGATCTCGAATCGACTAACTCATCGTTTATTGCGGTTTGCCTGCCTGTCAGTCAAAGAAAGAAATATGGATTTTTAAAGTCGATATTCTTAAAATAAAAGTAAATGGTTTCGGTCGAATTAACCGAGATTTTTTGTTGGTATCGCAACCGTGCCTTACTAATTATTTTCATCGCCCTACAACTTTCTCACGGATAATGGATCGAGGGTTCCAACTTCGGCGCAGACTAATACGAAAAGCAATCTACATACGGCTTTAGTTTTCGTAAAATATTCGTCGTTCGTATGCACACGTACGTCCACAGATTTTCTGTAATTTTCGTAATTGCCCAAAACAAAATCCTTAATATGTACGAATAGGATTTACAAATTTTCAAGTTTGCGTGCCGACGAAGAAATTTTTTATTAAGGAATGTTCGAGCGCTCTAGGTTACGTTTTCTTGCATGCTATCCTGTTATTTTTTCCCATATATTTTTTGTAATTACCTTACATTGATTAGTTTTTGAATTAAAAATAGAAAAATTTATTAATATGATAATTTCAACCGAAAGTTTTTATTTTTAGCACTAATAGATTAAGATCTGATTAGAATAATTGTTCAAAAAATAAAAAATATAATTTCGAAGATTGCTCAATTTCTATATTTATTGTTGTTTTATAACACACAATATCGGATTAAAGGAGTGCGGATAATCGAGATTCTACTGTAGTTGTTTTTACTCGTTTTATTTTTAGAATACAATTTATTCAAAAAAAAGTATTTAGCTATGGTGATGCACCATCTTAGCTTTTTTTTGAATACTTACTGAATTTATTATTTAGATTGGCCAACAGATTTGAATTGTTAGTTATTTTGTGTTTTTGCAAAAAAATGGATCTGTTTAGTCACAGAACTCTAAACTAAACTGTAATCAGTAGGTAGTTATACAAACACGTTTGATTCGCATTTCCTAAATTTTGAGTTCGTAATACGCGTTTCAGGATACGCATTAAAGTTGCATAAACATGTTAGTGATACAGAATTCTGGGGAACACTTCTGATTTGGTGGTTGCCAATTAAGTAAATTAATGTTATCAAATTTTATGTGTACCATACATTCGTTCGAATATTTAAACTGCGACAAAAACCTTTTTCGGAGATCCATTTAAGTTAAGCATTTTTGTGATAAAATCATTACAGATTAGAGTAATATTTTTAAAGATATTTAAATGGATTTCTGGAACTGCCATAATGATTAAACTTTTGTAAAATACTTCACGAACCTCAGATATAAATCGAAAACACGTACTTGCTTTTAACTTAATCCTTTCCACAGTATTAAAATAATTATTGAATATTAAATCGCCAACCCTAATATGATTTGGTAGTATAATATTCTAATTCTGTGTTTTTTTTTGTTCTAGGTGAGTCCAACAATTTTATTACACCTTATCGGGCAACTTTATCAAACTGTGAGTAAAAAAATAAATTTCCTATCGATCGGTTGCGACCTTAAAATGATACTTTACAATGCTGATCGAAAATTGTTTTTAAATATTGAAGAACCGGAGCCTAGGTAGGCACTACCTACGGCTAACCCATTACTAAAAAGATAAAAATTAGATTATAGTTCCTCTGGCACACTCTGTCATAATTTATTTATATTATCCAATATAAAAACTGTCCATACAGAATTCGTCTAACTTGCGGTAGATCGTGTTACGTTTTTAAACAGGTCCTCAATCATTTAAATTTCGTTTCGATTTTACCAAACTCACGTAACGAATAACGAAAAGGTTGCGCGAGGGTGGCCGGTACCATTCGTGAAGTCAATTTCGGTCGAAAGAAGCTTTACCTGTACACGAAATGCGGTCCAGTTGAGAATATGAATAAAAGTCACCATCGATCATCCCGTTTGGGGTGAAATATTAAAATACTGACATTCCCATCTATCTATTGGCCATATACCATACCTTCGCTTTAGTGTTTTTCCATCATCTGACATTTCTTTCTTTAAAAATTAAATTTATTTTAAAATTTTTAATTAAACAAATCTTTTTTGGTCTCCGATGTTAAATTTAGTGCGTGAGGACCTTTTTTGATCTTTGTAATGACTTTATTTAATTGTTTTTGTAAGTAATTTAAAGCCGTTAACAACGGCTTTGTTTTCTTTTGTCTAAAAGAACAATAAATACCAACAGCAAACTAAAGAACAATTTTCTTTGAAATCGTAGATAAAAGGAACTGTTTTAATTATGCATAACATTTGAAAAGACTACATGTGAGAGGAACTAGTTATTATAGAAGCCATACCCACCGAAACTTCTTCGTGTTAAATGAAGCGCGCCGCCCGCGCCGCGCTTCATTTGCTTCCTCGCTCGGAAATGTGCCACTTCTCGCTCGAATGCGCACATTCTTGTTTTCATTGAATTTTGTAAATTAAACTTTCTTTTCAATCAACAAATTGAAATTTAGTTGAGTAAATATCGATTATATGGTGGAAAAACGTATTTTTACCATAGCAATGAGTGGGAGCTAGTGAAAAGATACAACAGTTTCATAAGTACGAGTGAGAGGGAATGAAAAAAATTATTTACTAATTTTTTTTCACTAAAATTATTACAAATCATTCGTAAAATCGAGCTTAAAGTAGCACATTCCGACCTCGTGTGCATCATTAACATCGTCAAGAGTAGAGCGAAAGAAGTACAGATGAGCAAACAAAATATAGTTAACTAGTATTACTCTCAGAAATTGACTTAATTTTAGTTGAATAACTTTTTTGTGGGGTTTTATATACCCATATATCCACAGATCTATTAATTCTTGATTTAATTGGTTCCAGAGAAAAAAGGGAAATGTTTTAGGACTATGACATAGAAATCAAACCTTCTTAGCATGTTCGTTAGCTTGATAACCTTGTGATATTTGCGTTAACTTATTAAAAAAGGAAAATGTATAGTTATTAAAAAAACATTTCTTAAGAATTTGATGTGCGAGCTGATTTTTGAAACATTTTTACAATGAGAATAAACAGTACCCAAAGTACACACATCAGAGTAGAAGGAAAAATAGTCTGTTGACCAGGGTTATCAATATTGTTATGACTTAATGTGTATCGATTTTAATTCGTAGCTGTTTTTATGTAATTTACGAAATATTAATAGTTTATTGTAAATTAATTGAAAAACCGAGGGTAGAATTAGAAAGAAAAATGTCATATTTTGCATATGCAAAGATCGAATAGAGTCTTTTGGTTTCACGCATAAATTGCTTCTCACAATCGTAAATTTTATTTTTTTTCAGTGTGTATTTTTTAAAATAGGCAATCTCAAATTGTATGCACTCTATGGTATTCCATAGTTATAAAAATAAATATAGTTACTCTAATGTATATTTGACTTAATTATTGTAACGTTTTTCTCAAAAATTTGTATATACTGGTCCTACAATTATTTGTAGGATTTTAAATGGTTTTATTGTTGTTTTATAACACACAATATCGGATTAAAGGAGTGCGGATAATCGAGATTCTACTGTAGTTGTTTTTACTCGTTTTATTTTTAGAATACAATTTATTCAAAAAAAAGTATTTAGCTATGGTGATGCACCATCTTAGCTTTTTTTTGAATACTTACTGAATTTATTATTTAGATTGGCCAACAGATTTGAATTGTTAGTTATTTTGTGTTTTTGCAAAAAAATGGATCTGTTTAGTCACAGAACTCTAAACTAAACTGTAATCAGTAGGTAGTTATACAAACACGTTTGATTCGCATTTCCTAAATTTTGGAGTTCGTAATACGCGTTTCAGGATACGCATTAAAGTTGCATAAACATGTTAGTGATACAGAATTCTGGGGAACACTTCTGATTTGGTGGTTGCCAATTAAGTAAATTAATGTTATCAAATTTTATGCGTACCATACATTCGTTCGAATATTTAAACTGCGACAAAAACCTTTTTCGGAGATCCATTTAAGTTAAGCATTTTTGTGATAAAATCATTACAGATTAGAGTAATATTTTTAAAGATATTTAAATGGATTTCTGGAACTGCCATAATGATTAAACTTTTGTAAAATACTTCACGAACCTCAGATATAAATCGAAAACACGTACTTGCTTTTAACTTAATCCTTTCCACAGTATTAAAATAATTATTGAATATTAAATCGCCAACCCTAATATGATTTGGTAGTATAATATTCTAATTCTGTGTTTTTTTTTGTTCTAGGTGAGTCCAACAATTTTATTACACCTTATCGGGCAACTTTATCAAACTGTGAGTAAAAAAATAAATTTCCTATCGATCGGTTGCGACCTTAAAATGATACTTTACAATGCTGATCGAAAATTGTTTTTAAATATTGAAGAACCGGAGCCTAGGTAGGCACTACCTACGGCTAACCCATTACTAAAAAGATAAAAATTAGATTATAGTTCCTCTGGCACACTCTGTCATAATTTATTTATATTATCCAATATAAAAACTGTCCATACAGAATTCGTCTAACTTGCGGTAGATCGTGTTACGTTTTTAAACAGGTCCTCAATCATTTAAATTTCGTTTCGATTTTACCAAACTCACGTAACGAATAACGAAAAGGTTGCGCGAGGGTGGCCGGTACCATTCGTGAAGTCAATTTCGGTCGAAAGAAGCTTTACCTGTACACGAAATGCGGTCCAGTTGAGAATATGAATAAAAAGTCACCATCGATCATCCCGTTTGGGGTGAAATATTAAAATACTGACATTCCCATCTATCTATTGGCCATATACCATACCTTCGCTTTAGTGTTTTTCCATCATCTGACATTTCTTTCTTTAAAAATTAAATTTATTTTAAAATTTTTAATTAAACAAATCTTTTTTGGTCTCCGATGTTAAATTTAGTGCGTGAGGACCTTTTTTGATCTTTGTAATGACTTTATTTAATTGTTTTTGTAAGTAATTTAAAGCCGTTAACAACGGCTTTGTTTTCTTTTGTCTAAAAGAACAATAAATACCAACAGCAAACTAAAGAACAATTTTCTTTGAAATCTTAGATAAAAGGAACTGTTTTAATTATGCATAACATTTGAAAAGACTACATGTGAGAGGAACTAGTTATTATAGAAGCCATACCCACCGAAACTTCTTCGTGTTAAATATTACAACCAAGGTGGGGCAGTGGCGTAGATCCTGTTGTGTCCCCTACTAGAAAGGCGGAGTTACCTTTTATGCATATTTAATTTTGAAAAACTTTGTTTATACAATTGCTAACGGATGCGGAACAAATTATAATCATTAAATTCTTTCACCTGACAGCCATTTTGATTTTGAATTCTTAAACGCTTACGCCCGGAATAATACCAATTCAATGAAATAGTTGTTATAAAAAAGTAAGGTGCATCGAATGGGAGTCGTCTATAATTTATTTTTTGCGCTTATTTATTATAAAAATTAAATCGAATAATTATACAGTGCCGAAGCTTTAGGTTCTTTGAAAAATTTATAGGTTTTTGCTCAATTTTCTTCTGTACTATGAGGACTTAGCGAACTTACAAATTGATTTTAATGAATTTGCATTTTATTTAAAGATTACAGCGCTCATTTTTTCGTTTTTATTAACAAAAACACGAAGGAAACGTTTTATTTATTAGAGGTTCAATATTATTTAAAACTAAAAAAACTGCTTTAATTTTATTAAACTGGATTTGGCAACAATGTACAAAATTATATTTATTTATTTGTGTTGTCCAAGTTATTGGGTTGCTAAGCTACTACCTCATCAATTTCGTTTTGCCACGTTGTCATTTATCTAACTTCGAAAAAGCTCTTGAGAACAAACGGATTTTTTTTAAATACAGTGGAAACTCGGTTATCCGGACTAATTATTGTTGCAGCTCATTCGGATAATCGAAAATTCGGTTAATTGAATGTATAGAAAAAAACGAATTTTAGCTATATATAATGTGACCATACTTCCTGTTTTGAATGGAATTGTTGCGTTTTCAGATCGTTTGTCCCGTTGTCCCCAAGCAATATTTCGGGACACCAAAATGTCCCGTTAGCAAAAAATTGTCAATTACGATACCGAATATTAAGAAATCCTAACAAGAATTTCATTCTTGCCCATTTATTGAAATACAAATTAATTTCAGGGCAATTTCTTAATGAAAAAAGTAAAAATAAAAATCGGAAAAAGTTTTAGCTTGAAAGTGCACATATTCCTTAATAATTGAATTTGCCTATCTTATTCTTGTCTCTTACAAATAATATTAATTAAATCAAACTGAACTAAATGTAACATTGCTCGCTTTTCTTTTAATTAAAAATTACAGTGGGGTATTTATACCAAAAATCACATTTCTAAATTAGTACTTTTAAACTAGACTAGATGGGAGACTTCATCGTACATGAAAAAAAAATTTTTAACTTTTTCCGAATTGGGACTCTTATTTCCCAACCTCTTTTTTAACATACCCCACCTAAGTCATTCTAAAATTTTGATGCACCTCCTATGTAACATATAAATATTTTTTTATATTTAAAAATTGAATTAATCCATAAATGAAGTCTGATTACAACAGTGTATACAAATTGTGCCTTAAAACTAATTTGTTTATAATGTATACAAAAATGAAAATTACCCAAATATATTTGGAGACATTATTTTTGACATATAAACCTTCAGCAATCTGCAAAAGATGATATAAAAATTGACTAAGGCAACTGCGGGTAATAAGGCCTAGCTAAGGGAAATTGGAAATTAAATGAAAAAACATCGAATTTAATCAACAGATTTTAATAGTAATCATTTTTAAGATTCAGTTACTATAAAATATAAAGGAAAAATGGCACCTTTTATCATAAATAAAATCAAAAATTAACATTTTTAAAAACCTTTCCAGTAGGCCTTATTATACTACTGAAGGGTAATAAGGCCTACAGCTTTAAAAAATTTAAGTAATCAAACTGGACATAATATATTTGATAACTAAGTTTAATAAATACATGAATACAGCAATTGGAATAATTTTTTTAAAAAAAATTACAAGTCGTCTTTCCTAACAGTCATTAGCGCACTCAAAGTCATTCAAATATTTAAAATCATTGAAGGTTGAATAAATAAAGAACATAAATGTGATTTTACATAGCTAAGTGTAATATTTCAAAAAATACGAACGATTGATTCGGACCGATTTTTATTTTTCGTATTGCCTGGCCGCGTTTTACGATATATGATGCTACATTTGGGGCAGGAAGCGGAATATGCCGCCTCCACAAACTTGTAGAGACATCTTCGTTCAATAGGCGTTTGTGTGTGTGGCCTTAAGCCAAAGCGGTTATTTTAAATACGATTTTTGTTAATTAGGCCTTATTAGCCGACAGACCTTATTACCCGCAAGTATCTTAGTTGATTTTTAGTGGCCCACTTAGAACATTTGACTCATATACAATTTTAATTAATCAAAAATGCGAATTAGTAATCATTCGAAAGTACACCTGAAAATAATTATATCAATCTCGCTACAATTAGGCGTGCGGAGGAGCATCGTGATAACTTATCAAAAGGAATAAAATATCTCACCTTTTTCAAACAAAAAATAGATCTAATTTAATCGACTTTTAATTTTTTGAATTGTATAATAAAATAACAATATAGGCAAATCCGATAAATACGAAGATGTGCGCATTCGAGCGAAAAGTGGCACATTTCCGAGCGAGGGAGGCAAATGAAGCGCGACGCGGAGCGGCGCGCTTCATTTTCCCGAGATCGGAATGTGCCACTTTGAGCTCGAATGTGCACACTCGGCTTTAAGCACAATTACAAAGCGTCTTGTTTTAACAGGAAAAACTTGTTCAAATTGTTAGGTATATGTTTACAAAAACGCAACAAATATTAATCGCTAAATAAAACAGTCGCACATTATCTTAAAATGAACAAAGCAAAAAAACACCGTTTAGTGCGAAATACAAAATTAAATAATAAAATATTTAATAAGAAATACGGAGGTTTAATTTTCGCCACGAGTCCGAAGGCGGTTGACAATCCGGATAATCACGAATCCGTATAACTGAGGTCCGGATAATTGGGGTTTTACTGTAATTGTGCTACTTGAAGTTTTGGAACTTATCTGCAGTTACCTTGTATTTAAGCGATTTGAGTTGATTAAATATTGTTAATTTTATGTACATGCATGTGTGTGCGAATTTAGGTAATTATTTAAAGGGGAAAATAAATTTGATTAAAGCTCAGGATCGTATGTAAACACGTAATATCTCGTGTTATATTTGTTACTGAACATTTAATATTTATTTTCGAGCTTATTATGATTCCGCTTTAGGGAACTAACGTCTTTGGGTATAACGACTTGTGAATTGACTTTGTGTTAGGTAAATGGATCTTAAAATTTATCTTGTTACAGTCTCGCAAGTATTTTAAAATGTGTTTTTGTTTACTTTCCTGCGTGGTTCGCGTCGGCAAGCGGCAACGAATTCTCGAAAATATTATTCTTGGCGTCGTTTTTAAGAACAATGAAGAAAATGATAATAACGATATTCTCTCGTTAAAGCTTCTTACTTTCTCCACTTTGTCAAGACCGAGAATCAACATCTTGTGTTATTTTAGGCGTCAGTAAATAGAGATTATTGAAGCTGATACCGATGCAATACGTGTTCAAGTTCCTTCTCCCGCATTGTTGCTGGTCGAAGGTCTTGTTTATTCAGGTTGGTCGTGATGAGATACCTTCGATATCGCATGACACTTCTCACCGTTCGAAATTTGAACCTTTTATATACACATCGGGATTGATTACTTTACTCTTCTTTTACAAATTCACAGGTTTCGCCTATAACGAATACAAGTTAATTTTCTGGTGCGCCAAGCGTGATAATTGACTGCTATTTATTATTGGGTACCAACGGTTACTAGTTGTTAAGATAGGAAACGAACCTTTTTTCCTTGACCAAAAAAGAGACATTTATTAAGCGGTAATGATGTTCATAATTTGAAAATAATCATGGAGCGTGTCTTGTTAAAGTATTAATGTAATTCTCGTTTAATAAGAGACTACCAATACTGTGCTTCTTATTAAGCTTTCTTATTATCCCAATTTTTATAATGAAGTAATAATGAGGCTGATCCTAACAATAATGTCCTTTTTGTATCGTTAATAAGTAACGAATTTTTTTTCGTAATTACGTACCTAATTATGTATTTATTTTGGTGGGAAAGGAAAATATTTATACGGTTCGCATACCTAATTTGTTTATTGAATATTGATATCGCATTCTATCGCACAATGTTTCTCTTTGGATGTTGTCAGGGTAAATTTTTTTTAAGAAAAGAAACTCACATTTAGATTAGGAGAGAGGCGTACAGTGTCTATCTATTTCAGTGGTTTTGATATATCGAGGTTTTTCAACTATTGTCTTTTTTCTTTTTCAATGTTTTTACTGAGAGTATATGCATATATGGGAGCTACCATGGGAAAAAAATAAAATCTGTCGCTCTCAATGATAATGTGTAAAATGCATAGTGTTTATATAAAATTGAGTCATCAGAATTTATTTGTTGATACTCAGCTTATTGGATAAGTTTAATTATTTTTTGTAAATGTATTATAATTCAAATTGACATAAGAAAATCAAAATTTTTAATAGTATTAGTTTGGTTATTATAATTTTTTAATTTTTTTACATCAATTCATGTTATAATGTCAATATAGTCCGGCGTCACAATATTACTATACCATTGTCTGAAAGAAACAGTTTCCGTATGATATTTTATCAACCACAAACGTTTTTGAAAAAAGTAATAATACCGCAAAATTTACACTGGATGAAACAATAAACCGATAGCATTTTCATTTTTTGGCCCAATTGTTAAAATCGACCCATATTTGTAAACCTGGACCTTTTTCTCATAAGACACATGCAAAATCGGCATAAGGTGCAATGTTAATTTCTGGGCAATTATGCGTTAAAGTTTTCGGTTAATTTTCGTGACACAAAATTGATCATTACATAAATTAAAATTTAAAACACTTACCAGAATCGATGATGGACCCTCTGGAGTTGGACTAGCACTGTCATGTACACTAACCCGATTTTGCAAACGTTTCAGTTTGCATCTTTAGGGGTGGATGCTCTAATACTGAGCATACAAAATATTATGATTTTGATTTACGCGGTTTACCGTGCAAAACAGAGAATAGGTGTTCAATGGTGACGCGCCATGACTAATTTTTTTTAAGGGAGTCGCAGTAACATTATTTTGGAAACCAGTGGTTATATTTAATTTAGTTATGCCAAAGAAGTATAACTTCTAACGCGCGTACATAAGTATACGCGCCGGTTTTTTTTATTTCTTGAATAATATATCACAGAGGTTTTTTTAGATAAAGAATTTTATTTTCCCAAAATACTCATCTTTCATTATTTTTAGAACATAAATAAAACTGTAATATTATTGAAAACCTGTTTTGTCTTCGTTACTGATATCTAAGATTAAATAATTTAAAACTTTCAAAGATTAATTACCAATATGAGGATATGACGAAGAAGCAAATTACAATATAACTCAGTTATACAGATTTGCGATTATCCGGATTGTCAACCGCGTTCGTTTTTTTTTGTTAAAACGGGACACTTCGTAATCGTGGTTAAAACCGAGTGTGCGCATTCGAGCTCAAAGTGGCACATTCCGATCTCGGGAAAATGAAGCGCGCCGCTCCGCGTCGCGCTTCATTTGCCTCCCTCGCTCGGAAATGTGCCACTTTTCGCTCGAATGCGCACATCTTCGTATTTATCGGATTTGCCTATATTATTATTTTATTCTTCAATTCAAAAAATTAAAAGTCGAATAAATTAGATTTATTTTTTGTTTGAAAAAGGTTAGATATTTTATTTCTTTTGATAAGTTATCATGGTGCTCTTCCGCACGCCTAATTGTAACGAGCTTGATAAAAATATTTTCGGGCGTACTTTCGAATGTTTACTAATTCGCGTTTTTAATTAATTAAAATTGTATATGAGTCAAGTTTTCTGAAAATCAACTGAAAATCAACTAGTTGATTTTTATATCATCTTTTGTAGATTGTTGAAGGTTTATATGTCAAAATTAATGTCTCCAAATATGTTTGGGTAATTTTTATTTTTCTGAAAATTATAAACAAATTAGTTTTAAGGCGCATTTTGTATACACTGTTGTAATTAGACTTCATTTATGGATTAATTCAATTTTTTAATATAAAAAAATATTTATATGTGACATAGGTGGTGCATCGCAATTTTTTGAATGCCTTGGGTGGGATATGTTAAAAAAAAGGTGGGGAAATAAGAGTCAAAATTCGGAAAGAGTTAAAGTATTTTTTTCATCTACGATGGTCTCCCATCTAGTCTAGCTTAAAAGTACTAGATTAGAAATGTGGTTTTTGGTAAAAATATACACTACTGTAATTTTTAATTAAAAGAAAAGCGAGAAATGGTACATTTAGTTCAGTTTGATTTAATTAATAATATTTGTAAGAGAGAAGAATAAGATAGGCAAATTCAATTATTAAGGAGTATGTGCACTTCCTCGAAAACTTTCTCCGATTAGAAAATCTGGATTTGAAGGATTTGTTATTAATATAGTTGAATCCAATTAACACAAAGATGTGCGCATTCGAGCGAAAAGTGGCACATTTCCGAGCGAGGGAAGCAAATGAAGCGCGACGCGGAGCGGCGCGCTTCATTTTCCCGAGATCGGAATGTGCCACTTTGAGCTCGAATGTGCACACTCCGCTTTTCGCCACGATTAACAATGATCAATTTACTTTTAATTTTACCTAAACATTTTATGATTTTATTTGGAATTGTTTACTGTTGATTTTATAATTCATACTTAGGGGAGAGTGTTGTACTCGTGGACATTCGCCGGATTTTGAATTAAATCAAGGTTTTGTCAAATTTTTTATTTATTAGCCTAAAAGTTTTTTAAAATATTGCTTTAGCGGTAGTTAGCGCTTAACAATTCACAGTATTTATTTTTGTAGGTATTATAATTTTTTAAATAAATCACTTTTTTCAAAAACACTAAATATGTCCACAGGTACGACTTGTGATTGTACCTTTGGACAGCAGGAAATGTACCTGTGGACGGCAATGTACCTATGGACAGATCACCTTTTCCTTACATATAATTCTAGAAAATCAACCAAAATTATATAAAATGTCTTTATAAAGGAACATTAACATTAAACAATTAATTATAGTTTATTTATTCTTAACTGTATAAATACGCAAAATAAAAGTAAGATTAAAATATGTGTCCTTTTGCATCATCAGAGGGCCTCGCAAAATTTACTTGACCACATCAAATTTAGGTCTTGCTAAGTCTTTGTATTTCGGAGCAAGTCTATCTTTTTTGACAAGTCCTTATTCTTCTTTTTTTCTTCCATTATTATTTTATTTTCCGCTTTTCTGGAAGCTTCGATTTTATTTCATTTTTTTCTGGTGAATTAGTTAAAATTCTACTTTTTCCAAGTTTTCTTTCTCATTGAGTAAGTTTTCGAGGGACTGCTTTTAAAAATGGGCGTACCAATTCTGGTGTTATTTTTCCATACTTACTAAGAGGCACTGAGAAAAAGGAAATCAATTAATTGGTAACCAGTAATATGTTAACAAGTTAGAAATTTGAAAAAGTTTGTAACTGTGGACAGTCCATAGGTACAAATATATTGGTGTCCACAGGTACAAATCTGACAGAATAACCTAAAAAATATATTACCGGGATAATACTGGTATACACTGTTCTATATCACTAAAAATCGAAGTTGAACAATATACACAACGGTCTTACAAAAAATAGTCATCTATAGTCTGCATATATTCATAAAAAAATAGAACGGAAATTAGATAAATACTTACTATTTTTGCCGAAAACTTTTAACAGTGTGTAGCAATTCACTCACTAAGAAAAACACACTGGCAACAAGTCAGTGTTGATAAGCATCAAAAATACTTTACGGATGCGTTTAATTCGTTGCGTTCTGGTTTTTCTTTCTTAAGATATCAATGGTGTCCACAGGTAAAACCGTCCATAGGTACAACACTTTCCCCTATTTGTTTCGTTTTTTTTGTAAATAAATACCTAACGAGGTAAAATTGTTTTTTTCTATTATCCGTTTTTTCGATTATCCGGATGAGCTGCAACATTAATTAGTCCGGATAACCGAGTTTCCACTGTAATATCAAATAAATACGTGTCATTTATTCAATATTGACCAGATCCCAAGCAGTATCATTTTTTACAATAATTGCTCGCTTTTATCTAACGAAAATTACCATACTATACCGAAGTGGTGTGTTTGTATTTTGTAAATTTAAATGATTAGGAAAGTTATTGCGAAATTCGCAATAAAGCTAAATGAGTTTCATTGTTAAGAATCATTAAAATAGACGTTAATGTAACAGTGGTCTTTGCAAAGTGTTTGGGTGGGTAAAAGTTTCCCTGTATGGGTCGCAATTCGAATTTCTCAAATGATAGCTAGGCACGCCATTCGGCAACTAAGAAAATTTCGTATGAAAAATACAGTACAAGTTTGGATATTGTAGTGGATTGTTTCTGATCGTTGCTGACACGAAACTTAGTTGGGTTTCTTTTGCTTCAGCAATTAGTTTTCATTTCGGGGTAAGTTGACGGTCATTGTAATTGACATAGACATTGGGCGCTTAACATATTTTTAACAGCTCGAGTAGAGCACGACACGAAAGTCCATTAATTGTGACGGACAAATTAACATTCTCAGTAAACGGTAGCGCGTAAGCTTCTACAGTCGTATCGATAACGATCGTTTGCTGGGCTATTTTACGCCTGTTACAATATTGCTTTTGGTGAAGTTTTCTTCTTTTACACGCGAGCCCATAGAAGATTCGCGTTCCGTTTAAATGTCACGTAAAAACTGCAGAAACCAAACTTGATTACCGAAAGAATCGATTCTTACCGCTTCTAATTCTAAAATGAATTCGGGATGGAACTAAAATGGATGATGCACGCAAGAATTTTCTTTTCTATTTTAGTTTTTTATTTAACTTTGTCTGTCTTCTAACCCTAATGTGTTTTTATTAACCAATATCAACGTATCAATAACTTATAATTTTATAACGCACAGTTATATGAAGAAATTGGGAATATAATTTTTTGAACAATATTAAGGAAGTTTTTGCACACAATTCCCAACTTTTATTTACAATTTGTTAAATATATTAGAAATGAGTGTTATCGGGCGTAATTGGGGGTCAATGAGTCTTTTTGACGCGGTACTGTGAGTTGGGCCACAACCTAGTACAATTATGATTATTTTTTACTGTATTTCAATTATAAATTGAATTTGGGCTTATACTTTTCTTCGTTTTACATTGGGTTATAGAGCTGTTTCTATTTTATGACTTAAGCTTTTGTTGAACGTGTAAATAGTGTTTAGCGACGTAAGGGCCCTACACTATTACGTGGGTTCCGAACCACGACAATTTCTGGATAAATCTTAGGGTGGGTTTTTTAAATTCTTTTTGCCGGATGTACAATCTTATCGAAGGGGAAGAAAGGCGGGAAAATTTACGATGTTGGACAATTTTAATTGGAAATGGTTTATTATCACTTTGACTTTGGAATTCACTTCACTCTGCAGTGAAAGAATAAATTTAAAATTTAAATACAGTGGACCCTCGTTATACCGCGGATTCGGGTATATCGAGGGAGGATAAGGTCGTCCAATTTTACGTAATTGAGAGTTAAGCCGGTATTTCAAAATCCTCATAGGAAAATAATGATTTCTATGAACATTTTGAGATTCAAAATCTACATAGGAATTATTACTTGAAATTTGAATGTACATATTACCATGATAGTTTTTACCGGATTTATTGGTTGCCGTGTATTTAGCGACTGACGCTCGGTATAACGCGGGTCACCGTTACCGCCCGAGGTATAGCGAGGGTTTACTGTATTTTCTTTAAATTATTAATTATGCATTATTATTTATTGTTCTCAAATGATTGTTCTCAACGATAACACTAGAACCGCGGCAATTTTGAACTTACTACAACCGCGGTTACCGGTCAATTACACCTTTAAGAAAAATTGGCCTTTTAACAATTAAATATTTATTGCGACACATTTAATGCTTCCGAACAGTTTTTAAAAACAATAAATGCCATAACTCTTACCGAATAGAAAATCAAAATTGATTCAAATTTTAATTGTTTGATTCATGTAAAAATCTAATAAAAACGAAGATGTGCGCATTCGAGCGAAAAGTGGCACATTTCCGAGCGAGGGAGGCAAATGAAGCGCGACGCGGAGCGGCGCGCTTTATTTTCCGAGATCGGAATGTGCCACTTTGAGCTCGAATGTGCACACTCGATTTTAAGCACCATTCACAAAATTTAGGCTAATAAATTATTCAAAAAATTAAATAAACAATTTAATCGTTTTCTCTCACTTGCACCTACTAAATTCTCGTATCTTTTTGCTCACTTCCACGCATTACTATAGTAAATACGTTTCTTGATCATACAATTCATATTTACTTTTAATTTTTTGATTTGAGAGTGATAAGATTAATTAAGGTAAATCAATAAATACGAGGATGTGCACGTTCGAGTGAAAAGTGGCACATTCTCGAGCGAGGGAAGCAAATGAAGCGTGACGCGGAGCGGCGCGCTTTATTTTCCCGTGATCGGAATGTGCCACTTGAGCTTAAACACGATTCACAATAGTTAATTTATTTTCTAAAAAAATCCAAACTAATATTATAAAAGCGAAAGTAACTCTGTCTGTCTATCTGTCTGTCTGTTACCTTTTCACACCTAAACCGCTGAACTAATTTTGATAAATTTTAATATAGAGATAGCTTGAACCTTGAACAAGGACATGGGCTACTGGTTTCGAGCAAATATAGTGAGTGATTCCTGTTATATTCAAAATGTTAAAAACAACCATCTTCAAGAAGCTGCTTTACATAATATTATTTGGCCATTTGATCAAAAATGTCTACTTTTGTAATAAGTATTTATTTGAATATTGTGTTATTTGTACAGAAATATATGTAGGTACCTATAATACATATTTTTATGAACATTATCGAGAAACATAGTATAATGTAACAAAAAGAAAAACATGGCTTTATTTACAAAGCAAATATTAAAACATCGTCAATGCATGCATTCGATCTCAATAATATCAGAAAACATGCAACTTCTAACGACCATTTAATTTATTTCTAACCGACGTTTTTTGAAAAACGAACTAAGAGCTACACATTTTTAAAAATAATAAGCTTTAATTTTGTATGCAATAGTTTAAAAGTTAATTACTAAATACATAAGTCGAAAGCATAAAAATACAACAGTAAAATTGAAAATACAATAAAGTTATATTCTCCTTTTTATATCCCGCTATAAATTTAGAACTTTATGGAATATTAAATGTAAATTAACGAATCGGGAGCATTATAAAATATGACATCGATACAACTCAATCACAAGAACTTTCAAGTTTATTTTTTTAACGAAAACCGTTTCGCTGCGCGGAAACTAAATTATTTCGTTATTAACGATTTTCGATAATGAATTTTTGATAAAATTTTAGAATTTATAATTAGGAATGGAACTGATTAAAAGTAACACTTTAATTATCGACATTATGGAAATCCCATAATTTAATTTGGGCGGCACAATTTCGCCGCCACTTTATTCTAATATAAAAGGATATTTCGAAATTGGTTAGTTTGGGCTCTTTAGTTCGAATTCGAGGCATTCCACTAATTAACTACAAATTGATTTATCGAACATTAAGGAATCGCGGTTTCGAATTGCTTGTAAATTGTGCGGCATTATCGTAGCATGTAAAATCCTTTTTAAGGATGTCGGTGTTCAATGACCCCGCGGGATTTTATTCAACGACCCTCACGGTGCAAACGTTTATGTCGAATGCTGAGCAAGTATAAATTTCGTTTTATAGGAAAATGTCTCCTACCAACAGTTCTACGGAAAATAAGGTGCCTATTACGCAATATAAAACAAAGAGATTTCCAGAGATGACATAAAGTCAGCGGACGTCATAAAATATTAAAACGATTCCAAAAAAGTTGGCGGTTTCCTTTGTTAATGTTGAGCTTACAATTTTGTCTCCTTTTGCTTTTCCTGTGCATGACATTGACATAGCGAGTCATCCGCCGTTGTAGGAAGAAAAATTATCAAGAGGTGTCTCGGCTACAGCTCCGCTTTTGTGATAGAAAAACGACCTAATAGATTTGTTGTTGTTAATGCTTTTGTTTTCTTTGCTCTTTGTTCTCTTAGCTTGTCTTTGTAACTTTCAAAAGATTTATATAGAAAGCAGATTTCTTGTTTTGATATGAAAAATTGTTACAGAAAGATTGTTCAACGGTGTAAAAGCTTTTTACGGCTACATAAGAAAAGTTAAGATTCGTGTAATCGACATTAACGAATAACAGTCGTTAGTTTCGCCGCTGTATCGATTTTTCTTGTTCCTGTTAATTTTTTTTTGGAAACAAGCGGAAATGTTGGGCGACGTGGAAGTAAAACAAGTTAAGAAAGGGCGCTTAAAAATCTTGTAGAAAATCTGTAGTACGTAAGGATATAAAATGATAAGGAAGCACTGATAAGCAACTTGGGCTTAAATCCCACTAATGGTTTCCTCTCGCTGGACTGCATAGTTGAAATTACAAAAGTTTTCAAGCGTTAAGAACTTTTGATTAGACTTGAATATATATTTGGTAGTCTATTCCCGCTTCGAGGAGTCTTGCTCTACTTTTCAAGTGTTTGCCCATAGATTATCTAAGCACTTCAAAACGTAAGGTGTTATGTTTTACAACTTGTTATCACATCTCATTTCTTATTATGAAATCACATTTTCTATATAGATTATTTTAGATTCAACAGTGCAATTGACTAATTTCTTAAATAGATACAAAAAAACTTCATTATAATAAAAGAAAATTAAGAATGTTTTTTTTAAGTTTTTGCATAATTTAATTACATATTACATTAATTAAATTTAGAAGAATTACTGTAGCGAACGTGTTTTAATACAATTTTTATATTAGCGAGGGCCAACATTATTCTGAAAATCTTAAAGGGGCATCAACATGTATTTTTTCAATAGACAAAAAATTTAAAAATAATTTTGATAGAATTGGTTTTGATTTCTGTACAATGCAATTTTTGTCTTCGAATTTAATCTAGTATTAAAAAATTAATGTATAGGGTACCATAAATAGGTGTCAATAGCTTTATTTGTTTCTGTTTTAATTCTTCAATTCGTCGAAAATTTTGGTAATTTCATGTAAATTAAATTAAAAATTAATAATACGTTTTCAGAAAAATGTAGTTCTGTGGCCATTTTACAAAAATAATAAATAAAAATTGATAAGGAACTCTTTATTGTCATTTGTTGGATATTTCTTGCTGTAATATCTTCCAATTAATTTTTATATTACTTATACAAAGTAAATAATAAAAACGAATGAGATTTTTATCGGATTATCTTCAATAACTCCGCTTACTTAAAAAATATTTTTTTTACAATTTGTTTTTCTCTATTTTGACGATTTTTGTATGTTCTAAAACACTTTAAGCACGAATGCATTAAACAATATTAATCGATGTTTATTGTGAGACATAATATTCAAGCAATAAAATAAATTAACAATGAAGCATGTGGAGACGATGCTGTGTTGCCATTTACTATCAAATTAAAATTCATTTTCTCGAAAATTTTTAGCTTTAGGGCATTTTGCATACAATCCTTTATTGTTTAAATTCCTGTGAGGTATCGCCCGGTTAAGTCTCAGTACCTATTCGTCTGACACCCTGTATAATAACCGTTGGTTGTTGTAAATGAACTTATATTTTAATTTTGATTTGTTTTTGTTGGCTCTCTGAAAATTTCAATTTAATATTTAAATATATCTCCGTGTTTTATCTTATGCAATCTCGTATATCACAGTAAATATTTGTGCAAAGGACAATTTTATATAAATAATAACGTTACGTTATGGTTGTAAGTATGACAGCGAAAATGAGATTTAAAGTTTCGACCTACTTCGTGCAATGTGTTCAACAAAAAATAAATAAATCTTTCATAGTTTACGTAGTGCTTTGAAAATCATCTTTTTGTGCTCGTCGGTCTTGCTTTAAGGGCAACGTAAATTTTTTTTCAAAAGCACACAACGTCAGAAAATAAAAATTACGTTTCATTTTCGCGGACAGTTTCGTGATGTCTTTGAACGAACGTGTAAAAATAATTGAAACGTTTTCAGACGAAGGTCTTGGGGCGAAGTGCTTTTCAAATGCATTTAAAGTATAATCAGTGCGGCACAGTTTGTATTATTAAGTTAAACTGCATACTACGAAACGTTTACCTCCGCTAACAATGATAATTGAGAGGAAACTTAGCAGTACAGTAAATTCCATCGACTTGTAATATAAGCGATTGTTATTATCAAACATTCATGCAGAAAGAAATGAATGCTTCCACCTGGTTGCACGCAATAAATAACATACAATTTACATCGTGGAAACATAAAATATTTAACCAGTTCTCGAGAGTAATATGTAAAACGACAAAAGCGATGCGGATTTCCATATATACCGGCTCTATTTCTAGTACTTCTGTGTATTTTACGGCGAAGATGCAATGTCAACATCAAAACTGTAATTTGCTAGTGTTTAGTTTAAGTAATTGGGTGTTCTGCTTAAATTATCAGCTTTAATATCTAACAGCCATCAAATAAAACTATCTCTACTTATTCCGCTAACGAATTACGCCGTCAATCGTTATACAGTAGAAACTCGGTTATCCGGACTAATTATTGTTGAAGCTCATTCGTATAATCGAAAATTCGGTTAATTGAATGTATAGAAAAAAAAATGAATTTTAGCTATATATAATGTGACCATACTTCTGTTTTGAATGGGACTGTTCCGTTTTCAGATCATTTGTCCCGTTGTCCCCAATCAATCATTCGAGACGCCAAAATGTCCCGTTTTCAAAAATTTGTCAATTGCGATACCGAATATCAACAATTTCATTCTTGCCTCCTTATTTAAATACAAATTAATTTACGGCAATTTCGCAATGAAAAAAGTAAAAAATTATGAAAAATAAGCGAAGCCTAAAGGAGACATTTTGAAAGCGCAACTACGATTTTAGAAATACTTGAATTTTTTTAAGGTAAATTGATCATTGTTATTCGTGGCGAAAAACGGAGTGCGCACATTCGAGCTCAAAGTGGCACATTCCGATCTCGGGAAAATGAAGCGCGCCGCTCCGCGTCGCGCTTCATTTGCCTCCCTCGCTTGGGAATGTGCCACTTTTCGCTCGAAAATGCACATTTTCGTGTTAATTGGATTCGGCTATATTAATGCCAAATTCTTCAAATCCAAATTTTCTATTCGGAAAAATTTTTCGCTTGAAAGTGCACATACTCCTTAATAATTGATTATGCCTATCTTATTTTTCTCTCTTACAAATAATATTTTTTAAATCAAGCCGAACTAAATGTACCATTTCTCGCTTTTCTTTTAATTAAAAATTACACTAGGGTATTTTTACCAAAAACCACATTTCTAATTTAGTATTTTTATACTAGGCTAAAGGGGAGACTTCATCGTGCATGGAAAAAAAAATACTTTAACTTTTTCTGAATTTTGACTCTTATTTCCCAATCTTTTTTTTTAACATATCCCACACAAGTCAATCTAAAATTTTGAAGCACCCCCTATGTAACATATAAATATTTTTTTATATTTAATAATTGAATTAATCCATAAATGATGTCTAATTACAACAGTGTAGGGACAGTTGTGGTACAATGGAACACGGGGTGCAATGGAACGACGGCGATTAATATTCAAATTTCAAACGAATTCGCGCGCTTTCATTTGCAGTAATTACAACGCCTAACTAGGCACACGGGAACGTAGTGAAAATTTGTCGCTTTGCAACAACGGAGCTGTCAGAAGAAAGAATAGTTTTTGTTAACAAAAAGTTGGAATTTTGTACCAAAGAACTTTTGTTTTTAGCAGAAAAGTAATTATAGTATGTATGTGATATTTTTTACATACATACATATTAATCATTTTGACTATTTAGTACAGTTAACATAAAATAAAAAAAATAACTTAAGTTTTTTAAATTCGTATTTGAAACTTTAGACACCTTACGGGGTACAATGGAACACTGCTTCATTACTTTAATTGTATCTTATTGCAGATTTTAAAGTCATAATGGTTAGAAACCGTGTGAGAAAAAGTGATAGGGGCCTGCACAGTGAAGTTAATATGCGATAAGCTGTAGAACTCGTAGAAGGAGGAATGAGTTTGCGAAATGTTGCTAAATTTAAAAATGTCAAGTGCACTACGTTGCATCGATATGTCAAAAAGAAAAAAGCAACAGGGGAGGGCATAGAAATACGTATGACACCTAACTATGCAGTAAAAAAAATATTTTCAAATCAACTAAAAGAAAATAAAAAAGAAGACCACAAAAACCAAAAATATAAAAAAGCTCAAAACTGAGAAAGTGGCCAAAACACAAACGTTTTCTAGCTCTGAACTAAAGGTTGATTTAGATGATGGCTCTTGAAATGAGTCAAGTGATAACGAGATAGACTTACCGGTGAGTTGTCTTAAAATACCAAAATCTAAGGACTTCGTTTTGGTCAAATTTTTCCGGAAGCAAATAAAATATTTTATTGGTCAAATATTGACTGATATGGACGAAAACAATGAATTTGAAATTAAGTATTTGCGCCAAACTGCAAAGATTGACAATGGCTTTTATTTTCCTCTAAACCCTAATAGGGAAATAGTGTCAATTCTAAATATAAAACTGGTGTTGCCAAGTCCATGTTTAGCAGACAAGACAAAGTCACAAAGCAATATATATACTTTTTCTGCAAGAGCCTTAAGGAAGTATACTATTAATTAATAATTATTTGAATATATTTTATGATGTTATGCAATTTCTTGATCATGTTCCAATGTACCCCAGACTTTGTTCCATTGTACCCCAGCCCTGGGGCACATTGGAACACAGGAAGTGTTTTGCAAACACGCTAATGTTTCAGGTTTAGGGTTAATTTTTGATTTCTTTTTTGTGTTCAATTATTAGTTTAAGGTCTGTTCTGATAGTTTAAAAAAAATACAAAAATATAAAACACTGATTTTTCTATAAATCGAAACAACTTTTTCGTTCCATTGTACCCCAACTGTCCCTATACAAAATGTGCCTTAAAACTAATTTGTTTACAAAAATGAAAATTATCCAAAAATATTTGGAGACATTAATTTTGACATATAAATCTTTAAGAATCTGCAAAAGATGATATAAAAATCAACTCGCTACAATTGGGCATGCTGAAGAGCACCATGATAACTTATCAAAAAGAATAAAATATCGAACCTTTTTCAAACAAAAAATAGATCTAATTTATTCGACTTTTAATTTCTTGAGTTGAAGAATAAAATAATAATATAGGTAAATCCAATAAATACGAGGATGTGCGCATTCGAGCGAAAAGTGGCACATTTCCGAGCGAGGGAGGCAAATGAAGCGCGACGCGGAGCGGCGCGCTTCATTTTCCCGAGATCGGAATGTGCCACTTTGAGCTCAAATGTGCACACTCGGTTTTAAGCACGATTACAAAGCGTCCCGTTTTAACAGGAAAAAAACTTGGTCAAATTGTTTACAAAAAACGCAACAAATATTTATCGCTAAATAAAACAGTCGCACATTATCTTAAAATCAACAAAGCAAAAAAATCTATTATTTGGAACGAATCAAAAAATTGGAAAAATGCTGGACTAAATCTATCAAGCTAAAAAGACACTATGTTAAGAAATAAAACGCTTATTTTTAGAAAAAATATCTTTTATTCAAAAAGGCACTGACTTATCAAACTGCTCTCGTAGAAAGGGAAAATCAAAAATAAAAGCGCGTCCAAAGTCGTTCCTACAATCTCTTCCCTAGCAGCTATTCAGTGGACAATTAGGAAATGGAAAAAAGGGACCTTAGACTGTGACCGATCCCTGTTAAATCTTAATTTATTCAAATATTCTTAAAATTCGCTCTTTTTGTGGGCTTTTATTAAACCGGAATGAAAATATGAGGGGTCGTTCGCCATCGACAGTTATTCTTAAATTTGATGACGAAATATTTGTTATGTATTCTAAAAGGAAATTTTGTTCTTTTCTAAGAAATAAAAGTTTTATTGCTCTAACTTGAAAGATCTCGAGAAAAATGCGAAAAATGCTCGTACGTCTCGGGTAGGCGGAAATAAATTTCAACAACTTTACCAATATTGTCAACACAAATTTATTTTATAAATAACAAAAGCTTCCATTATATTATTAAACAAATGTATCGATACCATAAAGAAGAAGAATGGCTACGTTAATGTAAAAAGTGTGATTTATAGGCGAGATTTAAATTTCATAATGAAAATATAAATTTTAGATGAACAATCTTCTTGCATTAAAAGTTAAGATGTGAAATATGTTACACTGTTGCCAAGTTTTTATTTGCGATATAAACAAAATTTAGCTTATAAAACATGAAAAATTTGCATCTTTCTTGCTTTACGAAATCCTTATTTGAATTTAGCAATTCAGGATGTGTTCGAGGGGTACCATAAAATAATAAACGTACACTTACATGTTATGTGATGTAGGTTTTTATACCTAATAAATTTTTCTAATAGTCTCTACGAATATAAAAGCATATTCTCGAACGAACGTCTGCATTTAGTTTGAAATAATGGTATTGAATGTGCATTTAGAATTTAGTTTCATCAGGTGTATGGGTCTCACGACCTTCAAGTTGAAACTTAATTAAGTGGTGAGGCGGTTTATTCTTATTCTTGTATGAGGTTTAGTTTCTTCGCGTGTTCCAAGCAATCTTTGTGTCCGAAAAAACTATTGGTTCAAGTTTTCATAATCCGTAATAAATATAATGTGTGTATTTTTAAAATTATTATCGACGTTCGAAATTGCTCTGCGATAGTCCACTTTTTAAATTGTATGTATTTTTGAACGTGTTACGCCGAAGTGTTAATTCTCGCTTTTTGTTGTTTCGCATAAAAGCGTAATTAATTTACAAAGCGATTAGTTTTTTGTACATGTTTATGAAATATTGTATTTGATCAACGCGCGCGTTATTTTAGTTGTTCGGTTTCGGTGGACTACTTTTCGAAAAGAAATCGTTGGAAGATGCTATAATAAATATTTGGATCGTAGATCTACATAATGAGATCAATTGAAAAGGTAGGGAACCATTTCTAGCTATTTGTGCACATAATCTTCTAATGTCGGGTCGCATTATTACTCGCTCGAAAGGGTTTTTGTCTTCCAAATCCTCTCTTTCGAATTATTTCCCAGTCGTTTTCCGGAGCACACACCTGGTGTCCTCCTTATTATGGCATTTTATCGTTACGAGAATTAGTTACTTGAACTAACAATTTCTGTGAATATCCAGGACTAAATTCATGGTACCCTAATTTATTGTTGAAATAAATTTCACGCTTTTACTGTATTACATGGGTCCAAAATGAAAATAATTGCTAACAGGATTTTTGGGATTTTTCTAATTCAAAACTACATAGCTATTTTTAAAAATGAAAATTGTTTATGTCTTTTGGATACTTATTTTACCATAGAAAAATTTATTTTATACTATCTGATGTCCGTGACTTATGTTAACATTGTATTTCATTTACAGAAGAAATTTGTTTTCTCTCCCGCGCATACGCGCCGCGTCGTTTGGCCATCGTACGTGATGAAAACTTTAATAACTTGATATTAAATAGGAATATCGTGATAATTTTTATTTGAAATAAAAACCAAGCGTTTAAGGAATAGAACTAAAAAAAATTCATTAAAATCTATCCAGTAGTTTTTGCAACATGCGCGCACATCGACGGATTCAGCTATTATTTTATTCATCGGCGTAGCGAGAATTTTTCGGGGACGAGATCAAAAATAATTGAATATAAAAAAAAATTATTTATAATTAAATCGGCGATGTGACCAAATGAAAGCACATGCTTAAAATTACCATATCTCGCCACTTTAATAAAATAAAATTATTTTGTCTTAAATTAAATATATCATATTTTAACAGGTTATTATTTTTAAATTAAATATTTTTCATTTTTAATATGTATTCGTCATTTACAAGTTTTTTAATAATTTATTTTTCCCGATTAAAATAATTTTTTGCTTTATTAAATGAGCCAAGGTGGGGCAAGCGGCCTTCCTCCTCTAGCTAGAGGACCGATATTAAATTAATTTTTTTGCAATATTTTGGCGAACCAGAAGCATGATTTTAGGGATTGATATCTTCGCATTTACTGGTTCGCGAATTTATATAATCTTTTTTAATTAATTTTTTTTTTAAATAGAACGGGGAAAGAGGCCGAAGATGCAATACGACCTGAACATTCGACTCTTAACATTCGATTTCTTGCTTTATTAATCTTTTATTCTTTATATCACGAGGAGGGTGCACCTCAAATCAATTACATTTTAATAATGCATGGAAGACAAAGAAGAACAAAAGTAATTTTCACAATTTTTAAAAAAATGTAATTTACGAAAAGTAAAAAATTATCCCTAGGCAGATTTTTAATTTAATTCTATTTAATACCACAGACAACATTAAATAAGTACAAATGACTAAAAAAACATTGTAAAACCCAATTTTTGCAAATTGAAAAATAATCGCTTGATTATAAATTTTACGATATTTTTAATAATAAAGAATATTAATATTTTGGAAGCTGAACGTCTACATATTACATACGTCTGAATTTCTGTCGAAAATGTATATTAAAAAGTTTTGCAATTTTATTTCTAAACGGTAGTTGGATGTAAATGGAAATAAAACTGAAATGTTTGTTATTAAAGTTTTGATAGCAATTTAAATTTAGGGCTGTATTATATATATTTCATTAAAGGGTTACTGCACGTCATAGGAACTGAAATTGCGCGCAAGAATGACAAGAATTCCGGTAAAGTCATTATACGATCGGCGATATTGCAGGTGTGCGTTTTATAGCTCTTTTACCTAAATCCCCGAGGCTGTATTCAGGATAAGCAAAGAATGTGTATTATTAAGGAAATAATTTTGTTTTTTATTTTTAAATACACACAAAGCTTCAGATTTTTCTTCGACTCCCTAATATTTTTATTATTAAATTCTCGGGAAATTTTTATGGTATTTTATTATTGTTTAATAAGTTCTTCTCCCTTTTTTAGATTTAAATAATAAATTCTAGATCCCCGCTTAATTTAACGCAATAATTCTTCGTAAAATAAATGTGTCTCGGGAGTACCTCCTATCTTAATTTCTAAACTTTATTTTTACAATTATTTACACAGAAAATTTCTTGCTACAGTAAAACCTTTCTAACACGACCAGCGTCTTTTAGAGAGAAAGACAAAGATAGTCAATGGAAATGTAATAACGAATACTTTATGAGATTAAATGCAGTTATTATTTATCAAAATCATATTGTTATTAAATCAAACTTATAACTAAAAAAGTATTATTTACGAAGTAAGTAAATTATTGTGAAGGGGGCTTAAAATCGAGTGTGCACATTCGAGCTCAAAGTGGCACATTCCGATCTCGGGAAAATGAAGCGCGCCGCTCCGCGTCGCGCTTCATTTGCTTCCCTCGCCCGGAAATGTGCCACTTTTCGCTCGAATGCGCACATACCCCGCATTCAAAAATTTGTCTCCTTTATCCTTCGTTCTTTCAAATCGTAAATTTAAATTTAGTTTAGTAAATATCGATTTTATGTTCCAAAAACGTATTTACCATACCAATGAGTGCAAGGGAGCGAAAAGATACGACAATCATGTCAATGGGAGTGAGAAGGAACGATTAAAATTATTCAACTAATTTTTTGGCTTAAATTATTATGAATCATGCTTAAAATCGAGTGTGCACATTCGAGCTCAAAGTGGCACATTCCGCTCTCGGGAAAATGAAGCGCGCCGCTCCGCGTCGCGCTTCATTTGCTTCCCTCGCTCGGAAATGTGCCATTTTTCGCTCGAATGTGCACATACCCCGCATTCAAGGATTTGTCTTCCTTATCCTTCGCTCTCAAGTTCTAAATTTAAATTTAGTTTAGTAAATAGGGGAAACAGTATAGTTATTGGCCAGTTAAGCGAGCTTAATATCGAAAATTTGAAGTAAAAATAAATATAACAGTTAGAAATGAATAAAAGTTATGCCATATGGTTTTATATGAATGTATTTATTAGTTAAGACACCTTACATACACTTTTGTTAAACATTTTAGGAATAAAATTAACATAAAAATATAAAACATAAAGTTATAGTAATTGGCCATATTATTGCAGTTATTTGCCAAACCAAAAAATAAAATATAAAATTAAACTTTAACATAAACTTGAAATTCTATAATCACTAAAACATGTCTTCATGATAATGTTCATTTTCAGAAGGTTCAGAATTATCATTTAACGATAAGCAGTTATGGGATATAAAGTCAGAAAGCTCATCGTTTGTTTCTCCGGCAAAAAATCACACATCGGAAAAGAACCAATCCACCTAGCAGAATTTTGTTGAAACTTTTTGACAGATAATAAAAGTGTTGCCATTGATGTTGTTTTAAATCTACCATTTATCTAGGGTGTTGCTAGTTTTTTAACATCAAAGTTGAAATGGCCAATAACTGTATAGGGGCCAATAACTATACCGTTTCCCCTATTGATTTTATGTTCGAAAAACGTATTTACAGTACCAATGAGTGCAAGGGAGCGAAAAGATACGACAATCATGTCAATGGGAGCGAGAGGGAACGATTAAAATTATTCAACTGATTTTTTGTCGAATTTATTGGCTTAAATTATTGTGAATCACGCTTAAAATTGAGTGTGCACATTCGAGCTCAAAGTGGCACATTCGGATCTCCGGAAAATAAAGCGCGCCGCTCCGCGTCGCGCTTCATTTGCTTTCCTCGCTCGGAAATGTGCCACTTTTTGCTCGAATGTGCACATACCCCGCATTCAAGGATGCGTCTTCTTTATCCTTCGCTCTTTGAAATCCTAAATTTAAATTTAGTTTAGTAAATATTGATTTTATGTTTGAAAAACGTATTTACTATACCAATATATGACACGGTCGGGTTAGAGAGTGGTCGCCTTAGAGAGAAATTTATAAGAAGAATTAAATTACGATATATTTTTTCTAAAGCATACTGTCCGCTTTTAGAGGTGGTCGCCACGAGAGGTTTTACTGTAGTTGGTGATATTCTGTGGTAAAATCGATTGTAATCTTAGGCGCGTTAAGTTTATAATTAGCAAAGCCTACAAATAGGGATACGAAATAGTTTTCCGACCAATAAAATTCCAAGTAAACTTATGCATACAAGTATTGGCAATGCTGTTAATTAAACTGCGAACGTAATTAATTTAATGGAAAAGTGTTTAAGTTTTCTTTAATAAATTAACGGAACTCCGGCTTTTCTTGTTAGAGTTTGTTGTTTTAAAGATAGTGGTTCTCGTCACTTTAATTATATGTGTATTAAATGCGAACCTCTGCAACGTAATTTTCTATAAATCAAAATTAATTACTTTTCAACTTGCATGGTAGACACTTCTGGAAATATGTACGGAAACTAATTAGTTTTCCCGTTTCATTAAATGCTACAAATTCGTTAACAATGTTTATGCGCTAATTAATTATAATTGCGGTTGAACAAAACGCTTCGATTTTTTCCCTTTTGTTTGGTACAAAGACGGACCCGACAGACCAATATTGCTTTTGAGAAACTTCAGACAACCGCGCAATAAAAACGTTATTTCGAGGCAGATTTCCTGTCAGCTTGTACTAAATAATATTTATATGCAAGCTCTGGTGCAGTACAACATGGCTTGAATAAATTATCAGGTTCCATTGTAAAAATACACCAACGCAACTTAGAAATGTGGATGTTTCCAGATAAAATCTCTGTAAAAAATATTGAGATAAACCTATAAGGAAAATTTAGGAGAAGCACTTCGCTCTTGTATTCAAGCAGATGCAAGTACACTTATTTTTAATAAACATGACAATTTTAGAAAATGTCTTCTCTTGAATCGAAAGACGATTTTGGAACGGAATGAATTTTTAAAATACAGCATTTTCTATTCTTTTTTTTATTTCAAATTCAATTTTGATCGACTTTTCACCAAAATAATAGTTTAAATTATGTTTCGCAGGGTTTTATAATCAGTTTACAGTGTTTTTTAGGATTTATTGATTTTTAAAAAATTACTTGTTATTAATTTAATTGTAAAAAAAATGAAATTGTTTTAATACAAAGAATTGATTTTAATCAACTATAAATGTATCATTTTGTTTAATAACTTTTTGCCATCTTTCAACTTCATGCTTCCACGTTTATTGAATTTCTGGTCTTTATCAGTAAAAAACTGAACCAAGTGCCTATTACAAGTCACCCCATCATTAGTGAAAAAGAGTTTTTTTAAGATCGCAATAAATGATAATCTGACGGTGCAAAGTCAGCGCTATATGGTGAATGTGATATTAGTTCCCAATCAAGCTTCAATAATTTTTGACGAGTTACTAACGATGTGTGAGGTCGAACGTTGTCATGGTGTAAAATCGTGGCTTTACGATTAGCCAATTTTGACCATGAGCTTCAGAAGCTTTCTTGCATTTACGGAAATAAAAAAGCAAAATGTTTCTTTTTACGCTCCTTGTTAAATTTGAAATTACTTTCTGGCCTACCCCATACTACATAGAATTTACCAAAAGTATTCGTATGTTTTTATCAAGGAAGTAAGGGAGTGTACCCGGGTATGAGACGGGTTTTGTTTATGAGCCAAAATTTTTTACTGGTTAAATAAAGTCGGGTGTTCTATTCATTTTTGGAAAGGTAATGAAAATACACAACTTTTATGCGCAGAAAGTTTTGTGATTCCATTAACATGCAAAATTTTATGACCAATTTTCAAAGTGACAGTTTTTTGACAAAAAAAATTTGTATTTAGGTATGAGACACCTACAAAAATACATTAAAAATTGTAAAATATAAAGTAAAAACCTCATATCTATTTCAAAATTATAATTTTTTATGCTTTCCATAATTTTTATTTATCACTTTCCTCTTCATAATCGTCGCAATGTTTGCATGTGTAGATGCTTGCACACGTGTTTGCGCACTTCAAAAGAACTGGCCGCTTGCAAATATTGCATTTGATGTTGTTAACAGCGTTCAATTTGTTCGGAAACAATTTTATACTAATGATGTTTTTGCTTTGGAACCCTTGGGTGGTGGTAATATGCTGTGTCTCATACCCGAACAATGACGACATTTTGAGAATTTAAAAAAAAATTGTTTTCCAACCACATATTGGCCTAATCCAATATTGGATCGTAAAATATAAGAAAAACACTAAACGCTATACATTACACTTTCCTTTTTCAATTGATTTACATGAAAAAAATAACATTTTGAAAAAAATCAAAAACGTTTTTAACCTGCAATTTTACATACGATGTTTGCAGTTGATATAAGCAATGCGTCGATTCATTTCAGTGTTAGTACAAAAACTGACTGATGACCAAAGAAGTACTTGACAGTAATCAGATCGGCCATATTGACATTGCATAATGAAAATAATTGACTGTCTCATATCTGGAGCCTGTCTCACACCCGGGAACACTCCCGTACTTCACAAATTTTCGTTAGCTACTTTTTAGAGCAGCTCGGTGTTATGAAATGCAAAGTACTTCTGTTTGATTAACGATGTAATTGTTTTTGTGACGTCGCTTTCGACGAGTTACCCCATAAGTGACCTTAATTAAAAAACTTTTCTCGTTTTTTTCGTATCGTTAGCATTAGAGGGTGGTTTAAACGGAATGCATGCACAAATTTATTCTTTCACGATTAAAAAATCAAACGCAATTCATTCACCTTCGCGATTTGCAATTAAAATACATTGTTTCTAAACTTTTAAACGCTCTAACAAATTTGATTGTATGCAAAACGACAATATTACTTCGTAGAACACGTGTAAATTCTTATCGTTCTAATCGAAATATTAATTACGTTGTTTCGGCAAGGGTCGCTTCTAATCGATATAAAAAATTAAGAAATACAATCTTCAGTTAACAAGTAACTCTCTTGGGGGTTGCTGTTTCGTCGATTAAAAGGAAATGCCCCGACCGGAAGGTTCGAACAATATTTTATCTACTTAGTTTTAGTAATAAACAAACTTAGAGGATTGTTTACTTTGGTTTTTTTTTCTAAAGAGAGAAATACATTAATATTTTATGTTGGTTGTAAGATTTCGCGATTACAACGTCATTTGAGTTATTCATTAAAACAGAGAGTATTAATATAGCTTTCATTCTTTAACAGTTCATCCAGTTCAAAGTAATCGATGTGTATATCCGGTTTCTGGCGTTGGTATCTTTCTTGGTCTCTTTAGTTTCCGTTCGCCAAGCGGATTGGGGATCTCCCGCGTGAATCTGTCTCTGCTCCTTACATAAATCATCCATCTTGAGCTACAGAAATTCGGCAGAAACTCTGTTTTATGACAAAATGGGCCAAGAGGTTATGTATTATGAAATTTTAGATTTATTAGAGTCTGTTTAGATTTTCTAGAATGTCAGAAAAACAGATTTTCTATTGTGTTTGTCGTTATTTCAAATTTATGTACGTACGAATTTGTTTGCGTCCTTTCAAGTTCTCGTCTTTTTTTATTAATTTAAAAAAGCTTTTATGCTAATTTCGTGCATTCGGGGAGTCGGCATTAAAAGTAAGCGGGATTTATTATTTAGCGTTTAGGACGGATTAAGGTGTCCAACCGAATTCGTAGCGTACAAACAAACAAATCGTGTGTGAGGTGAGGCTGTTAAAGAAAACACAATTTTCTGAACAAATATTGCGTCAAATACTTTTATCTAGTTCTCCTAAAACAACAAAGGCTTGTAAAACTAACACGCTATGTAAGATAACAGGCGGTACTGTCCGATGCGGGTATCAGTTTAAACATTCCGGTATCACCTTAGGCACGTACAGCCTTTAAGAGGACACTTCAGAGCCAGCACAATACTCGAGGGACGTATACGGGCTAAGAGCCACAAAGAACCAAAAGATACGAGGTCCGGTTAGGGATAATGGGTGCCATTAAACTCGTAGAGCCAGAAAATTGGTCACCTTTGTCCATTTTAGAAATTTAAAATTACGATGTTCGTTTATGTAAAAAAATATATTTTCCACGTACGTACATACGCGTACGACATTTTGTCTTTTTAAAAAAAAGAATATGGGAATTGTGTGACAGCTGTCTCTTTTGGGATTACAAATACTTGGTGCGTGTTCACGAATTTTATTATAAGATCGATGAAAGAATTCGGGAACAAAATTAATCCTGATATGCTGAATGTGCCAGTTTTGTTAGTATTATGTACTAAAAGTGCGAGCCAACAATTTGTTTTACGATATTTTATACAGAAATGAAAAATTATATTTTCAGACTGCTCAGCAGCGGTATAATTTTATAAAGCTAATGCCTTAACCGACAATTAATAATGGAAATAAAGAACATTACGGTTCAAAAAGCATGCACGACAATAAAATATAGCGTTTAAATTAGTGTCGGCTTATAAATATAAATCCTGCGTTCTACATTTGCATGCTTTATAAATATGCGTGTACACAATTTTCCAACACTTGAAATTGAATTCGTTTTATGTACAGTGTGTTCGGTTAAATCTCACTTTTCGATTCGAAACTTTCAGTTACCATACTTTCGATTCTTGATCGATAAGGAAAGATACAAAGACATAAATAATAATGATGGAATCATGAGCGTAGATTATAATCTTGAACTATTTTTATTGGAGAGAGAGTTAACAGTATTTAGTCTGAGGCAATCATTCCAGACATTAAAACAGTGCTTCTTAAAATGTCATTTGAATAATCTGACCGATTTAAAATCTTAAAGTTAACCCTCCGCATACTAGGTGACAAAATGTCACATGCCATACTAGGTGGGGTTTGCCATACCCCGAAAATAAAATGAAATAAAATCCACAAAATTGTACTTTATGATAAGAAATATATTTTAATAAGCAATAATGAATAGGTTTAAGTAAAACACATTGTATCTTCTCGCTCCCTTCCACTCATTGCTATGGTAAATACGTTTTTAGAATATAAAATCGATATTTACTAAATTAAATTAAAATTTTTGATTTGAAGGAACTTATGGTAAATTAGATAAATGTAATAAATACGAGGATGTGCGCATTCGAGCGAAAAGTGGCACATTTCCGAGCGAGGGAGGCAAATGAAGCGCGACGCGGAGCGGCGCGCTTCATTTTCCCGAGATCGGAATGTGCCACTTTGAGCTCGAATGTGCACACTCGGTTTTAAGCGTGATTCACAATAATTAATTTACTTTCTAAATCATTTTAATTACAAATTACAACGCCGTGCCGAGTATACAATTTAATCTCGGAAAAATGTGCACCTAAGTCGTTTTATTTGAACACATAACTATTTTATTTTTAAATCCAAAATTCAATTTAAACAAATTCAATAAATGCGAGGATGTGCGCATTCGAGCGAATAGTTGCACATTTCCGAACGAAGGAAGCAAATGAAGCGCGACGCGGAGCGGCGCGGAGCGGCGCGCTTTATTTTCCCGAGATCGGAATGTGCCACTTTGAGCTCGAATGTGCTCACTCGGTTTTAAACGTGATTTATAATAATTAATTTATTTTCTAAATGATTTTAATTACAAATTACAACGCCGTGCCGAGTATACAATAATGGAGGATGTGCGCATTCGAGCGAAAATGGCACATTTCGAGCGAGTCGCGCGCGAGCGGTTCGGAATGTGACACCCCTTTGTTTTAACAAGAAAAAAATTGGTCACGTTAGTTATACCTCACCTCGTACACGGTAGGTTAAACGTTTCTTCACCAATCGCAGTGCTAATGGGGTTTAGCATGTCATCAATTTGATGACGTGTACCGCTTTTATATAAAATTACATGTCCGAGGTCTCTTCATAGTACCTCCCTCTCCTATCGCAACACTTTTCCAGCGGTTTTCCATTTCGCGAAGCAGTCCCGTATAACTTTGTTTTAGATGACTTTTAAGGTCTGTGACGAATTTGCTTCGAATTCTCTGAAAACGCTGTACTTTCAGCACTGATTTTAATTTCGGAAATGAGAAAAAATCGCAAGGAGCCCGGTCTGGCGAATAAGGACGCTGTAGTAGGACAGTCATCTGATTTTTGGCACAAAACTGACCAATTGGCAAAGCTGAGTGTGCGGACGCATTGTCGTAGTGCAAGAACCATGAGTTGTCTCGTTACAAATCTGGGCTCTGCTAATTTTTTCACGTAACCATTGCAAAACGCTTTGACAGTACACACGGTTCACTGTTTCACCTCGAGGCAAGAATTCAAAATGTACAAATCTATTAAAGTCGAAAAAAACAGTGAACAATCAATCGAGACTGAGCTATTTCTTGAGAAGTTGAAATCTATTGTGATGATTGAACTTTTGTCTCAATATGGTAACCATAAACCCAGCGCTCGTCTCCTTATGGATTCTTTGCACGAATGTCTTATCATCATTGTCTTTATTAAGGTGTTGCATACTTTGATGTTCGGTCATCAAACGAGGTTCAAATTTTGCTGCAACACGTTTAATAGTAAGTCAAAATTTCATGACATGGCCCAGTTGAGATGCCAACCTCTTCTGCAAGTTCTCTGACAGTCAATCGGCGATTTGCACGCACTTCATCGTTTATTTTCTGAACATGGAAATCATCAGTTGAAGCGGAAAGCCTTCCTGATCGGGGATCGTCCCCAATTGACTGACGATCACTTTTAAATCGTGAGAACCATTACGTACGATCCAGAACATCATCACCATAAGTTTGTTTCAAAAGTTGAAACGTTTCTGTGAAAGTTTTCCCCAGTTTCACGCAGAATTTTACGTTGCATCATTGCTCTAGAAAATCACAATTTTAAAAATCGGCAAAATCACTTAAACACATTGCACTCAAATAACTATATCACGAACACCAAACGATATATCAACAAAGCAGGTTATGCGCAATGCAGTGCTGCCAACCGCATATCACTAAATATGTCCGTTGGCTTCAAACTGAAAACGTTCGGTTATTTTCTGAACAGACTCCGTATGTACCGCTCGATAGTTGTGCTAATTTGAGCTTGTTTTTTTATGTCATAATATTGTTGATGCAAGTGCATTTTAAAGGTATTTTTACAGTTAAAATTTTGAGCAGCGCTATGTTGATGGAACGTGAACACAAATAAAACATGTCAATAGGTGAAAGTTAACGTGAAGAATAGTTGAATGATTATTTGGCTTTCTTGCGATGCTTTCGTCTAGTTGGTAAAAAGAATTGTTCTTTTGTAATTCGTAAAGCGTTACCACTATCCAGCTCGGCAGTTTTTGTTTTTGTTTTAATGTCCGACATTAATCTCTTTAAAGTTGATTGTGTTCGTTTCAAATCTTTTAAATGTCAGGCCGAATGTTTCTGAAATTAAATGCTTTTTACTAACCGTAATTACCCTCTGCTGCGCCTATTAAAATTTTAAGGAATTTTTATTGACCATTACACATTTTTCTGGTTTTTCTTACTTTCCCAAGATACCTTCGAATTGTAATTGCTCCCTTTTGTATTTGCAATTTTTTATCGTTCCTACATAAGCGCTAGTAATAAAATGCTTTAGTATTTCGAGATCGTTTTTCCTCGTAGGTATTTTTTATTCAAATAAATTTTGTAAACACAAATACTCTTGGATTACATTCCCGATGTAAGTAATTGGTTCTTTTATTTATTTTTTTAATAACGAAAAGGACAAAATGTGCGTCGAAGCAATTTAAATGTGGTACGACGCTAAATTCAAATTTAATTTGAATACTAAAAGCTCGTTTCATAAAATAATATAAAAGTTACCTAAACAGATTTTTGGCAAACTTATTGGTTTATTTCTTTTAATTTTCAAAATTTCTGTTTTGCATTAATTTAACAATAAGATGTTGATTAATAAAAAAAGCGAGATAACTGGAAAAAAGAGAACAGTTAGGGGGTATTTGTATTTAATTAAAAAATAATAACAACTATTAGGGGCACGAAGTAAACTTTTATTTAACTTTTAAAAATATGCATAATGAGTTCGTTCTGCTATTTAAGCTCTGTAAGACTTTTTCGAGTTTAATAAATTTTAATCAAGGAAACCGAAAACTGACTTAATAAGTTTTTAATTAAAACGGTTGGCGAGGCTTATTCTAGTAACCCGTGGTATGTTCATTTTCCGGCATCTTCGTGGTCCTGACTGCATTTTTAATCGGGTATTAATTTACTCCTTAGCGTGTCACAGAAAGTTAGAAGTTTGTTGAAAAATTCATTTTCTCACGTTTGCCTTTATTTCATTTTATTTTTATTAAATCGTGACACCACAGAATGATTGTATTCGTTCCGGACTTTTTCTGGGGCCTCTTTCTTCCAAAAATCAGTTAGTCATATGAAATCTACTCGCTCGCTAACTGAACGTTGTTTTCTATAAACTTTTTTCTAAATTTAAATAAACTTTTTCGGCCACGCTGCGTACGTGACTACACCAATACGAGCGCCCGAATTACGAAGTTCTCAGTCCGAATTCGTTTTTGCCTTTCACTAAATGCGGCCGTTCAGTTTTGTTGTAAAACAGCGCGACGACGAGAAGGCATTTCATGTTTAAGCCGGAGGCCGACGACTTAAAAATACCCTATTTTTAAATCGACTGCAGTTTAGCGTGAAATTTGAGCCCCGTGTTGGAATTGGGATCGGGACCGGGGTCGTCTTTCTACAAAGGGGCTTACTTACGTACCCTACAAATGTCAGGTTATAATGTCACATTGCTCACTTGGCTTGAAAACAACAATACCTTCTAAAGAACTACATTTATTGTACCATTTCCTCGTATAAAACAAGGATTATCTCCTTTGTACCAGGCCATGTGGAATTTAAAGGAATACAGGCCGCCAGAAGATAAACAAACCAAATATTTTATAAAACTGGTAAAAAGTAATCAAAAAACACACGCAGCTTTCTTTTATTATTGTTAGTACAGTAAAACCTCTCGTGGCGACCAGCTCTATAAGGAGACCAGCTCTAAAAGCGAACAATATGTATCAGAACAGATAAATCGTAATTTAATTCTTCTTTTTGAATAAAAAAAATCTATATTTAAGTTTTTGGTTTTGAAAGAGAAGACAAGAAAGAGAAAGACAAGATAACATGACGTGGAGCGTGGATAAAAAATATCAGAAAAATAAAAATAATCCTTAAACATTAGAATTTGAACATTAAAAATTAGATGTCAATTTCGGGAATAGAAAAACAACCTTTTCTTATAAATTTGGGGACTCCTATCGTGCAAAGTACATGATCCCAGGAGTAAAGCTATTCATCTTTAATCACTGGCTAGCGCCAGAACGTTTTGCCTTTTTTTAGACAAGTCACGAAAGCGCTTTCTGTCCTGGTAGACAAAACACGGCCGGGATATTTTCTTGTATTCCATGTTACGAGAACATGGTCTCGGACAACTTTATCGAAGAAGGATACTTTAGCCCATGGGCCAAAGTAACCCGAAAATTGAACTGGAAGGTTTTACTTGATACGATACATCCCATATACAATTTTCATTGATCAAAAATGCGAATTAGCAAACACCCGAAAGTACGCCTGAAAATATTTTTATCGGGTTTGGTGCAATTAGACGTCCAGAAAAGCACCATGATAACTTATCAGAAGGAATAAAATCTATGACCTTTTTCACACAAAAAATTAATCTAAATTTATTAGGCTTTTAATTTTTTGAATTGAAGAATAGAAGAGTAATATAGGCAAGTCCAATAAATACGAGGATGTGCACATTCGAGCGAAAAGTGGCACATTTCCGAGCGAGGGAAGCAAATGAAGCGCGACGCGGAGCGGCGCGCTTCATTTTCCCGAGATCGAAATGTGCCACTTTGAGCTCGAATGTGCACACTCAGTTCTAAGCGTGATTCACAATAATTTAGGCCAATAAATTAGACGAAAAATCAGTTGAGTAATTTTAATCGTTCCTTCTCACTCCCATTGACATGATTGTCGTATCTTTTCGCTCCCTTGCACTCATTGATATGGTAAATACGTTTTTGGAACATAAAATCGATATTTACTAAACTAAATTTAAATTTACGATTTGAAAGAGCGAAGGGTAAAGGGGACAAATCTTTGAATGCGGGGTATGTGCACATTCGAGCGAAAAGTGGCACATTTCCGAGCGAGGGAAGCAAATGAAGCGCGACGCGGAGCGGCGCGCTTTATTTTCCCGAGATTGGAATGTGCCACTTTGAGCTCGAATGGGCACACCCGGTTTTAAGCACGATTCACAATAATTTAAGCCAATAAATTAGACGAAAAATCAGTTGAATAATTTTAATCGTTCCTTCTCACTCGCACTGACCAGATTGTCGTATCTTTTCGCTCCCTTCCACTGATTGCTATGGTAAATATATTTTTCTAAGATATAATCGATATTTACCTAAATAAATTGAATTTTTTGATATGAAAGAGTTCAGGATAAAAGAGACAAATCTAATAAGAACGAAGATGTGCACATTCGAGCGAAAAGTGGCACATTTCCGAGCGAGGGAAGCAAATGAAGCGCGACGCGGAGCGGCGCGCTTCATTTTCCCGAGATCGGAATGTGCCACTTTGAGCTCGAATGTGCACACTCGATTTTAAACGTGATTCACAATATATAATTAACTTACTTCCTAAATACTTTCTTTATAATAACTTGGATTTAATAACAATATGATTCTGATAAATAATAACTGCATTTCATCTAAATATATTTTCTTTTCTTTCTAACACGACCACCTCAAAAAAAGATCAATTTGAGCAAAAACCGGCGCTGGTCGTGTTAGAGAGGTTTTACTGTATTTTGACTAAAAAAAATAATAAATGATAAAATTGATTGAACGCATCTTGTGCAACAATTTAAAGAAATGTATGGTCAAAAAACCATACAATTACTTAAAAGTTTATTTTTTATCCACAGAAAACAGCTCTTCAGTTTATGACTTTTAAAAAGTATCAGGTTACTTATAGTAATAACAACGTGGCTACGGCCCTGGAACATAAATTTTCTTAATGGAATTATTTAAATAGGCGTGAAGTAGTTTACAGCCTTTTAAATTGGTTTTTATTTAACTGCTCCCTTTTTGTGCTCCGAAATTGTCAAAATATCTAGAATACTAAAAATAGAATGGGATTAAGATTATTTGAAATTTAGAGTTCTACTGTCAATCAGCAGTCAGGTATATAAACAGTTATAAAATTTTTTGGTCCTCTTTTTATTTCTATGCTAGATGAATATTTGATACACGGTGATAAAGAAAATATTTCGGCATTTATTAAAACTGGACAATTTTAATTATTTGGAAATTAAAAACTTTACTTTAAGATTAATATTGGAAACAGTGTTGCAAAATATGCGTTATTTTTATAACGCGCTTGAGGTTTTATTGCTCATTATTATTTTAATGAGCAATGAATTTTGTTTTCATTATTTATTTTATTCTCTTTAATGAGTAATAATTTAATTTTTATTAATTTTTTTTAATGAGTAATGCACACGTTCTTAAGAAATTTTTTTTTTATTAAATTTATTATAACCATTTTTAGATGGGCACCTATATGTATGTGTGTGTATGTGTGCGTGCGGATGTATACGTACTCATTTTTTTAAATGAGTAATTTATGGTTTTTTAATACTCATTTTTTAATGAGTATTGTATTGTCCCTGAATACTCATCATTTTTTTTAAATGGATAATGTATTGTTCCACAATAGCCATTAATCTTTTAATGAGAAATGAAATAATTTTCTTTGACAATTTTTTTTAATGATTAATAGATCTAAATCCCATTTCCATTAGGATTTTTGCAACTATGATTAGAAATCAAAATAGTAGTTGTATTAATCAAATACATACCAGATGTCGTTTAATAATTAAAATAGAAAACTGTAAAAATATTCGTTATAGATGTTTCAATTTTTGATCAAAATACACGCCAAATGTTTCTGCATGATTTATAATAATTCGGGATGCGTCGATTGGAAAAGTTTAATAGCAAAAAATTATACTGACAGACGAAAAGGTTACATATAAAAAATTCATCTTTTATATTTTAAGCGATATAAAAAGTCTTCATCAAAAGTACGTTCTTCTGACTGACTGACGGTGAGAACTGAATAAATTACAAATATCCCACCTTCCGATTTTAACTGCCAAATAAATACCAAGACATTAATCGTATTGACAGACGCATTTATCTAAAAGTTAAATTTATCGGAAACGAGACCTCCGGTATAAAAATTTTATACTGCCTATAATACATCAGCGAAGAGTAAATTTAAATTGGGATCTCGATTTAGCTTGTTATTAAAAGTCCGAAATGCGAATTAACGCGAAATCAAGTTTTTACGCGAAAGATATTTTTCGCTTGCAAATTTAAAACTAAATAAATCGCAAAAACGGTAACAGCGCGAAGGCGGCCGCTTTTTTTTGCTTAAAATGTATGAAATTTTTCAAATGAATTTTAAGAACGAATTTGAAGTGAGGGTACTTTTTAATATCGCGGAAATTTAAACAGACGTTGGCAAAACTTGCGAAATTAAAAATTACGAGTTAAAAAACTGTGGGAGTTGAAAAGTTGGCGGTGAAACGGCGGCTAACTTTTCTTATATTAGCCGAATTTACATCTTTATTTGCGACTCTATATTGCAGCTTTTGAGTAGGTGGATATGTATTCTAATCCGAGAGAAAGCTTCTTCTCGCACTTAACCTGCTCCGAAACTGAAAAATTTATTTCTTATTTTAATCCGTTTGTCGGGGAAAGGCTCCAAATCAAAGTAATAGTTACTAAATATTTATGCACCCTTCAAACTTGAGCATGAATAACGAGCTTATAAATAAATAATATGAGATTTAGAAAATGAGCGACGGTTTTTATATTCGAATCTTGTTCTTCAGCGGAAGGATTAACGCGCTTTTGTATCGAGCTCTTCTCGTAACTGAAAGCTGCCTTGAATACTGATGAACCTTAGTTATAAGAAACTATGAATGTAATTAAAGATGGAATTGTTTTTACTGAAACAAATTTGCTTGACACATTTCAAGGGGAATAAATAATTATCGCTCTCTCGAAGCAACCTCTTTGTTTATGAATTTTTTACTCGAGGATTAGCATGATGAGCGCTTCATTAAAAGCTCACGTCATTGATTTTTAAATGGAGCAAAAAGTTGTTGCAGTACTTAGTTCGTCTATTAAAAGGAATTTTTTGATTTCTTATTTTTCCTCTTAACCACCGCAGAAGGATAATGGTAGTTGATTTCTGTACCGAGAATATAGGAGAAAATGGAAAGGGTGAAACGAATGGGAGCTCACGTTTCCGGACCGCGAAGGCACTTCTGTTCGGTAGCACTGCACTTGACTGGGTCATAAATATCACAAGTTAAGTCGGTCTCTCTTTCTACGACATTACCGAGGCTCTTGCACTCAGCCCGCTTTTGTACCATTCCCAAAGACTCGAGCCCACGCGAAAAAAGCCAAACTAATGTCTCCTTATTTTGGACATGTGTTCTGCAAATTAACGAATAGCAAATTGCTCGGCGAAATTCTTTTAAAGTATATTTCGTTGATAACATCTTCTCATTAACAGATAGCATTCTTTAATATGGGATTTAGGCCCACTCGAATCGTTTTAGCGTACTCTATAAAATACATTTTTATTGTGGAACAGTTTTTGATAAATTTATATGTGTATGGGCGGATTTGGTAAAAGTTTAAAAGCAAACTACTAAATTTTGAACGAAGCACTTAAAATAAAAGTTGAAATTATCGGTACCTGTAAGTTATATTTCAATTTTGAGTTATTGATATTTGACTTTGATTATTTATGCAGTTATTAGTTATATAAAAGATCATTTATTTAGATTATGCCTTCAAAACACATTTGACAACATTAATTCCCAATGAAATGAATCTACCATTAAGTTCAGTAAATTATGAAATAATGAATAAATATTTTTAAAAGATGATACGGCGGTTTTTGTGAAAATTCTGCAGCTATTTTGCTTACTTCTGTGGATCTGCTTACGAAAATCAATAAAATATTACAAACTTTGTATCATATTTGGTATTATGTTGGGCATTATGTTTAAAATTGATGTTTAATTTAACAGTAAATTGCAATAATGAACCCGCTAATATTTGATAAGCTACTTTTAATGCTTTTCAGATTAATTGAGAATTGTTTATTTTCGATTTTATTCTTGATTTTAAAAATATTATTTTACAATACAACATATTTTAAAAATTATATGTTTGTAATGATTTTATAAGATTGCTCTGTCATAGTTTATTTTACAATTTGGTTTGGATTCGATTGATTTTATAAACTTATAGGATCTTTTAATTATAATTGTTTTTAATTCGTTGCTTTTTTTCTGTTTTTATTGATTCATATACAATAGTGCTTCAACTATTAATCTATTTTTATTTGCATATACGGCTACAACCAGATAAGCAAAAAGTATTGTCACCTCACTTTAAAAGATCGTATTTCTAAAACAGATGGACAGAATTTTATAAAAAATTAATGGCTTTGTTATGAACTCTTTATTGTTGTTAATTTAATATTGTTACATAAAGCCGCTTGGGAGATTTTGTAAGATATATCAAAATTAACATTTTGCTAGGATTTAGAGTTTGTGTAACTTTCATGTTATAAATCAATTACTTTTTAACCGAATGGTATGCAATTTGGAAATAATGTTACTGAAACCTTCTTGAATAGATAACATGTATTGGATATCAATTATTTTGTTAGTTCGCCTTTGTAGATGACAAAATGTCAAGTTATCGCCATATTTAACAATAATTGTTTCATTATTTTGTTTAAATAATATTTCATTATTGTGTTATAGTAAATTTAATGCTAAGTTAATATTAACCATGAGTGTGTTATTTGCCGCTTCGTAATAATTGTAGAAGTACTAAGCGCCGTCGAGGCTATACCACAGTTCTCTACGACCCTTAGGCGACCACATCTCTCTTTTTTCGTAACATAATTGAAATTTTTTAAGACTAATTAATAATACTTTTGTTAACAATACTACGGAGTAATTTATTTTGTTTTACCCTAATGCAGTGGTTTCTAACCTTTTTGTACCTGTGTCCCCCTTAAAAAAAAATAATTGTTGCAAAATGATGTATCTATCACATACATAAATATTATTTGTTTTCGATGCATACTTTTTTTGATTATTAATTATTAAAAGTAGGCATTTGTAAAATATGAATAAATAACCCATTTTTGAACATAAAATTAAGCTATCAAATTGTCATCTTGTAAAAAAAATTAAATTATTATGTAGGGGAGATTGAGGATAGTTGTTACAGGGGTTTAAAGGTACAATCTTCAGAAACAGTAAAGTATATATGAAAAAAAAAGACTTGATGAGCCAAACGTAATAGCAGGTGTTGTAATAAGGATTTTTTTTTAGAGTAATTTTCTCATGAGTAACTTTACAGTTTTTAAAGACTGTAACTTTTTACTCCTGTAACAACTATCCCAGTCTCCTTTATACGTAAAAATAAATTGTCTATAATCCGAATTTAGTTAAATTAAAATACATTGACATTTTTCGATATCTGAGCATTAAAAATGAGGTGACAATACTTTCTTCTTCGATACTACACATTTAAAATAAAATTATTAACGCCTTAAACCTACAATTTTGACTTATTATTGTTATAACAACTGTGACATGGTAAAAAATTGATTTCGTGTGACTGAATGACTCATATTACAAAATAGGGTGCCAACACAATTACATATTCGTGTAAAGATTGCGTCGACCATGTCCCATTAAAAATTTTAAAACATCATTGTATACTGCAATTTTTTCCGACCCTTTAGATTAATTTTGTGTTCTCAAAGACTTTTCAAACTAACTACTATATCCCTTACATTCATATTTTATATAATCCTTGAGAGAGAAGCATGTCATCCGGAAAAATTGAGTCACCTTTACCCAACTCACAGGAAGAGATGAATCACTGCTTTAAATTATTATAAATATATCATAAAACCTAACACCAAAAATTTTTTGTTCTTATTTAAAAAGCGCCAGGTTTATTTTGGACTGTTTGTTTACATTTTTCACGAAAATAGTAACGTCGGAACGAGTCGGAATTTGTAATTCTCGAGTGTCGTTAGAATTACGTAGAAAATCAATCATTTAGTTGCGCTTAAAATATTCATCACGAAAATGAAAGTAATTTAAAAATTTACTCTACTAATTATAATGTAACATTAATTCCGAGATATATTGATATAATTATAAAGTCATGTTATACATTTAATGATTGAGCTACCTACCCGCTCGATATATAATTAGCCAGCAGTGGTTAATGTTAAAGAAAACTGGTAGCCAATAAATTTTCTGGTTAATTTTGCCGTCGGAATCCGCTGTTGAAACAGTTTTAATCTGGGTAATTTCATTGTGGTTCTATTGGGTTTTAGTCCGCTACGAGATAACTTTTGATGGCTGGCTTGCTTAGTCAGTTCAGATACCTATCGGAATTGCCCTCTAACCGGAAATCTGATAATGCACCAAGAAATTGTTTCCAACTTAAATAATCGCAATGCTTTAGCGACGCCTTTTTTCTTATCGTAGTTTTTCGTTAAGGCGGTGCAGGAGCGGATATTCAAAATATACTCTTTCACTAAATTCTATTGTAAAAATATGATCGTTTTCTACAAAAAATTACAGAATTCTACTTTCAAACGAACACATTTTGGCGTGTAGAGGGTAAAATTTTAGCAGGCGACGGAAGTGCGCGCCCACAGCTAACGAAAATTCGACAGTATGAAGTTAGCCGTCTAAGAAAGTCAATTAATTTTTGTAAATCACGCTTAAAATCGAGTGTGCGCATTCGAGCTCAAAGTGGCACATTCCGATCTCGGGAAAATGAAGCGCGCCGCTCCGCGTCGCGCTTCATTTGCCTCCCTCGCTCGGAAATGTGCCACTTTTCGCTCGAATGCGCACATCCTCGCATTTATTGAATTTTCGATTTAAATTTAAAATGTGTTCATAATTAAACCACATAGGTGCACATTTTTCCGAAATTAAATTGTATACTCGGCACGGCGTTGTAATTTGTAATTAAAATGATTTAGAAAGTAAATTAATTATTGTGAATCACGCTTAAAACCGAGTGTGCACATTCGAGCTCAAAGTGGCACATTCCGATCTCGGGAAAATGAAGCGCGCCGCTCCGCGTCGCGCTTCATTTGCCTCCCTCGCTCGGAAATGTGCCACTTTTCGCTCGAATGCGCACATCCTCGCATTTATTGAATTTTCGATTTAAATTTAAAATGTGTTCATAATTAAACGACATAGGTGCACATTTTTCCGAAATTAAATTGTATACTCGGCACGGCGTTGTAATTTGTAATTAAAATTATTTAGAAAATAAATTAATTATTGTAAATCACGTTTAAAACCGAGTGTGCACATTCGAGCTCAAAGTGGCACATTCCGATCTCGGGAAAATGAAGCGCGCCGCTCCGCGTCGCGCTTCATTTGCCTCCCTCGCTCGGAAATGTGCCACTTTTCGCTCGAATGCGCACATCCCCGCATGTATTGAATTTTCGATTTAAATTTAAAATGTGTTCATAATTAAACGACATAGGTGCACATTTTTCCGAAATTAAATTGTATACTCGGCACGGCGTTGTAATTTGTAATTAAAATTATTTAGAAAATAAATTAATTATTGTAAATCACGTTTAAAACCGAGTGTGCACATTCGAGCTCAAAGTGGCACATTCCGATCTCGGGAAAATGAAGCGCATCGCTCCGCGTCGCGCTTCATTTGCCTCCCTCGCTCGGAAATGTGCCACTTTTCGCTCGAATGCGCACATCCTCGTATTTATTGAATTTATTAATATTAATATTTACACGTGGTTATATTTAATTTTGTTACGCCAAAGAAATAGAACTTCTAACGCGCGTACAAAAGTACGCGCACCGGTTTTTTTACAAAAATAAGTTCAACCCAAAACAGTTTAGGTAAATATTTCTACCTTTCTTACAGAAATGATTAATATGAAATTAAATATTTAAGTATTTGTATAAATTTGTAAGTCATTGAATTTACTAAATTTGATCTAAATCAAAACAATATTAAAAATAAAAATTTATCTATTTTACGCATTAATAAACTAGTTATTAAAATTAAAATTACACATTATCTACAATTGATAATATAATGTTTAAAACCTTTAAAAACTATATAAAAAGAATTGTCCATACGAGGCGTTAAATCCCCCCGATTTGCGCAGAAATTTGAACATTGGTTATGTTAGAACTCGTTTTGAGGTGTTCAGCAGTGGTTTCAAAAAGTTTCTACGACGACGGTAACATAGTGATTCTCCACTTAGAAGTCAATAAACGTAAAATAGAGGCTGTTCTAAATTGAGTGATGTAGACAAAGGGCGACATTGATTCTACTTGAAAAATATCGTTGAATTTTAAATTCGGATTATTTTTAATTATTTCAGTTATTTTTAATTATCGTTTTGAAAAATTTTCAATGCATTTTTTCCTCAGACTTGTAAATCACATTTACAGGCTATAACCGTTAATGTTAATTTTCACCATGTTACCGATGGCCTAAATATTTTCTTAAGCCACTTTTAAACTCACTGATTGTGCTCATATTTTATTCTGTAATCAAATGTCTGCGCAAATCGGGGGGATTTAAGGCCTCGTGTGGACAATCCTCTTTATATATAATTATAAACATAAATAACTTGAAAGTACAACGCCGCGCACATAAACGTATCAAATTTTGAAAATTTTTGTTACTTATAACCACGTTTTTTTTTCGGAAAGAATAATTCTCAATACGGTTTTAAATAGACATTTTAAAAATACAATATATTTATATTTATTTAAATGAGCATTTTCAAAAACTTGTTTGTTAGTAATAAATTAAACATCTAGAATGGTTGGTCTATTGATAAGACCTGTTATAATTATTTTGATTTTTGTTCAAGTTTGACATGGTTTTAAGAAAAGTTTATATTTATCTATAGTTGATTGGATTTTGAAAAATCTTTTTCAATAAATTAATCGTTGTAATTACTTTAATCGACAATTTTGTCTTTTAATTGGAGAACTTGCTTATTTTACGTTTCAGTGTTGTATTAAAAATTTGTTATACTATTTAATTTTTTAACTCAATGCATACGTGAATATTACTTTTGCATTACTTAATTTTTAAATAGGCTGGACATAACTCTACATAGGCATTAAAATTATTTTGTAATGATTTTGTCTGTATACTAATATTCCTGTTTTATTAAACACATGGCTGTTTTATTTTCTGAACAATACAAATGGATCAGACCGGTTTTACTCTTGAAATTTTAGTTTTATACCTAGCTTTAAATTGTCAAAATAACTAAAATTATTTTAAGAATAACTGGGTATAAGAAAAACTGACAAGGCCTCTGTTAACAAACTACCTGGCTTGAAATGCATTTAAGTACGTTCAAACGATTTACTACTTGGAATATCCCCAACACAACCCTCCAAATAAATCGCCATCGAATCAATTTTTTTAGTTTGCCCGTGTTTCCTCATTTATTTATAGACCTATTCAAATTTTTTTTCGGCAATGTAATTGTATGACAATTTTGAAGGCATGCCTTGAGTTAGAATTTTGAAAATCGGTCTATTTCGAGTAATTGCATCTTTACCAAAAAAAAACGAATTTATTAAGTTAAATTCAAAAAAGTACTTGATACATCCCTGCAAATTTGCCTAAAGATTTTATGCGTAATTTTTTTTATATTTCTTTTTAATTTGGCCGGAAATACGGGCGCAATTAACAATGTTTTCCTTATGGACAGATTTACTCCTGCTCCGCCTTAAACGAAAAAAGGGAATTGAAGATTGTAAAACGGTTAGTCTGCAACCGCACACACCTCCACATTATAATTTACCTGAGCAACGTTGGGAGAATCGTAATGCGATCCTCCATGTTCAAGTCTTCTCTCGGCGGGGCGTGTAAAGTGTGTGAAACGCTACGTGAAAAAGAACAATAAAACAGGAAATGCAAAGAACTGTCGAACGACGTCAAAACACGGCACGTCAACTCGGCCCTGTACTTATTAGTTTTGTCTCGATCAGGTGTCGCCTCTTCCAAAAATCCAGGTGTAAGGTGAGATTTGGCACGACAAAAGGAAATTTGAAGCTTTGTTGATAAAAATTAGATGTATTTCCGTCTAGGTGTACGTATTAAGCGTCAAAATTGATGTTTTTTCGTCCTTCCAACTGTTTATAGCCAGCTTCCATTCGTAATTTAATCGCATTAGTTTGCCGGAATCGTTCGATTCGAGATTAGGAAACGCTATAAACCGCCCAAGTCGGAGAGACGTGATTCTAAATGTCGCAAAAAGCGAAATCCTGTTTATGGTTTATTTTTTACTTTCGGTCTCTCTCTCTCTGTCCTCGAACTTGTAAATAATTTCGGTAAATTTAATTAAAAATGATTATTGTTGGTTACGTTATGGTTAACAGATTTGATCACAAAAACAGTGTGTAGAAGCAACAAAACATCTCCGTTGAGGAAACTTGATAGTTCATCATTCACTTTGAATTTTAACACTTAATAGCAACTCGAGTATGTCGGCAACATTATATCTTGGTGTTTCAGGATCACAACTTCAATGAAGCAGGTGTCAGTATAAAAGCACGTAGACATGCACGAGGCGTTTCTCCCTTCGTTGAACCTCGGGGGGTAAATGATAAACGTAGGTGGTGAATCATTCAGTTTTTAACTTCCTTGTCATTCCGAAATAAAACATTAATCATTAGTTTTTACCTATCGCTTATAATTCCTGTTTTAATTCTTCAAACGGGGATGCGCTTTTTGCAAATTTTTTATAATTAAAGCCGAGCACGACGATAAATTGAACTTAATTTTTTTTTGGCAGTCGCATTTCAAATCTGCTGACCCAATTTTACGGCGCTTTCAATCAAAACTGGAAGTTTTTAACCTTCATTTAATATAAAACGTTTTCGAAAATTGCTTCTATTGAATTTTCTCGTTGCTTTGCTCACCGAGGTGGTAGTCATTTAGAGGTAAATCTTTAAATATTCGATTTTTTTAAATTAAAGTTACTTATTTCTATATGGACGAAGTGAAATTGCATTGATTTTCTTTATCTGACAAAGGACCGATTTTAAGAAGTCATGTTTTCACCCATATACTTTTTTGGCATAGAATTAAAAAAAAATTATCAAATTCTACGTTGATGTCCTAGGGTAAATTGTTCAGTTAATGATCAATTTGTTGCAATGAGTAAAATAGTAAACAAATGAATAAACCCAAAACAACCCTTACAGTTGAAATGAGATATTATTTTTGTTTATGAATTAATGATAACCTTATTGCTATTTGGTTATAAACATTGTAAAATAAAGAATATAAAATGAGGAGTTCAGTGAATGACTACTTTTGTCTAAAGAATGGTCGGGTATAGCCCAGTGAATGACCAATTAAATGAGTCACGTATTAAAAACGAATAATTCGTAACATTTGTTTTAAACACTACGTAATCGGTAATTAGAAAATATGTGTATCAAAAAAGTTTAATCTTTAACATTTTATTCTGTCTTTTCGGCTACTTTTTTTAAAACATTTTTTTGGGACGAAGATTAGCATAATAATTTGTTAATTATAAAGATTTTTCCGTTTTTTTTTAAATTGTAACTCATTCTAAAATTTTCTTTTTTTATTTCGGCTTCTAATCAAATTTTTCTTTTAATTTTAATTGTTTTTTATCTTCTTTTTTTTTATTCTACATTTCTTTTTGTTTTATTTTTTTGCAATACCTATGTAATATTAACAAACAAATCAAATTATTAATATCTTAAAATAGTCGGTTATTTACTGGTTGAGTATTACAACAAAACACACCAGTGAATGACCAACATAAAATTAATTAAAACTAATTATTTAATAAAGCTAAAACTATTTGAACCCAATATAAATAATTATTTATTTTATTAAATCATTTTAAATCAAGTGATTGATAATTTTAGCTATGCACTTTTTTATTATTTTTATTTATTGCTCATAAATGAAAAAATGACATATAAGATTGCATAAATAAATATATCATGAATATAAATTAATTGTTATAACATTATTTCTCGTAATGGTCATTTACTGAAGGATGATCACAAACTGGACGTTTTGCCCTATACATTTTTTAAATTATTTTTAAGAATCTGTTATTTTTCGAAAATTTTGACTGCAGGTGATCGATATTTTTAACAAAAAAAAATATTTCAAATTAAACATGATTTTATAAAAACTACAACAAACCTGTATCGATTGTACTAAAGTTGTTTTATAGTTCGTAGTCATTCCAAATTTTCCATGTTTACATCGCACAAAGGACCAACTATTGAAAGTTACGAAAATAGTTAAGTAATATGTTTTCATGTCTTCTTTTTTCCCATAAGAGAATTTCTATGCCCATAAATCGAAAATTGTAAAGAATCTAGAAAATAAAACAGGAGAGATAAATAAAAACTATTCCACATTATTTATTCCATAATGTTATGCTAAATTTGGTAGTTTGGCGTTTAGAAGAGTATTCCTGAAGATGGCAGTCATTTAAAATACTCCGTTTTCAAGATTTAAAACTTTTATCTTTGTTGTTCATAAATATGTATTTGCTGGTTTTGAAAGTCGACTCGATAAAACCTTATAAAACGTACGAGATGATCAATGGATTTTAATACACCCTTTAGAAAATCTTTGAATATAGCTTTTAGATTAGTAATTTTTCTTATTTAACAAGGTAGAAGCTCGCTGCTTAATGGAACGAGAAAAATAATAATGCAATAGACCGATTTTCTCAGAAACGCCAATTCGCAAAAAATCGAATTAATTTATCGCATACCAAGATTAATGTTGTTTGAATTCTTGTATTAAAAGGATGTTAAAATTAGTGGCAGAAAAAAATTATATATTTAAACGTATCTTTTTTTTTTATTTCTATATTTGGCAGGGTTTTAATGGATATTTTGAATAAAGAAGAGAGAATATGTTATTGATAAGAGCGAATTGTATTCTGAATTCTAGCATTGAACAGATGTTAAAATCCACTTTTAAAAGAACAAAAATCATTAACATAACATTCAACCATTTATCTAAAGATAAAAGTCAATGAATAGCTTTCAATTGTAAATTTTATGTCTTTTACGACGCGAACGCTGCGAAATAAATTGTTTATTTTTTGCTTTGCAATTTTTTTTTTTGGATATGACTTCTTTATGAGGCAATTTATTTCGTTTGAATGGATCCTCGGATGTATGGTATTATTAGAAGTGAATTGAAATTATGTTTTATTTTCCATTGTTAATCGTACCGTTGATGCCGGTTTAGAAAAAAAAAATAATATTTCGAAATGGAGTCCATTGCTTTTAATTTATTCAGAAAATTGCGATTAAAACAATTTTTTATGGCATATAAAAAGGTTTTTAGAGTTGTTATAAAATAAGAGATTTCGAGTTTAATATGTTTAGAAAACGCGTCTAAAAAGGAATGTATAAAGGATATTCGGTTAGGCAAAAGTGTTTTATATGATAGAGGAGTATCGCACGCGTGTTAACCACGGATGGTCGCACCGCACCTTCGATCGACCCAACCCGCTAACACCTGAATCAACATGCACGATCGACCCATTGCATTCAACCACGGTTCACCTCAACCATACACGAGCACAATTCAGGATAAACCACCGTCAAATAATGTGATTGCGAACCCTACGCTCTCGCTACTTTTAGTACCAACAGGTTCAATTATTTCTGCTTTGTATAATCCTCGTTTTTAAACGCCGCGTTTCTTAAACATGTGGCTTCTGAATTAGCGGATTTTATGGGCCATAAGAAGAATATTTTATTTTATTTTGCGTCTGCCAGCCGAACGATTATTTACTTTTTAACTTTTAAAGTTCTTTCGGTTTCTTTTTTCTTGTAGTTCGTTGGACCGAGATTTCCAAGTTTGGAATTGTTTATTGATTTCTTTTTTTATTATTCTATCGAGTGTATGTATGTGTGCTTAAGTTTTTTTTTATGGAAGTTTTCTTGCTGCGTTACCTTCAAATTTAATCTATTTCGCGCGTTAGAAATATCTACTAACACGATTCACTTTATCAACAGTTTAAAATTCTGGAAATTGTAAGAACGTTTAATAAGTTTTCAAAAAATATATACATAAGTTGTAAATTAATTATAATAAGTATTAAATTTAAAAAAATGTTAATTTTAAATCTAATGAATTGTTTTTTAAACAGTTAAATACAATAACTAAGTATTAATATCTATAAATATTTATTTATCAGTTGTGCACATTAAGACAGGCTGAATTACGCATAAGACACAACGTTAAATTTTAGAAAAAAATTGGATTGAATGCCAAATTTAACAAAAAAATACTAATTCGGTTTATGCCAAGTCATCAAATTTACCTACATACTTTTAAATAGACAATTTGGCCAAGAAAATTAAAATTTTGGGAAAAGAGGTACCATGTCAAAATATTTCGAAATTTCTTTAATAAGTAGTCATAAAGCCCTTCACTCTTAGGGAACGTTCAAGTATTACTTAACGTTTTTATCGATGGATTTTTGAAAAAACGAAATAAAACATTATACAAAACTAGAATACACAAGAAAGAAATTTTAACCTTCCGCAAACTAGGTGACTAAATGTTACATGCCATACTAGGTGGGGTTTGCCATACCCCAAAAATAAAATCCACAAAATTGTACGTTATGACAGTTAAATGATAAGAAATATATTTTAATAACGAATAATGAATAGGTTTATGTAGAACACATATTTATTTATGCATTAGAATAGACTCTTATTTATAAAAATACAAAAACATAACTTTTTCTTCAACTTATAAACTATCGAGTTTTTTCTTGAGTACTAAATTCCAATGACACGTGTCAATTACGATACCGAATATTAAGAAAACCTAACAAGAATTTCATTCTTGCCTCCGTATTGAAATACAAATTAATTTCTAAGCAATTTCTGTATGATTCGCGATTATTTAGACCAACAAATTGCACGAAAAATTAATTGAATAATTTTAATTGTTTCTTCTCACTTGCATTGACAAGATTATTGTATTTTCTCGCTCCCTTCCACTCATTGTTATGGTAAATACGTTTTTCGAATATAAAATCGATATTTACTAAATTAAATTAAAATGTTTGATTTGAAGGAGCGTACGGTAAATTATACTAATGGGTTATTCCATTCTAACTGTGATTTTTTGTGTCTTATACTGTTTGGTCTCACTGGTCATACATTATAAATCTATTAATGAAGTTTTTGTATCAATACGATCATCATGAACATATTTCATCACTTTTCTTGTAGAATATAAGTCGCAGTCTACAGAAAACTTGCAATATGTCACTTAAATGTCAGTACCGTGTCATGTCCTTTTCTAGAATTTACCTATAAATCGGTTATTTTTTTTGTTGCAATAAATAATTCAAACCAATTAACTGATAAATCTTAATGTATATAATCAAATTTAAAATAAATTAACGAATTTTTTTTTAATACATCCATTTAAGATTGAATGCCGGTTTAATAACTTGTCTTCAGATTTAAGCAAATTTTTAAATTTGAATATGTATGACTCGTGCGGCATTTACCTCGAAATTAATGAAACAACTAATAAGTCATATTGAAAGTACGTTAACTGAGTTATGTTTACAAACATAACACAAGTGAAATTCTCAAGCGAGTTTGTGTCATTTTAAAATTCAATTTTTAAAAGATGATGTCATTTTACTTGTCAGTATTGTATTGTATTGGTAAACTTAATTAACGATTAATTTTTTTCCTCATAAATAATGAATTTCTGTACTTATTACTAACCTAAATTATAGGGTAATAGGAAATTATCAAATTCATAATCAAAAAATTACAGTTACTATTTTAAATTAAAATGTCAGTACCGTGTCAAAAATAATAAAAATATATTTATTTGTTAATAAATATTATTGACTTCACTGATGGGAAAAATAAATAACAGAATGATGCAAAAAACAAAAAAATCTGAGAATTCATCGCAAGAAGTTCAAAAATTGCCAAAAATGACTGAAACTGTATCACTGTGTAGAAGTTTAAGAATTAAAAATGCTGTGATGAAAACCAAAAAAAAAATTTTTGTGAAATGTGTTAGATTTCAGTTGATTAATGTTTGATATAAATTATAATGTATTATTTGTTATAAATAAGTTACTATGGATTATTGAAAAGCTAAATAATCAATAAAAAAGAGTTTTAAAATGTTACAATGCAATTCATAAATGACTTAAATAATTATTTTTTTGAAGAATGTCTACCAAATTAATTTTATGTCAGTACCGTGGCATGGAAATTATAAAATATGATTCTCATTCTCGATATTCTAAAGTTGTAGCAAAATTCTCTCGCAGTTTCATTTTTACTATAAAATAGAGTAATAATATGTATGAAAAGACAAAAAATGTTTAGTTATAGAATTCAAAAATTTTTAATCAAAAAAGTAACAGTTAGAACGGAATCACCCATTTACTAAAGTAAATTAAAATTTTTGATTTGAAATAGCGTACGGTAAATTATACTAATACATATAATAAACAAGTCGATGTGCGCATTTGAGCGAAAAGTGGGACATTTCGGAGCGAGGGAGGCAAATGAAGCGCGACGCGGAGCGGCGCGCTTCATTTTCCCGAGATCGGAATGTGCCACTTTGAGCTCGAATGTGCACACTCGGTTTTAAGCCGATTACCAAACGTCCCGTTTTAACAAAAAAAAATTGTTTATCTTACTATTAGTTATACCCCACCTAGTACACGGAAGGTTAATAAAACGCAGTCTCTAAAAAAAATACAGAACAAACAATTTATGTGTTTTGGTGCTTTTTTTTCATATTTTGTTTTCGATCTACTATTGATTTTAATATTTGGCGTCGCCAATTATAAAATTACAGTATTTTCGCAAATTAGCCAATTACTTTTTTTTACCAAATTAAATATGTCCACAAGAAACGGCCAATAAGGTTTCCAATCAGAGAGAGTCGATGTAGTAACACAAAAACGTTCGGCTTTAACAAATTGATATAGCGAATTAACGTAATAAAGACGTCGTTTTATTTTACGTAAATGCAATCACATTTAGAAGTAGAATTGGAACAAAGCTTTATGAGATCTCTCCCCAGCTTTGCTTGGTTAAATTGTCAAATATTTAAATTGTAATTCTTTTCATGCCACATTTTCAGTTAAAGCGGAAGCCCGCGATATCCGTCTAAGCTCTAATTTCAATTTCAGTTGCATTTTCTGTTTGTGTAATAACAACGCTCCTGATTCGAAACCACTATCTCTCTAGGCTGCTTTTCGACAAGCGAAGGAAAAAAGAAGTTTCGAATGTCAAGTATAATCGAACGTCCTTTTTCGAAGGGCTCTAAGCCCCACTCGTATAAATTACTCCCATCTTGACGTAAACATATAATGTTAGCTACGGGCCTTAATTAAAATCTTAATCAAACATGTTGTTAGCTGAAATGGACGGATGAATTTTATTGATATAAAGCAGTGTTTCCCAACGTGATGCCGACGCCCCACAGGGGGGCAATTTGAAAATGGATCGTCCAAAAATTAAGTTAACCTTATGGCGACTCTTAGTCGCCATTCGAGCTGAATATAAGTAACCTCGGCTCGCCATGTTGGTCACCGTGATTTAATTGTTAGACAGTTGGAATACTGATTATACTTAACGTGACCAATTTTTTTCCTGATAAAACGGGACGCTTGGTAATCGAGCTCAAAACCGAGTGCGCACATTCGAGCTCAAAGTGGCACATTTCCATCTCGGGAAAATGAAGCGCGCCGCTCCGCGTCGCGCTTCATTTGCTTCCCTCGCTCGGAAATGTGCCACTTTTCGCTCGAATGCGCACATACCCAGCATTCAAGGATTTGTCCTCTTTATCCTTCGCTCTTTCAAATCGTAAATTTAAATTTAGTTTAGTAAATATCGATTTTATGTTTGAAAAACGTATTTACCATACCAATGAGTGCAAGGGGACGAAAAGATACGACAATCATGTCAATGGGAGTGAGAAGGAACAATTAAAACTATTCAACTGATTTTTCGTCTAATTTATTGGCCTAAATTATTGTGAATCACGCTTAGAACCGAGTGTGCACATTCGAGCTCAAAGTGGCACATTCCGATCTCGGGAAAATGAAGCGCGCCGCTCCGCGTCGCGCTTCATTTGCTTCCCTCGCTCGGAAATGTGCCACTTTTCGCTCGAATGTGCACATCCTCGTATTTATTGGACTTGCCTATATTACTCTTCTATTCTTCAATTCAAAAAATTAAAAGCCTAATAAATTTAGATTAATTTTTTGTGTGAAAAAGGTCATAGATTTTATTCCTTCTGATAAGTTATCATGGTGCTTTTCTGGACGTCTAATTGCACCAAACCCGATAAACATATTTTCAGGCGTACTTTCGAGTGTTTGCTAATTCGCATTTTTGATCAATGAAAATTGTATATGGGATGTATCGTGTCAAGTAAAACCTTCCAGTTCAATTTTCGGGTTACTTTGGCCCATGGGCTAAAGTATCCTTCTTCGATACCGTTGTCCGAGACCATGTTCTCGTAACATGGAATACAAGAAAATATCCCGGCCGTGTTTTGTCTACCAGGACAGAAGGCGCTTTTGTGACTTGTCTAAAAAAAGGCAAAACGTTCTGGCGCTAGCCAGTGATTAAAGATGAATAGCTTTACTCCTGGGATCATGTACTTTGCACGATAGGAGTCCCCAAATTTATAAGAAAAGGTTGTTTTTCTATTCCCGAAATTGACATCTAATTTTTAATGTTCAAATTCTAATGTTTAAGGATTATTTTTATTTTTTTGATATTTTTTATCCACGCTCCACGTCATGTTATCTTGTCTTTCTTTAAACATTATCAACCTACATACCTAATGTAAGAAAATATTCCTAAATATGATTCTCAAGATGACTTAACTGATACGTAGTTATAAGGCTGACAGTAACAAAAGTTTATTGATTTTTGTAAGTTTACTTTAAATATTCCAATAAAAATTTTATTTTTCGTACAGTTTGATTTTTTGTTAACTTTTTCGTCATAAAATATTATTTAGGTGTTTTAATTATCACTTTGCATTGCTTACATTGTTTCACGATCGTTTTTAGACACATATTTCTGTCTGAGAAGTTCATGGATTAAAATATACCTTCTCTCAGGACAGCATTGGCCCAAACTTTAATTAAAAAAAGAAATCTTTATGTACTTTTTAAAAGTTAAGTATTTATATCATCTATTATACCCTTGAGATTATATATGAATAATTATACAATTTACTCTCTATTAGAAAAAGAATTATTAAACTATTTCTAAAAAATTGGAAAACAATGGACCAAAGTAACCGCGGTTACGGTACTGTAACCATTGTCATCTTCATATTTAGCTGAATGCGGATTTAGTGCCATAAATGATTTGCTGCCAAAAAAAAGGGAATCGACTTTTTATAATAAAATTGGGAGACTTGAGACTGAAATTAACTAAATTTCAATCTGACATAAAATCTTTTTGCAGTAAGCATCAAGCCCAAGGATCTCACTAAATGTCAATAATAAATAATCACTAATAATTAAAATAATATAAAACAATCTTCCATTAAAATTATTTTGAACTTGAATTTTAGGACTCTATTATATTTTGAAAATTAACTTACTTTTTGCTCAATAAAATCCTGCAGTTTAAGTTTCTTTAGTTAATATTGCAATTTTTTAATTTTAAAAATTATGTATATGTTGGGGGGAGGGGTCAATAAGCATTTTATATAGACTTAGGTGGGGCATAGCTCAAAAAAGATTGGGAAACACTGATATAAAGAGTGTCACTTGCTAGAGCCTCCCTTTTAAAATTAATAAAATAAATCGCATGCAGTTGGAAACGGAAACTAATATTCGGGTCACCCTTGCCGGCAATAATCTATGATCTACTACTAAAATTTTATGATTTTGTGGCGTTAGTCACATGATTTATGACAGCCAATTACCCTATTATAATATTTCGTTTCCCATTTTCCGTAATTATTACTTCTGAGCTTACGCCTGCAATAATCGTAGAAGGTTGAATGAAAACGAGAAGGTTTTACGGGGCCCGATAAAAACTTCTTAACGAGTAACTTTTTTTATTTAGTTCCAAATTACGCGCAAACTTTTCGAACAAATTTGAGTATAGTAGTTTTGATACGTGATGGAGTTTTGCCAAAGTCATTGATTGAAGTTTTTCGTCGTAAAAGTAGGTAGTAAACCGCTGTAGTGCATTTACTTCCATCTTATTCAGTAAATAACCCGGAAGTTCTTGCTCCGGAAAAAAGATGGCGAAAAGAGAAACGTGCCAGTTGCCAGCTTAAAAAGTATATTTACTACGATTTTTTATCTGAGCTTGCGAGGAAGCAGAAGCTTCTACCGTTTTATATATTTTTTAACAACTAACAGAAAATTTTCTAAAGAGAATCGCTTTAAATTAAAAATTCCACAAACCTGCTTTCTTTTTTCTATTTTCTTTTTATGAGATGACTTCTACTTTAGATTTTAACAGCCCCTTTTTTGTTGTTTTTTTATAAAATATTTTATGCCTTTCGAATTTATTTTATAGCAACCGAATAACTAAGCCATTTGAGATATTTCATATTTTTATGCGCCGATTTATTCTCGATAAATCGGGACGCATGTGTCAAATCATTAAACGAAGAAAAAGTGGAAATATACAAGTCGTTGAGGCCTATGTAAAGTGCGTAGGTCGTGGGCCACTGTGGAACTAAAAACATGGCCTTTTTCTGGCGTTACAAGAAATTGGTAATTGAAATGCACGAAATCGATGTCTTACATTTAGTGTGACATAAAATCCACTTAAATGTTTATGATAATGGCTTATATTAAGACGTAGAAGAGATGTTAGGGGACTTTGAAAGGGCGTTCAATGGGCGGACAAGTGAAATGTATTGTTCGGTGACATAGGCGGCCACTGTTTATACTTGTAAACAGTGGAAGACATCTGACAAGAAATGTTTCTTACTATTATGGGACGTTTTCGCAGGAGATACACTTGGCAGTTTGCTGATTTCTCAAAGGACTTTCCATCACTCCCCTAATTAAGAGTATTAATTAGATCTTTACGAGCTTGAGGGGGCTTGCAAGAACAAATTAATCGAAATTGTAAATGCCATATTTTACAATCGCCCCCAAACACGCCGGTTTTCGCTCAAAGTCGTTATCTGATTACATATTTAAAGCACAAATACCAATCAACTCTTCTAGTAGGTACTGATGCTCAGTTTGAATATCAGTATTTCTCAACTTTTTTTGTATAAGACAAGAAACTATCTCAATACATCTTATGGATTAGTAGAAGTGCTAGAGTTATGTGGGGTAAGAGTGCGCATTTTTTCTTTAACTTTCCGTGTACTAGGTGGGGTATAACTAACGGGAACAATTTTTTTTTTGTTAATACGGGACGTTTGATAATTGAGCTTAAAACCGAGTGTGCACATTCGAGCTCAAAGTGGCACATTCCGATCTCGGGAAAATGCAGCGCGCCGCTCCGCGTCGCGCTTCATTTGCCTCCCTCGCTCGGAAATGTGCCACTTTTCGCTCGAATGCGCACATCCTCGTCTTTATTATATTAGTTTAATTTACTGTGCGCTCCTTCAAATCAAAAATTTTAATTTAATTTAGTAAATATCGAATTTATATTGGAAAAGGGTATTTGCCATAGCAATGAGTGGGAGGGAGCGAGAAGATACGATAATCTTGTCAATGCAAGTGAGAGGGAACGATTAAAATTATTCAATTAATTTTTCGTGTAATTTATTGGTCTAAATTATTGCGAATCATTAAGAAATTGCGGTGAAATTAATTCGTTTTTCAATAAGGAGGCAAGAATGAAATTCTTGTTAGGTTTTTTTTAATATTCGGTATCGTAATTGACACGTGTCATTGGAATTTAGTACTCGGGTCATTCCATATGAAATCAACAAATTTGAATTAAAAAGTGTGCCGCATGATTTTTAATTTTATTAAAAAAAATTGTAGTTGATCTTTGCGGTGCCAGAAAGAAATATTATTTATTTTTCATTACAAACTTTTACTATCTTGATATTTTCTGACCTAGGATATCGTCGCACTTTTACTTTATTATTTGAGATGGGGACAAAACGATGATAGGATCGTGTGTTTTTTATTGTTATTATATTATTTTTAATAAAAACCAGAATTTGAAAATTTAGACTTTTCTATTATTATTTTTATTATAAATTGACATAATTCTAATAGTTTAAATAAGTTATAAAACTTCTATAAATTATCAAACTCCCAGATTATTTTCATATTTAGTTGTAAAAGTAGCACTTTTAAAAAAATCATATTTCCTAAAGAGGCGAAAATAATAGAATGGCACTAATTGGACTTCATTAACGAAGATATGGACTACATTTTCTGAAAATTTCAGATTTTTATTTTTTCCTCCACATGGGTTTTTTTGGGGTCAAAGTTGAGCTTTTTCCAAAATTATCAATTTTCACAATTTTTTTTCGTAGAAGATTTTATTCTAGGACAATGATAATTATGTCACGACATCACAAGAGTACTTTATTGTAAAAAAAAATCAACCCTTAATATGCAAAAGGGTTGACACAGGGTCTAATCAAATATCGTAAAAATGAGAAAAAATTGTGAAAATTTCGGATTGTCACCATCTTGTTTCTAATTGTTTTAGTTTAATTTTATTGTATTATATAAAATGCACATTTATGACCCTTTCAAATAAAGTAACAACCATTTCAATACCTGTTCTAAATAAAAAGCTAGAGCCCATTATGTATAAGTATGAAATTGACCCAATTTTTGACTTCGAATGGGTACTGATCAGAAGTTATACAATAAAAAAAATAAATGGTGGTGGCTTAGCATTTCGGGCACCACAAAGATCATCTACAATTTTTTTCATTAAAATTAAAAATCATGCGGCACACCTCATTTGTTGATTTCATATGGAATGACCCACTCAAGAAAAAACTCAATAGTTTATAAGTTACAGAAAAAGTCCGGTTTAGTATTTTTATTAATAAAAGTCTATTCTAATGCATAAATAAATATGTGTTTTACTTAGACCTCTTTATTATTGGTTTTTGAAATATATTTGTTATCATTTAAGTGTCATAAAGTACAATTTTCTGGATTTTATTTCATTTTATTTTCGGGGTATGGCAAACCCTACCTAGTATGGCATGTGACATTTAGTCACCTGGTATGCGTAAGGTTAAATTGTTTTAAAATCGAAAATTTCGAGTGGAATAAAATAAAGTCATTCGTTTTAAACCTTTATTAATTGACCATTTACGATAATACAAATTGCATTTACCAACGTGTCATTATAGAAAAATAAAACCAACAAATGTCGATGTTTAAGAATATAATGAAGGTTTGTGCTCATATTATTTCAATGCAGTTTTGTTTCCATTTGATTTTGGCTCGTATTCATCTCCTCGACGCGCCGATTTAGAATCACTGGTTCAAATACATACATAACGAAACCCGCCTCATCTTATTCAGCTGTACTGAATCATGCATTACTAAATTTTTTCAAATTGTAATAATCTTAGGAGATGACGAAAAGGGTAAACTATTAACGCGTATCACTTTTGAATATCCGTTGCTAATTACTTTTGCAAAACAAAATCAAAAAAGGCCTGTCTCTAACAGAAAGCATTCAGTACGAATAACAGGCGTGAAATGAGAGTTTTTAGGTCGATCCAGAGATCTATTGTTGAAACTTCTTAGATACTTATAATAGATCGTTCAAGGCACTTAAAGATTGCCTTCAGCCATCGATTTAGAATTAAAAAAGCCGTCTTTTCAATATACTTCGGGCGCATTTTTTCTAACTCACGTTTATATAAATTATATTTTTTTCTATACTTATACGAAGAAAAAATATATATAAATATATCGGAATAACGGTGCCAATCTGCGTACGGAAATCGTGTCGACAAATAAAATCATGCGGGGGCAGTCCTGTTGTCAATCCTAAGAAAATAGTGCATTCAACGTTGCTACTTTTCAGTTGGAAATTGAGGGTTTCTGTTCAAATAAAGGATTTTGTTTTGTTTCGTTATTTTTTATTTGGTTTTGTATTTTTACGTATTAAGGAATACGAGTTATACGTCGAATGCTCGTTTTACGAAATCCAAAAAAAAGTTTAACATTATCCTTTGAACGTTTAGGAAAGCTTGCATTAAAAGGATGAGCAGATTTAAAAAGTTTTTATAGCAAAATAAATAATGGTTTTCGGGGATCAAAATAACAATTTTTTTGTTGTTTAATAAAATTTATTTTTCTCTCCGTTTTTTATTAACGGCTTCTAAAAACCATATCAATATGTCTCGTTTTTAGTGAGGCAATTAAATACTAATTGCACTTATAATTCCGAAAATGCTGACATAAATTTCAAAGCTGAAAACAAACGGAGTCGAACGAAGGTTATTTTTTAATTTTACAATCCACTAATTAAGACGTTAACTTGGAAGTTATTTAATACTCGATAAGATTGATCTAATTTTTGTAGAACTATAAAAGAGATACTAAAACTGGTTTTAAAACTATCCAATTTACCATGGATTTACATTTTATAGACATTTTACTACAGACTTTTTTAGCGGCTTTCCATAATTAAGAAGTAATCGGCAGCTGAATTCGAAATTATGGGAACTTTTAGTACTTCATGGGACTATAATGTGTATTTTATCAATACAAATGTCGTCTATATAGCTTTCTTTGATTAATTCGTAAAACACAGTTGCTTGAATTTTTTAAATACCGAGCGAGCATCAGTTTTAGGAGAAATCTTCGAATAACCTTATTACCCAAAACCGAACTTCATTAGGTATAATAACATGTATATTTTACGTTAAATAAAGTTTTTATTAGCCTACTCTTCTGTGGAGGCGGGCTTGCGTTTATAAAACTTTATAACAACTATAGGAGAGAAAATTAAGTGCTATGCAGAATATTAAATACACCTTAAAATTAAGAGAAGTTTTTTTTAATTATATAAAAATATCTACTCTTTGTTTGTGTTAAAAAATTTGTTATGGTACAATCTACAAGTTGTTATGTTTACAATGCTTAAAGTATATTTTATTTGGTACGAAAAAATTTTCCTCTAATTTTGTTTTAATATAATAATAAAAAATAAATAGCATGTACAGTAAAACCTCATTTATCCGGACCTCAGTTATACATTCAATTAACCGAATTTTCGATTATCCGAATGAGCTGCAACAATAATTAATCCGGATAACCGAGTTTTCACTGTATTTACTTTAAATAATGTCGGAATAAGACTTATGAAAAAATACATATCGTTAACTTAACAAAAGTTTCCAACAGTACCATAAAAACTTTGATAAATCCAAACGTCTTAAGTTTGAAGTTTTAGTCTAAATTTTTTTGTTGTATGCAAGTATGGGTTGGCGTATGTATCATTAATTCTATTGTCGTCGAGTGCTTATGGAAATTGTAAGAAATCGAAAAAAAAATGTCTTTCGTAACATTTTTCTAGATATGAAATCAGTCAAATTTTGGAGGTTTCAAGCTATTGACAGCGTCGCACATATTGAATTAATCAAATTGTTACTGTCTATTCTGCTGAGACGAGCGTTATTCCAAAAATTTGTACTTGCCTCTCTGAAAATTGCTGTGATTTAGAGCTGAAAAAAAAGCGGGACAAATATTAGTTGATTGATGAATAATCAGAATTCTATAAAAAATTTGGGAGTTTTTTTTGGAAACTAACGAGCTAACCGATGAAAATGTAGAATACAATATATTGTCTTATACAGGTTGTCCCAAACATTGACCGAAAAGCTACACGCAACGACATTCTTGGTTCTGTTTTGATTTGGAAATTTTAATGTTAAAATGTATCATGCATCGTATGTCTTCACTAAGTTTTTAACGTTTAACGTTTTTAAAATATCAAAATTAGATGCGTATTAAAATTTAAATATTGCAATAATAATTTTGATTGATTAGTAAAATATTTTTTGCGTCGAAATACCTATACAACGGGCCTAAAAACAAATAATATACTTTGCTGTAATAGGTATGTTGCAACAATTAATTTAAATGATAAATTATATTAAATTTTCAATATTTTTACATTCTTCAAAGCATTAAAATTTATAAATTATTTTAATTTAGAGAAAAAATTTATTTGAAATTAGCTAATTTTTTGATAATAAATTCATTTAATAAATAATACCTTTTTATTACTAAATAACACTGTTTATTTAATTATTTTATGGTTTGAAACATTAAATATATATTTTTTTGCTGCTCTTTATACAATTTACTATTAATTTTATTTGCAAATATGTTCTGTATACACATATGTATGTAAATATAAATATCAAACAATAATGTAATTTTAATATTGTTCAATTTATTGGTTTTCGATAGCAACTTCAAAAAAGCTTTGCGTGGAATTGTTATAATTAAAAAGCAATTTATCTCTTTTAACCGAAACAACAACTACTATATTTTTTTATTAGGAATAAAACGTTTTTAGATGTATGTGTTTAACAAAAAAGAAATCGGTGTAATATGTTTGTAGTGCATTAGAGGAAAAAATTAGTCAAGAACGAATAAAACAAGGATGTTTAGGAAACTGATATTTTTGTTGACTTCTGTCATTTATACGAAGCGAATAGCTTTCACTGTTTTTCAATACTATAAAAGGTTACTATATTACCAAAATAGAATATTGAAGGAAACGAGCAAGCTTTAAGTGGTCGATAATACTTCTGCGGCCGTCATCATATCACGTCCACTAGGCCGAAGAAATTATGAAATTATTTCTCTATACACATATGAAAATAAATCGTTATTGTTAGCAATCTCACTGCAATAAAATTAATCAATTGAACGTTGTAAACGAGCAACAATTGATTATGGGAGTTATAAAAACTGGCGTTAAATCATTTTCTTTATTAAATACATTTTATTTCTAATCTATCGGAGTTGAGACTTATCGTATTATTAATTTTGCTGATTGGATTCGTATATTGCTATTATACTAGTGTTTTTAATTACATTTTTTTCTTCATTTTCAGTCAAACACAAAGTATTGAGTAATTATTTGTAACGACAAGGAGAACTAAAAAAACAAACTATTTACAACAATTTAAATACTTTGTGCTTTTGCAATAAATTAAAATCAATTAATTTTGAATAAAAAACCGGTACGTAGGGGAACCTGTTGTACCTTGGTCCCTTTGTACCTAGCGCAACTTTATTTTTTTTAATATTTGCGGGCTTTCGTGACCCATAATTTTCGATGTTTCAAATGCCACATTGACAGACATTAACGTAAAGTTAGCAGCAGGTGGCCAATGTACTTTGTTAATGTATGAGATCAATTGAAATTTTTAATCGAAAAAAAGTAAGTCTTTTTATATTCTTTTTAATTAAATATCTTATTGATTTTTATTACCTAATAACAAATGACTCATCGTAATAGAAAGATTATTTATGAATGTTTGCATAGTAGTAGTCTGATTTTGGCACAGCCCAATTTTTAATTTTATTTTTGAGTTTAAACATCAAGGGTCGGTGTTGTACCTCGGTCACTGTCAATAAATTGTACCTTGGCCCTAAGATCAACGTGCAATAAATAAAAATTTAAATATACCTACCTTTGTTATAAATCCTTATTTTTTTTTATTTTGCTTCAGATAATATGCCTGCGCAAGTCTAACGAAAAATTTAAAATGTTTGTAAAGTTAACCATTAAGTATGTGAAATTTTAGTATATACGAGAAAAGTTTTGTTAATTTTTGAAACAATTTTAGTGTCATCTCAAAGAAGAAAATTAGTAGTTCTTATAATCCAAAAATAAATGTATAATTTTCATAGATGAATGGGTTTAATTTTGCTTAATGTGAATAGGGCCAAGGTACATCACCTTTGTTACACCTAGGCCAGAGATCCACTAATTTTTAAATCTTATAGCAATTTGAGTAAACGGTTAGTAATGCTTTCAAATATTTTATGATTAATGTCTTATTAGTGCTCCACTATGATGCATTTTATTTTATCGACAAAATGTTACATATACAATTTAAAAAAAAAAATACTAGTGAAAAAAGGGCCAAGGCACAACAGGTTCTCCTATACTTTTGTACGCGTGTTATACTTCATTGGCATAACTAAATTAAATATAACCACCAAAATTAATATAAATACATTCAATAAATACGAAGATGTGCGCATTCGAGCGAAAAGTGGCACATTTCCGAGCGAGGGAGGCAAATGAAGCGCGACGCGGAGCGGCGCGCTTCATTTTCCCGAGATCGGAATGTGCCACTTTGAGCTCGAATGTGCACACTCGGTTTTAAGCCTAATTCACAATAATTAATTTACTTTCTTAGACGGCTGACTTCATACTGTCTAATTCGCGCTATCGGTGCGCGCGCAACTTCCGTTCTTTGGTAAAATTTTACACCCAACGCACAACAAGAAGTATAACTTCAATAATTATTTATAGGATGTGTTAAATTAATTAAATAGTAGCCATTTTTAAGAAACCGCCAAAACAGCATCACAAGATAACGTAATTAATTATTTTAGTTTTGTTCGAGTTTTGTGCAGCATAAGATATAAGCACGCAACGTCATGTTTTATTCCAAATAAGTGTTGTCACGCTTTGTGATGAAATCTTCTTGTGGGATTTGCGGTTTTCCTGAGGTTGCTAGTCATCTCTCTTGGTCCAGCAGAATTTTAGGCTTTACATATTTGTGTTTACTGTTTAAAATAATTTGTCGTTGTTAACTCAACGTTAAAATATACGCAATAATACAACTAAAGGCGGACGACTCCAAAGCTTATGCTAATTTTATTCGAGTTTTGTTTAAATGCAAATGCGATATTTTGCGTTAATAAATTTTTTAACTCCGCATTAAATCCGGTTGTGTTGAAAATAATACGGAGAGACAACAATAAAAACGGAAAAATAAGAATCGTTTTTTAATTACGAAACGAGATTAAAGTTCGACGTTCCACAGATCGGTCGATAAGCTCGCCTTATCTCCATATCGAATTGTAATTAATTTATGCAAACACACTGTATAATTATCATTATAACAATCGTCCCGTCCAAATGGCACGCCGTAAATAATTGTCGGTTGTTTGCTTAGGAGTGTTCGCGCGCCACCTACCGCTAAAAATGAAACCGCGAAACAAATATTTATTTGGCCTCGTTCCCGTTTAATCCATCTATCATCGGTGCTCGCATCCCAATTTTCATACATTCACACCCACAGCATTTTGGGCCGATGTGGCGAGCGCACGGGTCGCGATTCTGGAGAGAAAACCCCAGTTGCCACGGCAACGACGACTATAATTCAAAAACCGCGAAATGGGGTTGCTTACTGTTCATCGTCTTTTCAATAAAAATTTTTTGCTCTAAATGAAACAGTGCGTCGAAACGATTCCCAACCTTTTACCGTCGGATTTCACGTAAAATTCGACGACTAATTTGCAATGTTTACCTACCTGTAATTTTTTAAATGTTGGGGTTTTGGAAGCATGCGATGGTGGTTTTTTAATTAAAAAGCTCGGTAAAGGGATATTTTTATGAGGCCGTAAGAAGCCTAATTATATATCTGAAATATTGTATTGATGGTACGGGTAACTGTTTGCGTTGGTAGAATTTTCGAGTTTGTGTTTGTGGCCAATAAATTATGATGTTTCAGTTCTAGAAACGAAACTAATTTAAGAGATTTTTATTCAAATGTATGAAATAGAAGAAAGGTCTATTTCTTTTCTTCTTGTGTGGTAATCCGGCACATGTCTGCGTTTACGAAAAAAAAAGTTAATTTAGGTGAATACGACAATCTTCAATTTATTCAAGTTTTAATTAATATAAATGAATGTTTAAAGTATCGAAATAAATAAATGTGAATATGTTTTCATAATGGAAACCACCAATAAATAACGGAAATAAATTTATAAATAGACGTGACCTACACATTTATTTGACTACAATTTAAATATTGACCATAAAGTATTCTCAAAAGAAATAAACTAAATAATAAGTCTGTTTTGATAGCTATCATTGTACGAGAGGCCCAAAATCTTATTAATTAAACTTAAATATCGCATAAGAATGCAAATAATCTAAAACTTGTTTGTATTGTTTCAGATGTTGTCGTGAAGTTAGAAGGGAAAATGAAGACGCTGTGTACTTTGTTAATAGTGTGGTGTTGGTGTTGTTTTTGGGAGATCGCGGAAGGGGCGCGATGGGCGCACTCGGCGATGCTGAGTCCCGATTATAGGCTCTTGTGGTCCCTCGGTCCTGGTCCGCAGGATATAACTTTCGAACTTCAAGTACGGACATTAGGTTACGTGGGCTTTGGGTTCTCCAAAGACGGCAGAATGGCTGGAGCAGACATGATCGTTGGATGGGTCGATCAGGGACAAGTTTACTTTCAAGTAAGTTTCATTAGACTTGCTCAATCCACCTACTAATTTCTTGTTGCGAAATTACTCAACAAACCACATTAGGTGTATTACATATTTTACACAATGGTGTATAATTTACGTGCAATACTGTAATATTGGGTGACCCATATTATGATTGAATTGCAAAAGTATAATTTGAGACCCATGTGGGTTTTTCAACTTTTTTATCTTTGGTATCAGAAAGAACAAGTTCAATTTAGGACAGTAATATTATTTAAGAAAAATGAGTAAATTTAATTCGCGAAAATAGAAATACAGTAAAACCTCTATTTTCGGCCACCTCTCAAAACGGCCAGTTTTCAAATTTGAAAACCAATTATTTAGAAATTTTGGTAACAATAACTCTCCTGGTAACGGCTACCTCTATAATACGGCCACGGCCACTTATATGAAAATTTTACTTGAAATTTTACTTCTGATTAACGATAGGGTATTTCAGAGAAATGAGTAAAAAGGATCTTTTATGTTAAATATCCTACACAGTAAAAAAACTTAGTTTAATACAGTTGGAGTTGTTGTGGCTGACTTTACATTGCCACAAACAAATGGAAAACCAATCTGATAAGTTTCACAAACAACTAGATTTGAATCACTTTCTTTATCATCCATTACCTTGGTATTTTATGAATTACAAAATCGGGATATTCGGTTAAAACATTTCTATCGATAGATATGCTTATTTTATGTAGTACAGAAAAAGCTGAGCCAATGGAATTTCGCCTTCCTCATCAATATCCTTCTCTTGCTGAACATTCTCCAAAAATCCTGCTTTTTCAAAACATTTTAACATTGAAGTTGGCGAAACTTTTTGTCAAGTCGCTGATATCCCAAATAAAGCATTGGCCAAATATTTTGTGCATTTTCAACCGTACCTTGGCCTATTGTGCAAATTATCAAATTGGTTTTTGATTAGTGTGAAGTCAGTCACAATAACTCAAAATCTATTCAACTAACCTTGTTTTGTGTACTTAGGATATTTAACACAATAATTTGTTGTTACTATTTTTTCTGAATTATTCGACCCCTAATCTTGCATGAAAATTTTCAAAATAATATTTGGAGAATTTAAATTATTTAATTTAGGTAATTATTTTTCAATAAAGACAACACAATAACAATTAATTTCTGTTATTGATACAAGCCGAAATGGTGGCCACCTACTTACAGCGCTCACCTTGCTATAAGGGTCTATTTGGCCGTCAATTTTTGCGGCTCCTATTGAGGAGAGGTAGTTAAATGAAATGGCCTGTTTTCAATTTTGTAAAAAACTATAGTTATTCTTTCTGAAATATAAAATTATGAGGTGTAATAATGCAGTCAAAGATTTTGATTAGTTACATTTTTGTCTTTGACTAAATTAACTATACAAAAGGTATAACGAAAATAATTTGACTATGAAATGTGCTTATCGCTTGGTAAAATGGGTTTTTGCACCCATTCTGTTCCGTTTCGGATTTTATATAAGAATTTTACACTCGATTCCGCTTCAGCTCGGAAAATTTCACGTTCTGTAAAGATATTGTTCACAGTAATTGAAAAGTTAAATGAAATTGGGTCAAATATATGTCCGTCTTTAAGAGTCGCGATATCGTTACTAGACCGACCTTGTTCTGGCGTGGAAAGAGATTAAGAAACGGCGATTAGGTGAAAATTGAACTCGCCGTTTTTACGTTATTCCTCGTTTCCTTTTCTTTAATACACAATCTGTTTAAATCTTTGAAGTTCTTATTAAAAATGCCCTTTCCCTATACAGATTCTGTCTGTAAGTTGTTGCTCGTTATGTTTAATCGCGACTTACGAACAGCAATAAAAAATTAATTAAAATTTCTTAAAGTGAATTAAGCGAAATGAGAATTTTTGAAGTTGTACTTCTTGTGGCGCGTTGAGAGTAAAACTTTGGCAGGCTACGGAAGTTGCGCGCGCACAGCTGTCGTAAATACGACAGTGTGAAATGAATAATCTAAGAAAGTAAATTAATTATTGCGAATCACGCTTAAAACCGAGTGTGCACATTCGAGCTCAAAGTGGCACATTTCGATCTCGGGAAAATGAAGCGCGCCGCTCCGCGTCGCGCTTCATTTGCCTCCCTCGTTCGGAAATGTGCCACTTTTCGCTCGAATGCGCACATCTTGGTATTTAATGGATTTGTTTAAAATGAATCTGCTCTCTTTTACATCAAACGATTGAATTTATTATAGTTTTACATTCGCAAAGCCCTATAACGGTTTTTTATTATTATTAATAATAATTTTAAAAGCCCAAAATCATAGATGTGGTGTTGCCTGTGTTAAAACGCACACTAACATAAAGCTTGGAAACCACTGGTCTAGCTAGACCCAAATTATAAATTTAATTTAGTCACGCCAAAGAAGTATAACTTCTAATGCGCATAGGGTAACCCGACCAATAGATGGAGGATTAAGAAAATTCTTATGTTTCTTTAATTAAATGGAATAGTAAAATATTAATAAATTGTATAAAATGATTTATGACTATGTAGTAGTTTATAAAAGAAAATAAAATTTTAAGAAAAAAGTTCATATAACCAGAAGTTCGACAAAACCTCCAGTAGATGGCCGGCTACCTCCAATAGATGGACGCTTCTAAGAAATAATATTTTTGACTTCTTAATTATATAAAGAATGATTAAATTTTTAAACTTAATAACTAATAGCTTAGACTTAATAAAGATAACCAATAATCTAATAATAGATGGAATAATAATTTTCAAAATGAATGAAAAAGTAATTTTATTTTCATGAAAAACGCTTTGCTCTTATGTACCTACTACAAAATATTAACTATATATTAATATAATAATTTTAATAAATATGTAAAATCAAGAAAATACAACGATATAATAGATTTTTTTTTCTTTTTTATAGGTCTACTTTCTTTTGATGTCAAATTTTCTTCTTTAATTTTTCGTTTAATTTTAGTTTTTTTTCTAATTAAATATAATTATAAACTAGTCAATACTAATAAACATTTTCATACAAATATGAAAAAAATATAACAAAAATGTAAAAGATTAATTCGATGTCTATTAGATTAAGAATTAAAATTTTTTCACCAATAAATGGACAGCAAATTTTTATATATTTTTTTGATTTATTAATTAAATAGCTCAATTTATTTAATTTAATTGCATTAATTATGACAAATAAAGTACCTATACACGGAGTCTGTCAGATGTTTACTGGTGTTGAAACTCATGAAGTAAAAAATTGTGGAATGAAATTTTTGTTTATGACAATAATAAGCAAAAACAATATTTTTATATAATTATAAATCTGTATATTTGTAAAACAGAAAATTTATTTAACAATTTTATACTTAAATTTAATATAATTAGTTATTAAAACAATTTTTGTCCATTTATTGGGGGGGCGTCCATATACAGATCGGGTTACCCTACATAAGTACACCCACCGATTTTTTTTAAATTAAGTTTTTTGTGAAATATGATTCATACTTTTTATAATTGATATATTTCATTACTTATGTATTTTACTCAATTTTTCTAAAAAGCGACTCAACGGTATTATCAGGATTCTATCTATGTAAAACAAAAAAAAATACTAAAAGTATACTCATCTGTTTTACAGAGTTCCCTGTAATTGAATCTTTTTCTATATTTTACGATTGCAGACTTTGAATGAAAAATGCCGTTGTATAATTTATGAAGTCTATGCTGATTTAATAAGATTTTTATTACTTAAAGATTATTCCATAATTGTTTTAAAACTCACAAAGTACTTCTTAAGAGTATTTCACGAATACATTTATATAATTGTACTTTATGATAATATAATGTTATAATCTGCATTCCACCGTGCTATTTAATCGGCTTTAGTTATATTCCGATGCAAAACCGTTGTGACTTAAGGCAACTTCTTAATGGAAAACATATTACTGATGTCAATTTTAAGAATTACATTCTGTAACTGTTGTTTAAAAATTGATAATATACGTGTATTAATTTGTATCCATCATAAGAACAAAAAAAAGTCTTTTCCTTTAGCATATTGTATTTCAATACCGTTCACTTAATACTTATCGTAATTAAAGAAGATTGTTATGGTATATTAACCGCATTTATTTTATGTATTTATGTATTCATTTTTTTGTTAGAACATGTTTATCGACGCAAGATAATCGCTGCGGTTTAGCAAAATTGAGAATTCAATTTTCTAAAATTAGATGGTAAGTGCGCAAGAAAAAAACGTTCGTTTTGTTTTCGGCATTAAATAATCGAATGTAGCGGCGCAAATGAATTTTTGAAAAGTAATTGAAAAGTGATTTGCGAAAAATTTAGTGGTCGGATGCGTTCGGTCGTATGAGGGCCACTTAACGTCCAGTTACAAATTGGCACTTTGCGTCATGAGATTTGCTGGTATGCTTTGTGTTTAGGAATGCAAGGAACCAGAAAAGACTGGCGATCCCGCTGACGAGATTATCTCTCGGAATATCACATAAATAACTATAAACACTGCCTCCCAGGACCGGTCGAACCTCATAACCTCCGCGACTCAACATTAACATAACAAGTTCCATAACAATATTTCATTTAAATGTCATCTAAAACTGTATGCTAATAGTTTCATTTCATTGCAAATGCATCTTTGTTTAATATGTATGACGAGGTATCGTGCGTAGAATACTCGATCTTTTTGTGCTCAACCGCAAAAGTATCGGATTTCTTTCAGTACGGTTTCGTGGCGTATTTAATTCATCGGTTCGCTCTCATATAACTGAAAAAGTATTCATGTACAAAGAGGAAATGCGCACAACGACTGTATCGTGGGCTTACTGTACAAAGTGACCACGTCACATTTATCGAAAGTTGGAGCCAGTTAAAAAATCCTAAAATCTCGATACTAATTTTTGAAGTTATACTTCTTTTGTCACATTGAGAGTAAAGTTTTAGCAGGCAATGGAATTGCGCGCGCACGTCTAATGAAAATTCGAAACTTAAAGTTAGCCGTCTGAGAAAGTAATTTATTATTGTGAATCATGCTTAAAAAACGCGTTCGAGCGAGAAGTGGCACATACCCCGCATTTATTTAATTTGTCTACTTTATCCTTCGCACTTGGAAATCTTAAATTTAAATTTAGTTGAGTAAAAATCGATTTTATTTTCGAAAAAAGTTGTTACCATAGCAATGAGTGGAAGAGAGCGAAAAGATACGACTATCCCGTCAATGCGAGTGAGAAGGAACGATTCCAAATATTCTACTGATTTTTCGTCTAATTTATTGGCCTAAATTATTGTGAATCACGCTTAAAATCGAGTGTGCACATTAGAGCTCAAAGTGGCACATTCCGATCTCGGGAAAATGAAGCGCGCCGCTCCGCGTCGCGCTTCATTTGCCTCCCTCGTTCGGAAATGTGCCACTTTTCGCTCGAATGTGCACAACTTCGTATTCAATCGATTTATTTAGATTAATCTTCTCTCTTTCACATCAAATGATTGGATTTATTATAGTTTTATATTCGGAAAAAGCTATAGCGTTTATTATTTTTGAATAATAACTTTTAAAACACTCAACCATAAATATGGACTTATAATTTTTGCTCGAATGCGTATATACCTTGCATTCATTCGATTTGTCTATGTTAATCGTCCCTCCTTCAAATGAAAAACTTAAATTCAGATTTTTTTATTTCTAGTTCTAGCGTTTATTTTTCTAAAATGACTATTTAAAAGCTATAAATCAAAGATTTTGTGTTTTGGTACAAATACACTCTTGTAATTTGCGATTAAAATGATTTGGAAAGTAAATTAATTATTGTGAGTCATGCTTAAAGCCGAATGTGCACATTCGAGCTCATGGTGACACATTTGGATTTTGGAAAAATAAAAGTAACTGGCCAATTGATGTGTATTTTGCTTGATTTTGGATTTATACGGTTTCCTACAAAAATTATGATTTCGATTTACAAATTTTTCTCCGGAAATTATCTACCGTGTAAATCGGGGAATAGGTGTACAGTGGGGAATCGTGGTAACATGTAGTTTAGAAACCACTGGTCTAGCTATACACAAACGCAAGCTAAGCACGTTGTTATATTTAATTTAGTCACGCCAAAGAATTATAAGTTCTAACGCGCGTACATAAATACACGAATTGTTTTTTTTTCTGTTATTTATGTTATTTTTCCACTTTGGTTAATCTTTTTATGGGTTTTATTTGACTTGGTTACTTTCTCCTGATTAAAAGCAACACTCTGTCTTGCATTTAGTCACAATATCAATTTTGACAAATTTTGACTTAATCAATTTTTGCAGTAAGCCCACCATATTTGCAACACTGCAATTTGGATTTATTATAAAGAAGCTCAAATATGCACTCAAAAGATATTTTCAGTACCTAGAGGGTGTTTTTTAAGATTGAGCGCAATTCTAGTACATTTTTATGTTGGTAGTACTGAACAAGATCTATTACTCAATAATAGTCACTGGCGTCTCAAATAGAGATGGTCAACATCATATTAATAATTTTAAAAAACCTGTTTGGGATCACTTACAATTTTCATTCGAAATTTAAGAAGTAGTAAAATAAGCGAGAATAAACACAAGAAACACGTATGTCACTACGAACATCAAAACGCAAAACCCTTTAGAAACACTCAAGAGTTAACCTAAATATTTGACAGCGGAAATTGCTAGATTCTTGCAATTTAACCACATTTAAACTATGAAATACACTAAAAACTGAGGCGTTACATTCAAATCGTTATCAATCTTTAAAAAAAAAAGAATCTGTACAATCTGTTGATTATTGTGTTATCATATCATTTATTCTAAAATCATAAATTAAAAAATCTATATTTTATTTTGATTTATTGTATTAAATAATGAAGGAAGAACGCTTCAACAAAAATTGACATCGGTAAGGGGACCACATATAAAAATAAAAGCTTTGGAAGCAAAGCCTTCAGTCTTTACCAATTTTCTCTCGTGCTTCCATAATACATTTATAATGGTCCACATAAAATTCAAATTACATAACGCGAAATCTCTTCGACACGAAATATAGAAATGGATTTTTAACTTCTCAGACAATAAATATTATCGATGGCTTCTAAAGTAATGCGACTTTCTTTTTTTGGTTTTTTAATAGTATCAATACTATTTTATTTTTCGCGCATTTGTCAATAGATCAAATTTATAACGAGATTTTTAAGCTTACTCATTTTGCGACTTATTCTCTTTATTGCCAAATATCTGCCACAAAGTGGCGCACCCCACGAATTTATGCAAGATATTAAAATTTTGAAAAAGTGTTTTCTATTCGTGCTGTCAGGAAAAATAATCTAATAAGAAAATTAAATTTTAATTCTTTGTTATACGTAGACATGCACGTGTCAGAGGCCAAACCATGACCTTTATTTGATGTAACCACCAATTTCTAAAGATGTCAAGGATATTAAAACTGTTTTTTGGAAGTTTTTCAGAAATTAAGCCTATTTTCTCAGCATAAATATTTTATTTTGTTTTTTTAGAAGCTAATCTCAAATGTAAATGAGGCTTCGATATTTATTTTTTGAATTTTTAAATTGTTTGATTAACTTCTTACAATTTGACGATGAATAAAACAAAGGGGTTAATGATAAGAAAAATTGGATTAAATGTCTATTAATAATTTGATTTGCATATTTTGAAAGCTTCTGTTGGTTTTTCATTAAGTTCAATTCTTTTAAACGTTATTGCCTCGACTCCAGATCGACCTCAACACGTATATTTTTATATTCCGGTGGAAAATTCTAAAATAATATTGTTAAAGATTTGAAATATTAGACTTGGGTTTTGTTCTTTCGAACCGAAACAGAATTTGGTATTTATTAAGTAGATTAATTAAAATCGAGAAAGAATTCGGTTTTTACATTGTTAAGCAAACGCTTAAAATAACATTTTTAAAAACTGGTCTCGAAAAGTTTAAGAACGCAGATAAGAGAATTCCAGAATTGAAAATGTTAATTATCATTTAGCATTGTTGTTCTCCATTTTTATCATTGTTAATGAGAGTTGGCATTTCGGTTTCTTGTAAGAATTTGTTTACACAAATCGTCGTTGTTGAGGAATTCCTGTTTCACTACCGCCGAGACTTCGTCGAAGAGACGGCCGATTGGCCGCATTTGCTTCTTTTACGGACACAAAGTAGCTGGGACTAGATTCCGATCTAAATGCTTTGTATTAACATACAGCAGCTATAAAGTACTGTCCACTGTCATAATAAAGAGTTGACCATGTTATTATGGATGCATTTTGATGGCGTCCCACGATTGAATAAAATAACGGTGGCCTTCAGCCGCATTGTTACCTCCGAGCCTTTTATAACTTATTAAAATATTATGTAAACCAGCGCGGACGGATTAAAATACGATATTTTATGCAAAGCGGTAACAGAACTGCAATACCAACAGCTGTAATAGATTTATTACCGCATAATAAATTGTAATTATACCACATTAAACTTTATGCCTATCTTAGGATCTTAATGTTTCCACCGTTTGTTAAAAAAAAATCAACGAGTAACATGGGCTCGTGAGAGCAATTCAAGAAACGTCTCATCCTTCAAAATTTATTATAAAGACATTTATGCAACAAGAATTAAGTCTTATTTAGACACACAGAGGTCGCATAGATCAAGACGGTTTGGTACCATCTCGTACGGTGGCGCACCCTGGGGAGAGCTGCCGGGCTGTTATCCCCTTTCTTTTCCCGAAACCTTCCAAAATTAAAGACAAATTAACTGGAAGGTCAATTCCCTAACGAAAAAACTGAAAAAGAACTATAATGAAAATAACCGAAGAGCTAAGGAGAAATTGTGTATATGTTACTGTGGTTTTAAAATTTTTAAATAAAAAATTAAAAAGTAAATTGATTGTTGTCGGTTATAGCGAAAATCTCAATATGTAATTCGTGCTACAAGTGGCCTATTTTCAATTTCGGAAATATGTGTGACTTTTTGCTCGAATGTGCATATACACGGTCTGTTCCAAAAAGAAGGGGACTGGTCTCATAAAACCAAAACGGGTAAACATATTTTCATTTTTATTTTTGATTATTCAAAATACATCCCTTCCCCATCTATACAATGTTGGAATCGTCTGTAGAACGACTCGAAACAGCTTTGGAAGTCTTTTGGTTTGACCTTGTTTAGGACCTGGGTCACGGCCCGTTGGATCTCTTCTACCGACTCGTAGTGCACTCCCATTAGCACCAGCTTCAGCTTAGGGAATAGCCAGAGCATCCTCAACTTTTCTAATGTTTTCATCGATGCGCCCAGTTTTTGGGCGTCCTCCCTAGAAAAGTGAAAACCACTTAAACACATTCTTACGATTCATAGCTTTCTTTCCATGTACTGTTTGTATCATTTCAAAGGTTTCAGTAGCATTTTTACCAAGCTTGAAACAACTTGATATTAGCACGAATTTCGATTCTGGAATTCATGACGAGGTAGATAAAGTTCCGGTGGGAAAAATTGAATTGTGAAAAAAGTGAACATGCTAGAAAAGTGAAAGATTCAGGAAAAATAAAATGTTTGTTTACTAACTTAGTTCAATTTATAATTTCTAGGTAACGCTTTTCGAAAAAATTTATGAGACCAGTCCCCTTCGTTTTGGGACAGACTGTGTATAAATTCAAAAAAACTATTTAGTTTCTTGAATTTAGAGCAACGAGATTCATTAGACAAAGTCGACGAATACGGGGATGCGCACATTCGAGCGAAAAGTGTCACATTTCCGAGCGAGGGAAGCGTGTCTTTTCTCGTAGGATATGACCTACAAGCCTGCTTCTTTTTGTTTATATTGTCATGGGTATTTTTCTTTTTTCTTCTATTTGTCTGAGAACTTTTTCATTTGTTGCCCTTTTCGTCCAGCTTATCATTAGCATTTTCCTGTAGCACCATATTGTCAACGCTTCTAGGTTTCTTCTTTCTGGTACTTCAAAAGTCCAGCTTTTGCAACCGCAAGGGGTAACGCTTCATACAAATGACTGTAAGAACAGTTTTCTCGTCTTTAGTGAGATGTTATTTGATGTCATTAGATTATTTTGTTAAAAAATGTTTTCTTTGCTTGTGGAACAGTTTCTTATTTCTCTTTACACCTATACATCTTTGGTGATCATTTTAAGTCTCTTTGTATCACCTGTTTTTATTAGTTCTTCTGACAATTGATTTGGACCAGTTTTAATGGTTTCGTTATGTTTGGTTCTTTTATTAAGAATCATTTTCTTAATTTTAATCTGTATGTATTGTATGAATGGATACATACCATAGCACATCTCCAATTTTATGGAGGTTTTTTGATTGACTTCGCATTTTCGCTATATTTCATTTGGAAGCATAGCCCCATAATTGTATTTCATATGTTCAGATAGGTTTTATTATAGCTCTGTAGACTAGTATTTTATATTTCATTGATAATTTCAATTTTCTCTATTAATTAATTTAATTCCTTTTTTTTAAACTCAATTTTTTTTTTTTAAAATATGTTCTTTCTATCGATTACCCAGGATGCAGCAATGCATACAGCGCACCCATTATAAGTTCAACTCGCTAAAATAAAATGCGAGAACGAAATATTTTTGGAAATTTATAAAAAAGACCGCAGCACTTTTCCAAAAATTAATTCTCATATATGTGTACAGTTCGTTTCGTAAAAAGTAGCTTTACGTCACTGAATTGATGAATTTTATAGCACGGTTTCTTCTACGAACTAATGCAGAATTTAAATCTAAAATAGCAATATTATTTTTAGGGTCAAAATGGCCCCAAGCGTTTAATTACGTGATGGGTAACAGCTGAGCAAAAACTGAGGGTTAATAAACCCATCTTAAATTTTCTAAATGCACACCGGGGGAAATGCGGTTATTAAAAAGTGGTTGCAGATTAATAAATATTAGCCAGTAAGAAAATTGTAATTTTTATTTGAAAGTAGACGGTTGTTTGCATCGGTTTAAATTGAAGCTAAATATCTTTGAGATTCTCCGTCTTGCGTTGTAAGAGAATCCACCTACTAAATCCCTTTTTAATGAGGCCTCGAATTCCGTGCTCATTATACGTTGAGCTTTCGGAAGAAGGACCCGCGCCGGGGGCGTCTAACCTCAATCTACCTGACTTCTATGCATATTTATTAAGCCCTACACAAGGGACAGCTTGTAATAAAATTACAGAAATTGGTAATTTGCTAGTTGTTCTTCAAGTTGGGATAACGACTTTCGTTATTTAAATGTGTTACCTGGGGCGTTGACATCTGTTGAACTTAACATTTTTCTTTTACAATGGATTTTGTGGTGCATCGTTCGTAGACCGTTCCCAGCCGAAAAGGGGGTTATCAGAATTCTGCCCTTCACTTACCCTTTTACTAATTATTATTCCCAGTACTTATTCTCTAAAATATCGTTTCCAGCGTTTTGATTTAAGATTAAAATTTACATTTATTTAAGGCGTAGAATACAGCAAAGCGTAAACCTATTTTGCAATACAGTAAGAGCGAAAAATGCTTTATGAATTATGCATCGCAGTTGTTTCACATAAGTAGTAAATAATCGAACTTCAAAAATTCTAAAGTGTTGTACGCATTCTTAGGAGTTGCGTTTTAAAAATATTACGTCGAGCTCTCTTTAGCAATTTATAAAATTTCCACGTAGCTATTTGCTATAGAAAAGTGAAACGGTTGAAAATGCGCCTCTCAAGACTTTTCTGAAATAATTATGCGTTCCTTTTTATTTCTCTGCTTTAACACGTTAAATGTGGTACATCTCTTAATTAAAAAAAAACAAAACGTAAGTACATAAAAGAAATGCTCTTTTAAATAAACGTTTTGTGTACGTTTTTACGATCGTATATGACGTCATAAAGCTCGAAAAAGTTTTAGATCCGCACGTATTACCTACTTCAACTTGTATTTTTTTATTCTGTAAAAGTTATCATTAATAATGTTTAGTCCCTTTCTTCCTTACATCCTTGACCTCACTGCTTGTAGCGCCACATCATAAAACCGTAAGCGTATTTGTACATTTGACGTTATAATACCTTTAATAACCCGCTCTCTTTTTATTTCTATTTATCTAATGATGAAAATAGAGGTTTTATTTTATTTACATTTTCATATACATGAAATACTCAAAAACTCCACTGTTTAATTACAGCTTTGAATATTCGAGTAGCATTTTATTAATTAATTAAAAATGAAAAAGCGGTAAATAAACGACAGCCATTAATTAAATATAATTTAGAACATTTCTATTTTAAATATCATTATTTTTGTAATGACCCTTTTTTGCGTTACATACGCGCCCCGAAGTATGTTATTATTTTATTAAAATTGGGAGTGATCAGTAACAAAGGGACGGGGTCAATAGAGGCATTTTCGCTCACTCTCGATTTCCATAAAACCGAATTTTTTACTTACTCCATATAAACAAAAGTTTAATACGCAGCGGGATAGACCTTCAAGTTGCAACCGTAAAAAATTATTTTGATGATCTATTGAAGAGGGACAGCAAACCTGTGGCAGGCAGATCAATAGTGGCACTTGAAAATTTTTTGAAGCACTCCAGAGACTAATACGTTATACAACTTTGGATGGGCTTTTTTATAAAACTTACGGATGCTATTCTACTGCATATTTAACATCAATTTTGTACATTTCTTGAATTACGATATTTTTTCTTAACCATCTGCATAACTAGGTGACTAAATGACACATGCCATACTAGGTGGGATTTGCCATACCCCGAAAATAAAATGAAATAAAATTCACAAAATTGTACTTTATGACAGTTAAATGATAAGAAATATATTTTAATAACCAATAATGAATCGGTTGAAGTAAAACACATACATATCTATTTATGCATTAGAATAGACTTTCATTAATAAAAATATAAAAACTTAACTTTTTCTTCAACTTATAAACTACTGAGTATTTTTTTGAGTACTATACACTAAGGGAAAAAATTAAAGGGTTAAAAAATTTCTGATTTTTTATGGTGTTTTTTGACAGGCTGTATTTTAATGAAAAATGGTTGTATCTGAAATTTAAAAAAATCATTTTGAAGCTCCAAGATTCTAGTTTTCAGATCTTTTATTCAAAAATTTTTAGGAGCCACTGTTATCATGCAATCTTAAGCAATGGCGCGCAAGAAAAATTTTGCAAATTTTTTTCTTTTCGTTTAGTTCCCACAGACTTACAAATTTTTTTTCAACTAAACTATTATGTGTAACAGATAGCCTGTTTATTCAGCTTCAAGTTTCTTTTTTTAAAACCTTGATACGATTTTTTTTCACGAACATATAGGACGTTAAATAGAAAAATATCCTTTTATATTCCATCATTGATATCTCAGTAAGCAATAGTCTTACGGGAAATTGCAAAGCAGTTTTGGAAACTGGAATAAACGCCCTATAAGAAACTGGTATGACTTTTATGAAAAAAAAAAAATTCAATCTAACATAAATTTGAAATGAAAAGAAGAGTATTTTTTGGATTTTTAGAAAATTGACGGCTAAGTTACAAATATTTATGAAATGGCAAATGTTGAGCGTGACTTTTATAGCTGAATATACCTTAAAAAACTGTGAAGTTACAATTCGATCTACCAAACCTTTCCTATTGTTTTACACAATCAAACTTTTGAAAAGAATTAAAGGGTCACGTTTCTTGTCGCTAAAAAAATTATAATCATAATTAAAATGGAAAATAAACATTTCTATTGCAAACAACATTTAAATTATTGCAAAAAAAGAATTTTTTATTGAAAAATTTTTGAATATTTTTTTTGAAAAGGCTTTCTTATTTTTAAAAAAACAACGTCCAATCGTTTCTAGTTTGATTACGATTTCTTTACCGCCGGCATTAGTGTTACTCAAAGCGTACTACGTGGATGTTGTTTCAAAATGATATTTTTAAATTTTAAATACAACCATTTTTCACTGAAATACAGCCTGTCAAAAAAAACCATAAAATATCAGAATTTTTTTTGACCATTTAATTTTTTCCCTTAGTGTATTTCAATGACACGTGTCAATTACGATACCAAATATTAAGAAACCTAACAAGAATTTTATTCTTGCCTCCTTATTGAAATACAAATTAATTTCACGGCAATCTCTTAATGATTCGCAATAATTTAGTCCAATAAATTACACGAAAAATTAATTAAATAATTTTAATCGTTCTCTTTCAATTGCATTGACAAGATTATCGTATCTTCTCGCTCCCTTCCATTTATTGGTATGGTAAATACGTTTTCCGAATATAAAATCGATATTTACTAAATTGAATAAAAATTTTGATTTGAAGGAGCGCACGGTATATGGATCTTAATGTTTCCACCGTTTGTTAAAAAAATCAACGAGTAACATGGGCTCGTGAGAGCAATTCAAGAAACGTCTCATCCTTCAAAATTTATTATAAAGACATTTATGCAACAAGAATTAAGTCTTATTTAGACACACAGAGGTCGCATAGATCAAGACGGTTTGGTACCATCTCGTACGGTGGCGCACCCTGGGGAGAGCTGCCGGGCTGTTATCCCCTTTCTTTTCCCGAAACCTTCTAAAATTAAAGACAAATTAACTGGAAGGTCAATTCCCTAACGAAAAAACTGAAAAAGAACATTAATGAAAATAACCGAAGAGCTAAGGAGAAATTGTGTATATGTTACTGTGGTTTTAAAATTTTTAAATAAAAAATTAAAAAGTAAATTGATTGTTGTCGGTTATAGCGAAAATCTCAATATGTAATTCGTGCTACAAGTGGCCTATTTTCAATTTCGGAAATATGTGTGACTTTTTGCTCGAATGTGCATATACACGGTCTGTTCCAAAAAGAAGGGACTGGTCTCATAAAACCAAAACAGGTAAACATATTTTCATTTTATTTTGATTATTCAAAATACATCCCTTCCCCATCTATACAATGTTGGAATCGTCTGTAGTACGACTCTAAACAGCTTTGGAAGTCTTTTGGTTCGACCTTGTTTAGGACCTGGGTCACGGCCCGTTGGATCTCTTCTACCGACTCGTAGTGCACTCCCATTACCACCAGCTTCAGCTTAGGGAATAGCCAGAGCATCCTCAACTTTTCTAATGTTTTCATCGATGCGCCCAGTTTTTGGGCGTCCTCCCTAGAAAAGTGAAAACCACTTGAGCACATTCTTACGGTTCATAGCTTCCTTTCCATGTTCCGTTTGTATCATTTCAAAGGTTTCAGTGGCATTTTTACCAAGCTTGAAACAGACTTGATATTAACACGATTTTCGATTCTGGAATTCATGGCGAGGTAGATAAAGGTCAGGTGGGAAAAATTGAATTATGAAAAAAGTGAACACGCTAGAAAAGTTTCAGGAAAAATAAAATGTTTGTTTGTTCACTTAGTTCAATTTAGAAATTCTAGGTATCGCTTTTCGAAAAAAAGTTATGAGACCAGTCCCCTTCGTTTTGGGACAGACTGTGTATAAATTCAAAAAACTATTTAGTTTCTTGAATTTAGAGCAACGAGATTCATTAGACAAAGTCGACGAATACGGGGATGCGCACATTCGAGCGAAAAGTGTCACATTTCCGAGCGAGGGAAGCGTGTCTTTTCTCGTAGGATATGACCTACAAGCCTGCTTCTTTTTGTTTATATTGTCATGGGTATTTTTCTTTTTTCTTCTATTTGTCTGAGAACTTTTTCATTTGTTGCCCTTTTCGTCCAGCTTATCATTAGCATTTTCCTGTAGCACCATATTGTCAACGCTTCTAGGTTTCTTCTTTCTGGTACTTCAAAAGTCCAGCTTTTGCAACCGCAAGGGGTAACGCTTCATACAAATGACTGTAAGAACAGTTTTCTCGTCTTTAGTGAGATGTTATTTGATGTCATTAGATTATTTTTGTTAAAAAAATGTTTTCTTTGCTTGTGGAACAGTTTCTTATTTCTCTTTTACACCTATACATCTTTGGTGATCATTTTTAAGTCTCTTTGTATCACCTGTTTTTATTAGTTCTTCTGACAATTGATTTGGACCAGTTTTAATGGTTTCGTTATGTTTGGTTCTTTTATTAAGAATCATTTTCTTAATTTTAATCTGTATGTATTGTATGAATGGATACATACCATAGCACATCTCCAATTTTATGGAGGTTTTTTGATTGACTTCGCATTTTCGCTATATTTCATTTGGAAGCATAGCCCCATAATTGTATTTCATATGTTCAGATAGGTTTTATTATAGCTCTGTAGACTAGTATTTTATATTTCATTGATAATTTCAATTTTCTCTATTAATTAATTTAATTCCTTTTTTTTAAACTCAATTTGCTTTTTTTTTTAAATATGTTCTTTCTATCGATTACCCAGGATGCAGCAATGCATACAGCGCCCCCATTATAAGTTCAACTCGCTAAAATAAAATGCGAGAACGAAATATTTTTGGAAATTTATAAAAAAGACCGCAGCACTTTTCCAAAAATTAATTCTCATATATGTGTACAGTTCGTTTCGTAAAAAGTAGCTTTACGTCACTGAATTGATGAATTTTATAGCACGGTTTCTTCTACGAACTAATGCAGAATTTAAATCTAAAATAGCAATATTATTTTTAGGGTCAAAATGGCCCCAAGCGTTTAATTACGTGATGGGTAACAGCTGAGCAAAAACTGAGGGTTAATAAACCCATCTTAAATTTTCTAAATGCACACCGGGGAACTGCGGTTATTAAAAAGTGGTTGCAGATTAATAAATATTAGCCAGTAAGAAAATTGTAATTTTTATTTGAAAGTAGACGGTTGTTTGCATCGGTTTAAATTGAAGCTAAATATCTTTGAGATTCTCCGTCTTGCGTTGTAAGAGAATCCACCTACTAAATCCCTTTTTAATGAGGCCTCGAATTCCGTGCTCATTATACGTTGAGCTTTCGGAAGAAGGACCCGCGCCGGGGGCGTCTAACCTCAATCTACCTGACTTCTATGCATATTTATTAAGCCCTACACAAGGGACAGCTTGTAATAAAATTACAGAAATTGGTAATTTGCTAGTTGTTCTTCAAGTTGGGATAACGACTTTCGTTATTTAAATGTGTTACCTGGGGCGTTGACATCTGTTGAACTTAACATTTTTCTTTTACAATGGATTTTGTGGTGCATCGTTCGTAGACCGTTCCCAGCCGAAAAGGGGGTTATCAGAATTCTGCCCTTCACTTACCCTTTTACTAATTATTATTCCCAGTACTTATTCTCTAAAATATCGTTTCCAGCGTTTTGATTTAAGATTAAAATTTACATTTATTTAAGGCGTAGAATACAGCAAAGCGTAAACCTATTTTGCAATACAGTAAGAGCGAAAATGCTTTATGAATTATGCATCGCAGTTGTTTCACATAAGTAGTAAATAATCGAACTTCAAAAATTCTAAAGTGTTGTACGCATTCTTAGGAGTTGCGTTTTAAAAATATTACGTCGAGCTCTCTTTAGCAATTTATAAAATTTCCACGTAGCTATTTGCTATAGAAAAGTGAAACGGTTGAAAATGCGCCTCTCAAGACTTTTCTGAAATAATTATGCGTTCCTTTTTATTTCTCTGCTTTAACACGTTAAATGTGGTACATCTCTTAATTAAAAAAAAACAAAACGTAAGTACATAAAAGAAATGCTCTTTTAAATAAACGTTTTGTGTACGTTTTTACGATCGTATATGACGTCATAAAGCTCGAAAAAGTTTTAGATCCGCACGTATTACCTACTTCAACTTGTATTTTTTTATTCTGTAAAAGTTATCATTAATAATGTTTAGTCCCTTTCTTCCTTACATCCTTGACCTCACTGCTTGTAGCGCCACATCATAAAACCGTAAGCGTATTTGTACATTTGACGTTATAATACCTTTAATAACCCGCTCTCTCTTTTATTTCTATTTATCTAATGATGAAAATAGAGGTTTTATTTTATTTACATTTTCATATACATGAAATACTCAAAAACTCCACTGTTTAATTACAGCTTTGAATATTCGAGTAGCATTTTATTAATTAATTAAAAATGAAAAAGCGGTAAATAAACGACAGCCATTAATTAAATATAATTTAGAACATTTCTATTTTAAATATCATTATTTTTGTAATGACCCTTTTTTGCGTTACATACGCGCCCCGAAGTATGTTATTATTTTATTAAAATTGGGAGTGATCAGTAACAAAGGGACGGGGTCAATAGAGGCATTTTCGCTCACTCTCGATTTCCATAAAACCGAATTTTTTACTTACTCCATATAAACAAAAAGTTTAATACGCAGCGGGATAGACCTTCAAGTTGCAACCGTAAAAAATTATTTTGATGATCTATTGAAGAGGGACAGCAAACCTGTGGCAGGCAGATCAATAGTGGCACTTGAAAATTTTTTGAAGCACTCCAGAGACTAATACGTTATACAACTTTGGATGGGCTTTTTTATAAAACTTACGGATGCTATTCTACTGCATATTTAACATCAATTTTGTACATTTCTTGAATTACGATATTTTTTCTTAACCATCTGCATAACTAGGTGACTAAATGACACATGCCATACTAGGTGGGATTTGCCATACCCCGAAAATAAAATGAAATAAAATTCACAAAATTGTACTTTATGACAGTTAAATGATAAGAAATATATTTTAATAACCAATAATGAATCGGTTTAAGTAAAACACATACATATCTATTTATGCATTAGAATAGACTTTCATTAATAAAAATATAAAAACTTAACTTTTTCTTCAACTTATAAACTGCTGGGTATTTTTTTGAGTACTATACACTAAGGGAAAAAATTAAAGGGTTAAAAAATTTCTGATTTTTTATGGTGTTTTTTACAGGCTGTATTTCAATGAAAAATGGTTGTATCTGAAATTTAAAAAAATCATTTTGAAGCTCCAAGATTCTAGTTTTCAGATCTTTTATTCAAAAATTTTTAGGAGCCACTGTTATCATGCAATCTTAAGCAATGGCGCGCAAGAAAAATTTTGCAATTTTTTTTCCTTTTCGTTTAGTTCCCACAGACTTACAAATTTTTTTTCAACTAAACTATTATATGTAACAGATAGCCTGTTTATTCAGCTTCAAGTTTCTTTTTTTAAAACCTTGATACGATTTTTTTTCACGAACATATAGGACGTTAAATAGAAAAATATCCTTTTATATTCCATCATTGATATCTCAGTAAGCAATAGTCTTACGGGAAATTGCAAAGCAGTTTTGGAAACTGGAATAAACGCCCTATAAGAAACTGGTATGACTTTTATGAAAAAAAAAATTCGATCTAACATAAATTTGAAATGAAAAAAAGAGTATTTTTTTTTGGATTTTTAGAAAATTGACGGCTAAGTTACAAATATTTATGAAATGGCAAATGTTGAGCGTGACTTTTATAGCTGAATATACCTTAAAAAACTCTGTGAAGTTACAATTCGATCTACCAAACCTTTCCTATTGTTTTACACAATCAAACTTTTGAAAAGAATTAAAGGGTCACGTTTCTTGTCGCTAAAAAAATTATAATCATAATTAAAATGGAAAATAAACATTTCTATTGCAAACAACATTTAAATTATTGCAAAAAAAGAATTTTTTATTGAAAAATTTTTGAATATTTTTTTTGAAAAGGCTTTCTTATTTTTAAAAAAACAACGTCCAATCGTTTCTAGTTTGATTACGATTTCTTTACCGCCGGCATTAGTGTTACTCAAAGCGTACTACGTGGATGTTGTTTCAAAATGATATTTTTAAATTTTAGATACAACCATTTTTCACTGAAATACAGCCTGTCAAAAAAAAACCATAAAATATCAGAATTTTTTTTGACCATTTAATTTTTTCCCTTAGTGTATTTCAATGACACGTGTCAATTACGATACCAAATATTAAGAAACCTAACAAGAATTTTATTCTTGCCTCCTTATTGAAATACAAATTAATTTCACGGCAATCTCTTAATGATTCGCAATAATTTAGTCCAATAAATTACACGAAAAATTAATTAAATAATTTTAATCGTTCTCTTTCAATTGCATTGACAAGATTATCGTATCTTCTCGCTCCCTTCCATTTATTGGTATGGTAAATACGTTTTCCGAATATAAAATCGATATTTACTAAATTGAATAAAAATTTTTGATTTGAAGGAGCGCACGGTATATTATACGAATATAATAAAAACGAGGATGTGCGCATTCGAGCGAAAAGTGGCACATTTCCGAGCGAGGGAGGCAAATGAAGCGCGACGCGGAGCGGCGCGCTTCATTTTCCCGAGATCGGAATGTGCCACTTTGAGCTCGAATGTGCACACTCGGTTTTTAGCACCATTCACAATAATTAAGGCCGAAAAATTAATTAAACATGTTTAAACGTTTCCTCTCACTTGCACTTACGAGATTCTTGTATCTTTTCGCTTCCTTCCACTCATTGCTATGTAAATACTTTTCTTGAACATAAAATTGATATTTACTAAACTAAATTAATTATTTTCATTTGAAAGAGCGTAGGATAAAGTAGACAAACGTAACAAACACGAAGATGTGCGCATTCGAGCTCAAAGTGGCACATTTCCGAGCGAGGGAGGCAAATGAAGCGCGACGCGGAGCGGCGCGCTTCATTTTCCCGAGATCGGAATGTGCCACTTTGAGCTCGAATGTGCACACTCGGTTTTAAGCACGATTACCAAACGTCCCGTGTTAATAAAAAAAATTGTTCACGTTAGTTATACCCCACCTAATACACGCAAGGTTAAAGATGCAATTGTATTTGGCTTTTAATAATTTTTAGCACGTGCATGTAAAAGGTTGGTCCCGCCACTGCCATTAAAGAATTTTTATTAGTTAATTGATGGTGTAACTAATTAAATTAGGCTATAATGATTTTAATTAGAAAACACATTATTACGTTTACGAAATTCTTTTACAAAAAGAAGAATGAGATATAAATTATTTTTTATGATATTTGTTTGGATTACTAAAAAAAAACACTTACCAGTTCCTTGGATTAATAATTATATAATAAGTTGTAGATATCCTAGGAAAGTCAAGCTGCTACAAACTGGTATACATAATATATTTTACGGTGTTACGCCCATAACTCATTAAGGCATATCATCTGAACGACCAGTAGCCGTTTTCTTTCCTTATGTCGTGTTATTAGTGCCAACACAAATAAAATTTGATTGCTTGTGGTAGATTAGAAATTCTAGAGCTGACGAATTATCCGTTTTCGTTTCTCATATTAATTGGAAATGGGATTAATTCACATATTTTATTTATTTTTGGCGTAGGCGCTATTGAAGAAGCAACAGTAGTCGAATTACAATAATTATAAAACCATAAATAAGCATAATTGAATTTGTGCTTAATCGCGACTATCAAAACTAGTTTTTTTAAAGCCGCAAACATAATTTTAATGGTTTACAATTTATTAATATTATAAATTTTTAGAAATAAACGGGTCTTTGAATGGTAAGCTTTCTATTAATGTTACGCTCTTATTGTGAATCGTTTCCTTTTATGTAGTTGGACAAAAACTTCGTTTTTATTAGCCTATTAAGGAAACTAATGGAGACAGAATAGACTTTGTTCAAAACCTTTAATTTAACGGTCTTTTGAAATTAATTTAAAAACCCATTACCGATATATCGTTTTGCTTTAAAATTCTTGAAATTCTGGTTTAGTTCTTTTTTTTTTTTGGCAACTTTAAGAATATTTGATGGTTTTTGCACTAAAAAAATTAGAGCAATTGTAAACGTGAATGTTTCCATTAAAACGTAATATCTAATTTCTTTAACTATTTTTTTTTAAATTTTGGCGCTTTTAAATTATAAATTTTATTGGTTTATTTAGAATAGAACTATGGTTACTACCACAAGTAACCAATCGGGGCTTTTACATAAAGTCTACAGGTATTTGAATTCTGTTACCGGGGTTTTGGGGATATTACAATAGATCTTTGGTATTCGCTAGAGATTAGTTTTGAGATCTCTTGTGGATATCAAAACTTGGAAGTATGGGGGTCGAATTATGTGATACAGTACAATCAGTATTAATCTGATGCTTTGTTGCACTGGCACGTCCAGAAACCTATAACTCATTAAGGCATATCATCTGAACGACCAGTAGCCGTTTTCTTTCCTTATGTCGTGTTATTAGTGCCAACACAAATAAAATTTGATTGCTTGTGGTAGATTAGAAATTCTAGAGCTGACGAATTATCCGTTTTTTTTTTTTTTTTTTTTTTTTTTTTTTTTTTTTTTTTTTTTTTTTTTTTTTTTTTTTTTTTTTTTTTTTTTTTTTTTTTTTTTTTTTTTTTTTTTTTTTTTTTTTTTTTTTTTTTTTTTTTTTTTTTTTTTTTTTTTTTTTTTTTTTTTTTTTTTTTTTTTTTTTTTTTTTTTTTTTTTTTTTTTTTTTTTTTTTTTTTTTTTTTTTTTTTTTTTTTTTTTTTTTTTTTTTTTTTTTTTTTTTTTTTTTTTTTTTTTTTTTTTTTTTTTTTTTTTTTTTTTTTTTTTTTTTTTTTTTTTTTTTTTTTTTTTTTTATGTAGGTGCATTTTACTTTTTGTCCATTTTACGGTTTTTCAGGAACCTATTTTTACTGTAAAACAAGGTTTAGGAGTATTTTAGACGAATTACTTTTTTGTGCGTATAAAAGTAGGTAGTTTTTTTTTGCTTTAACATCAGTATCCTCCAACGAATTGTCTAAAAAAATAACTAAAAATACATATCTTATATACCGGGTGTATCATTTAAAGTGCCACGAGCTTCTAATTTCTAAAATAATAATGATTTAAAAAAAAATTCAAGTAGGTATAAATATAAATTTTGTTATACTTTCTGTTTAACCTAAAATGGTATCAACTGTCTTATCTTAAATAGAAGGGTATTATTTTTTTTATAATTGGTAAGAGCTCGTCGGGCGCTTTCCATAAATGTAAAATAAGTTACCAATTGATTAATAAATAATTTCAAGAAATATTTTTAATTTCGATTACCACGTTTTTCAGCAAAGTGCCACGGGTTTATAATTTCAAAATTACTAGTTTTATGCAAAAATTGAAAATTTAAGCAATCACAGAAATTGTTCAAAAATTTTCTGTAAATGCCCAAAAAATTGATTCAAATAAAACGTAAACAAAATGCTTATCGCAAACTGGAATTCCCACACCAGTTCCCCGCACATTTCAGTTGTGAAAGGCACGTCGAACAGCTCAGTTAAACGCTCCTCAAAATTTTAAAATGTGTAGAGTGACCGTGTTTATCAAGAGCCTTCTACTCCTTCTGCAAAATTCAAAGCTGTAAGTCTTTTTTTAAACTTTTTTTATTAATGTTTTTCGATTTTCATTGCGTAAAATTAATGGTATGTAAAAATTTTGTACCGCTGTGCTTACAAAAAAAATTGGCAATTTTTGAGCTTTAGTGGCTTTTGCAAAAAATTAAAACTAACCCCTAAATTAATTTCCTTTGTGTTGAATTTTGGTAAGTCACAGAATGACGCAGAAACTTCGGGTTATTTGCGACAGGGCTTATCGTATTTCTTACCTGGCTTTTGAGATATCATTTTATTTGGCCTTTTTACGATTTGAGTTTTTAAATCGTACTTTATAAACGAACGCAGCTCGAAAACCACGTCTGTTTCTACGAACGTAACGGTAAGTCTTATTCAGAAAAATCTTTAATGAGAAAATATACTGGGTGTATGATTTAAAGCGCCACGTGCTTATAATTCCTAAAATGATCAGGATTTTAAAAGAAGTACAAGTATAAAACATTGTTTAATTTATTCGATCTATGCAGTGGGTTAAATATAAAGTTATACTTCCGTTCTAACCGAAAATCGTGCCACTTTTTCTCTCCAATAGCAGGGTATTTTGTTTATAATTGGATACAGGTCCTTGGGGGCTTTTCATAAACGGAAAATAAATTACTATTAGATTAATCAATAATTTAAAAAATAGTTTTATTTTCGATTGTCAGCGTATTTTACTATACGTGCCACGGGGTTACAATTGCAAAACTTTTTTAAATTTTTATTAGTTTAGGAGTTATAACCTCGTGGCAATTTACTGAAACACTTTAATATTCGAAATTAAAAAAAAAATTAAATTTTTTAGTAATTAAATGGTAACTTGCTATATATTTTTGGATAGCCATCGACGAGCTCTATACAACTATAAAAGAAAATTAATACCCTTCTATTTAAGACAAGAAAGTTGACACTATTTCTTGTTAAACTGAAAGTAATAAGAAATATATATTTATGCCAGTACATAGATAAAATAAATTAAAGAAACTTTTATACTTCAACTTTTATTCAACTTTATTAGTTTAGGAGTTATAACCTCGTGGCACTTTAAACGAAACACCCCGTATAGCAAGAATGTATATTTTATGTAGTTTTCGTTTTTGAACATTTTTAGAATTTATATTTTTGTAAACCATGTAAAAATGAAATGGTGTAAAGCAAGTAGTGTGTAAAAGGAAGTATAGGTGTATGTCATAAAGAATATAGAACATTTTTGAATGGAAAAAATGTATTAATACAAAAACTACATTTTTATTAAATTTTGTGTACCCTCTTTATACTAGTCTGCGACCCCCAGGGAAACCTCCCGCCCTACAGGCTGAAAATTACTCCAGTAAATTATCGAGGTTTTACAATAATTTAATTAATAACAAATTCAGTAAATAAATATTATACATTTCTTCTGAAATAAGTGTATAACTATTTCTGTGAAAACTACATGTAAGAAAATGCACAAACAAAATGAAACGTGTGTACTACTTTGTAATGCATAATTAGGGGCATTAAAAAGGATCGCTTTTATTATTGAAATAGACAATTCCGAATGGTAAATCTAGAAAATGTAACACCATCCGGTACGTGTTTTGAAAGTTTTGTGTGCTAATGCAAAACTGTTGTAGCATCGATTTAGTGTCTGAGACAGGAGTACAGAGGAAGTTGGCGAGAGAAATATTTCAGTGCAGCAACTGAGCATTGTTATACGTCTAACGATGGAATAGAAGAGTCCTCGCCTGGTGCTTCTCTTCCTATACTCGTTAACCAAAGCATCGGGTTGTGGCTAACGAGTGATTCATCACTGCGGTATCCTACGAGTGCCGTTCATCTCCTGTAGTCTTCTCTCTTCGTTTCTGGGAAACCACACCAGGAAGCAATCTCACGATTGCCATGCCTATCCTTGCCAACACTGATGCACAGGATTCAGTAAATTATTTGTGGTGGCGTCTCCAATACCCTACGCATCCGCGCTTTCTATTTCTTACCGCTTCCTCCGTAGGGCGGGGGCAAGATTTTTCCAGCCGTGCTTTTCTACCTAATTTATTTTCCTCTTAATTTTTTCATAGCGTTTTTATTTACTTCTACGTTTCTTCTTGATTTACAGCCATGTGCTTTTCGCACTATTAATAAATAGCGTCCGCGTTTAAAGTAAGGGCTCTTTTTATTGCCGGTCCTCGACGTCTACCAATTTTGTTCCCCGAATTATTATTAATTGTTGGTAATTACGATTTTACGTTTAACGGCGTTGTAAACGTAATCTTTATTGAACTTGTAAGAATTTTTTTTCGGGTCATTAGCGAAGCTCGTAAAACTAACAACATTTGAGGTAAAACTTATCCGAGAACGTTTCGTTTTCATAATTAATGCGTTCGTAGCGATATGCGAACTTTTATGTATGCTAAATTAAGTTTTAAAAAACACGGTGGAACTGAAAGTATGTTTGCATTAAAATTATCTAATGGCCTGAAATCAGAACGATGTGCTACTGTTTGAGAAAAGAACGACATCATTATTCTTTCAGTAGTTCCTCCTGAGCTTTATCTTAAAAAGCAGTGGTATAAAGAGTGATACAAAAAATACACTGTTTTATACTTAATGTCCGAGATAAAGCATACTGTAGCCCCGGAGGAGATCGGATTATGTGTTCCGTATAAAATATATCCTCTCGTCGACTTAACTAATGCAAATGGAAATGGAATCCCTGACTATTCTTTATTTTATTCGATACAAAATCGATTGTCTTGAGATACACTGTATATATAATGTTGGCGTTTCCAGGAATTCGCTGCGTTATTATAACGGGCACGGTTTCAAAATTCTCTGCGATTCGGAACTAAAGCGGATGAGTCGCTAATAATTTATACAGCGATTTCAACATCAAACACGATGAAGAATTTTCAGGCGGTTAAAATAACCTTTTCTACTTTCAGTTTATACGTCTTCTTCCTCCAATTATTTGGAATAAAACATTTTCTATTGTGCGAGATAATGTAACGAATATCTTCCGAAAATTTGAGCAGCTTTTAATGGTTGCCCTTCCAAAGACAGAATAACCTTGTTTTGTCAATATTCAAGTTAAGTTGTTTCAGAAGTTCGATTTATATTTCTTTTTATTTTTCTTTGTGGGATTGAAAATACCACTTGGCGCGTATGTGTTGGACCTAATTTATGAAAAATGGCACAAAGCAAACATAATTTTTTTTTGTTATAAATCATTATGAAGAATCAGAAAGGCCTATAGATTATTTTTAAAAATTTTATATTTAACAGTTTACAACATAAATTTAAATTTAAACATAGTGAAGAATTACGGAAAATTCAAGTCCAAATAAAGCGATAACAACTTGATTTTCTTATCGCAAACTGCATTAGCCGTTTGTAGCATGCTGACAGAGATTTCTCTACCAATACTTGATGGCTATTGCGTTATCCACATTTTGAGTGATACAACTGCATAGAAATGATTTCTATACTACTTGATAATGGTTCCTATGTTACATAGGGGAAATTACACTTGTAATGGAACTGCTTCCCCTCCCCAGCATAGCTAGCTCATTAATGTAAATACAGTAGACGCCGCTTAATGTAATCACTTGGGGACCAAATAAGGTGATCACATTAACTGACTGATAACAATAAGCGCAAGACACCAGTGAAGAAGGTAAAACTTTACGCTTGTGGTTGTCGTTTTCAAAGAGGCTATTTGAATACCCAATATTTGCATCGGGCCAAAAAAAGGCAAGTTTATATGCGTAAGATGTAAAGTTAAAGTTAAATATTCAAATATATCCCTTTTTATTCTTTAAAGATAGGTTTGGTTAACCATGGTACATGGTTATACTTCCCATGTTTTATAGTCAGTATTACCATTCTTTTCTCTCTGTGCACACACATAATTGTGAAACGTATGTTGAATTGTGGTTTGGGTATGTCGGAATGATTTTTAGCAAAATATTTTCAACCTCTTGTGTAAAAATCAAAATTGCAAGTTTTTTTAGGGATTGTTGTTTTTATTTGATTTTTCTTAGTTGTAAATAATGATTACTTTAAAATTTGTATACCATCTTGCTTGAAACAAATTATACAATTTTTTACCATAATGGCCTGGGAAAATATTGATTATTAATCCCAAATTAATTTCCTTTGTTCTAATTTTTAATAGGAAAATTGTTAAAGCGCTTTGGGCATTTTCGAGTCGGTTTTATTGCACTTTTTACATGGTTGTTGCGATATCAAACATTTGGCCTTTTAAATAGTGAATTGTTTATTTATTTGTAATAGTAAGTCATAAACAATTATGAAATGCCGATACGACCGTTTTAAATATGATAATAAATTAATTTTGAACTTCTTTGTGTGAAACAGATTATTTATTTTATAATTAAAGCTAGATATGTCCAAAATTTTCAGTCCTTTGTTTTACATCACGGTCTATTACAAACATATGCGTTGTTACACCGGTTAATTTTTTCGAATTGTTTGTTTAAAGTTTTAAAAAATAACCCAAAGTAGTATTTTGTTACTCATAAGAGAAAATTGGGAATTTTTTTCTGTTATACCTAAAAATGATTGGCATTTCAAATGAAATGTTCGGGAAAAAATGTTTTATGAATATCAAAAATGGATTATTAGTTAAAAATGGGCAAATGAAAGTGGTTCAATTGTTGAATGGGTTATATTGAAAAATCGAGTTGAATATACTAGAGAACTTGTTAAAAATGCAAATAGTTGCCTGAAGCTGGGATGCGAATATATTACCAGTCCATGTGAAGGCCTCCGCCACTTGGAATTTTAGATCATCCTCGCCGTAAGTGTTTTTCAATATCGATAAAATTTTATTCCCAATCTATTCCAACAGCTCTTCAAACTTTTTATGGTCTAATGTGAGTTTTTTCGTCAGTTAATGCCATGATTTCAAGTATATGTCAACATACATGGACCATCATAATCTTTCTTTACGCGTAACACCCAATCATTCGACTCTTCCAAGTTTATCGAGCTTCTGCGTTGAAAACGTTAATAAAAATATACGAAACAAGTCCGAAATTATTATAATCAAAAATAAATTGATCGTTTAAGGAAAATGACATTATTTCGGCGGGGTTTATTGCACGAGAAAAGGGGAAAATCATAATAACTTGCGAAATGGATGAAATAAAGTTTAAAGCTTTAATCAACACACTTCGTGATTAATTAATGCGAAGTAAATGCAACGGATGCTTTTTAGTTTCTCATATTTTAAATCCAAACTGGGTCAAGTTTCGTATAATATTTTTCCACTTTAATTTATTAAACCGAATTTAATGGTTATTCGAAAATTCAAAGAGTCCGAAGCCAACCAGCTGCACAGGAGGAATTTTTTTTAGGTGACCGAAATCGATTGAATAATATCCTGGTTTCTAAGAATTTCTGTCTAAATTATGCTAGGTATTCTTTTAGAACTTAATTAATCCGGTTCTCTTATAAATAGCCCCAACTTGAAAATTTTTGAAAGTGGGGATAATAGGAAGACACGAAATACAATCCCAACAGTTGTTTTCGAGCTTGGCGTTATCTTTAAACAAGTCACACTAATCAACTCATTTGGGTTTTTACTCAAGGTGGCCGTAAAATTCTAGTGTCAATTATTCTTTAGAAGTTTCTGAAGACAAAGCCGGTACACCAAGGAGGTCGTAATTTAAGGAGTGTCTTGTGCAGACCGCACACGCTAAAGATATTCAGATACGCGTGCGCTTCTAGACTCGCAGGATAATTGGATTGCCTATAAATATTAGCGATTGTTGCGGGACTATCTGCCATTTATGGGGTAATTAATATGAAACTGCTTGTTTCTAATTCTAACAAGCGTCTCAAGAAAAGATTTCATTGCTGATCCCTTTTAATTTAAGTTTTCACTGTAATTATGTCATTTACTTCCAGTTTTATCAATCGGTTCCAAAAATATATTGTCAAATTTAGTGATATAAAATTGTTATTGTGGTTGCACTGAGTTACTAAGATAACGCCATGGTGCTGTTAACGTGAGTGAAGTAGGGTAAACCATATAGCTATTGCCCACATAAGGATTTTAAACACATTGACATCCAAAATATATTTGTTACTATTTTCTGATGACCTAATTAACTTTTTTGTAATTAAAATTTACATACATAAAAAATAATGATAACGAAATAAAAATTTTCGAAAAGGTATAGTAATTGCCCATACCTTACAGTCATTCCCAACACCAGGGCACACTGCTTGCCCAATACCACGAAGTGATTAATTAAAGTCTAAATCAACTATTAAACATAAATTGACAATAAAAACAAAGCATTAAACTTAAATCTAGCAGATCTATAATTTATCAAAATATATTGCGTTTTGCTTTATGAACTGCATCGTATAATTGTTTTGGTCATGATGATGAATTAGTATCACCAGAGTTTGAATCTTCTACTTTAAATCAACGATGGCAATTAAATAAATTTAAGTCAGAATGGTCGAGTATAAGTTCCTTGTGTCTTTTAGGAATACAATGCATATGAAAGATGTCAATACACTTTCACCCAGGGGGTGAGCGCTTCTGCCTCCTATCATGCCCAATTTTGTCAGAGTCGATTTAACTGTGAATGACAACTTGGCAAAATGTTTTTCTCCAAAATTGATCAAGTAAATTTGGTTACCCTGGAAATACTAATAATAAATGAGAATTTCTGACTTATCTACTGTCAAAACTCAAAAATAGCTGCAAGGCAACCAGAATTTCATCTGGTATTAACGAGGGCAACATAACATATCTATAAAGTATCTAGAAACTGCGTGACTATACTTTTAAGTTGGTATTGAAAAGCCAAATCGAGTGACAAAATTAGCTCCCATCTAAAAACATTGAGTGATCTCCCTGCTTTCACAGATAATTACATACATAACAGTTATTGCCCGGGCAATACCTATGGACACTAACATATTGCAATTGCTGAAATGATGGTGAGCAATAATTGAAAATATTCAAATTTAGGGTCAGTGATTACCCACAGTTAAAATTACCGTTACGAATTTAAAATTTAACACAGCTTTTGTAAGATATATTTATATTTTCACAAAATAGACCTTACTACAATAAACTAAATTATATGTTAGATCTGAAGACATCCCTTATAATTCTTTTATAACTACTTATTAACACTTCGATAATCTAATCTTATTAACAATGGTCTCTTCTCTTCGTATATCTGGACCACTCTGCCCGTTTCCTTTTCCGATCCGTTCTTATATCGGTATTACGTCATTTGTTGAAAGTAACAACTTCTATACTTTATGTTGTTTTAGTAATAATTTGTATACTTTATCGTTCGAAGAATTGTGTCGTACATTCGGCCATCCGACTACCCCAGTCTGTCCCCAGACTGTTGTGGCTGCTGTAAACAAATAAAGTGTATTAATGAAGGCCGCAACCTTCCAAGTGACCCAATTTTAACACTCTTGTAGGCCAGTCCCTTTAATACGATACACTTCCGTATTCTTTTCCTTTATTTCTTTATTGAGTACACGACTCATTTCTTTACCTAACTTTAACTCCTCTACTTTGTTTATAGAGTACGCAACTCTATTTGCATTACTTATTTGTAAAACTTATTAGCGTACACAACGCTTCTTTCGTCCCTCGTTCCCTTATTGAGTACGCAACTCAAACTATGATTAGAGTACACAACTCTATTTACTTATTAGCGTACCAACGCTTTTTGTCCTCGTTCACTTATTGAGTACGCAACTCAAACTATGATTAGAGTACACAACTCTACTTCCGTTTTCGTTATTTTGAGTACGCAACTCAACTATGATTAGAGTACACAATCTTTCTTACTTTTTCAAAACTTATTAGCGTACACAAAGCTTCTTTCGTCCCTCGTTCCCTTATTGAGTACGCAACTCAAACTATGGTTAGAGTACACAACTCTATTTGCAAAACTTATTAGCGTACACAACGCTTCTTTCGTCCCTCGTTCCCTTATTGAGTACGCAACTCAAACTATGATTAGAGTACACAACTCTACTTCCGTTTTTCGTTATTTTGAGTACGCAACTCGAACTATGATTAGAGTACACAACTCTATTTGCATTACTTATTTGCAAAACTTATTAGCGTACACAAAGCTTCTTTCGTCCCTCGTTCCCTTATTGAGTACGCAACTCAAACTATGGTTAGAGTACACAACTCTATTTGCAAAACTTATTAGCGTACACAACGCTTCTTTCGTCCCTCGTTCCCTTATTGAGTACGCAACTCAAACTATGATTAGAGTACACAACTCTATTTTCGTTTTTCGTTATTTTGAGTACACAACTCAATTCGTTAACGTGTTGTTAGAAACTCTTCGTAAGGGATATAAGCCCAACTCGTCTATTGTACTTACATGACTTTCGAACGATTTTGAACGTGGTCGTTCGGTTTATAATACTCCTTTCCACAGCTTTAACCGTTCTACAGCCATTACTGTAGGATTGCGTCTGTATCTTTCGTTCAAACTTCTTACTACATAACGATCGTTACTTAATACCTTTCCGATTTGGTACGGACCCTTGTATTTTGGTCTCGGCTTACGAGACGAACCAGTTGCAGCTTCACTCGTTATCTGCATCATCACTACATCATCTTCTTTTACTTCGTAGTCAACAAAATAATGTTTAGTTTCACTGTTTCTTTTATCTTCCCGTATAAATTACATATTCTGGATACATCTTCGTCTTGTCGTTGTGCTGCTAAAATCCAGTCTTCTTCCGTTACGTCTATCTGATTAGTTTCTACCATAATCGAGAAATTTGCCACAAATTTACGAAAATAACTTGCTAACCCAACAAATTGACGCACTTGTTTAACATTTCCTGGAGCTTGCGTTTGTAGAACAGCTTCAATTTTGCGCTTCCCGGGCTTTACACCTTTCTCACTAATCTCTTGGCCCAAATAGTCAATTGAAGTTTGTAAAAACTTGCACTTACTTAGTCTCAATGTTAAATTGTTATCGCGTAACTTTATCAAAACTAACTCCAGGCGTTCCAATCCCTCTTTTACAGTTACCGATGGAATAATTATGTCGTCTATATAAGGAAAAGCGATAGAATCTTTCAGTTCACCCAAAGCTTTATTAATAAGTCTTTGAAATACTGCAGGTGAATTGCTGAGGCCGAAAAGCATACGTAGAAACTCGTAATGTCCGTCCGGAGTCACAAATGCGGTTTTCTCAACGGATTCTTCTTCCATTGGTACTTGATAAAATCCTTGAGCAAGATCTAGTCCCGTAAAATATTTATTTCCACCCAGTTTATTAATTTCATCTTCAATCCTGGGTAGGGGGTATCTATCTTTTATAGTAATTGCGTTTAAACGTCTGTAATCTACGACTAGTCGATAGTCATCAGTCTTCTTCTTCACTAGCATTATGAGGCTGGCATAGGGTGAACACGATTCGCGAACTATATTGTTGTCCGATAATACTTGAATCAAATCACGTGCTATAGCTTTTTCAACTTCGGGCATACGGTAGGGTCGATACACAATAAGTACGTCACTTACGCATTTTATTTTCATCGCAACTAAATCAGTTTTTCTTAATTTATTTGTTGACACACATTCAGCAGATTTATTTAATAGTTCTAACAACTTCACTTTGTCGGCATCTTGTATTTCTCCAATCACTACTTCGTCATTCGTAAATCCTATGTTGACACTAACAGTCATCGTTTCTTCGATGTCGTTATATTTCATATTTGGTAATGTGCGTAAAATGATGTCATCTTGTCGTTTAATTAATAAAACGTGTTTCTGATCCAAATAATCTCGGCCTATTATTATGTCGTGCATAAGTTCTTCGTCGCCTAAAACGATCGCATTGACAGTTGCCGAGACGCCCATTATTTGTATATTTACGACGACTTTAGCGTTGCTTATTGTGGTCGTTCCCATAAAACTGCGTATGACACTTTTTACGCCGTATCCTATTTTCAAATTCAACTTTTGTGCTATCGAAAGTTTTATAAGGGTTGCTGAACTACCGGAACCAATTAAGCATTTTATTTTATAACTGTTTATTTTAGCTGGTACGATAAATATATTTTTTATGGGTATCTTATTATTTTCGCCTACGGTCGTTTCATTAACGTTTGCTTCAGGTACTTTGCGGCACTTCGCTGCACTTCGCGGCCAAATGTCCCAATTTGTGACATTTTCTGCACTCTAGTTTTGGCCTAGGACAGTTTCTTGCCAAATGTCCTGTTTGCTTACAATTGTAACACAGTACTTGGAGAACTCGAGGGTTCTGTTGTTGTAACGAGTCGCGAACCGTTGGGGACGGTCTTTTCTTGTTCGCGACACTATCGCTAATTTCGTATGTACGTTTGTGTGTAACTAATGGGACGTTTCCCATTGTGCGCATTTTGCTATACATATCGTCAGTATCCGCGAATCTCATAGAACTTAGGGTCCGTGCAATGTTTTCGTCTCGAATTCCTCCGATTACCGCATCGATCATACATTCGTCGTTAATGTTGCACCTCAGCGCTTGCAGTTTTTGCAGTTTACAAAAACAATAATCTCCTAAAGACTGTCCTGAACGAGCCTCGTAATTTGCTGCACTTTGTAACAAATTTGAAAAACGAATTACTGTTTTAAACTTTTTTGTCAAACTCTGTGCAAGGTCCATCCACTTCATATCAATACAAGTTTGTCTCTCGAACCACTCACGAGCGTGACCACGTAATCGTAGAGTTGCTAATCGCAGGGTGTCGTTATCATTCCAAGAGTACCTTCGTGCAACTTCATCTACCTTATTGACCCACTCTTCCACGGTATCTCTTTCTTCATCGGGATTATATGAGGGTATTAATTTTTCATCCCCCACGTGGGGCCTCGTATAGGAAGTAGCTGGTCTTTCTGACGTCATAGCCATTTCACTAGTAACACTGGCTTGTTCGCTAATTCTCGAATCCTCAGATTGTGTCCTTTGCTTTTCTATCAATTGCTCGTATTCCTTCTGCAGCTTGTTATATTTTGTCTTCCATGTTCGGCCATTGTCATCAGGCAGACGGTTTGAGCTATGCGATTGGGGTGGAGGTGTACTCATTTTGCACACTATCCCACTTCTGATTTGTAAGATATATTTATATTTTCACAAAATAGACCTTACTACAATAAACTAAATTATATGTTAGATCTGAAGACATCCCTTATAATTCTTTTATAACTACTTATTAACACTTCGATAATCTAATCTTATTAACAATGGTCTCTTCTCTTCGTATATCTGGACCACTCTGCCCGTTTCCTTTTCCGATCCGTTCTTATATCGGTATTACGTCATTTGTTGAAAGTAACAACTTCTATACTTTATGTTGTTTTAGTAATAATTTGTATACTTTATCGTTCGAAGAATTGTGTCGTACACTTTGAATTAAAAACAAAGAAAATACTTTTAGTTTTACCATAAATATGCTACAATAGTAATATATTAAATAAAAAGCATTCAAAATAACTCTTAACCAAATAAGTTCTTAAAAAAATTGTTAAAATGTTTATCTTTTATAGTACGTCTACTCGTCTTGACCCAATCCGTCATTACTTGTTTTAACGTGTTGCTAATTGTCAATTTTTAATGTCATGCATTTATAACAACGTGATCCAGAGAATTCAGATCGTAATAGAACGATAAAAATTCTAAAATAATGTTTTTTTCTTAAGATGGATCACTTTCTGGTTTACTCATGTAGATAAACGAAGGATGTCCAAACATTTTGGAATATGGACCAAATGTTAATTGTCAAACATTTTTGCGGACTAACCAGAAAATATAAAGTACGTTTTACGACTGTACCTATACATAAAACAAAATTAAAGTAAGATCAAAATAAAACTATTTTAGTTACATTCGAAAATAATTATGAAAATATTTATAGACGCCGAAACATACCCATTAATTTGTAGAGACTAAGTTTTGTTAATTTTTCTGAGAATCACGATTTTTTGTATTTTTTTATGCAGATTGGATAATAATTCTTGTAGGCCACGTATGCTCCTTTGGCCATAGTTTTTTGGGACATTCTCTATGTAAATAATAATGTTTGTTAAAATGTAAGTTTTTTTAAAAATTCTTATTTGATGTAAGTACGTAAAATATGATATCGAAACAGGACCTTATATTTTATGCCATATCTTTAAATTGGGTCGAAAATATATACGCCAACAATATCGAGCGTTTTTGTTGTACTTCAAAGTAATTCGAATTGAATTTTAATGAAATACTCAAAAGAACACTCAGCAAATTGGCTTTGAATTTAACTTAAAGATAAAGGCAGGTGGATAACTAATGTATCAGTCAACTCCGGTTTTTCTCCGGGTTAGTATTGAAAATTGCATCAGAATTGACGCTTTCGAGGGCAAAAGGATAATTTGAAACTTTAGAATCTTATTATGTATATAATTTATTAAAACGCCTTTAATTGAGAACGGCGGTAAAATTATTTTTATTTCATGTTTCAAAATTAAAATACTTTTCACACGAATGCGCACATCCTCGTACTTATTGATGGTATAGTGGACGCCGCTTAATGTGATCACTTTTGGACCTATATAAAGGATTACATTAACCGACTGATAAGAATAAGCGCAAGACACCAGGGAAGAAGGTAAAACTTACGTTTTGAAAACTTCTAAGGCGTTTTTCCCCAGACATAACATTGGACCCTGTTGATTTTTATGACTAATCTTACGCTTCGATAAACGGGCTTTCAGAATCTGGAAAGTTTTTAAAGATCCGTTGTTAACAAATAATCAAGCTACGATTTTAGAAAGTGGTAATTTAGAAAATAATAATTACAAGTCGAACTTTTCGAATCCGCTTTTCTCAAGAATTTCAAATGGCACTTCTATGTTTTTTTGGGCTTATCGGAATCCAAAAAGTCTGGCGAATCCGAATCTGTATAATTTTTAAAGATCCGTAAACAAATAACGGCGCTACAATTTTTTAAACGTAAACTTTTGTTCTACAAAAATGAATCTAAAACTTCAACCCTTAATTACTCAACAAATTAACATTGTGCTATATGCCAATTTTGTACATATCTTATGGAAAAAAGTCTCAAAAATCAGAATCCGGGTCGTTCTTAATGATCGGATTGAAAATGAGGGCGCTACGACCGTTTCTGTGAGTCGCAGTGTATTTTTTTCGATTTATTTAGTTTGTCGAAAATTCTCCTGTTTGAAGGGGGAGCAGGGAAGAATGGCTCCCGGCTATGTCGTTTTAGTGTCCATAGGAACGTTTCGCAAAATTTTAATGCAAATCCATTACCTAAAATTTTTCTTCGTCAAAAATACGCAAGGGGTTAATCCATGTTTTTTTTTCGATTTTGGCCGATATTGGGGGTTTTGAGTTAGGGCCGGATTCCGACCTGTTAGGGTTGGAAACGTGCAGAAATGAAAGGATTTGATGAAATTCGTAAAGATTGCAGAGTTGCAGTATTTTGAAAATTAATAATTTTAACAAAATTTACATTTTGAAAGCTTCGAACGCGTTTTTCTCTTAGACTTAACATTGGGCTCTGTTGCTTTTTTTGGTTCATCTTACACTACGATGAATGGACTTTCAGAATCTGGAAAGTTTTTAAAAATCTGTTGACAAATAATCGAGCTACGATTATCCAAAGTTGAAATTTAGAAAAAACTAATTACAATTCGGACTCTTTGAACCCGTTTTTCTCGAGAATTTCAAATGGCACGCCTATGGTTTTTTGGGCCTATCGGAATCCAAAAAGTTTGGCGAATCCGAATATGTATGAGTTTTAAAGATTCAACCACAGGTAAGGGCGCTACAATTTTTTATACGTCAATTTTGGTGCTACCAAAATGAAACTAAAACGTCAACTCTTAATTACTCGAGATATTGACATAAAATAGTGTTCTTGTGCCTAACAGACTAAACATTGATCACAATAAACGTAATATTTATAACAATAAACGAACATATTTTAATGCTAAAGCCAGTTTGATCACACTAAGCGGTTGATAACATTAACCGTGATCACACTAAACGGCGTCTACTGTATTTATATTAATTTTTACACGTGGTTATATTTAGCTTAAGTACGCCAAAGAAGTATAACTTCTAACATGCGTACAAAAGTACACGCACCGGTTTTTTTTTTGGTACTTGAAATAGTGTTCAATTTAAAAGAATGTTCACTATAAACGGGTTTACTATATCCGAACTGCACTATATTAACGCACAGTTTACAAAAATCGAATTAAAGTATTTTATATAGAATTATAAAGGTAATTCGTCTTAAATTTCACAATGCTTTTTTTGGGAAAAGAAATTAATTTAGAATTTGAGTCGTCTTACTATATCCAAGGGAAAATCTTTCTAATGGAAAAGGTTTGAAATAAAGCACCCTTGTAAATAATTAAATGTTCTCGAATGCGATTTAATTACAAAAGGTAACTTTAACTATTGTTGGGGTGTATCGTAGGTAATAAACCATACGAAGAAAATATTCTCAACTTCGTGTGTGTAAAACGGCGTTTTATGTCAGAATGTTACATCTTATCAAGTTACTTCATGGCTGAGTAATACTATCTAGCTTGATAACAAACGTCTCTAAATCTCTTAATTACAAAATTTACAAAGGATAATATACTTCGGTTTAATGACGACAAATTTATCACGGCAGTTACCAACGTTAAATAAGCCATTCGGTCTACCCGCAAAACAGTTGTATCTTCTTGGTGTTTATATTATTTCTTAAAGAAACTTTTAAGCGACTCGCTAAAGGGATGTTGTTTTGTGTACTAATAAAACATTCGGCAACAATAAAGCGTCAAAACCCTTTAGGAGATGAAATTTATTTAATTCAAACAAACATCACAATACAGTTTGATAATTTTTTCGAATGCAGATGCGCACCAATTAAAACGCCCCAACCTTCTATCGATAATAAGCATTGAAGAGCAAAGAAATCTGCTCGATAATTAATTGTTCCAAATGGATACTTTTGAAAAACAATTTATTTTGGTCTCAAAGAATTATCAGATAATGGCGTGGTGCAGAATCGCAGGTAGCGTTGGGAAATAATATAAATTACCGCTATCGACATTCAATCTAAGCATTAAGAACGTTTAGTTTAACTTCTTAACACGATGAGTAAATCGTTTTAGTATTTAAATTAAAAGCGGACGTATTCATTAAATTGATTTTGTGAAAGATATAAAAAATTGTTAATTACAAGTCGTCTTAACGACTACATAAGTTAAGACCCTGATCTTATCATTTTTAATACCCACCACTTCCTAACAGTATTAAAACTCTCGTTTTCAATTTATGTAGTCCCCCAGCCTAAGAAATTTTTACAAGGATGAAGTATTTCAATATTATACCTTTTTATTCATTCAACTAAAAATTCCTTTGAAAAATGGAATGAACAATCCAGAAATAATTTTCTTGTTTGTTGTATGATATAACGTTTTTAGTGTTATTAATATTATCAACACGTTCATTTCTTGCTGGGTTTGCATAAATTAAATGTATTTAATGTCTGTTATTCATTCATTTACATAATTATAATAATTAATCTACGAAGTTTTCGTTTAGTGTAAGACCAAAACGTAGTAATTTCTCAAAATTAATTTACGTTTGCCTTAAATCACAAATAAAATTCCTTCAGAATTACGAAACCCCCAAGAACATATAACAATAAAACCCAAAAATGATAGTTTTATAAAATTGTGTCGCCAGGTGCTTGTAATTTCTTTATTTATTAGGAACAGTCAATTTACTTCTTCTGATGTGGGTGTATATCGTTGTTAAATAAACACACGTTATTTACTTTGCATATAAAATTAAACTAAACCCAATTCGGTAGATTTATAGAGTAAGTTTAAAGTCCATAAAAAAATAGTGAATACACATTAATTAAATTTTATTTTACAACGCTTGTTTGTAATAAATTGTAAATAATCAGATAATCAAAGATTGTTCCAATGAAATATATCGCTTTAACCATAGGTTTATCTGCTATTAATTAAAAAACTACTACTTTCTGATCAAAGTTTCAAATCTTTTTTATTAAAAAAGTAAGTTTTGGAAACGTAAAATTAAATTTAGATTCATCATTAAAAGTTGGACACTAGCGTAGTACTAAAACGTTATAAATACTGCCTAGGCAAAATTTACAAGTTCTCTCTTTATTTCAAAAGTTGCGTAGTTGCCTACTATTGAACTTTTTTTTCTTCTAATTTTGAAATTTTTATCAGTATATTTATATTTACAGTGGACACCCTTATAACCCCCTCTCTTTGAAAAGCGAAAATATACATTTACCCGTTATTTATACTGTTTGTTATACGAATAAGTACTGGAAGTTAATCCACTTATAAACTTATTCTAAACTGAACAAAAACGTATCTCATATCACGTGGTTTTAAGTGTAATATTTTGGAGTTATGGTATTGTAAACTTCAATTTAAAAATGTATAATAAATACTTTATTATTTACAATATTTCGAAAATTTCTGTTCAAGTCTGTTATAACGATGCCATTCAAGTCATATGCAGAATTTTTTTTTAATTAAAAAATAGAAATTGCTTATCAAATATACATTGGAATAGGGAAGATAGACTTGGCAACAATTATTTAAAATTGAGACGTGAAATAATGTTAAGTCTCAGTACCTATTCGACTGACATCCTGTATACAAACAGTGAAGCCAACAGTTTAAAAAACAGCAAAAGTTTCTAAAAAGAATAATAATAGGTATATACATTTGAAGATATAAAAGAAAAATATATGCATTCAATTTGAGTAACTACAGTCATGCAACTCCGGATTCACTCCCGATTTTTTACAGTGTGGCTTGAATAGTTCAAAGATTCGTCTTTATTGTTATTTAAAAATCGTAATTTAAAAACAATTCTTCCTGATCACTTTTAAATTGCAAACATGGGGATAAACAATCATTAAATTATTTTTTAAAGTCCAAAAATATTGTACTCCTTCGTTCGTGGTGCTTCAGCCATCTGCCTAGTTTGACTAGCGCCGACCCTGTCTATAAGCGAAGTTAGGAAAAGTTACCAAATAGATCCTATTATGAATAATCTACTTCTACATATTTGTAAATAACTATACCGTATCAAAGCTTTTAAAGCTTTAAAAGCTTGTTGTAACATCGATTCACTACTATTGTAGTACGTACTTCTGCTACAAGTTTACATTGTGAAATTGAAGTTGATTCATGGTAGCAAATCACATGAAGTATATTACGTAAACAGGTGCCCATTTCATAAAACACTACAAAATAATTACAGTGGAATTACAAATTCCTGAGAACATTCTTTCTTCATTTCATATAATTACCGTTGCAAAACTACTTTTTTTAAAAAATAACTTTAAAGTGCATTATTTAAAAAATTCCAAGAGTAAAAAATTCCTGAGCATAGATCCATCTATAAATAGTGAAAAGCTGGATATTTCTAATTAAAAGCGAAACGCATTCGAATCCTTTTTTCGAGAACGAATTGTTTAAGTTTCGTTGTACGAACGAAACGCGATGAAACATTATATCGTTTTTTTCTCTTTTTTGAAAAGCGGAAAAGCGAAAAGAACAACTCAACGCCGCCGTAATCAATACTGTAGCTTTAGATAGCGAAATTCAAGTGCTTTGTGTTAGGGTAAATTAGTTAACACAGCAATCAAATATATTGCCTACGAACCATAAACAACACAAAACCAAGCAATTTACCAGGACTCAATTTCTCCGGCTTCCATGATCTAACAATAAAAAATATTCAATTACGAAGGTACAACAGAGAAACCTTCTCTCAATTGGTAGATTTAGCGTTACAAATGTACTTATTTATTTTTTTTTCTCTTTGTGCGTCCCGGGATAAAGGAAACAAAATTTTAACGATTTAATAAAAACTTAAAGAACAGAAAATCCCAAGTTTTTAAGGCGATAACAATTTTACTAAAAGGGTGTTATTTATTTGAGTTCGCCGTTCGTGTAAGATTAAATGCTTTTCAGTCGAAAGAGAGGCACGTAAGTTTTTTTGTAGATTTTTGCGGAGGACGGAAGCGGGGAAAAGGTGGGCGGTAGATGTTTTCTCATTTTAAGTAAATTGGTGCAATAAGCTCGGGAACCGCGACCCTCGTTGTGCGGTGGTCCCTACTAACGCCCGTCCATTTATTTCATTATCCTTTTGCTTTACTTTAATTGGTTGTTTTATAGGTCCGTGATTGCCCATCACGCACACATAAACTTGCGTAATAGAGCAATAAATTAAAGAATAATAAAAACAAGAAGTACAACAATAAGTCCTTGATTTGTCGTCCTGCAAGAAATTGGCATTTCCACGAAAGCGACCTGTTTTAATGGTGGTTCGACTCGCTGATGGATATCCCGCGCCTACTTATGCTTCCTCTTGGAATTTTGATAATCCATTGTTTAAAACAGTGATTCTGAACCTTTTTTTTGTTGCGGCACACTTTTAACGATTTCAAAATTTGGCGGCACACAAAGAAAAAGATGTTTAAAAATTATTTAACTATAACACACTGCGTAAAATAGTTATTTAATAATATTAACATAATTATACAGTGCAAACTCGGTTATCCGGACTAATTATTGTTGCAGCTCATTCGGATAATCGAAAATTCGGTTAATTGAATGTATAGAAAAAAAAAACAATTTTTAGCTATATATGTGACCATACTTCCTGTTTTGAATGGGATTGTTCCGTTTTCAGATCATTTGTCTTGTTGTCCCCAAGCAATCATTCGGGGGGCCAAACAGAAGAAATCCTAACAAGAATTTCATTCTTGCCTCAGTATTTAAATACAAATTAATTTCACGGCAATTTCGCAATGAAAAAAGTAAAAAATTATGAAAAATAAGCGAAGCCCAAAGGAGACATTTTGAGAGCGCAACTGCGGTTTTAGAATTACTTGAATTTTTTTAAAGTAAATTGATCATTGCTAATTGTGGCGAAAAGCGGAGTGTGCACATTCGAGCTCAAAGTGGCACATTCCGATCTCGGGAAAATGAAGCGCGCCGCTCCGCGCCGCGCTTCATTTGCCTCCCTCGCTCGGAAATGTGCCACTTTTCGCTCGAATGCGCACATCTTCGTGTTTATTGCCTTCGTATAATTTATCGTGCCGCTCCTTCAAATCAAAAATTTTAATTTAATTTAGTAAATATCGATTTTATATTCGAAAAATGTATTTACCATAGCAATGAGTGGAAGGGAGCGAAAAGATACGACAATCCCGTATGTGCAAGCGAGAGGGAACGATTAAAATTATTTAACTAATGTTTCGTCTAATTTATTGGACTAAATTATCGTCAATCATGCTTAAAACGAGTGTGCACATTAGGGCTCAAAGTGGCACATTCCGATCTCGGGAAAATGAAGCGCGCCGCTCCGCGTCGCGCTTCATTTGTCTTCCTCGCTCGGAAATGTGCCACTTTTCGCTCGAATGCGCACATCTTCGTGTTAATTGGATTCGACTATATTAATAACAAATCGTTCAAATCCAGATTTTCTATTCGGAAAAAGTTTTCGCTTGAAAGTACCCATACTCCTTAATAATTGAATTTGCCTATCTTATTCTTCTCTCTTACAAATAATATTAATTAAATCAAAGTGAACTAAATGTAACACTTCTCGCTTTTCTTTTAATTAAAAATTACAGTAGGGTATTTTTACCAAAAACCACATTACTAATTTAGTACTTTTAAACTAGACTGGATGGGAGACTTCATCGTACATGAAAAAAACATATTTTAACTTTTTCCGAATTTTGATTCTTATTTCCCAACCTTTTTTTTAACATACCCCACCCAAATTATTTTAAAATTTTGAGGCATCCCCTATGTAACATATAAATATTTTTTTATATTTAAAAATTGAATTAATCCATAAATGAAGTCTAATTACAACAGTGTTTACAAAATGTGCCTTAAAACTAATTTGTTTATAATTTTGACAAAAATGAAAATTACCCAAAAATATTTGGAGACATTAATTTTGACATATAAACCTTGAACAATCTGCAAAAGATGATATAAAAATCAACTAGTTGATTTTTAGTGGCCCACTTCAGACAATTTGACTCATATACAATTCTAATTAATCAATAATGCGAATTAGTGAACATTCGAAAGTAGGGGTAGATGGGGTAGCCCCGGAAACTTGAAAGAATTAGAAATAAAAAATATAAATAAATAAATTTATTTATTTTTTATGATTTAAAATGAAAGTAGGGTCTTTTAAGTTTATACTAATTAAAAATTTGTAATGATATATTTGTTTTTTTAGGAAATATGGCCAATCCATTTTGACCTTATTTTTTGGCAATACAAAAAGTGGCGGGTAGCCTCGGACTAGTACTTATTGGTGGCCCAATCGTTTTTTGACCTTATAAACATCACAAAAATAAATAATATTTAAACAATTTTTATGTGCCCCGTCTTTGCACTCATAACATTGAATCCAGTCTTCATCAAAAGTTTTTTTGCATATGATGCATTCGGTTTCTTTCTCCCGGTCTTTTTGGGAAAAACTTCGAATATTTTTGTATGTTTTCAATATTTTTAGTAATTTTTTGGTTTTTTGCCTTGACAAGTTTATTGTTTTTAATTTTCTGCTTTTTCTCTAAATTTTGTTTAAATGGAGATGTTAAAATATCGCTCCTATGGGTTTTTTGAGCTCCGTTGCTAAATGTTTTTTTGATGCATCAGGAAATCGTAACAGTTGGTTTAATAAATGTGCTGTGCTGATTGAAGGCACCGGGTCAGTATAGATGTTGACCACCGTTGCGATTCGTACTGGATGTGAAAAATACACAAAGTTGACTAAAGTACAGTAATTTAACCACTATTTATTATCACAGTAAATAATAAAGCACCGACAAGTTATTTATTTCAACTGTAGTATAGAGTAACTTTTGAAAAAGATTATTAATTAAGCTAAAATAATGTCCGGCGATACCCGACATTTTAGTGTCCGGAGGTACCCGATTCTCAATATTCAACATTTTTATTCAGAGCTCCTAAGATGTAGTAGAAATATTTCAAATACTATTACAAAGTTTAATTATAATGCATTTTCTTCAACTTAAAAAAAAATAAGTATTCACACTTACGTTTTCTAGTTGATAACTTGAAATGAAATCTGACAAGCGCGATGAAGAATTTTTATATTTTACAAACTACTCCTTAAATTGTAACAAACTCGGTGTTTACATGACAACTAAATTGCATTTGTTTTTACTCAAGACGACACCTGTTTTAAAGAAAATTTTACCAACGCAATGTGATTAGGTTCTTGGAAATTCTTATGTCCGCGGTTACCCGCTCTCCGGGGCTACCCCACTTTCCCCTACACCTGAAAATATTTTTATCACGCTCGCTACAATTAGGCGTGCGGAAGAGCACCATGATAACTTATCAAGAGGAATACAATATCTAACCTTTTTGAAACTTAAAATAGATCTAATTTATTCGACTTTTAATTTTTTGAATTGAAGAATAAAATAATAATATAGGCAAATCCAATAAATACGAGGATGTGCGCATTCGAGCGAAAAGTGGCACATTTCCGAGCGAGGGAGGCAAATGAAGCGCGACGCGGAGCGGCGCGCTTCATTTTCCCGAGATCGGAATGTGCCACTTTGAGCTCGAATGTGCACACTCGGTTTTAAGCACAATTAAGAAGCGTCTCGTTTTAACAAGAAAAAACTTGGTCAAATTGTTAGGTATATGTTTACAAAAAACGCAACAAATGTTAATCACTAAATAAAACGGTCGCACATTATCTTAAAATCAACAAAGCAAAAAAACACTGTTTAGTGCAAAATACAAAATAAAATAATAAAATATTTAGTAATAAATACCGAGGTTTAATTTTCGCAACGAGTCCGAACGCGGTTGACAATACGGATAATCGCGAATCCGTATAACTAAGTTTAGCGACACACTTTTAGAATTTCGCGGCACACAAAAGTGCCGCGGCACAGTGGTTGTGAATCACTGGTGTAAAACTTGCATAACGAGGAACTAGACGGATGTGACACTTTTAAAGCTTTTTCTAAATTTATTTATAGCTACAATTATCCACATTCTCAACAACGACACTTAGGAATTATATCATTTATTTAATGAATTAGTAATTTAAAAAGCTTAGCGGAACATTCCTTTTTTATAGGATTTCTTATTCGGATCTGTTCGGCTGAACGGGGTCAAAGAGGCGACAGTTCTAAACTAGAGTTTAGTTTAATTCTGCAACATCCTCTTTTTATCCAATTTATCTTTGTGTCATTGAGTTTTTTCCAGAATCTGGTCTGATTGTACGTAATTAAAGCGTTTCGAACTCGTTTCGCTAGAAAACGTAGAACGGTCTGCACTAATGCCAACTCTTTTCCTATCGTTCGCTTCGGGATATATAACAACCCTCTCGTAGATTATTCTCATGGGTTTGTAGTGTCGTGGTCTGCAGCGTTAGCTTTAGTTCTGATAAAGTGGCGGAACCGGCTCCGGCCCTAACAGCCGACCGAACTACGACTGATACTGAATTAGATCACTGAAATTGCTAATTCCATTACCTTTTTTTCCTATTTAATACGATTTTTATATAAATCCGAAGCCTTTCTCTTCAATTTATGCGATCCCTACCATATTTTCGCGTCTGCGATAAATCCATATTTATACCTGACGCGATTCAACAATTTAAAAGATATTTTTAAAGTTCAGAATTCGTTATTTATAAATCATTAAATTAAACATTAAAGAAGCGAATTTTAAATGTGATGTGCTAAATTCTACTAAATAAATTGAGCAAATAATTGACTGATTAAGTAATGAGATTTATTTATATTTATTGGTTTTTAAATGACGGTCTTTTATTTAATAAAAACGGGTAACATAAGAAGTGAAAAATAGCAAAGTTTCGCACATCTATACGGGAGAATTATATCTAATGATAAAATTAATTAATAATGAATTACCTCAGTCTCTTTTAACAGCATATGGCGACGATGCTGTGTTGCCATTCATTGGAAAATTACAATGCATTTGTTTCGAAATTATTTAGATTTATGACATATTTATATAAACTGTTGTTGTTTAGACTGGTATCAGGTATGACTCGGTTAAGTCTCAGTACCTATTCGTTTTACACTCTGTATACATTAGAGTATTATAAATATTTTGAATTAAAAAAAATCCGTTATTGCTCGATTTGATAAAAAGATAAACATTTATAAAATATGCAATTTTTCGGTAAGTCGCGGGACTTATCAATTAGAGTCTGACAACGCTGTTTAAGTATTTGGCGGCTAATTCCTGGGCATGACAATTTTCTAATGGTAGATGTTGTATTGTACGGTGAATTTATCGATAAATAAATCAATGAAACTAAATAAAAATTCATTTTTAATTTTTATATAAATTTTTTTACGATTTCAAAAAGTTTACGCAGTTGGGTTAAGTATAAGGTATACACAATCACCACAGATTAAAATATAACACAACGCAACGTTGCCATGTTTTTAGTTTTAATTAATAACATGTAGTGTGTATACGTATACATGCAGTGTCAGAGTTAGAGTACAGCCTCTGAACAAAAATAATGAACAATGAACTAGTGATATTCCCGCACGTTTATTTTTGGACCAGACTGTACCGGATAAATTATCTCAATAGTTTTATTATGAGATATGTTGCGATTGTTTATTGATTTCTTAAAATTGTTTGTTATGAAGTGATATAAATTTTTTTTATAGTATTTTTCAAAAATCTATATGTACTGTATGTTAAAGCTAGTGTTAGGCACTTAGAGGTGTTTAAAATTAACTGAAAACTATAAATTGTTTATATTTTGTAACAATCAAATTCTTGTCACTGATGATATAAAAATCTATATGCATCAAAATTAATGTGAGATATTAAAAATAATGTATTATATACTACATTTAAAACATCAACAAAACAAATCTGTTTGTACAATTTTATAAAATGAGCGCCAGCTAAAAAAACCGTTGATTTCTGAACATATCAAATTTATTATTTGATGGCCGCAATAAGTATCATTGAAACGAAATTATTGCGGATGAGTGTTATTAAAATCTCGATATATAAAAAGTTATAAATCAGAGAGCGATTGTATTCGACACGTTTTATTTTATTATTATGTGATTTTAGCAAAGAAAAAAGCTCTTTAAGGTTATTCGAAGCCGATGAGGTTTTTTTATGGCTTGCGGACGAATTAATTAACGCTTCTCTGCGCATCTTCCATATGGTGGATCCCTGCCTGGAATTGGGTTTTTTGCCCGTACCAGTTGGAACTCTTTACAGTAACACGTATTTAAGCTGTCGGTCTTTATTATCCTCTTAGCCCTAGTAATAAAATTCACCCCCTACCGCAAGCCATCATTCGTATGTGAAATAAATACGGCAAGCAGACCTGCAACTTAATTAGGAAATGGCTGAACACTACATTTCTAGGATGTATTTGTCATGCAGAATACATTTGCGTATTACACACATTCAAATTAACGCTGCACATAATACGGGTCATAGCAGCTCTGAGATACTAATTTTGTTACTGTTAATTAAACTCGTTGTTTGTTTCAGGACCGACATGTGAAAGAGTCGCCCGGAAATTCTATAGATCGTGAACCGGAAGTGGACCCTAGTCAGGATTATCAACTTCTTTTGGGTTATGAGAATAATACGCACACCGTTCTTCGTTTTAGAAGGCGACTAGACACTTGCGATCATCACGATATTCCTATTACGGTAAGTGGAAACTGGATGTATTTTTCAACGGCGTCTGAAGAGGAAAATCAAATTATACAATTTATTCGCCCTTTCCCGACGATAGCAAGGTCTAAACAAGGAAAGGGTGGAGTTGGGGATTGTTGTTTTGTCTTGCTTCAAGCAACCGTAATAATAACTCGACATATTTACCCTAGCATGAATCATTCTATTATTCTCAAGTTTTCCGAAATGAAGAAGTATACATTTAGATAACTTACATCCTAACACTTTTAAATTTCTAAAATACGATCAAGTTGAATTTTAGTACTTACCGGCATGCTGCTTGAATTTAAATCAGGTTGCTTAGGTTATAATAAATTCTTTTTAGGTTCTCTCAAAATTTACTGCTCTTTGGTAAATTAAGATATTTGTGCAATTTATTTTTATTTGAATATGAGACACCTTAAAATATTTAATTACATTGCTGGGATTTTTTAATTCTTGCTTGGAAAATTGTAAAAGAATTTTTATCAAAATTTATTTTACGATATTTAATGGTCTATGAGTTTCATAAAAAAAACATTCTGCTACAGTTGTCATATATTGCGTCCTCTGACTACCACTTATTTCGGTCTATCGAACACTTTTTGAAGAACAAATAAGGACTATGTTAAAATAATCCCTGAACCAGTTTTTGTTTTTAATAACTCAGGAATTTTATAAAAAGGGAATATTTAGTCTTCCCGACAAATGGCAGAGTATCATCATAGATTATGATGAAAACTATTTTTATCAATAGAGAACAATTTAGTCCATTCTTTTCCGAATTTTTTCATTTGTGATATGTTCTGATGTTGAGATTCTGAGGCTTCTTCTAAGGTAGTCCATTTCCACTGCTTGTCATTTGCGTTGGTACTCTTTTCTTATGGTCCATGTCTCACAGCCATAGAACCGACTCCACCATTGCCTTTCCAATATATTTTTTACTTTCTTAGATATATGTCGATCCCATCAGACTCCGTTCATTTTTTTTATTATTTTTCTTTTATTTTCGATCCTGTTCTTTAAAAGGTATAGGCCAAGACTAAGGTCTTGGCCTATACCTTTAAATTAATACAAAAATATAAAAGAATGTTTTCAAGTTTTTTGATACTTATAGGTTGTTGAAAGGACTTCTTTAGAAAGGAGTACTAATTTGAAAATACTTTCTTTTTTAAAAATAGACTGGATCATCTCTAAATTGATATTTATAGAAGGTATGCAAATATTGTTTTTCCTACAAAAATACTTTGTGCCAAGATAAATCTTCCACTTATAAGCTTAAGTGCACTATTTTTTTAGATAAATATTTAGTCATAACTAAATTTAGTTGCATTTCATTGTATATTTAGACTTCCATTAAATTCTTTTTAAAAAAGAATCGACTCCTAAGTAGAACCACAGCTAACTTTGTATTTCGGTATTTGTTTCAATTTATGGAAATTTAAAAATTTGCTTTAAATGTATATATTCTTATATGTATAATTTGTTTGATATGGAAATTTTCTTTATTATATTTATTTTACAAGACTATCTTACTTTATTATAGTTTTCATCAATTACTTTTATTGAAATTTATTTGAATTATTGAATATGCCGTATCAGACTTCAAATAATCAGTTAAAGTAAATAAATATAAATATCCTCTGATATGAAATTCTAAGAGAATTTATTTAAATGATGTATCGTTATACGTGCCCTTATTTTGACATTTTCGCCTCGTCTCCATTCCAATTGCATATTTATGCCATTTAGTAATGAATAAAATTAATGATGTGCAAATTCATCATGAGTCATAAGTTATTTGCGGAAGACGAAGCTTAAGAAAAAGTAAAGTAGGTTTCAGAAAAACTTGACAGTTTAATGGTAGTTTAGGAGTAAAAACATATGGTTGCAGCTTAAATCCCTCGTAATGGCTGACGTGTAGACCCTTAAATTCTACAACAACTCTAGTTGAGTCCGGTGTGCCCAATTACTTCTGTTTGCTTTTGGCTGTCGCCTTCCTAAACCGTTTTGTGCTAAGCTCAATGTCTTTGGATGTAAATTATGTCATAGATTGAATGCTCTACAAATATTTGACTAACAGAATAAGGTCTTTTGCCGTCGGTCTGGAGCAGATCTCTTTGGAATAACCACCCTTTATTTTATTTAATAATAAAAGCTATTGTATTTCTTAATTTATCCCTAGCTTATTTCGTGCCAGATTGTTATTTTTTTATAGAATAGCTTTGACATTTGCTTTCTTAAAGATTACTCAATAACAAAAGTTGATCTCTTTGTAAATGTAACGAATTCTTTTAAGAACAAGTGCCTTTTTACTTTTGTACGTATTAATGTTTCTGCTATAATTTTGAAACGTTTCCCTTGTTCAACACATTACTGGAATTGTTGCGTGCGTTTATTATATTTGTTTTCACATAATGCCAAATTAGGGTTTAATGTATAGTGAATTCCCGAAATGACTAGATTAGGTTGTGGCGATGCAACGTATTTAGTTTTTTGTTCGGACAGGCGCTTAATTTTTCTGGTGTTGTACGACATTAGTGCGTTCTAATGGCTCATTAACACGCAAAGCTTCACAGCGCTCCGTGAATAATTAAGAGATGACACCAAAACTCCAAGTGCGGTCTCATAAATAACACCCCAACCACTTATGTAAATATCTTGAAGAAACCGCTTCGTTTTATTTAAAAGCTAAAGCGCGGCGAAATAATCAAATCCGTCCCTTAAAATACAAATAAAGAAGGAAAATAGTATTTACTGGCAAACGAATCTAAACACTTTTTTGTAATCGATATTCAATAGCTTTTTTGTGGGTGCTGTAAATAATTTTATGTAAAAGTTTTTTATAATAACCATTAAATAGATAGACAATTTTTTTAAATACGTATTTGTTTGCATATGTATACAGAATGGCTTCAAGTTTTGTTTTTTTAACATTTTTTTATTAACATAGTTATACAACTAGAAACACATTTAGCAATGTTTCAAAAGAAACTTTGTATTCTAATGCGATTTCAATCATAATGTAACGTTTTCGCTGATTTTCGAACTAGAGTGGTGGATATTAAAAATCTGTTTTATTTTAACTAGCAATTAAATTAATTTAATAACGAAATATCAACTTAATAACCAACGTTGCCAAAATAATTGTTAGTAATTTATTTCGATTGTTCAGTTCGATACGTGGGCCTTCTAATGATAAGGCTTTCCATCGCCCCGTTGATTTTCCGATACTCCTTCGGAGAACTATCGCCGCAATGTGTTCGCTTTGTTTGTTATTTGGAATCGAAGCTTCTTAGATGCTCTGGAGTTTCCAGACCATTTCGTTTATGATTTGACCTTCAAGCACATGTGCGTTCAGGTTCGCGGTGTTCGGTCGCTTATTTCTAGAAAACACTTGAATATTGCTGCGTGTAGTTTTTACGCCAATTTATACACTTCCTGTATATTATTTTCAAAATATCATCATCATCATCATTAGCCTTCCCCGGTCCATTTCTGAGCATAGGCCTCTTTCATGTTTCTCCAGTGATCACGATTTTGTGCTTCTCTAATCCATGCTAACCTGCCCGTTTTCTTAAGGTCGTCGGTCTATCGTTTTGGGGGTCGTCCTCTGGTTCTTCTTCCTAAATATGGTCTTCGTTTTAATAAAGTATTAGACCATCTTCCATCTTGGTATCTAGCAACATGTCCTGCGTAACCCCACTTCAGTTCTGTCACTGCCTCCACAACATCTTTAACTTTGGTGATGCTTCGCATCCAGGTGTTCCTTCTGTGATCTTTTAGGGAAATTTCTAACATCTGACGCTCCATTGCTCTTTGCGTCACTTTCAATTGATTCATTGACTGTTTGGCGAGGGTCCATGTTTGTGCTCCATAAATCAACACCGGTAGTATCCACTGATCAAATAGTTTGCTACGTAAACGCATAGGTATATTTTTGTTTGCTAGAGTTTTGCCTAGTTTTCTGAACGCGCTCCATGCTAGTCTTTTCCTGCGGTTTATTTCTATTTTTTGATTGACCTTTCCTAACATTATCATATTTCCAACATATATATAGCTTTCTACATTTTCGATTTCTATGTTCCTTACAGTAATTTATGGATTTTCTGGGCACATTACTTTTGTTTTTTGTAAATTCATATTTAAACCACCTTTAGATGCTTGTTGTTCTAATTCAGTTAACATATTCTGTAGCTCCTCAGGGTTTTCCGTGATAAGTATAACGTCGTCTGCATATATGAGATGATTTAGACGTTTTCCATTTATTCCAAAATATGTAGTTTATAAATCTATAACAGGTTTTAAATCTACTAATTAAACAAACACTTAGTGCATAAATCATAAAGAAGGTAAGAAGATGGGTGATTATTTTAATCGTGCTGAGAAGCCCAGTGTGCAATTCGGGCTTAAAGTATATGTATTTAATAAATTGATACGCATAAAATAAATATTGCTTGCCACGGAAAATATTCCATTAGAGTTTGCTTCCGAATGCATTTAGTTAGAGATCCAATCTCAGTTATGCATTTTAGCACATTTGCAGTATGTGTATTTTATAATTCACATTTAATGAAACAAGAAACAGCAGAACTGTTGGAAACGTCTCCAATTCATTTGCAACTTAACTGACAGCTATGAAATTATGTATTTTAATGTTGTTTTCTGCGAGCAAGTGATTTATCGATTTGTCTAGGATAAATTTATTTAGCGAAGTATTCGTTTACAAATAGCTATTGCATAATTGAAATTTAGTATTGATTACTACTAAATTAGACAATAATTAAAACACTATGGGATCTAGCAAAAAGTTAATTGAAACTATGTATACCTCAAATTCCAGAAATTAAATAAGATGATTTTACTAAATTAAACTAAATTTAACTATACAGTAGAAACTCGGTTATCCGAACTAATTATTGTTGCAGCTCATTCGGATAATCGAAAATTCGGTTAGTTGAATGTATAGAAAAAAACGAATTTTAGCTATATATAATGTAACCATACTTCCTGTTTTGAATGGGACTGTTCCGTTTTCAGATCATTTGTCCTGTTGTTTCCAAGCAATCATTCGGGACGCCAAAATGTCCCGTTTTCAACAAATTGTCAATTACCATACCGAATATTAAGAAATCCTAACAAGAATTTAATTCTTGCCTCCTGATTTAAATACAAATTAATTTCACGGCAATTTCGCAATGAGAAAAGTAAAAATTATGAAAAATAAGCGAAGCCCAAAGGAGACATTTTGAGAGCACAACTACGGTTTTAGAATTGAATTTTTTTAAAGTAAATTGATCATTGTTAATTATGGCGAAAAGCGGAGTGTGCACATTCGAGCTCAAAGTGGCACATTCCGATCTCGGGAAAATGAAGCGCGCCGCTCCGCGTCGCGCTTCATTTGCTTCCCTCGCTCGGAAATGTGCCACTTTTCGCTCGAATGCGCACATCTTCGTGTTACTTGGATTCCACTATATTAATAACAAATCCTTCAAATCCAGGTTTTCTTTTCGAAAAAAGTTTTCGCCTATCTTATTCTTCTCTCTTACAAATAATATTAATTAAATCAAGCTGAACTAAATCTACCACTTCTCGCTTTTTTTTTAATTAAAAATTGCAATAAGGTATTTTTACAAAAAAACACATTTCTAATTTAGTACTTTTAAACTAGACTAGATGGGAGACTTCATTGTACATGAAAAAAAAATACTTAAATTTTGACTCTTATTTTCCAACCTTTTTTGTAACATACCCCACCCAAGTCTTTCTAAAATTTTGATGCACCCCCTTTTATATTTTATATTTTATATTTAAAAATTGAATTAATCTATAAATGAAGTCTAATTACAACAGTGTATACAAAATGTGCTTTAAAACTAATTGGTTTCTAATTTTTACAAAAATGAAAATTACCCAAAAATATTTGGAAACAATAATTTTGACATATAAACCTTCAACAATCTGCGAAAGGTGATATAAAAATCCACTAGTTGATTTTTTAAGGGCCCACATCACAAAATTTGAACATAGGGTGAGTGTACCAGTCCCAAACCAGTTAAGGACAAATTTTGACTTTGAAATGCTCTGAACTGGTATTATGTAGTTTTAACGTAGAAATGTATATATAAAATTGTTTATTGTTTACTAACGCTGCAATATTAATAAATTATTAGAATCTAAATATTTGAGTTTTTTATAGATTTCGTGAACAATATCAAAAACGTTAATGCACCTAAGGTTGACCACTGCACTCATAGCCCTTAAATAAACACTAAATTTTTAAAATATGTTTGGAACGTTGTTAACATTCTAGGCCACGTAACAAAACAGTCGAATTCTTCAAAAATGCTCGCCATTTCTTAATTTATTCAATCGAACATGCGAGTGGTCAACTACTGGTACTTGGTTTGGGACTGGTACACCCACCCTATACAATTTTAAATGAACAAAAATGCGAATTAGTAAACATTCGAAAGTACACCTAAAAATATTTTTATCAAGCTCGCTACAATTAGACGTGCGGAAGAGCACCATGATAACTTATCAAAAAGAATAAAATATCCAACCTTTTTCAAACAAAGAATAGATCTAATTTATAGGACTTTTAATTTTTTGAATTGAAGAATAAATTAATAATATAGGCAAATCCAATAAATACGAAGATGTGCGCATTCGAGCGAAAAGTGGCACATTTCCGAGCGAGGGAGGCAAATGAAGCGCGACGCGGAGCGGCGCGCTTTATTTTCCCGAGACCGGAATGTGCCACTTTGAGCTCGAATGTGCACACTCGGATTTAAGCGAGATTACAAAGTGTTCTCTTTTAACAGGAAAAAAATTGGTCAAATTGTTAGGAATATGTTTACAAAAAACGCAACAATTATTAATCACTATATAAAACAGTCGCTGATTATCTTAAAATCAACAAAGCAAAAAAACACTGTTTAGTGCGAAATACAAAATAAAATAATTAGTAAGAAATACCGAGGCATTTTTTTCCAACGAGTCCGAACGCGGTTGACAATCCGGATAATCGCGAATCCGTATAACTGAGGTCCGGATAATCGAAGTTTTACTGTACTTACTTTTCTCTAAAAGTACTTTACAAAAGTGCTATTATATAAACGTCAAAGAATTATGATAGTTTTAAATATTTTTTGTACGATCAAACGATTTTTTAAATAGTTTTTTCTTATTATTGTATTTTCCACTCTTTTCACATTTTTAACTGAAATTAATTAAGTTTTAAACATATAGATTTTATGATCCTAATTTTTCTTCGTATTAAAAACTATTTTCCTGATAAAACATCTCTTGGCAAGCCTTTGATACTTTTATAGAAATGAAAGCGTAAGAAAATGAAAAGAAACATTACAAAAATAAATTGACTAAGTCTTATTCATTTTTTTATCGAACATTACATAGCAAATTAACTGGTAATATTGATTTTCAAAATTACAATGTAAGAGGCACTTAGTTCATAAAATTAAAGAGAATTAAGTATGCTGTCATTTTTCTTGTGGCAGAATTAATCAGTTGCCGAGATGAAATGTTAATAACTGCAATTAACTCGAATCTTTGGTTAATTATGTAGAAACATCTACATTGTGTTAAGTGTTTTATCTCTGTTCGATAGTCAGGAAGGGCATTTAAACATTTCATTTGAATTCTTTAAAGTTCGTTGATCGTTTAATGCTATACTAACCTACCATACCTAACGCAAGTCTAGTCTACGATTATAATATAATTATGATTTGTCATCGCTTATTGCGCATAACGTTAGTTATTTATCTTTACCTGTTTCGCAATTCAATTACACTTATTTTCAGTTTTTAATAAAGCTCGTTCCGTTTCAGAATGACACGATGCGCATAATATGGGCTTATCATCGAGACGAGCCTCTTGGAGGATCCGTGGGACCGGGCTCCTTGCCCCAACACGATTTGGAGTCGCGAGGCAGCCAATCCTTGTATTTGGTGCAGCGCGCTGACCAGGACGCGCCCGGTCCCGAAGAGACAACGCGAATTTGGGAATTGCGTAATCCTGCGGTACAATCCCCGGCGGCTGGAGACACCCTTTATTGGTGCCGAGTCTTTCGACTTCCCGCACTTTCTCGAAAGCATCACCTTATCCGAGTAAGTCGACACATAGTATGCAAATTGCTTGGCTTTTATACTCGCTTCGCAGATTTGCAAATAATATTATGCGTACGTCTCCCTTCATATAAATTCGTACGAAATTTTACGGTGCTTTGATATTTAAATTTAAAATTATATAAATTGCTTTTGCACCATTTTGAGTTGAGTCCTTCCCGGATTACGTTGTCTCGTTTGTTCAATTATAATCTCCCAACTTCAAAGAAATACAAATTAGGCGTTTGTAAGTAAGAACAACTAAGGGAATTTTTTTTCGACAGTACGAACCTCTTCAAGGGACAGGAACTGCCAGAGGGCTTCAGCACGTAGTTCTGTACGAGTGCCAAGAAACTGCTCAAGTCGAACAATTAGCCGGTGCACCGGGTCGGCAATGTTACGAAACTGGAGCGCCGCCTTTGGCCTGCAATACAGTTGTAGCAAGTTGGGCGCGAGGGTCTGAAGGTTTCAGTTTTCCTCCAGAAGCGGGTTATCCCTTGGAGCCATCGGCCAGTCGCTATTATCTCTTAGAAACGCATTACACGGCGCCTTACGACGAAAGTTTAGGGGGAGTCGAAGGTTCCGGTCTTCGACTTTATTATACGCCGGAATTAAGAAGGCACGACGCTGGCGTTATATCGGTTGGGATGGATCCTAATTGGAGGCACATTATACCTCCGGGACAACAGAAAGTCGTCTCCTCCGGACATTGTATTTCGGAATGCACTAAACAGGCGTTTCCGCACTCGGGTGTTAATATGTTTGCAGTTGTCATGAGAACGCATCGAATAGGAAGACAATTAGCTTTGAGACATGTGAGAGATGGAGTGGAACAGCCTCCGGTTGCGACCGACGACAATCTCGACGCCGACTATCAGGAATACAGACGGCTCGGTGCACCTGTAAAAATCTTGCCCGGGGATCATTTAATAGCCGAATGTACTTACAATAGTTCGGAAAGATCTGCCATTACGCTCGGCGGACTTACAAGTAGAGAAGAGACGTGCCTCGTTATGGGACTTTACTATCCAAGGCAGAGATCTCTGGCGGCGTGTCACAGTTTACCGAGTTTACCAACTGTTCTACATTCACTAGGAATTCAGGAATTAAGTCCGTAAGTGTTCTAAGTTTATTCCATTCAAAGAGCTTTTAGTTTTATGGCAGCGCAAAATGCAATCAGCAAGTCAATGTCGTTCCAATTAAAATTCAATCCAACCAAGTTCCTGCATGAAAATGCAGGAGAGTTGCCCAATAAATAAAAGTCGATTTGATTGAAACCGAGAAGGTATCGCGTCAAGCTTATGTTCCCGTAGTAAAAAGGTCCAATTTTACGGAGGTTTTGTTTTTCTTGCAGCGGATCGAATCCCGTGCGCATATCCGCACCTCCGGAGTTGGCGGGCATGACACTCGAGTCCAGACTTGTGTCGTACAATTGGGAAAATCAATTTCAGAGTTTTCAAGAGACAACAAAGAAAGGTTCCTTTAAACCGCTATGTTGGACGTCACAATCAACTTTGTTACCGGTAAGCTTTTTAATAGGAAAACTCGGTATTGTTCGAAGGCATCACGTGCCAATACGATTCTCTAAATGTTGCGTGCCGAAACCGAGTCTAAGAAAATTAGCCTGCCGTTTGCAATTTAGTTTCGAGGAATGATTGGTTTATCAATATCCATAATGTTGATTAACTATTGTGGTTCCAGTTTGCTTTGCTTCAATCACATTACTTTTATTTGTTTTGAAATAACCGACCTAGATTTTCTTAATATTGGATCTAAAACAGGCACTAATTTGGGTAAATGTACAAAATTAATAAATAATTGAAAAACCATCGTTTTGAAAAATGACGAGCCTTCATTAAAATTTAACAAGGAGTTATTTGAAGAAATCGATAAAAGGGACTGTATATCGGAAATAAGCCAGATCCCTGACATGTTTGTGTTTACTACATTCGTTTTATGTTTCCTTAAAATATTTTTATCAAATATGTATCAGACAGACCCGGAAATAGAAAGCGAGCCGGGACTTATTCCTAGGGTGCAGTTTCCTGCAAAAACAAATATGTTTTAATTTGCATCTTCGTTGAGAAGAAAGATAAGCCCGTTTGTAGTTTTCTCGGGACCTAAATTTTCGGAGATCATCCCCGTATCAATTGTACAATAATACGAGATAAACATTCCAGATGTTAAAACATTAATCGTTACAATTCCATACAATTTGATAAACAATTCCGTATTCCTACGAGAAAACAAATTACTATCCCTAAAATGTCATAAATTATTTTTACAAATGTCCATTTCTTTTGTTATCAGTTCTGCTGCTCCCCTAGAGTGAATATTATTCTTTCGGTTCGTTTCACAGATATATCGTTCCAACATTTATTTTGCACTTTTATTGGATTGGATGGTGCTCCAATTATAAAAAAAAAGGTGCGCGCGTTAGAAGTTATACTTCTTTGGCGTAACTAAATTAATTTTAATCGCGCCCTCTCGCTCATATTGACGAGATTGTTGTATCTTTTCGCTCCCTTTGACTCATTGGTACAATAAATACGTTTTTCGAACATAAAATCGATATTTATTAAACTAAAGACTATAGGGAGCTAAGCATGGTAAAAATGCTTTTGTAAATATCTTAATGATATTTTATGGATGTGTAGACATTATAGAAAATATAAAGATCCTGAAAATTTTTGACCTTAATCTATATCGGTCCCTTAAAAAGTTTAAATTAGTAAAAATTGGAAAATAATGTTTTCTTTGGATTGTGTAAATCGATTATTTTGAAAATTTAATATATTATGCAGGCGATAGAAAGCATTTACGGACACCATGGAGTAAATTTTTAGCTTAATAAATTGATGATCAAAAAAATTATTGTCTCTTACTTTTTCAATTTTTATTACGATACTTTTAGAGCAAAATTATGATTCTATCATTTTTACATTTCTTATAAGACCTATAATTACTCAGAATTTTTTCAAAATTTGCTTAATAGTACGCCATTGTTAAAAAAAATAAAAACTATTTTTATTACTAAACAAATAGAATTTTTCAACAAATTCTACCTAAATAATTACAAATTATACTATTATTATTACATAAATAATAAGTTGAAATAAATCTCTTACATTAGAAATTAAGAAAAAAATTGTTCTTACAATGAAATATAACGCCTATTGAAATTTAATAAAAATATAATTTGAAATAATTTGTAACTCACCTTTATTAAAATTATATTTCAGCGTATTATTTATGTAATAATAATAGTATAATTTGTAGTTATTTAGGTAGAATTTGTTGAAAAATTCGACTTTTTGGTAATAAAAATACTTTTTATTTTTTTTAACTATGGCGTACCATTAAGAAAATTTTGAAAAAATTCTGAGTGATTATAGGTCTTATATGAAATGTAAAAATGATAGAACAATAATTTTGCTCTAAAATTATCATAATAAAAATTGAAAAAGTAAGAAAAAATCATTTTTTTGATGATCAATTTATTAAGCTAAAAATTAGTCCATGGTGTCCGTAAGAGCTTTCTATCGCCTGCATAATATACTAAATTTTCAAAATAATTGATTCACTCAATTCAAAGAAAAAATATTTTCCAATTTTTACTTATTTAGACTTTTGAAAAGACCGATATAGTTTAAGGTCTAAAATTTCCCGGATCTTTATATTTCTATAGTGTCTACATATACATAGAATATCATTGAGATATTTACAAAAGGCATTTTTACATGCTTATCCTCCTATGGCCTTTATGGTAAATGCGGGAGAGATGCCGCACATTTCCAAAAAAATTCACAACTTTGACAATATTTCGTTAAATGAAATAACATTTTAACAGATTCTAATTAGTATATAATACCTTAATATAAATGCAAAACTGAATAAAAATTCCATTCAGAAATACTCTTAAAATGAAAAACAAAAAAAAGATAATAGTGCGGCGTCTTTTCCTCGTGCTTGGTAGAGATGCCGCATTAAAAAAGGATAGATGCCGCACTTATAATTTTTGTAGTTTTCAAATATTTTCCCGTAGTTGAGCTCTGGGACATACATTACACATTATAAACATCGTAGCCATTCTGAGCATTTGACACATCGAAATCAATCTTTTTTTGTAGTATTTTCATAAGCATTCTGCACAAAAATATTTTCTTTGATTTGTGCCTCTATGACTGCGTTTTTTGTCAGGTTGCTCTTCGTCACTGTCACTTTACTCATACTTAATATTGTTCTTTTTGTTACAGAACAGTGTTTTTCGAATTTTCTTTTTAGTTCAGTCTTTCTTGGTTAATTTTTATCAAGTTTATTTTACCTTTATCTATTTTTTTTTCTTATTTTGGATATTCTGTTCAGTAGTTAATACACTCCCGTGATCGGAATGTGCCACTTTGAGCTCGTAAGTGCACACTCGGTTTCAAGTTCGATTTATAATCAATAATTTACTGTTTAAAAATTATTAAAAAAATTACAGTACCGTAGTTCCATCAAAAACACCGAGTCTGTTTGAATGCATTTAAACTCGAAAATAAATCCAAAACGAATGTAAACAAATTCAATAAATACGAGGATGTGCGCATTCGAGCGAAAAGTGGCACATTTTCGAGCGAGGGACGCAAATGAAGCGCGACGCGGAGCGGCGCGCTTCATTTTCCCGAGATCGGAATGTGCCACTTTGAGCTCGAATGTGCACACTCAGTTTTAAGTGAGATCCACAATAAATTAGTCGTAAAATCAGTAAAATAATTGGAATCGTTTCTTCTCACCCGCATTGACGGGATTGTCGTATCTTTTCGCTCGTTTTTAAGCATGATTCACAATTATTAATTAACTTTCTTGGACGGCTAACTTCAAGTGTACAATTTTCGTTAGCCGTGCGCGCGCAACTTCCGTTGCCAGCTAATATTTTACACTTCTAAAATCTTAAACAAGATTGTTGTCGAATTGTATATTGATGAGTGAGATTTAAACAAGTGTCTCCAAACAAATCTTTATTATAGGGCACCGATATGCTGGAAGCCCACTACCCCAACATCTCCAAATTGTATGTCCGAAGCAATTCGGATCAGTGCAATTACAGAAGGTATAGTACCGAGGGTTGGCCTGGGGGAACTCCCCTGCTCGAAGTGGACGGCAATCACATAGAAGGCGCCGCACGAAGTAAAGTGTCGAGAAGTAGCAGCCCAGCAGCCGCCGAAGAATCGTTAGGATTAAGTCGTACGAACAGCGCAGTTTTGAAGAGTGTTTCTGCGCTTTTCCACGGTTTGACGCTATCCATCGCGTTGTTATACCGCTAAATGTGATCTCCTAATCATCTAAATCATTTAGACTAGGTAGGTAAATATTTCACAAAGTCAGTCATAGGGGCCTGCTGTGAAGATAATCAGTGATGTAAAGATACCGTACGGTGCGCTGGGTAGAAGAAGTATGTGATGAGTGACAAGACTTAAGTGGCGGCTTCCAAGCTCATACCTGTAATTAAATACTACCGGACCATATTTTATTTTAGTTTTTTCGTGACTGTGCAATTGGTTTTTTTTTGTGTTTGTGACAGACTCTGTAGTATAAATGGAGCCGTCATTCTAGTCCGTTTTCGTGGGCAAGTCCGATACACGTTTGACGTTTTTTGGGCAAATCGAAATGAACGAGTGCGTCTTGTAAATTTGTTGACGTATCAGATTTGTCGTCTAATCGGATTCAGGTACGCCATTTGCGCCGCCGTCTGGAGCTGTGATGCAAGTAGAATAAGCACTTAATTCATTTCCGTTTTCTGATTCTCCCTTTAGTTGCTAATGTTGATAGAAGTAACTATTCCCCCATCTTGTTAATATTGTAATTATATGTGAATTTCTATCGCGATCCTTTTTGTATTTGTTAGTCTCGACTGGTGCTATATAATTTTAAATGTACCCTTTGTGTGTACTATGATTTTTATTTATTACTGATTAATTGTTAGAAAGAGGAATACTGTACAGTGTAGATAATTCGTGTAATATATTTTATAAATAAATCTCGACAAATAAGTAGCAATAATATTAATCAGAAATAGTTTTCATTGAAGTGGGCGAAGGGAGGACTCTTTCGAAAGGACCTTCCATCGGGGCCATCGGAAGATTTTAATCAAAGTGGTGGGTAGTGTTCATATAAATTCAACTAAACTGACCACCCGTTGATACCCTCATTTATCAACGAAATGAAATATAAAGGGAGATTTTCTTCGGCAGTTTGCATGCTGGAATATATTTCTGGGGGGATTCGAACGCATAAATATTTATTTAAAATTGAAGTTGAATTTGCGTTTGACCAGAGAAATGGGATAATAAACTAAACGATGCCCTTCATCTTCATAAAATTGGCAGTTTTCAGGTATCGGTTGTTGTACAAAAAAAAAACACACGGAGCTTTTCCTATTGCTCTTTTAATAATGTAAGTGCGCTAGGAGGAACACCATTAATTTATATCTGTTTAAGAAGAAAACCGCCTTCGTTTATTAAACCGTTATTATTAATTACGGATCGAAATAAATAATAACGTGCTCTGTGATAATGTATTGTGTGTTACTTAAATTTAAAATGTTAAAAGATGTGGTGGACCGTCATTTTAAAATAACTCCGTATTATAAATTCAAACAGTTATTGAATTTTAAAATTGACCGTAATTGAGGGTCCAGTGAATGACCAAGAGCTACTTTTATATAAAAAATTAATAAACCTAAGACAACTGTTACAGTTAAAATAAGATGAATGAAAATATTATCGTAATTTGGTCATAAACTTTGTCAAATGAACTATAAAGACTTCTGGAGTCCAGCGACTGACCACTTTTGCCAAAAGAATGATCAGGTAGGGCCCAGTGAATGATCGATTAATTGGATCTTTTTTTATACATTTTTTGGGATGAAGACTGGCATCATAATTTATTCAATACTAGCTTAATCTTTATCTTTCTTTTAATTGTTTAGACATTTATATACTTGGAATTTCATTATTCTCATCTTTATTTACAGTTTATTTTAACAAATATCTTTTTCTTTATTTTTTTTCTCACTTCACGTGTTAAACCGTATAGCCTTTTTCTTTTAAAGTTGTCTCTTTGAAGGTAAATTTTCCTTCCATTTTTGTTATTTAAATTTTAAATTTCTTGGATTGTTTAAAAATTACTCTCAAGTTGTTTTTTGTTTTTTTCTAACACCTGTTATTAATTTATTTATTTTTACATCTGCAATTGTAATTTATTTATGTTATTTAAAACTTACATTAATTGTTATAAATATTATTTCTCAGTAGTTTTGCCCTACAACGTTGGAAATAATATGAAATGTTAAAGAAATAAATGCAAGGTCTTTTATTTCGTTGTTTTTGGAAGATATCGTAAGTGAGTATAAAGTCGTGTGTTCGCATTATCTTTTGCGATAACAATTTTTTGTGTGTTTGTAGTGCATCGATGGTATGCAAAACTTTCTCTTTTCGTTTCCGACTTTGTGGAGTGCGGTTGTGTTATTTATTAGTGTTCTAAATACGTATTGCTTTTTTTAAATATTGATGAATAATTAATATATTTATTTGTATTTACCTAAATAATAGTGCATCGGAAGTGGACGATTTGCTGCTGATGGAAAGGTAGGAGATTTTATTTTATCGATTCATTTATATGATTTTAATTTAACAAACGTACCTAATTGCAGAGCTCTCATTATTTGAATTAATTTCAATGTTACGTTGATACGTAATTAAATAAAAAATGTAATAATGCATAATGAAATATAATTTAAGTACGTTTGTATTGAATTGAAGTTACATAAAAAAAGCTTATTGTTGATTTATAATGTCGCCTTTGTTACTAACCGATCATAAAATAATAAGTTCGTTGTAACAAAAAGGTTTATTTTTAAACGTGTCATTACAATTTTATTCTATTATCATAGATGGTATCACCTTTTCTAGAATATTTTGCGTGTTATGGAATATGTTGTGAATGCACAACGTTGAATTAAAATTATCAATTCCATCAACATTCAAAGCCTACTCTCGCTATTTAGCTTTATAAATGAACTCGAAAATTTCTCCATTAATTAGAAGTATTTCAAGTGTTTAAAGTTTACTGTGTATTTCGACGAGAGTCCTTAATAATTATTAAATATTTAAATGAGGTGAATTTGTAAAATGGTTTTTATTTAAGCGGATCCACAAATTGTTTGCTTGCCAACATATTTATGATTATTCGAAATATTTAACTTTGCATTCAAAGTTCCTCGAGTTAGAACGTTTAAAATAATCAGAGTATCCATCCGGATGGGAGATAACGAAGCTGACGAGTTTTCCTTTTTAGAGCTCCAAATGAATTTTGTTTTTTAATCTTTTTAATCGCGGTTTTGACTTTTGCATCTGTACATCTTTGCAGCAAAGGACGCTTCATGTTAATGCGAATAAACGATATTGCAATACTAAAAACTTTACAAAAAGTATTTTTCTGATGAAAGGATGCATTAACCTTCCGCATACTAGGTGACTAAATGTCACATGACATACTAGGTGGGGTTTGCCATACCCCGAAAATAAAATGAAGTAAAATTCACAAAATTGTACTTTATGACAGTTCATTGATAAGAAATATGTTTTAATAATTAACAATGAATAGGTGTAAGTAACACACATTGTATCTTCTCGCTCACTTCCACTCATTGCTATGGTAAATACGTTTTTAGAATATAAAATCGATATTTACTAAATTATATTACAATTTTTGATGTGAAGGAGCGCACGGTAAATTATACTAATGTAAAAAACACGAGGATGTGCGCATTCGAGCGAAAAGTGGCACATTTCCGAGCGAGGGAGGCAAATGAAGCGCGACGCGGAGCGGCGCGCTTCATTTTCCCGAGATCGGAATGTGCCACTTTGAGCTCGAATGTGCACACTCGGTTTTAAGCACGATTACCAAACGTCCCGTTTCAACAAGAAAAAAATTGGTCAGTTAGTTATTCTCCACCTCGTACAGTCAAACCAAGAAGTAATCAACACCCTAGAAACAGACATACAGTAATTTTGTATTTTTTTTAAATTTTAGTACCTTTAGTTCTAGGTACTAAAATTACAAAAATCAATCTTAATTGTTTTTTAACCATGCAGCGCCAGATTTTGTCTCCTGGAATAGTACGTTTACTGTAGGTCTGTTTCTAGGGTGTTGATTACTTCTTAGTTTGACTGTACATGGAAGGTTAAAAAAATTTATAATAATTTTACGTAAAAAACATAATTACTTTCTAAAAGTATCTGACCAATTTACGGATACTTTGCTGTGTTTTCGATTTACACGATTTCTATTACAATAAATGATGATTTTGATTTTGCACGGTTTTCTTCGAAACCTATACATATACCGTGTAACTGGGGAAATAGGCGCCAAAATTAAAGGTTTACTGCTCTAATATAAAAGTTTAGCGTTTCACTTCACTGCCTCTCACTCCCACTCATTGGATATGTAAAATTACGAAGTCGCTCGTTTCGGTGCAATTCCCCTCGTCGTGCTTCAATTTATGGATTTTGACGTCATAGCCGTTGTTGCTAAGTTGTCTGTGATTGGTTAAGGCGTCGTGGCGCGTTGGTTTTCTGTGAATGCACTTAAATCGCACTTTGGTAGGCTCATAAACTCCAAGGCGAAAGCGAGGGACGCATTTAGGTGTGTGTAATGTGCTTGTTACTAGTCGATGGATACGCTGTGGGTGGTCTCTTCTACGTGCGTTTATTCCAACACTTTATTATAGTTAACAGGGTTATATTTTACGCTATTTACCGGAATTTTTGCATATTAACGATTATTTATTGCTGGGTTTATTAAAATTGCATTATTATATGAAGTAAATTAGTAAAATGGCAATAATATTTCTATGGCACAGATTGAATGAATGGTTGTTAATAAATATTTATGATTGTGTCTCTATTCATATTTTAAATAATCTGAATTTTATTCATTTTCTGCGAAGCCTATTAATAGAACAGCTTTATTAAATTATATATACGCATACGTACAAAGAAACGTTATAAAACTTGTAATTTGTTAAAATAATTTTGCCATTCCATTTAACAGACACCAACAACAATTTTGACTCAAAATACACCAAAATTACTTACTTCTTACATACAAAAGTAAAAAGGATTTAGTTTTTCTTAAAATATGTAAGTCTCTTTTGTTAACATTATTGCTTAAGTAACGTTCAAGGGGTATTATGAAATAGTGTAATATTGCATTGCAACACACAGTTGTTTAATTCCACTATACATTTATTTTGCAAAATATTGTGATTTCACAAATATTTTTTACGGTGTAGATATAACACAAACCGGGGTAATGCTTTTCGTGTTGTATTCAAACCGCTTTAATCGAAATTATGATGGGAAGATTTTGGGAAATTGTATATTTATTTTAATCCAATAAAACTAATAAAATATATGCTGTAATGAGGATTGAGTAGATATATTCATGCTTTATAAAAACCGTGTTATAGAGAGTCTATTAGACATTTTACAATTTTGGTCTTATATATTGTATATGCAGATAGGTTATAAATAATTTATTTCATTAGCCTTTAACTAAAAAATAGAATTTTATACAAAGAATGGCAAATTTATTTGGAATAGTGCGAAAAAAAGCGTTCTTACTAAGTACTTGTACAAATATTAGAGTTAAATTTAGCAAGTACAGTAAGACCTCGATTAGCGCGGGGATATGTTCCAATGATTTTAAGCGCTAAACGAAACAGCGTTAAACGAGATCACTTTGAACTATATACCAATAAGTTGAACTGACCTAAATTTTGAGCTGTTTTGAACCTTCGAGTAGACCACACATCGAATCAGCGTTAACCGAGGTCTTACTGTACTGTATTAAGTAAATAGTGCGTAAAACTTATACCTACAGAAGTTTTAGATCTTTTTATTATTCAAAATAAGCTTTTTTTTCCTACCTTTTCATTTAATTCTGGAAAATGTATAGACGAAAATCTAATGGCTTGGTAATTTCTTGAATCTTAATATAGCGAGTAAGTTTATCAAGTACTTCAGAAAGCTTGATGTTAATTACTTTATAATTAACTCTACGTACACAATGAGAATATGAGAAATGTTAATGTTTGATTTGTAAACAACTCGGAGAAATTATTTATTTGTAATTCACTTAGCATTGCTGATTACGTTTGTCTAAATGTTTTATGCGTAAATGAAGGAAGGTGGATACAGAATATTCTGCCGATTAAATTTATTAAAATGTATTAAAATAAAACGAAATTTTGATTTAGCAATCGAAGAATCCTATATTAAATTAAAAATGTGCGCAATAAACAATTCAAAAACATTTATCGATTCGGTTAGAAAATGGTAACGCGGAGCTTTTAAAACATTAAAATGACACCAGAATATCACCACCCTGCTTTAATTACTTTCAAAACGAAATAAGTGGTTTAAGTAAATTGTTTTTCAAAGTACACCAGATTCCTTAGATGGAATATAAAATATTAGGAATAGTGGGATCAAATTTTTAATTAATGTTTGTGCGTAAGTGGTTTCGACCATAAATAACGAGGCAGCGGGCTCATAATGCCCTCATTTATACTTTTAATGCTTTTAAGCTGGCGATTTACGCGACAGCAATTCTGGAAAACTGTTGCAAAGTTTAACCACAATTGCAATTAGTAACCGCCCTACTGGGGTAAGCATTATGGTTAATTAATCGCCACTGCAGACCAAACTGTCAATCATCAGATATATCCCATTCGTATTTTTATTATTCTAAATATCACTTTTTTTTCTCTATTGTTCATTACATAACTTTTTTGATTTCAATTTAATATTAATCGGCCTCCCATATACTAAGGATTTATTATATATGCCCACTACGAAAAAAACCCATTTTTGAATCAAATTCAATTTTATTTTTCAACAAAATAAAAAGGGACCCAATACCTGATCACTTGCGGTATTCCTTGTATCTATAAAACAATTATGTGAAGATTGCTACATAAAATAATACTATAATATTAATAAAGTATTCATAAAATTAAATTTGTTATATAATCAAATCAACAGGGCACAATGTTAAGTCTGGGAAAAAGATGCTTTGGAAGCTTTCAAAATAAAATTTTTGCAAGATAGTCATTGAAGATTCTAAATAATAGTGGTCAAAACCTTTCCAAGCTGATTGTTGTGTTTTTGGTTATTTTGGTCCACTTCTACTGGCTGCTACTCATTGCTTAGCTTTTTGATTTGAATGTAGGATTCGTGTTTCATCAATCGTCACATATCGACGCAAACATTCGGTTTTGGTCAATTGTGATCAAATTGCCGAACTCATCTTGCAGAAAAAATTTATTCATACTCAAATGTTCTTGCAGAATCAAGAACAATGTACCCGTTAATATTTATATGGTTTGATAAATTCTTGTATTTTCAATTTTGGATGGTCCAATACTATATGATGGATTTTACCGACCTTTTCATTAGTGGTCATCTTTTTCGGACGCCCTGGACGGTGCTCATCAATTGTATTGTTTTTATGTTTACGCCCGATTTCAGAAAAGTAAGGAATCACGGTTAATTTTGATGGGGCAAAATCCCATACCTCTATCGTGTTTTTCCCATTAAAAAGTAATACTTAATCACAAAACACAAAACACAAAATTCACTTTTTCTATTATTAAAAATAATTAAAAATTATTTACTTTAATTAAGTGTATGTAACAATCCCCAATTTGAACCGTAATAGATTGAAAGACGGTTATGGTTAAAAAAACGTTACTTTAATGTTGACAACCTCATTTCAAAAGCCGCACAACTATTTATTGAACCCTTTAGTAAAAAAAACAAATCATAAGGTTTTTTTGGGACTAATGTAATCCTGTTAAAACAATTCTTAACCACTTACATTAGAGACATAACTGTTAGAAATTTACAATGTCGTTTTGATGGTTCAACAGATGTATAACCCAAATACACAGCCAAAAGTTCTATTTTGTGACAATCCTGAGATTAGTATAAACAGGTAGTTAAGCGAAAATTACGTTAAGTTTAAGGTAACAACCTAAATTTGGTATTAATATGATATAGGGTTAAACAGACTTCTGATTATTATGTAAATGTTTCCACCGTGTTTGCTAAAATTGCCTAAGGAAGTAAAACGCTATCAACTTCGCTAAAATAGATAGATTTCTGTAAATTTGGTTACAAAACTTGCACTATTGATTTCGGTCGAAACGTCTCGCTTTTTTCCTAAGAAAACGAATCTCGTAATATTTTTTTTTCGGCAGACGGCAAAAAGAGTTCTGTTTATTGCGAGCTCGAGATTAATGGAAGTTTTGAGTTGTATTTTTTTAATTTGTAATAAGTTGTAAGCGGTGCCTAAAAATGACATACCCTTACAGCGGTATGATTAATAAGAGTTTCAACTTTTACAGCCTTGGGTTGGCAACTAAAAGTTAGTGAGCATGTTCCCGTAAGTTCATTTATTCTTGTTATAGTTTCCAGCAAGTTGAACGGAATTCTAAATTTTATCGAAAATCAAGATTACTTTTAAAAGTTTATAAGTATACAAAGATGAAGCTGATAAATTCGCGTAAACATTTTGTAATTCTAATTAATGTGTTACTTTTGGGAGTTATAATTCGCTCAGATAATCAAGTACTTGTTTTCTTTTTCCATTTCTCTTTAAAAGTTTAATTAATATCTCTCGTCGTCTTAAAATTTATAACGAAGGGTTCTGATTTAAAGATAAAAAAAGGCCGATTTCTGTGGAATTATTTGAGGTCATTATTCTTGCATTTTAAGTACATTTTTATGCTGTGTAATGTATTTGTTATATGAAATTCGGTATTTCTTATTCAATATTTTATTATTTTATTTCGCATTTCGCACTAAACAGTGTTTTTTTGCTTTGTTAATTTTAAGATAATGTGCGACTGTTTTATTTAGTGATTAATATTTGTTGGGTTTTTTGTAAACATATGGTAAAAGACCCTGTTATTGACACTGACCCGGTTTCTGACACTTTTAACTTTACTTTGAATTAATAAAAAGAAAATTTCCTTGAATTGATAAATTAAATTTAAAAAAATTAAAATAAATTCATCGTGTACCTATTTGATGACGATATCAGTTACAAAAAAAATTCACTTAATATAAAATAAAATTTAAGCCCAGAGTGACTGTGAAAGCTATTTTTTTGTTATAGTCTAAGCAATTGACAGAACAGCGTTCGACTATTGAATTAGTGATTTAATCATCATGTAAGTATAAAAATATTATAAAAAATATATGGTTCGATTAATAATTAACTACTCTTTATTTTTAAATATTAAAACATCATAGTAAATTATATTTTATTATTAAAATAAGAGTGTCAATAACTAGGCTCAATTTTATAGGTATGTTACAGTTATTGACACTCAAATTTTAACCTATGTTATGTTTACGTATTTGTTTTTATAATATTTAATTTTATTATTTTAATTATTTTTGTGTTGAAAAAATTAACATTTTATTTATAATAAATGATACATTATAACAAATTATGTTTGATTATAATAAATTTAAATTTGATAGTGTATAACCTAATAAATGAAGAATAATTTTGACATATGGAGTGTCAGAAACTAGGCAGATGCCAGTGTCAGAAACTACAGCAATAAAAATTTTAAGTGTCAGAAACTGGGATTCAAACATTATTTTTTAAAACATTAATTTAAATTATTAATCTGCTTCAAATAATTATTTTACGCATATGACGTTTTCTAGAAATCGTGAACTTATATATGAAAAAAAATATTAATTACACTGGCACACAAAAATAAAAAAGTGGTCAGTACTTTTAACCGGACACACCTAGGGTTGTGTATTTCGATGCCCTGAATCCGAATTTGAGGTCGGTTTGCCCAATATACCTCTAAAATTTTGAGTAAATTGCAAAAAACTGCAATTTTTAGCTAATTGAAGCAGTTTTTTGCAATTTACTCAAAATTTTGGAGGTGTACGGGCCAAACGGACTTCGGATTTGGATTCAGCGCATTAAAAGACATAACCCTAGGTGAGTCTGGTCAAAAGTATTGACCACTTTTTTTTGTGGGCTCGTAATATTTTTGACTATGTTCTACTATTTTTTTTACTATTTTTTACGATTTTGGATAAATATATGAATGATCGAGATTAAGAGATTCTGAATTTGGATTTATCTCATCAAAATATACATATAAGGAAGATTTGATCTAGTTTAATCAAATTTTCTTCATTTTCATAACTGCAATTTTTAGTGTTTTTTTGCAATTTATTCAAAATTTTAGAGGTATATTGGGTAAACCGACCTCAAATTCGGATTCAGAGCATCGAAATACATAACCCTAGGTGGGTCTGGTCAAAAGTACTGACCACTTTTTTATTTTTGTGTGTCAGTGTTATTTAAATTAAATTTTTTATAAGTTATCCTGTTATAACCTCAGCTGCCACTCCTAAAGTGTCAATAACTGGGTCTTTTACCTTAGTCGAATCCAATTAACACAAAGATGTGCGCATTCGAGCGAAAAGTGGCACATTTCGGAGCGAGGGAGGCAAATGAAGCGCGACGCGGAGCGGCGCGCTTCATTTTCCCGAGATCGGAATGTGCCACTTTGAGCTCGAATGTGCACACTCCGCTTTTCGTCACGATTAACAATGATCAATTGACTTTAAAATTAGTTTTTTTTTCTATACATGCAATTAACCGAATTTTCGATTATCCGAATGAGCTGCAACAATAATTAGTCCGGATAACCGAGTTTCTACTGTATTTAAATAGTGCTGAAAAACTAAATATAATTTTTGTAGAATGTCCATATACCTATAAAATGTAAGTTTTTTCTTATTGATTTTAATTTATTCCAAATTAGAACTTACTTTACTGTCAAAATTTTTAATGACCAAAAGTCATTGTATGATAAAAATCTTTTATAAAGTAATTAATAACAAATACATTAATTCAATAATTTTCTGTAGTATATCAACGAACACGCGTGTATAAATTGCTGTAAGCGACTGGTTACCTTTAAGATTGTAATATTGATTCATAAAAATTAATCAGTTTTTTAAATTGTTTTTAAACAGGATACCTTTTGATTGAAGTACTAATAAAATTTAAATTACGAACAAAAAATTAGGTTTTTTAGAAAGAAAGTACTTTCATGTATATTTTTGAATATGTATATTTTGCTTATCAGCGCAGAAATGAAAAAGGAAACTTGAACGTTAATGTTCTCAAGTAAAATTTATACAGAAGGATAACACAAATGTCAAACTGGTTGATTAAATTCGTAATTTTGTTGATTCAGAGCAGAAGCGTTAAAGAGAATGACTTTCTCTATTAAATACAATGTGTTGATTCTATTTTTTAATTACCGTCGAAGCTTTGGTTTTGTGAACACATAAATTGGAACCTCAAATTAAATTTTAAAAATTAAGAAGTTCTATTTTATTTGTCCAGCAATGTACGTTCGTATATACACATGCGCATATCCATTTATAAAAATAATATTACTTTTATTTATTTGAAAATTCTGCGATATTTTAGTTTTCTTTCGGATATACGACATTCTATTATTGATTTTTATTAATGCGTTTTTATTTATGTGAGATGATCTAGACTTATGGTTATGCTACTGCTAAAATTCGTCATGGCAAAAAATTCCTGTGGTTAAATAAGTCAATCTTTCATGTTATTAATCGATCATAGTCAGAACACTGGAACACCTCAATTGTATTTTCTACGAGTTCTGGAAGCTTTCTCGTATGTCAAACTTTTTATTTCTCTATTTGCTATTTTAATTGGTTAGTTAGTTCTTCAATTTTTTTTAAAGCGTACGTTTATAAAGTATTTGGTCATGCTTTATTTTACCGGGTTGGCAAGAATGTAATTTCGGTTTTTTAGTTTGCAATAAAATTCAATTTTATTATTCAAGGAATGGATTTCAATCGATTATAAATGCATCATTCTGTTCAATGACCTTATGCCATCTTTTTGGTAATTACACATTTCACGTTTGCAAAACTTCTGGTTCTTTATCAGCTAAAAACTAAACCAAGTGCGATTTCAGGTCATTATCATTAGTAAAATTTGTACCATTTAAAGAGTGTTATAAAAATCGAAATCTATGTTAATTTGATGATGGAAGGTCAGCGCTAAATGGTGGATGTGGGATCAGTTCCCAACCAAAATCCAATAATTTTGACAAGTTACTAAAACTATGTGAGGTCGAGCGTTGTCATGGTGGAACATAATGTAATCTGTCTCACGATTATTAATTCAATTATTAAATTCAAATGGTCGACCAGAACATTGGTCATCTTTAAGTTAAAAATTTCCAATACGAAAGTCAACCAATTCTGATACGTGCTTTCTGTTAACTATTTATTATCATAAACTTCACATAAGTTTTTGTGAGACTCATAAGCTTTCTTGCCTTTCTTCTTTGTAAATAAGGTCCTAAAGTTTATCTGATTTTGCAAAGCTGTCTATTCAATTGATAATCTGAGAAAGTTTATTGATGTTAGAGGCATTATTAATAAAACCGTGATTTTTTAAAGTTGCAATTTTTTTCCAGTGAAATGAAAATTAGAAAAAAACATTTTAACTAATAGGTATATATATTTCTATACGTATATATAATTATCTATGCTCTATCGGAGTTTTTTTTTGATTAATCGCTTTATGTACATACTGTAGGTTAAACATAACAGAAACTGTCTGGTTTACTTTGGGAAACTAAGCGAGTACGTTGAAACTGCATTATGTTATAATTCCCAGGTACGCAAATATGGCTGTATTAATAATTACATAAGTGGATATTTGCTTATGTTACTGGTGCATGACCTGCGAAATGCATCTCGCATCTTACAATTAGGATTAATAGAAACTACTAAATTTTCCACGCTATTAAGCATTACAATAGGAAATTTATTTAAATACACTTTACAACAACTTCCAAAAAACAGTTTAATTATCTGCAAAAAGTTGTCGAATTAAAAAGTAAACATTTAATATGTTTATTATATCCCCGAACAAAAAATATAGGGTTGAACAAGAAATAAGAGATGGGGCCCATTTCAATTCAACGTCCACAAAATTTATTACAAGTATAAAATTACACGCTTTCCTTTAATAAAAAAAAAGCAAATTGTTACAAAAAGAAAAACATAAAAATTTATTATGTTCTCAATTGAATTATACATAATGAGGAAAGTTCTTGATGGAAATCCTTTTACTGCAAAATTAGGGAAATGCCTACCATTCACATGAAATATGCATGACAACAAAAACGTGGGGAAAATGCTTACCGATACCAAACTATCAATTTAATACATTGGAAAAACCAATTTCGAAGTTCAAACAAATAAATACATATTGATTGCGGCAATTTCGTCGAGTTTTGCAAAAATATTTTTCGATAATTTTGCGGCGATAGTGGACGTACTATAAGCGCAGGATAAAAGTTACCTATTCTTGAGACTTTAACTCCTCCTTAAGACAAATCAAGTGAAAGAGTTTATCAATTAAAAATATGGTGGGTTGGCCTTAAAATTATTAACAGTGTTTTATTATTCAAGTTTATTTTTCCGAAGTAATTGTACAAATGTTTATTTATCAACCACTTAATATATTACGAAAACAAAAATACTACCAGCTCGTATGTTCACAGTATTAGATGCTGAAAATAGAATTAAATCAGATTGCTCTTTCATTCTACAATTACTATAAACTGCTTATGTAGTATTTTTGCTCTTTATAGGTATTATTTACCATTCTTTACAATTTTAGTTTCTCGACAGGATATTATTTTTGTACGATGTTATAAACAATAAACGCTTGTAGTTTTGCACTATGATGAATCCAATTAACACAAAGATGTGCGCATTCGAGCGAAAAGTGGCACATTTCCGAGCGAGGGAGGCAAATGAAGCGCGACGCGGAGCGGCGCGCTTCATTTTCCCGAGATCGGAATGTGCCACTTTGAGCTCGAATGTGCACACTCCGCTTTTCGTCACGATTAACAATGATCAATTGACTTTAAAATTAGTTTTTTTTTCTATACATGCAATTAACCGAATTTTCGATTATCCGAATGAGCTGCAACAATAATTAGTCCGGATAACCGAGTTTCTACTGTATTTAAATAGTGCTGAAAAAGTAAATATAATTTTTGTAGAATGTCCATATACCTATAAAATGTAAGTTTTTTCTTATTGATTTTAATTTATTCCAAATTAGAACTTACTTTACTGTCAAAATTTTTAATGACCAAAAGTCATTGTATGATAAAAATCTTTTATAAAGTAATTAATAACAAATACATTAATTCAATAATTTTCTGTATTATATCAACGAACACGCGTGTATAAATTGCTGTAAGCGACTGGTTACCTTTAAGATTGTAATATTGATTCATAAAAATTAATCAGTTTTTTAAATTGTTTTTAAACAGGATACCTTTTGATTGAAGTACTAATAAAATTTAAATTACGAACAAAAAATTAGGTTTTTTAGAAAGAAAGTACTTTCATGTATATTTTTGAATATGTATATTTTGCTTATCAGCGCAGAAATGAAAAAGGAAACTTGAACGTTAATGTTCTCAAGTAAAATTTATACAGAAGGATAACACAAATGTCAAACTGGTTGATTAAATTCGTAATTTTGTTGATTCAGAGCAGAAGCGTTAAAGAGAATGACTTTCTCTATTAAATACAATGTGTTGATTCTATTTTTTTTAATTACCGTCGAAGCTTTGGTTTTGTGAACACATAAATTGGAACCTCAAATTAAATTTTAAAAATTAAGAAGTTCTATTTTATTTGTTCAGCAATGTACGTTCGTATATACACATGCGCATATCCATTTATAAAAATAATATTACTTTTATTTATTTGAAAATTCTGCGATATTTTAGTTTTCTTTCGGATATACGACATTCTATTATTGATTTTTATTAATGCGTTTTTATTTATGTGAGATGATCTAGACTTATGGTTATGCTACTGCTAAAATTCGTCATGGCAAAAAATTCCTGTGGTTAAATAAGTCAATCTTTCATGTTATTAATCGATCATAGTCAGAACACTGGAACACCTCAATTGTATTTTCTACGAGTTCTGGAAGCTTTCTCGTATGTCAAACTTTTTATTTCTCTATTTGCTATTTTAATTGGTTAGTTAGTTCTTCAATTTTTTTTAAAGCGTACGTTTATAAAGTATTTGGTCATGCTTTATTTTACCGGGTTGGCAAGAATGTAATTTCGGTTTTTTAGTTTGCAATAAAATTCAATTTTATTATTCAAGGAATGGATTTCAATCGATTATAAATGCATCATTCTGTTCAATGACCTTATGCCATCTTTTTGGTAATTACACATTTCACGTTTGCAAAACTTCTGGTTCTTTATCAGCTAAAAACTAAACCAAGTGCGATTTCAGGTCATTATCATTAGTAAAATTTGTACCATTTAAAGAGTGTTATAAAAATCGAAATCTATGTTAATTTGATGATGGAAGGTCAGCGCTAAATGGTGGATGTGGGATCAGTTCCCAACCAAAATCCAATAATTTTGACAAGTTACTAAAACTATGTGAGGTCGAGCGTTGTCATGGTGGAACATAATGTAATCTGTCTCACGATTATTAATTCAATTATTAAATTCAAATGGTCGACCAGAACATTGGTCATCTTTAAGTTAAAAATTTCCAATACGAAAGTCAACCAATTCTGATACGTGCTTTCTGTTAACTATTTATTATCATAAACTTCACATAAGTTTTTGTGAGACTCATAAGCTTTCTTGCCTTTCTTCTTTGTAAATAAGGTCCTAAAGTTTATCTGATTTTGCAAAGCTGTCTATTCAATTGATAATCTGAGAAAGTTTATTGATGTTAGAGGCATTATTAATAAAACCGTGATTTTTTAAAGTTGCAATTTTTTTCCAGTGAAATGAAAATTAGAAAAAAACATTTTAATTAATAGGTATATATATTTCGATACGTACCTATATATAATTATCTATGCTCTATCGGAGTTTTTTTTGATAAATCGCTTTATGTACATACTGTAGGTTAAACATAACAGAAACTGTCTGGTTTACTTTGGGAAACTAAGCGAGTACGTTGAAACTGCATTATGTTATAATTCCCAGGTACGCAAATATGGCTGTATTAATAATTACATAAGTGGATATTTGCTTATGTTACTGGTGCATGACCTGCGAAATGCATCTTGCATCTTACAATTAGGATTAATAGAAACTACTAAATTTTCCACGCTATTAAGCATTACAATAGGAAATTTATTTAAATACACTTTACAACAACTTCCAAAAAACAGTTTAATTATCTGCAAAAAGTTGTCGAATTAAAAAGTAAACATTTAAAATGTTTATTATATCCACGAACAAAAAATATAGGGTTGAACAAGAAATAAGAGATGGGGGCCCATTTCAATTCAACGTCCACAAAATTTATTACAAGTATAAAATTACACGCTTTCCTTTAATAAAAAAAAAGCAAATTGTTACAAAAAGAAAAACATAAAAATTTATTATGTTCTCAATTGAATTATACATAATGAGGAAAGTTCTTGATGGAAATCCTTTTACTGCAAAATTAGGGAAATGCCTACCATTCACATGAAATATGCATGACAACAAAAACGTGGGGAAAATGCTTACCGATACCAAACTATCAATTTAATACATTGGAAAAACCAATTTCGAAGTTCAAACAAATAAATACATATTGATTGCGGCAATTTCGTCGAGTTTTGCAAAAAATATTTTTTTCGATAATTTTGCGGCGATAGTGGACGTACTATAAGCGCAGGATAAAAGTTACCTATTCTTGAGACTTTAACTCCTCCTTAAGACAAATCAAGTGAAAGAGTTTATCAATTAAAAATATGGTGGGTTGGCCTTAAAATTATTAACAGTGTTTTATTATTCAAGTTTATTTTTCCGAAGTAATTGTACAAATGTTTATTTATCAACCACTTAATATATTACGAAAACAAAAATACTACCAGCTCGTATGTTCACAGTATTAGATGCTGAAAATAGAATTAAATCAGATTGCTCTTTCATTCTACAATTACTATAAACTGCTTATGTAGTATTTTTGCTCTTTATAGGTATTATTTACCATTCTTTACAATTTTAGTTTCTCGACAGGATATTATTTTTGTACGATGTTATAAACAATAAACGCTTGTAGTTTTGCACTATGATGAATCCGCTAAATCACGATACGTTAAAATAAACACAATTAAATTTGCAAAATAAAATGTAGACCTTTGTATTGTAAAAAAATGTCGATATTACTACTTTTGTATTTCAAGTGTAGATGAATGGATGACTTTCGTGTTATAATTAAAAGTGAATTTTTATATTGATTTTTCGTGTTTTATTATAATATTTTATTACCTAGATACTTTTTAAGTTAAGTTTTTGAACATTTGTGTTTATTAGTTTTAGTGTTTTTAAGTGTAATTTAGGTATTAAATATTGTTCATACATAACTTTCAAATATGACCCGACATTTGAGTGCAAATAAAAAAACAGAAATTATAGAAAAACTAAGTCAGGGCTATTCTGCAAGCGCAATAGCCCTGCAATACAACGTTACAAAACAATGTATTTTAAAAATTAAAAATAAATGGAACAGTGAAAAGTCTATTGAAAGATGTTCTGGAACTGGACGAAAACGTGTAACCACCAGAGAGGAAGACATTGTTTTAAATAGCTATTTAAGGCAAAATCCTTTTACTTCAGTCGTTGCGGCAAAAGTGGCTACAGATTTTACGGCATCTGTAACAACGGCTCGGAAAAGAATCAAAGAGACCGGATTAAGATGCTTTTCCGCGGCTGTAAAATTTCAATTAACCCCTGCTAATAAGTGTACACGTATAAATTTTGCAAATACCTACAAAGAAGTGGCAGAAGACTTTTGGAAAAAAGTTATATTTTCCGACGAAAAATCTTTTCAAAACTGTCGTAATGGACATATTAAAGTATATAGAACACACAATACGAGATTTGATGAGCGATTTTTAAACAATGTTCACAAAAGTGGTCGATTTTCTGTGAACGTATGGGGGTGGATTAATAGTAATGGTCCGGGAGTGCTGTGGAAATTAGAAAATAATTTAACCGGGGAGTATTATAAAAATATTTTGGAAAATGTAATGCTTCCTAGCGTAACTAGTTGCTGTGGTACGGATAGTTTTATATTCCAACAGGTAAATATCTTTTACCGCGTATTATTACCTTTTTTAACGGTCTATTGAATGCATAAATAACATTTTATAATTTTATAGGACAATTCACCTGTTCATACAGCGCGAATCGTTAGGGAATGGGTTAGAGAAAAGGAAATTTCGTTATTATCTTGGCCATCCAGGAGTCCCGACTTGAATCCCATCGAAAATGTGTGGGGTTGGATGTCAAAACAGCTGTACGAAGCTAATTTTCGTGCTACCAACGCTGACATATTATGGGACGAAATTGAAAAATTGTGGGATTGTATTCCCGAAACTTTAACAACAAATTTAATTGCTTCAGTTCCTAATCGATTAAAAAGTGTAATTGAGTTACATGGCAGTTGGACCAAATATTAGTTTGTATATACCTATTTATGTATTAATTTTTATAGATTAATTTTAGATTTTAAACATTTGTTTTTTTTTTTAAATACTTACAGTAAGATTAGATTTTTCTATTAAACATGCCACTTGCGATAGACATAGTTACACACCCAGTTAATAACTTAGGAGGATAACTAATATGCATCTGAATATAATAACTACATAACTACAACGTAGTATTATTCTTGGTAACTTTTAAAGATATAAATAGTTCATATATTTGTGCCACATAGTTTCAACAATTATGGTTACTATGTCAATATCTAATTAATTTAGATTTCATAAAACCTAATTTTAATATGTTTAAATACCTAGGTGTTAAAAATTATTTGAATAGCTACACATAAATAAATGGCACCTTAGCATTTAAGATGAATCACTCAGTCTAGATTTTATTTATTAGACTTCTTAATTGGTATTATTACAAGCTTTAATGTTTTCATTAAATTAATAAACATAAAAGTCTAACACGATTCTAAAGTAGTAAATAATAATATACCTATAATAGAAAACTATAGTGTTATAATACTCCAAATCTTTTATGTAAGCAGTTCAGTTATGACAACATAAGCTCCGGGTTTATTTTATTTTCTTAATATCTTAATTGGTAATAAAACGTGACTGATAAAGAAACACTGCTAAAATAATTGTAAGACCAACCCACTATATGTTATTTTGATAAACACTCTGACTTGATTTGTCTTAAGGAGGAGTTAAACGCTCAAGAATAGGTAACTTTTATCCTGCGCTTATAGTACTTGTGCCGAACGAATCGTCGCTTCGCGTTAATTAAATGAACGGTCCATTAAAGTTTGTGACCAATTTCGAATTGGAAATGCCATGCAAATATATTCACATTGTTGATCTGTATGTAAATGGTGGTCGGTCCAAATTGGCACGAGGTTAACTTAAGATATCCATGTATATTAATGTTTTAATTCAATTCCCTACAAAACTTTTCTCTTTAAAATCGTATTTGATTGTTTGATATTAAATAAATATTTAGTTTTGGGGGCTTTAAAGGCGATTTAACTAATAGTTTTGAATAATACAGGATATGCAAATTAGTTTTGAAATGTTCTGCGGACCGATAGAACGATTTGTAATTCTAAGCGCAATTTGATTATAAAATGAGCGCAGTAATTCCTTTTATATTTAAATTATTTTAAAAACGATCCGCAATTATGCGAATACACGGGTGTGGTGGTAATGACAAAGTAACGAACGTTAACTTTTAATTCTACACAATTTTTAAATACTAATATGCTTTCAGATGTAATCATTAATCACAGGAATGACCCTAAGCGGGAGTAATAAATAACAGCAAAGGCTGTTCGTAACTACACCTACAAGATGCTATTAAGTCGACATATAGCTATATTTAAGCACGCTAAACGCATTCAAATTTACATATTTATAGAAGAATGAGAGGTTTTCAGACACGACAATCCTATTACGGACATTTACATACGGGTCATAGGTGCGAATGCTAGATTTATAAAATATATAATCAATTTCCATTTTGAAATGGACTCGATAGTGCCTCCACTCACTGCCCGCTGCCAGATTATTTCCAGACTTGATTTCCTGTATAAATACAGTCCTGTAATTTTTACTTAATGGTTTTGAAAACTAACGTGGTTATTGTAAGAGTGTAATGAATGGTCGAGTGTGCAATTTGGGCTCAAAGTGAAACTTTTTCGATCGCGGAAAAATTCCACTTTTTGTTCGAATCTGCACATATCGCGTATTCAATCGATATGTCTATATTACACGGAAATAATTTTTTGCGAATTTCCTATGCTGTAATGGGTGTTATGGTCATACTGTATGGTAGCGAAGATTTTACTTACTTAAAAATTGTATGTATAGATGATTTGACCATTACGGGAATGGTAACATTGATGGTAGTTATGGCGAATAGGGCTATGTCAGCATGGGCGTCAGGCCCAAACTACTTGGCGATATCTGCAATGCTTCTGACAGATAACCATATTCAATATTGTAAAATTATAATATTGGAGTAGCAACAAAGTTTATTTAATTAAAAAAATAGGTTATGTTTGAATTATATTCTTTAAATACATATATTGTCTATAAATCGTACAACATTGAACCCAATATTTATAAATAGAATAATATATGATGACAGAATATTAATAATAATTAATCATAAGTTAAAATTTCTTCAGGCAGTTTGGAGAAGGCTTCAAAGATGATTTTTAGGCATAGAATGCTTCTTTCTAATGTCTAACTCAGCCCATAACAATTTTATAGTATTAAAGTCTGGACTCTAGGGGACATATCTTCATTTTGCGTTTTTTTGCTTTTCTTGGCTTTGTAAATAATATTTGCGAAGTTTGGGTGTGTGTGCGTGGGATGTTTTGCATCATTATGGTTTTTTTTCCAAATAATCGTAATCCCAATGGTATAGCGTTCTATATTAATTTTTTTTAAATAATGACATCAATTTTTTTAAAATTGCCTACATCAGATATAGAGAATCACCCCCACACTATAGTAAATCCTCCCCCTTGATTGACCGTTGAAAAAATATAATCTGCAATCATTTTTTAGTCTTAGACCGACCTACGAAAATTCTTCGTTTTTGGTTAAAAATTTCAAAATTGGATTCGTCGGCTCATAATAATTTTTGAAATTGTTCAATTGTTCAGGAAATATGCGTTTGAGCCCATTGAAGGCGTTTAGCTCTGTTACGTCGCCGTAATACCAGCTTTTTAGTTACCGTACCACCATAAAGATTACTCTCCTGAAGACGTGCTTAATAGTTCTGACTGATACTGTTTTATCGCGTCCGCGATTAAACTTCGCGGTAATATCTAGGGCAGTTAATCTTCTGTTGCGTTTAATTTACTTAATAAACTTATCTTTGGCATCAGAGGTTATACCTTATGGTCCAGGATGATGCCCACCCTTAAGAAGTATTTTCGTGTCGTTGCAGTGTAACGTTTATCGCCAAAGTACAAAGATTTAATTTTTTAGCGATATTGCGCATAGATAAAACTTCCCGGTGTAAATGTAAGAATGGTAGACAGAGGTTTTACGAAAAAGAAAATTTACAGGTGCAGCACAAGATTTAACAAGCAACTGGCCAGGTCAGAAGTCGGAGTTCCAGATGGGACACAGTTTCTTTTAATGTGAACAAACATTTGCAACAAGGGTTTCAAGCGAAACAAAAGATTAGAAGTGTTCAGTGGCAATTTAAAGATATTGAAGAATTACGAAGTATTACGTTTTCCCTAAAAAATGCTTATAAAAAAATATAAAATTGACTAATTATTCTTATTCAGAACAGTGATGTCTAAAGATTTAGCAATTGATTGAACAAAATCATAATTTAATACGAAAAAACATTTATTCCCTATACCGGATGTTTTATTTAAAGTGCCACAAGCTTTATAACTCCTAAACTAATAAAAATTTAAAAAAAAGTACAAGTATAAAAGTGTCTTTAATTTATTAGATCTATGTAATGAAATATAAATTTTGTTCTACTTTCGGTTTAACCGGAAACGGCGTCAACTTCTTTATCTTAAATAAAAGGGTATTTATTTTTTTTATAATTGGATAGAGCCCGTCGGGAGCTTTTCAAAAATGTATAACAAACGAATAAATGAAAGACACTTTTATTCTTGTACTTTTTGAATTTTTATTGGTTTAGGAGTTATCAGCTCGTGGCACTTTAAATAAAACACCCGGTATAATAAATAAATTGCCATGTCAAGTCTATTAGGGTGGCAAAAAAATGAACATTTTTTTATTTTTGATCTCGCATGAAAATAAGTAAGTTTAACATGTTTTTAAAGTGCTCAACAAAAATCTACTCAATTAAAGCATTTTTAAAGGTTGCTCTATATTTTTTTAAAGATATAAATTTTTATAAAAAAAATTTCTCATGTTCTGTTATTATTGTCTACGTTTAAAATTATAAATATTCTAAAAATTTCTAGTTGACATATTAATTTATAGAGGTCGCTCAAGATTTTTGTAATTTTAAAAGTTGGGTAAATATTCAACATCTATTTGTTTTTCTTGAAATTTACATCTTAAAGAATAGAAATGAAGCACGAGACAAAAAAAAACTGGTGCGTGTACTTTTGTACGCGCGTAGAAGTTACACTTCTTTGGCGTAACTAAATTAATTATAATCACGTGTAAAAATGAATATAAATAAATTCAATAAAGACGAATATGTGCGCATTTGAGCGAAAAGTGGCACATTTCCGAGTGAGGGAAGCAAATGAAGCGCGACGCGGAGCGGCGCGCTTCATTTTCCCGAGATCGAAATGTGCCACTTTGAGCTCAAATGTGCACACTCGGTTTTAAGCATCATTCAGAATAATTAATTTACTTTCTTAGCCGACTAACTTGTCAAATTAGATCTGTGCCCTCAAAAATTTTACTCTCAACGCGCTAAAAGAAGTATAACTTCAAAAAACAGAGACAATTATTACTACAACACTAGAAAAAAAAATTTAATACGTTTTTATTTATATTTTCCTGTCACTCAAAAACATCTAAATGTACTTTAAAATTTAAAAACAGAACTAGAAACAGAATTTAAAAAAAATATTTTTTACCATTTCAGTAAAATTTAAAATTCTTTCGCGGCCTTTTAAATTTTTTTAATCATTTAATGAGAAATTTCAAAGCACGTTAATTTAAAATATTTTTATGCGAGTCCAAAAATAACAATATATTCGTTTTTTTGGAACATTTTAATGTCTATACTTCCATGAGTGATAGTGAACATTTTAATTATTCTTGCCATTAATTTTGTAAATGTTTTATCTGTTTCTTTACACCTATTTAATTTTGAAAATATGCGTTTTAGACGGCTGCTCAGTTTAGCCGAATAGTAGCGCCGGCTCTGTCTCCACTATTGGCCAACCGAGATCATTTTCATTTCGACTAACTTTAATATTTTCGTTGTGCTTTAAGGCTAGTCGATTAATCATTTCTTTGTGAGGTCTCAAATAAATTAGATTTCGTAAGGGGTAACAATATATGGTACTATCTGTAAATATTTCTCTACGAACTTATCAAACGTGATTTATTCGTCTCTTATTGCACGTTCCTTTAAAATTTACATATCATCGCCGCCATAATTATTATAAAGACATTGTAATACAAATTGAACCTCGATAGAATCGAAAAACTAATTTTATGGAGGGTTAGTGTACTTATCTAAATAATATAAGTACTGCACGATAGAAATCTGATATCGAAAACTGATAATGGAGTAATAAAATACGGTAATAAATCTTTAAGGGCAAATAAACTTTATTATTATAATAAAATCTTTGAATAGTCGTAAATGTAGTATTTTAAACTAAAAGAAATTTCTTTTAGTGTCTAGAAATCAAGTTTGAATAATAACGCTAAAGCCAGGACGACATAAAAACATTCTTTACTTTGAATTTAATTTACTTTGTAGCTACGCTGTATTTGGACTTTTTCACTTTGAAATTACTTGTTCGACTAGTTTTTATATGTACTACGGACTTATTTAAACTTTAAAGGATTATTAATTAATTAATTGAAATACTGGGAAATTAAAAAACGAAAATAGTGCTTTCTAAAGGTTTTGAATTGAATAGTACCGTTGACGTTACGGGGAGATATAATTAACTCGCTCGTTCTTCACGATCTTTTTAAATGCTTTCGTAAAAAAATTAGCAATTTTCTTCCCAAAAAGTAATTTTTTAAATCTAGTACAGACTGTTACTTAATTATTATGGGTAAGCTATTTGAAATAAATTCATCAATTTGTTAAGCTTATTAGCGGCCGAGTTCGCTTATTTAAAATATTACAACGAACACAAAGGTTCCGAAATCTCAAAGAAAAATTTATCGCCGGAGATAAAATAATGGAAATTAATAAGTCTGGCAAATCTTCTATTAGCATTAAAAGTTATTAAGGTTCAAAATTTCTTTGATGAATGATGATTTAAATAGAAGCCTCCAAGTAAATCGTTGGGATTGCCTAAATCAATTTCTTGCGCAATGAATTTATACCCTTGTAAATAATAATGACGAATTTTAGTTTTAAAATGAAATTCTTCTTCGTTATCTTCGTCTTTAATGCAATTGTTCGAACTGTTCTCTTATCGGGGTATGCGTGTTCTTAAGGAGTATTCTCTTTTATTAAAAACCATTTCTGGAAGTATATTATGATCACGTTGAAGCTTCACAAAAGACCTATTCCATGTACTTTTGGTCTACCTGGTTTTCTTTTAGGTTCATCGGTTGCCAAAACTCGCTGTACTATGTGATTCTGATTTCGACGTTGAACATGTTCAGACCATTTTAATTGAGATTCATCCATAAAGTCCTTAATTGATTGAACACCCAATGAACCTCGGATGTGTTCTTTTCGTAGATGATCTTTCTTCGTGACACCCACAGATCATCGTAATATTGTCACCTCTGCCACGTGCATCTGTTGATTGTGTTTTAGCCAGTCTTTGCATTGTATGCCAAAGCAGGTTTAACGACTGTTTTGTAAATCATACCTTGTAATCGTATAGGCACCTTTTTGTCACACAACGCACCAGAGACTGATCTCCACTTAATCCAACCAACATTAATACGATGTTTTATATCTGAGTCAGCTGTTCCCTTATCATTTATAATAGACCCCAAGTATTTAAACTCATGAGTCATTGGTAGTGCTTCACCTTCTAAGAATATTGTACATGCTGGACCAATTTGTTCAAAGAAGTTTACATACATATATTCCGTCTTGGATCTGCTTAATATTAAACCATTGTCTTCTAAGTTTCTCTCCAACCTTCTAGCATTTCTTCCATTTCCATCCAGTTGTCTGCAACCAATACAAGATCGTCTGCATATAATATACTCCAAGGAAGCTTTTTCATTAAATCACTTGTCAAGTAATTAATGACCATGTTAAAAGGTAGAGGACTCAAAACAGATCTTTGGTGTACTCCCACATTAACTTGGAAAACCACTAAATGTACCAGCGCAACTTTTGATTTTTGTCTGGGTTGATTATATGTTTCGACAATGGTTTTTACTAATCTTTCGGGAACAGCTTGACTTCTCAGAGCATTCCAGATCAATGGACGAGGAACGCGGTCATAGGCTTTTTCTAAATCCACAAAAACTGCGTGAAAATCTCTTTTCATATCACGCCTTGAATTGCGTCTATTGTGGATTTTGCTTTACTAAAAGCATAGGGGAATTGTGCTTAAGATGACATACTTTTTGTTTTGAGGCAAATATTTGAAAATTCAAAGGTGGTAAAAAATAAATCTAAGGTTACACATTTAACACGTTTATTTACAAAGCACAAAAAGGAATCTTGACGCTATAGATCATGTAATAATCGAAATAAAATAAGAAAACATCAATCATATCTATGTGGCTAAGATGACACACATCAGTCTAAGTTGACATAGTTAATTTTGACGTCCATCTTCATCTCAATAACATTTTTCAGTTACTTCGCTAGGCAGAAACAAATGATCGGGAAAAATATGTGGGTGTAACGGATAAATTTCGGTTTCTCTGATACTTACCGGGCATTCTAAAGACAAACTTAAACAAGATTTTAAAATGTTCTTACACGTAAGCACTTCAGGGTAAGATGACCTACTATGTCATCTTAAGCCGAAGGTTGGTATGTCATCTTACCCTACGAGCTAAAAAATATATTCTGCTTTTTGCGACTTAATAATTTGAAGGTTACTTTAATTATTCTTTAATATTTATAATCCATATTAACTACAGTTGACATCAAAGTAGTCAAACACAACCAAAATTTTACCAGATATATATTTATTGGCACAAACACTAGCAACAAAATAATATTTTCCAGTGACGAATCAAAAGAATCCACACCACATCCAAACAACACAAGCGAGTGATCACAAAAGTTTAGACTGGTGACGTAGTCTGTTAATCGATGTATGATCGTAGTTTAGGCATGTGTGGCGATTATATTTTAACGAGTATAAGCACTATGTCATATTACCTGAGTATGTCATCTTAAGCACAATTCCCCTACTGATCAACATTAATTTCCACCAGTTCTGAAAGCCAATTAAACAGTACGCGTTCCCATATTTTAAGTATGTGACACATTAGTTTTAACCACGATAGTTTCTACAATCTCGGATTATCCTTAATTTTTAAATATTTGAACTAGAAGGCTTTCACGAAATTGTGACAGAATTGGGGCACCTGTCAATAGTTTATTGAAGAGGCAACTTAATTTTATGTCTCTTTTTTTGCATTTTGATATTATTCATGGTGGCTTTGGGACTTCATCGTTGTTACGTTTCCACCAATTTTTAATTGCATCTTTTTTCCTTTAAAAATATTTTTAAAATATAGAATATATAATATAAATATATAGAATAGTTTTAAAATGAAATTAAAAGTGGTATTTGATTTGGTCTATAATAGCGCGCAAAGTTTTTGGGAAGATTTGGTCCTTGGAGCCCATTATTTAAAGTACGGTGTTTCAAAAGCAATTGGGAATAAACGCTTAAGTTGGTTTCCTTTGTGAATAAGAAATTTCTTATAAATTCCCATTTGTAATAGATTTTGTGTACTTTCTTTATGAATTTGTAACAAGCATTTACGAAGTTATGCTTTGTATGTATACGTATGTGTATTCCGAATGTAAGCTTTATTCAAAGAACATGCAAATACTGACCTCTTTTGAAAGTTTTATTCTTAATAGAGAAAATGTTTTAACTAAATTTTGATATATTTTTTACGTGCGCTTATTAGATTGAGAATTCGTGTACCAAATAATCGATCGATAAAGAATATAGCAATTCAATGCAGACGCTCTTGACTCGAAACGAATTAGATTCAAAGTCCTGTTGAACTTTGGTATTTTTTTTGTTTAATTTGCTTTACGTCGTTTAATGCATAGTAGTTTTGTTCTTTCTGTACCGATAAAGGTAACAGACGCCAGAGTAGAATATCTTCGATTGGCCAAAAGTAGCAAAGTTTTAACGAGATAGTAGTTTCCGAACTCAAACTTCCCTCGTTTGGTCGAGTATAGTCAAGATCCTAGTTACCTTGCTTGCTTTAGGCACTATTTTCCGTAATGTCTAATAAACGTTGCATATTGTGCATCTTCTCATCAAATTTGCGCGCTTGGTTGATTATTAGGTGAGAATAATTCGCAAATTACTTCGACTGAAACCTTTAGTGGTGCTATAAAAAATATATTACTATTAGAGAAAGGTAGAGAATTCTTCAATAACCAAGGATAATAAGATTTCATTTAAATTACAATGTGCACTTATTAGGGTTTTTGGGCCGTTGTTAGTTTATTGCTATAAATACAACGCCCAAGTTTTGAATATTTTTATAGTACAATAAAGCAATTGTTGTTTGTTATTTTAAACAATTTTTTTATATAACGCTTAATTCACTCGATAATTAATATAAACGTATATGATTTATATGTAAATATAAATATACATTTATATACAGTAAAACGTCTCTTAATGGACACCCCTTTTGATGCTGGATTAATTTTTGAAAAATAAATCAAATAAAGACTTGTTTTCTTATATTATAGTAAGCTCTTAAAACGGTATTAGCAATTAAAAATAATAAGGATTATCCTGCAGGATATGGTATCGTTAAATTATCACTAAGCAAATCACAATCTTTGAGAACAAAGATAGACAAAAAAAAATTGGTAAAAAATACTAAAATAGGACGAATGCATGAACTACTTAGTTATGGTAAGCCGCCAAACACTCTTTGTCATGTTTTATGTACAATCCCACATGCACGTGGAGCCCGATAGAAAACGTTTGCCGGTGCAATGTTTGGCAAAAAATATTTTTAGCACGTTAGGCATTCAACTTTATATGTCTCTATGCTCTGAAAACCCGTAGGCAATTTAATAAGCGACTTTTGAATTGAGGTATTCTCAAGTAACCATTGGTGCTCAAAGGGTTAACGGACAATTTTAAAAGGTCTCGGCTGAGAGAAGTATACGAAAACAATGTATTCAGGTCTTCATTTTAGTGGACACTTCTCTACAATGGACAATATCGTTGGACCCGCAAATGTCCGTTGAAGAGAGGTTTTACTGTATATATATTTTATGGATATATTCTATGGATCAGTTTATTACAATATTCATTTATTGTAAGCAAAACTACATACAATTGGTTTTTTGAAAAATTTACAAACCAGCAATATTTAATGTTTTATGTTAAAATACACCTACTAATAAAACCTGTCAGATATTTTAATTTATGTAATGCACAGTTAACGAGATACTTGATATTTTACGCATACCTAAAACACAAAAGATCGTTGTATTCGAATATTAATTTGAAGTTATAGAGTTTAAATTTAAATTCCACTCTACCTGCTACCCCAAAGTCTTTAGTTTACGAGTTCTTATTAATATCCGGCTAATTTTAAATCGTTAACTACTCGAAAAAACAATATTTTTTATTTTGAATTTGCACCTATCTTATAAGTAATAGTGTTAGTGATCCAAATCTCGTTCGTTTTTAACGATTGAAGCTTTGAAAAATATTTTTTACTGCACAAGTACAAAAGAGTTGGTAGCCCTCAAAAAGTGATAATTGGTAAGAGTTGGTCTGGAAATGGTTAGCGACGGTCTAATGGAAATATGTATTTTTGATACTCGTTGCGAAAGTGGTCAATTTCTTCATGTCAGAATAGATATACCTAGTCGTTCCTTTCTGCACATGTGTGGAAAGCGCATATTTTTGCTTTTTTCCTTTACCTTAATATGGGTTCAATAATTTCAAATAATTTCATAAAATCTATTGCTAACTGTTTTGTACTTTTTGGTTTCTTTGTATTTTCAAACTAAAATTTTGTTATAGTTGATGTAAGCAAAAACATTGCAACTTAGTTTTTTAAATACAAACCCTTGTTATTTAAATAATATTTTATGTAAAACTACAGTTCATAATAAAACATTTTTGTGTCAATTTGGTCCTTTACATGTATACGAATTGGCGCACTCGAGCATTAATTTTTGGTTTCAAAAAATTTAATGGGGCGTCGCTTATTCAATTCTATTTTATCTTTTAGTCAAAAGCCTTTGATTTTAAAATACATTAAGCGTTCCTACCAATGTCGGTCAAATTTTAGAATTATTCCTGTATTTACAAAAACACTTAAAAACTATACTTCTTACGAAAAAAAGTTGTATAATTGAAACTACATCTTTTCCATAGGCGCCAAAACAGACAACTATTAATACTGTTATAGATGGCGCTTTTTTTATCCAGAATCATAAAAATTTATTTTTTTTAAAAGCTCAAATCTCTTTTAAACACTTTGTTCGAAAATTCAGCCACAAGTAATTATAAATAATTTTTATAACAGACAATTATTTGATAAAATAATAAGGCCATGGGATAATTGATGTTTTACGCATACCTACGTGTAAAACGTAATGAACCGGTATAGCCGAATATTAATTTGAAGTTTTAGGAAAATCTAAATATGCGTCGCCTATTAAATTCCATTCTCTCTTATAGACGAAATCCTCTTATTTTTGAATATGTAAAGCGTTCATACCGACGTCAGACTAATTTGAAAAAGTTCCCCCTTTGACGACCTACAAATATAATATACATATTTGTGAATAACTCGAAAACTATGCATCCTACAACAAAACAGTTTTATAATCAAAATTGCCTCATTTTAAAACTACTAAAATAAGACATTTAAATAATTATGGATGATCCGGTTATACCAACAATCATGGTTCTAAATACGAATTTTTTGGTGTAACGCATAGTTTACGAAATAATTGGTATTTTACATGTATGTATGGATGTAGTGTACTCAAATAAATTAGAAAACGGAAGCGAACAATATAATCAGAAAATGAGTATGGAATACACGTTATCCAGCTTAATGCATGCAATCAGTTTCTGTGACCTAAATAGTCTCTTTCGTGATTTTGATACCACCTATAATAAAATATTAAACAATTTCTATCAAAAATTTTAATTTTATTTGACACTCATAATGCATAACTTATAAATAATCAACCGTGTGCACGCGAGGGTAGAATTATTCTCACCTTACGGCGGCGCTCAGAAATTAATAATTAAAAATCATAAAGCCGATGTTTACCCGCGTTTTTCTGCTAGGCACGTTTTTTTGTAGAAAAACGACGATATAAATTTGGAAAGAAAGACAAAAAGCATAATTGCGATGAAAGCAAATTGAGTTTCTTGTCGTACACGAAAATAGGTCTTTCCTACGGGCAAGCCGTCAGAAATAGTAACCGCCCGAAGTTAGCATGACCGGGAACCGTTAAGAGGAATATACCACATCAAGGGAAACAATTAATCCAGGCTACGAGGCTTTTCAATTCAGCTGTGTGTAGGTCTGTGTAATCATGCTGTAGTGTACTAAATATTACAATAATTGCTTATATTTGTCACGAACCCTATTCAGCGGAAATTATGTTGAATAGGCGTCGCAGTTCCGGACGACCATGCGAGTAACCACCATTAGGTGTATGTTACAATTTTAATCTGAATTACTCTAATTATTTACCGATTTTAATTGTTAGAGATTTTGCGATTGTGTTTACGGTTTTCGTTATAAACGGCCGAAACTAATTAATCTGTTTGTTGCAAATTTAATTTACGAACCTAAATGAAGATTGCAATATTAATCATATATGTATTCGCGGCTTCTTCATTAGTGGCGCACCCAGATATTTGCGGTTATTTTTATAATTTTTTATTTATTATTGGACCGTGCAGTTAATTTGTATTTAATTGTAATAAGTTCTATGGGGCGGCTGCAGCTTTGGGTATTCCACCGAATTGTGGAAATATGGTTCTTAATTTTTTCTTATTAAAATTTTAAAAAATAGATTCATTATTGTGAATTTCGTTTAAAATTGAGTGTGCATATTCGAGCGAAAAGTGGCACTTTTCGCTCGAATGAGCACAGCCTCCTATGTATTGGGTTTGCCCATGTTAATCTTCTCTCTTCTTCTCCGACATCTTTATCATGGCTTTTATTGCAGTTGTTCTTAACTTCTCCCTCATTGGGGTAGGCTATTCAATATAGTTTTTGGACAACCCGGTATTTTTTTGGTTGATCGATTGCCAAGATTCGCTGCACTATGTGGTTCTCTGATTTTGACGTCGAACCAGCTATACCATTTTAGTTGGTATTCATTCATAAAGTCCTTAATGGATTGAACATTTAATAAACTATGGATATGTACATTACGTATATGATATTTCTTCGTCACACCCATACACCATTGTTAAATTAAAAAAATCAGAAAAATTAATTTTTTTGATTTGAATGTTAGAAGATTCGTTTTTTTCTTGAGCCTCTTATTTTTCATTCCAAATTTTCGATTTTGGGCAGTTCGGCTCCAAACCTTTTTCAAATCATCGCTTCTTCTCATCTGAGGCCTTATACTAGTTTCTTTGCGAAGGTATGGTCTCCACTGATGAATTACTGTGTTGCATCTTTCGTCTCGCCTTGTGTTATGACGTAAGAAGATTAATATAGAAAAATCATTAAATATGTGGTACCTGTATTTACATTAGTGCGTAAAGTGGCACATTTTGTTTCAATAAATCGCCAATATCAATCATCTCTCTTAAATTAAAAAAATGAATTTAGTCCAGGATTATTAATTTTTTTTGTATTTAAACATAGAAGATTGATGCAGGAAAATATCATAAAACGAGGTATGTGCACTCCCGGATTTAAACACGTTTCATAATAATTTATTTACTTTTTAATTACAAAATATAAAGCTGCTTTGGCATATCTTCTTTAGTGTTTATATTTTTTTAAATAATTTTTGATAGAATTTTTCAATAAATTTTTTTGATTTAGGTAGTAAGATTAATATAGACAAATCATTGAACACTCGAGCGAAAAAAGCACATTTTCCCTCGCTCGAAAATTAGCCACTTCTTTCTAGGATGTGCACACTCAGTTTTAAGCAAGTTTCACATAATTAAAAATTATATAATCCCAGTGGTTCTCCTGGAATTCTTCTTGAGATTTCAGTTAAGTATTTTCCATAAGTTTTAAAAAAAATATATAAGGCTGCTGTGCGGTAGCTATTTTTCTGAATAAGTCGCTGTTCCTCATGTTATCTAATAATTTTCTATCTTCTTAATTTTAAAGAAGCCACATGCTATTTTTCTTAGACCAAATTTAGTTTATTTTGGAACCGAAAATAATTTATTTTAAAATTATACGAATACAAAGAAATGAATTGTTAAAATTGTATAATTTTACACATAAATTTTTGGTTTTAGTTTAAAATATTTTGTTGGGTAATAAAATTAAGCCAACACGTTTGCCGCGATAAAAATGATTTGAATTTGTTATAGAAGGATATTTTTAGTTTTCGAAAAACGCGTACATAAATTTCATTCTAATTCGGCATTGTGTGTATTCAAAGCGATATTTGTCTAAGCACTAATGAGTATTTTTTATTGTACAATTGTAAGCATCTTAAAATTTAAAGCAACCTACAATAAGGAGCCTTAAGAAAATAAAACGGAAGATTTAAATAAATTTGAATTTAGATGGCCTGCAGCGCAATAACAAAATTATGCAAACGTAAATTACTATATCTACAAACAGGAAGCCTTAAATTACTGAATGTAAATTGCTACTAAATAGAAAACAATTCACAATGGGTGTTGCAATAGAAATTGTTCGAATAATTACGATAAACTCTTTCTTCTAATGGTTTTCCAACTTGCCTGGAATCTATCGGGCCCTCTCGAAGATTCCTCAGAATGCACACTAGGCACTTGGAACATAAAACATTTATCAAGATTAATGTTGGGTTTATTTTAATTCAATTAATTTCCCATCAGATTAATTTAATTTATTGAAAAAAAATCAACATTTAAAATAATTATAGGGGAAACAAACATTATAACTAGAGATCGGATTTCTGTGCTATTGCACATTTTGTTTGTTGGGTTTTGCGCCTTATAAAACCAATTTCTATCCGATTCATGACCTAAGGAATGATATCCTGTAATTTTAATTTGTCAAAAAGTGCATATTTTAGCTTTACTGCACGAATACGACTTTTATTGCATGGAATTGTACAATTGAATAAATGTCGTCCCAAGAAGAAATTCTGAGAGCACAACTACGATTTTAGAATTACTAATTTTTTTTTTAAGTAAATTGATTATTGTCAATCGTGGTGAAAAACGGAGTGTGCACATTCGAGCTCAAAGTGGCACATTCCGATCTCGGGAAAATGAAGCGCGCCGCTCCGCGTCGCGCTTCATTTGCTTCCCTCGCTCGGAAATGTGCCACTTTTCGCTCGAATGCGCACATCCTCGTATTTATTGAATTTGCCTACTTTATTCTTCGCTCTTTCAAATCATAAATTTAAATTTAGTTTAGCAAATATCGATTTTAAGTTCGAAAATCGTATTTACCATAGCAATGAGTGGAAGGGAGCAAAAAGATGAAAAGAAAAAAGTAAAAAATGATGAAAAATAAGCGAAGCCCAAAGGAAACATTTTGAGAGCGCAACTACGGCTTTAGAATTACTTGAATTTTTTTAAGGTAAATTGATCATTGCTAATCGTGGTGAAAAGCGGAGTGTGCACATTCGAGCTCAAAGTGGCACATTCCGATCTCGGGAAAATGAAGCGCGCCGCTCCGCGTCGCGCTTCATTTGCTTCCCTCGCTCGGAAATGTGCCACTTTTCGCTCGAAAGCGCACATCTTCGTTTTATTCGATTTAACTTTGTTAACTTTTTTTCTTTTTTCAATTAATTAAATTTAGTCCAATAAATGTACCTTTTAAGTCCAGGAATTTTTTTTTGAATTTTTAATTAAAATTATTCGGAATGTAAATTAATTTTTGTGAATTGTGCGCCTATTCGAGCTCAAAGTGGCACATTCCGATCTCGGGAAAATGAAGCGTGCCGCTCCGCGTCCCGCTACCTTTGCTTCCCTCGTTCGAAAATGTGCCACTTTTTGCTGGAACGTGTTAATGGTCTTCTTCTTCGTTTTTTTTTTTAGGCTTTTGCCTGTTTTTTCTTCTTCTTTAATTACTTTCAAGGTGTATCTACTGATGATGGAAACCACTATTCAACCCATCTCTTTTGGGGTCGTCCTACATCTTTATTTCCTTCAGACTTCATGTCTCTTACTATTCGAATCACCTTATTCTCTATATGGTTGTTCTAGTCTTTATTATGTTTCTTTGTGAATTTTGCTATATCTGTTATTTTGCATACCTCTTTTATTTGTTCATTTCTCATTCTGCCCAATCTTGGTCTACCGACTATTGTTGTTAAAGTTGCCATTTCAGATGTTGTTAGTAACTACTTTGTTCTACTCGTATCAGCACATGTCTTCGCAGCATACGTCGTTATTGGTCTTACCATTGTTTTATAAATTTTTACCTCGCTTTCTATAGACATATATCGATTTTTCCAGGTTAAATCTCCTAAGTAACCTGATACTCTTGACCCCTGCAATGCTAGGCTTTTTACCTCTTTATATAGATTTCTGTCGCTTGTGATGTTAATTCTTAATTTAGTTTTATCGGTTGATACAAGCATGTTGTAACTCTTAGCAATTGTATTGAACTGATGCAGTAGACGTTGTAGAAAAAACTCATTTTGGTCAGCTTTATTGGATTGTTTGATTTGAAAGAAAGAAGATTGGTATAGACATCCGCAATGTGAACCTTAATATTGCATTATGCTAAAAGTTAGATAATTTTATGCTTGGCTGAAGAATTTTTAAATGACATAATTAAATACACTACACGATAAGGGAGTTTTATTTATAGTTAGAATTTCCTGAAGGGATTCACTGAAATATTGAACCGAAGGGTTTTACTTAACACGATACATCCTATATACGACTTTAATTGATCAAAAATGCAAATTAGTGAACACTCGAAAGTACACCCAAAAATATTTTTATCAGACTCGCCGCAATTAGGGGTGCAGAAGAGCACCACGATAAGTTACTAAAAAGAATAAAATCTATAATATTTTCAAAACAAAAAGAATCTTAATTTATTAGAATTTTAATTTCTTGAATTGAAAGATAGAAGATTAATATAGACAAATCCAATGAATACGAGGATGTGCGCATTTGAGCGAAAAGTGGCACATTTCCGAGCGAGGGAAGCAAATGAAGCGCGACGCGGAGCGGCGCGCTTCATTTCCCGAGATCGGAATGTGCCACTTTGAGCTCGAATGTGCACACTCGGTTTTAAGCATGATTCGCAATAATTCAGGCCAATAAATTCGACGAAAAATTATTTGAATAATTTTAATCATTCCCTCTCACTTCTATTGATATGATTGTTGCATCTTTTCGCTCCCTTCCACTTATTGCTATGGTAAATTCGTTTTTCGAACACAAAATCGATATTTTACTAAACTAAATTAGATTTTTTGATTTGAAAGAGTGAGGGATAAAGTAGACAAAGCTAATAATTACGAAGATGTGCACATTCGAGCGAAAAGTGGCACATTTCCGAGCGAGGGAAGCAAATGAAGCGCGACGCGGAGCGGCGCGCTTTATTTTCCCGAGATCGGAATGTGCCACTTTGAGCTCGAATGTGCACACTCGACTTTAAGCACGATTTCTAAGCCTCCCGTTTTAACAGGAAAAAATTTGGTCACGCTATACTTACAGAGCGATGCTTCCTAGAACCATGTCTTTTCGCCGAATAAGTTTGATTTCTCGGCTTTCCGTTACTCCAACTTAAAAGTAACTCATTGGCAGTTCTTACCAAGACTTCGTCGAATTAAGTCAAAAAATTCAGACAAGACCTTATTTTCAATAGTGCAAAAAACATATTAAGTGATAGGCAGCACAATTTGACATTTTTAAATAATTTTAATATATATAGATAATTATAAAATTTAAGTATGGAATTGATTCTCTTCTCGCATTAATTATTTTCTACTATAGATTTGTCCAAATACAAGTTTTGAATATTTTGACTCCACGTTTTTGCATGTTTTGGGTTTTTTAATCAGCTTAAGTCAGTTAATACATAAAATACTTATGAATGGCATATGATAAAACTTTGAAAAAATCTATAACCACTAATGTAAGTTGGGAGAAATAAAAAAGATATAATAAATAGCACTTCAATTAAACATCTTACAATTAAATACAAGCACTTTAAAAGAGAATCTCAATTGCTTACTTGCAATTAGATACGAAACTTAACCTTTTAATTATCGAGCTAATTGGACCATAATGTGCATTTGCATTGTTTGTTTTGTGCGTTTTTTTACAAGGAAATCAATGATTAACCGATGCATATAAAGATTAGTATCTAAAAGCACATCCGTAGACGTACGGAAGTCTAAATTCGAAATTACTTTGGTTATTTGTGTATTTGTAAGTTATTAGATTGTTCTAGAGGTTACAGCCCTTCCAATAAACCTCTAAACCCAGAATAGCTTCATTAGCATTCGAATAACGCACGCACATTCATCGATTTCATTACATTTTACGAGTACCCCACGTAAAAATTGCATCAGCTATCGAACACAAAGTTTACCGAATACAGCTTATGTGCGAGTCCATATGTCAAACACGCTTTGTGAATGCTACTGGAAGTTCCCGGTTGTCTCGTGGTCTTAAGGGAGGTCGAAATGTCGAAACGTTGACTTTGGTTACTCTAGGGAAGCGAACAATCACGCCATTGTTAGCCTTATTGGGTGGCATTGAATTTATTTGCAAACCCATTGTTAAATATTCTTTCCGAATCTATTGTTTTGATTTTATGGAAATATTATTACAGTGTTTGCTGTCTGTGAGTGCGAACCCCATAAAAGAGCATTTTCAATAAAAGGTCTTTTTTTAAAGTTTATTCAGGTGCATTCGACTTGAAAATTATATTCATCAAATCAGATTATTCTAAATTAATTTATTTTGTAATAATTTATGAAATTCATTACTTGATGGTGTTTGAGAAGAAACTTTCGTCGACAGGGTTGGGTTTATGGTTAGACTAACAATAGGCTAAAATTTAAAACGCATCTTAATTTTAATAATGAAAATATTGCTGGATGTCGATGTATGGTGGCTAAGTTAGGAAAAAAGTAAAATCTGTCGCAGAAGTTTATTTAAATTTAGGTTATCGAAATGTATTAGTTGATACTTCACGGAAAAAAATGTTTTAAAATCATACCATTACTGATTTTAGGTAAAATGGAATCTGAGGTGTGCTGTGACTTGAGAATTATAGTCGTACAAGAATTGTACCACAGCGATCAGTTTCACCTATGACCATACCAACTGATGACCATTATCAAAAAAATTGCGGAACAGTAGCTTTTGCAAATTTAGAGTTAAAATTATTCTTTACATTAACTAAAGTAAAATACTAAATAAATCAAAAAATATAATGTAACGAGAACAAAGGCATTTGTTCTATTTTATGAATTACTTTCGTGAACTTTCTTTAATATAGTTTTATCTTTCTTTTTTATTTTTCTATTACATTGCAAACTTGAGTTTGTAGTAGCATGCTTAGCGTTTATCTGAAAATTAAAAATAAATTAAAAACCGTTTAAATAAGAGTTCTTATTATTGTAGTTTAAACTTTTATCACACGTAAAACTGACCCTGAGAGGAAATCTAGTATTACTATTTCAAAGCGCCATATTTTATAAAAGTTCATTGTCTGTTATAAAATGTAAAATTTTCGATTTTTTAATTAATTTAGTATTTTTTGCCATACTAAAATGTAATTTGCAATTTGGTAAGATAGGAACTCTAAGCTAGCTTATTTATAGAAGTTATAAATTTTGATTCGGCCCGCATGAAACTTTTAAAAAGGCATTATCTGCGATAACATTAATTTCGTGTGCTGATATTTATGGAATACATATGCAATAAATTGCCTACAATTGTTCACAACGCAAACATTTGCAGTTGTTAAAATATTTAATCAGTTCATAGTTTGCTTTTATATGTATCGGTTGTTATATTACTGTATTAGTTTTGCACCAGAGATCGATAAAAAAAATTCTCATTTGACATTTTTTAATTTTTTTGAAATTTAGATATTTAATTATATTTTTAAATAGAAATTTATAAGAATTATTTAATATTTTATTACCTACTTGAGAAATAAATGATTTTTTTCTTAATAATTTTGATTGTTGAAATAATTAATATTATCATTTGAAAATTATCGAATTACTACAATATTTACCACCAATAATGAAAGTTTCTTTTAACACCAATTTTCTATTATTATTAGCTTTAATTTTATTTTAGTTATATTTATACAGGGTGATTTAGAACTATGGGATGAAATTTCTAGGGGTTATTCAGTGTAATAATACAAAACATTTGAGTACAAAAACCCATGTTTAAAAATATCTCCCTAAGGCATTACGGCCCTATGACATTTTAAGACAGTTATGTGCAAAAATATGTATTATTTATGCCTCAGTAGAAAATCGTATCTAATTTATCAACTGTTAAGTAAATTGACACAAAATTATGTCAATCAATTGAATCGATAGAATCTACAATTCGCACGACTTTTTAAAAAATTTATAGATGTTACGATATACTATACTAATTTATTATGAAAATTATTATTATTGCAATTATTGCAATTATTAATATAATTATATATTTTATTCAACTGAGAATTAATAATGTATTGATCTAATCATTCTGTACATGATTTCTTATCGTTTCATGAATCGCGTTACAAAAATAAAATAAAATATAATGGTAATGGAAAATTGCTGTTTTACGAAACTTTAATTATTGTATTATTAAGAATTAAGAAAAAAATAGAAATTTTTAATAAAAAAAAAATAAAACTTTAAATAAAAAAATTGAAGTACTAAATTAAAAAAAAAATTAAAATATTTTAATAGAAATTACAAGAATTAAAACAAATTCAAAATTGAGAATTTTTTTGGAAATCTCTGTTTTGCACAGCTATGTTGAGTACTTCTGCTTATGTTAAAATTATCTGTGCAGTTTCAGCTGCATTTCATTCCTAATTTATGTAAGATGTTTTAAACTTACCTACTTGTCTTTGTACTCTGGCATTTCAAATTATTTAGTTAGATTTGGACCTGGTTCTGCTAGTCTGCAAGTGTTTCATGTTTGCTGTATTCCAAGATCTAATAGATTTATGGTTACATGTTTTGGCTTAACGTCTGAGCTCTTTATCTTTTTGAAAATAGTTGCAACTCAAAAGATACCTTGCAAGAAATTAGGGTTTAATTAAGTTTTGTATATGAAAACCATTTAAACGTAATTTTATAGAAATTTAGATAAAACTAACTAAAAAAATTAACATTTTAAGCCTTGGTTATTACAGAAAGATAATTAAATTTTATGCGATTAGATTTACTTAACATATTAATCGAAGTTCTTATCAGAGGCCAAAGCGAACGGAAAACACATTCTCATAAGTGGTACGTGCACAAAATTTTTATGCGCTCGTCAAAGAGGCAAATTAAATTACCATTAAAACAACGTTTTAATATGCATTCTATTTGCATGCGAAATTTGCATATTAGATACTTAATCGGTTAACTCGTACTAAATCAAAAAAAGAATAGAAAATGCGGTGCTTATTTTAAAAGTCTAATTTCAAGTAACATCTAAATAAAAGCGGTCATGAAATGATAATGGTCGCCGAAAATAAAAGAGTAGGAAGTAACTGTATTTCAACGTTGAAAATTTTCGAATTAAAAGCAAAAATACAGCGCCTCTAAATTTAAGCTGTCACTTGCAGATATTAATGTGAAACAATTCCCTATTCCATAATGTGACCACTTCAGAGAAAATTGTGCTCCTCTCGGAATAAAAAATCGCTTCTATTTATATTTATGCCAATATATGCCAAATTCGATCATTTCTAATAACGCGGAATTGTTTTCCTGTTTTTATTGAAGTTACTTTAAAACAATAGCAAGAATAATATCTTAAGAAGGGAAACCATGAAAAATGCGAAAAAGTACGACAGAGATTTGCATATAAATAGATTCGGAATGCTAATAATACTGATTTTGTTTCTTGATGTGGTCGGTATATTATAAAAGTGGCTTTAATATTATTTCTCCGGCAGATATTTCCGAAGCTTATTAGATTAAATACAATAACAGAAGATATAGTTTCTCAATATTAAATGATACAAGTTTATTTTGCTCTTCTTGGAGTTTGGTTATTGAATTAATAAAAAGTCAGTTTTATTTGTGCATATATCAACTTCTCATTAAAAAAAACATTCTTAAATTAAAATTAATAACGAATAAAACTTTTATTTCATGCATTAAGATATAGAGGAAAGTCGTCAAATATGTGGTACTTTTTTTGAAGGACCAATAAAATATAGCTAAACTCACAACATCAGTATCATATAAAGATGTTTCTGGCTTCTTTTCTTGGTCTTTGTAGTAGTTAACTTTTTTTAGTTTCAATCTCAAACGCCCATTTCTACCATCCGTAGGCCTCCTCAATGTATTCCAAAGGTCTTTATTTTGTGCTACTTTGGTACAATTTAGTTCCCCAATCATCTGAAGATCATTTGTCCAACGTGTCGGTGAACGTCTTCTTTTTCTCTTGCCTATATATAGTGTAGAATGATGTTAACTCATTTTGAGTCATTGCATCTTAATATTTTTATCTTATTTTGTAGTGGAGCCTTTGTGGCGAACAAATTTCTTTTAATTTTAGAACAAAAGGCGGAGTTGCTCCTCTCTATCATTTTTGATATTTCTACAATTCTAATATATCTGAATGGTATCGTCTTTTCTTTTTGCGGTGCTGTATGTTTGTGGTCTTTCAATGAGTTCCTCAATATTTGCATTGGGCAATTCGATTATTCTAGGTGGCTAAATATGAGGTACCCCAAATTATGGTCTCATATATTAGGTCTACTATAGCAATAACAATAAATTTTAAAAACAAAACTAAAATGTATATGAGAAACCTTTGGCCAAATTCAAAATCGGGCACTTATAGATCTCGTTTTACAATAATAATCAATAATTTGATTTGCCTTTTAAATAGACAAAAATTGATCGTTTGCGTAGCGTTCCAAATTTTTAACAATCATCATAAACTTTTTGGTTATGTCTTGTTGCAATCAGTTATACTGGTGCCATAATATGATTAATAATTGGCCATGAAGTTATCAACAAAGATGGTAAAAGGTCATTGAACAAAATAGTACATTCTTTGTGTAAAAAAATTAAGTTTCATTGCAAACTAAAAAAGTGATATTTTGGACAAATAAAACTATTTACAATACGATTTAAAAAATACACTGATTTGGAAACTTTTGGGATACTTTTCTGTAAAGACATTTAAACTAAGCCACATAAATCGTTTCTAACAATAATTTTGGGTAGATGCGTGTTGAGATTATAGCATTACATTTGCCGAACAGTGTTAAGTTTGATGCCATTTCGCACAAAATACACTTTTTACTTTTACGATTAATAAAAAATTGTATATCTCCTCATAAAGTGAATTTGATACGATGTGATTCAGTTCAACGTCTACACGTTTATTCTACGCTCTCTATAATAAAACAAACATTATAAAAATTTAATTGTAATACACACACAACTCTTCAAATTAAAGCATACAATTTGCAACTTATAGCAAAAATCTTATCTGAATTGATTTGAAACAAAAATCTCGTCCTAACTTGAATTAAATAATTTTTTTGGGCAAATTTGTTTGATTCAATAATAAACGAGCACTTTTTATTTAAAAAAAAATTATTACATACAACTTTTTGTGTGAGCTAAAAAAATCAAAATTGTTGCGGAAAAATAAACACTGCAAACCTGAATTTTTTTTTATCTAAGGCCATTAACTACTTAAAGGTTTATTTTTAATTTCTGTTTAAAAATATTCCTTGTTTGATGGTTTAATTTAATGTATTGTGGAGGCACTCGCTATAATTAGAACTTTGAGGAACGCTAAACATGCAATCTCTTCACATTTAATTTTAGCATTTCGTTTTGTGATAATACGATAAGTAGTTACCAATAAAAATCTCTTGTTTTCATAGGGTAATTAATATTGTATCGTTCAAGAATATTTATGAAGTTTAAAGTGCTTGCGTTCTTGTTTTATTTATTAATGGAGTTGAAGTACTGTTCTTAGGATGTGGTCTATTTAATTACTGCTTGAAAATTTGGTTAATGTCTACGAGTTTGTTTATTAAAGGTTTAGAAATGAAGTGTGATGCATTATTACAGACGATTACTTGTCTCTTACTATTTTTTTTTAAACGAAAAAATTAAAAAATAAAGTTTTTGTAATACCCATTGCGAACGAATGGAGCATAGTTTCGTCGTTCCTTTCTCCACGTGTGTGGAAAATGCGTACTTTTGCTTCCATTTTTCGCCCTTGTGTATTCTAAAACGCTTTAAATTAATAGTTTAGTTATCGATAAAACTTGATCGTCTGACTGCGTCTTACTTTGCATTAATAAAAATTAATTCTTTTTTCTTAAATGAATTCTCTAACTAAAAATATCGAAAAATTAAAAGTTTAAATTTGCATTAGTGGTAATTGAACAACATTTTTACCAATAATTTAGTTATAATCAATTTTCAATATCAGCAAAATTGCAGTTATTATCGATAACTGAATTATTTAAATTATAATTGCTTTTCTGTTTGAACATATGAATTTATCTCAAAAATCGAGCTTGGGACTTGTGAATCAAATTTTTGATATTTAAATTTAATTCTTGCCTCCTGATTTAAATACAAATTAATTTCACGACAATTTCGCAATGAGAAAAGTAAAAATTATGAAAAATAAGCGAAGGCCAAAGCAGACATTTTGAGAATGCAACTACGGTTTTAGAATTACTTCAATTTTTTTAAGGTAAATTGATCATTGTTAATCGTGGCGAAAAGCGGAGTGTGCACATTCGAGCTCAAAGTGGCACATTCCGATCTCGGGAAAATGAAGCGCGCCGCTCCGCGTCGCGCTTCATTTGCTTCCCTCGCTCGGAAATGTGCCACTTTTCGCTCGAATGCGCACATCTTTGTGTTAATTGGATTCCACTATATTAATAACAAATCCTTCAAATTCAGGTTTTCTATTCGAAAAAAGTTTTCGCTTGAAAGTGCACATACTTCTTAATAATTGAATTTGCCTATCTTATTCTTCTCTCTTACAAATAATATTAATTAAATCAATTAATTACAACAGTATATACAAAATGTGCCTTAAAACTAATTTGTTTATAATTTTTACAAAAATGAAAATTACCCAAAAATATGTGGAGACATTAATTTTGAAATATAAACCTTCAATAATCTGCAAAAGATGATACAAAAATCAACTAGTTGATTTTTAGTGGCCCACTTCAGAAAATTTGAGTCATATACAATTTTAATTAATCAAAAATACGAATTAGTACACATTCGAAAGTACACCTGAAAGTATTTTTATCGAGCTCGCTACAATTAGGCGTGCGGAAGAGCACCACGATAACTTATCAAAAGGAATAAAATATCTAACCTTTTTTAAACAAGAAATAGATGTAATTTATTCGACTTTTAATTTTTTGAATTGAAGAATAAAATAATAATATAGGCAAATCCGGTAAATACGAGGATGTGCGCATTCGAGCGAAAAGTGGCACATTTCCGAGCGAGGGAAGCAAATGAAGCGCGACGCGGAGCGGCGCGCTTCATTTTCCCGAGATCGAAATGTGCCACTTTGAGCTCGAATGTGCACACTCGGTTTTAAGCACAATTGCAAAGCGTCCCGTTTTAACAGAAAAAAACTTAGTGAAATTGTTAGGTATATGTTTACAAAAAACGCAACAAATATTAATCACTAAATAAAACAGTCGCACATTATCTTAAAATCAACAAAGCAAAAAAATAATAAAATATTTAGTAATAAATACAGAGGTTTACTTTTCGCAACGAGTCGGAACGCGGTTGACAATCCGGATAATCGCGAATCCGTATAACTGAGGCGCGGATAATCGAGGTTTTACTGTACCACCGAGTTGGGATACAAAAAAAAATTAAATTTGTCTACTCTGTAAAAACTCCATTTGATAAACTAAAAAACCAATAAATTTTTAAAGCCATTTTAATAAATAATTTCGTGAACCAAAACGGCAATTTTAAATATGTAAATACGAAAAGAAAACGTAGAGCAAGTAGAAAATTTACTTAGGAAAGCTTTATATCGAATCACGTGTCTATAAAAAATGTAATATCGCGCAGATTGTGAATACCGTGTTAGACAATTAATCCGTTCTGTATTTTAAATTATATTCTCTCCGCTGGATCGCTTTATTAAATAATCAAAAAGCAATTGAAGTTATAACTGTCGTCCGTATTTTTAATCGAATGTTGGCGAAACTTGGGTGGCAACCTTTAGAAAAGGCAATAACGTTGAATATAATGTATACATAAGGGAAACGAATTTCCAGGAAATAAGGAAAAAAGCGTAGAAGCAGAGAAAAGTCTAAAATCAGAGTCGAGTACCTACGGTCGCAGCTTGACATTAAAGCACGGTTTAAATACCTGACTGTTTTTTCAATAAGGCGGACGCATTATAAATGACTCCAGGAGTCTCGAAAGATGTGTGAACATTCGAGAGCATCAAAGACACATTTTTTAGCTTGCAGCCTCGAGAAGAACCGTGCCGGTGGCAAATGTTCTCTTTCAACAACCATTTTGAGCCACCACACATCCATCATTCTTGTCTGATCACCTCTGGTCGCGTTTTTATTACTTTTCCCTCTTTCGCTTCCTGTTTTTATTTACTTAAGCCCTTAAAAGTATTTCTAATAACAACTTTTGGAGGGAAACAAAAATTTAGCCGGCATCTCGAAATGATATTTATTTTGCCTAAATAACCACAAATAAATATCTTATTTTAGACTTTCAAAACACATTTGACTTTTGCGTAGACCGATAGGAAATTGGTAAGGTAGGAGACCCAATAGCCGATCACTATTTTCTCGTCTTGTACGAAATAAAGCTATAGAAATATTTTTAAGATATAAAAATAATCAAATGTGAAGTAATAAATCAACGGGAATTATTAAAATTTATATTTTAAAATATTTTTACCCGATCACACGAAAATCAAGCGAATTAGTGGTCGATCACTAGAAAATATGTTTATAAACTGACAAAAAATATTAGTTTAATTTTATTATTTATTTAAAATAGTATTTAGTAAATTTAATAGTATACAATTTTTTATCACAAGAATTATCTGAAGTACACATTTTACATTTTTTGACATTTATAAGTATTAGTCGCTTATTTTAATAACAGTTACAATTTATTTAACAAAAGGATTATAAAATTTCCCTACACCAATAACTTAAATACTAGTATATTTACTTAATAATTATTCAATTTACTAACTAATTTACTTAGAGTTTTAATGCACTAAACTAATTGATTTACACTCGTATTTATTTATAATGTTATTCATTCACCGCGCGTTACAGTTTACCTTGGATTTAATCGAGAACCTGCGGAGTAGAGAGTACTGAACTACACGAAACTAACCTTAGTCTTAGATTGCTTATTACGGAAGTTGGTTGCGCTTATATGTGTGCTCGGTATCAGTATCAGGGCTTCTATAAAATTAAAGATTTTTAACGATGTCCACACTCAAGGTCTTAAGCGATAGATCTTTCTCGAGCGCGTGTTTTGATGAATTGGGTCTCTTACTTTAATAATGTTTTTTAATAACCTGTTTTCGCAGGGTGCTTAGTTTTGTACGTTTAGTTTAAAATTAGATGCGCCACTACATGGAATAGGGATGTTATATTATTACCTGTTATACGTGCTGACATATAGCTTTTTAAGCGTGGTACTGGTTGTTATTTTCGAAAAATTTCCCAACCGGTAAATTCTAAGCGCCTTTTTGTAATAAACATAACTAAAAGCGCCGTTTTCAATGATGCAAATAAATTTTGTGACATGGTTTGTTAATTAAATTCGATGAACGTACACGTTATGTTCAGCACGATTATTCAATATTTCAAATACATATCAGCGAATTGACAATTAATATCGCGGACATTAATGAGAAGCTGGCGATGACATGGATTTTGCGTGTCGACGTCGGTTCATCCTGTGACGTCACGGTTCATTATTAATTGAGACCGCTGGGGGGTAGTTTTGCGCCCTGCAAAGGGGTAGGTTAGGATTAGGTTGGGTCCAAGCGAATCGAGTAAGCAAACAACTTTACGGAATTCGCTTTCTGACATCACTTCATTGTTTGATTACGCGAAGCTCTAAGCCTTATGAAGTGCGCCTTCATTGCCTGCTCAAATCCCATTCCTAGTCGAACAAAATTGCGTTTACATACTTCATAGGTACAGAAGGATCTACCTCTGCAAACTTGGACAATGATAATAAACAAACCGGTTTGTTCTTTTATTTAAGAGCCATGCGCTAACGCGACCTATATTCACGATTTCCCTTGAGCGAGGTTTATCTGAATTTCACTAAATCTTTAATCGTTTTCAAAATTCAGCAGCCATTATCAAAACGGTTAATACACAAACTAATCATTATAGTAGTTTAATTGACTGCCTTTTGTTCGAATCATTTATGCGTTACATCTCGTACGATTAGGGCTTTGATTATAATCGGAATGTTGTATTGAATTAAATCATTTACGTTCCATCAATAACTAAATTGGAGCATATAGAAATTTTATAGACTAAAAGATATCGAATCCGATGCATAATTACGCTGTTAAGGGAAGCGCCATCAAGTTGTGTGAAGTCATGAACTCATGAATCTTGAGCAGCACGTGAGCTGTTGAAATAGCACTCGCACCAACTAAGATTTATGCTACAGATATTACTACTACTTATTAATCAAAAGCGATTAATGATTCCACTAAGGAAATCCGTAAGCGTGGTTACCTTCTGAGTTATAAATTGAAAATTAAATCTAAACCGTCGTCGAATTTGTTTTAAAACTATCGCGCTGATGTTTTTAAAAAATAAGAAAAATAACGATTTGCTTATCTATGTATTTTATATTAAGGAAAATATTTAATTTTTAGTGGAAGGACAATGCTAAAGAACAGCTCGATTTTTCCTCTTCTAATAGAAATAGATTATTCTTAAAGAGTGATCAATTAGGACTTCAGTAAATATCTAAAAAATATTAATATTATATATACAACAATGTGTTCTTAAAGTAAATGTACCTCTGCATGTTTCGAGGATTTGGGGACTTCTTGAAATCCTTAAGGGCAGTATAAAAATTTGTTTCGTCCATGCCTTGGGTCAATGTATTGGTGTGAGGGTTTCTCAGTGTGTATATAAAAGTAGGTAAAACACATAATGTAGAAAAATGTTATTAAGATGAAAATTTTCATTATTAGGTTTAATTTATTGACATTTAATGTTAACTTGATTTATTTGAATTGGATTTCAAATAGATACTTGTCTCACGGATAGACAGTTAAGCACACTACAAAATTTTAAAGGCAATAAAAGGCTTCGGGCAGCCAGAAATAATTTTTTGGGATTTAGGCTTGAGCAAAGATCATAAAAATGAGAAAATTTTTAAGATTCTTAGGTCGTAACATACAAAGGTTGTACTGTATTAAACTGCATTTATAAATTTTATTTTGAGTCATTTAGTGAATTGAATCAATATTATTTCTATTTTACTAAACACACGTTACACTTAATGATATATTACTAGTTTGTCAAGGCCAATTTTTCTTTATATTTAAGTATTGAGATTTTGTAAACTTTGACTTTCAGTAACGATTCAACTGAAAAAGTACAGTTTTAGAAATTAAATTAAATGGTAGGTACTTCTATAACTTAAAGAAACTTTTAAAGGAAATCACGAAATATTTGGAGAACTTTAAAGTTGTAACGTGGTATATTCTATTATTATACGAAAATCATAAATGGGAAAGTTTTGGATAATTTTATATTAAACAAATTTATATTTTGTTATAAAAAAAATCATGGGCTTGGGTTTACATTTCATAAAATATCATCAATAGAAAAATTTTATGTTAATGAATATTTAAAGTTTATTTTAATAAATAACAAATTCGGGCTAAAATTGATAGAATCACTTCTATTGATTGTTTGTTAATCGTGATTGGATCATAAATAATTGAGATTTTTTATGATACACCTGATTTATCAGAAATTAAAATATATCCCAAAAGTACAATTCAAACAAATTGCTTAGAGATGTTGTTTTGATTGGTTATTTGAATTACTAATCATAATTACACCATAATTTAATCTATTAGTCTGTATGATAAACGATCGATTTAAAATGTCGGTAACTCCTCATCACTTTCAAATATTTTATTTGAATAAATTTTTTGTAACTCTGATCTTTGCTTATTGAAATTTTTTAATTTTAATTTTTCTTCTTTTTGCCTTTTTGTACCCGTAGTTAGGTTTAGGCGATTTTAATTCAAAAAATGTAAAGCATGAATTTAACAACACACTCTATATTTGTACTTGTATAAGCACTTATTTATAATTGCCTCATGTTATTGAATGTAATATTTGATATGCTTCTCAGATACTAAAATATCAATTTCCTGATTGTACAAAATCGGTAATCGTGTTCTGATGGCTATTATGAAGAGGCGCTGATTAGAACTATCCCTATTTGTAGATATTAATTACAGTATCGTTTCGCAAAAAGCTTGAACTTCGACTAAATTAAGCCATTTAAAGCATTTATTAATCTTAATGAATAGAAACAATTTAATAAACAGCCTACCACTGTTGAGCACATCGAATGACAAAAAACTTCACAAAACCCAACTCATCCATATTAAAAATTAATTACGACATGACCGTTACAAAAGGAAAGCGTAAAAACGCCCATCTTTTTAATAAATTTTTGTGGGTTTGGGTTTTAATAAACAGGCGATGTTTCATATTAAGCGTGAAAATGAAGGATTAAATCGTTCTTTAAAAAATGTTAACAAAAAAACGGGAGCATCTGCTGTGAATTTTTCGGTAATGGGGGTATTTTAAGTGTCCTTCAAGTTTGTACCTGAGTCTATTGCTAAATCATCACTCCCAACCCTCTTCGGTAATTAAGCAAATTTTAGCGTATCCCACATCGGGGCAGTTCAGTGGCGCATCCAGAATTTTTGTTTGAGGGGTGTTGATGTTACTTTTCGTACGTTGCCAAAGTTTTTCTGCTATTATTGTTCCAACTTCGCTGTTGATTTGTATTTAATTATGGGAGGCTCTGGATGGTAGAAATATGGTTCTGTTTGTAGAAAATATATTAATTATTGTGAATCGTGCTTAAAGCCGAGTGTGCACATTCGAGCTCAAAGTGGCACATTTCCGATCTCGGGAAAATGAAGCGCGCCGCTCCACGTCGCGCTTCATTTGCTTCCCTCGCTCGAAAATGTGCCACTTTTCGCTCGAATGTGCACATACTTTGCATTCGTGGAGTTTCTCTATGCTAATAGTCAAACTTTCAAATCAAAAAAAATATTTTAGTTAGCTTTATTGGATCATTTGATTTAAAAAGAAAGAGATTGGTATAGTCATCCCAATGTGTAAATTTTAAACCATAAAATCGCGTTGGTTAACCTAGAATTTCTTCTTGGCGTTTTAAATACATATAAGCAAATTAAAAAAAAAACTTATTTAAGAATTGACTTTGCTATTTGATTTGTACTTTCTTATGATGGGTTTTATGGGGGGTTGCAGTTTTGGGTGTGTCACTAAATGTTTGAAATACGGTAGTTGATTTTTAGTTAAAACATCTTTAGACAATACATGAATTATTGTGAATCATGCTTAAACCCGAGTGTGTACATTCGAGTACAAAGTTGACACATTCAGATTTGGGCAAAATGAAGCACGTCGCTCTTCATTTGCTCCCCTCGCTCAGAAATGTGCCACTTCTCTCTCGGATGTGCACTTATTTTATAGAGAAGAAAATTATCTTTCAACAAATTGTCACTTGACCAAACTTGCAATTAAAAAAATAGGGGGTCGATGCTGAGCTTCAGTGGGTGGGATTTTCTGGGTATGAATTTTATGTGAAAATTTTTCTCCTTTCAAATAAAACTTGACGTGTTTTTTTTTAAGTGTAGAAAAGTCTATGGTTTCTAAGTTTTAGGGGGTGGTCAAGTTTTTGTTGGTACAGCGTGTATATTCAATGACTATAATTCAAACATAATCTATTTTTTTTAATTAAAAAAATAAACTTTGATGCTACTCTAATATTAGCATCAGTAATTTTACAATATTGAATATGGATATCGGTTAGGAGCATTGTGGATAACGCCAAGCGGTATGGGCCATACTGACCTATACTGACATCAACCCTTTTGCCATAACTATCGTCAATGTTATTATTGGTCAAATCATCTATACGTACAATTTTTAAGCAAATAAAAATCTTCCCTACTGTACATTATGGTCATAGCACTCACACAGCATAGTGGGGTAATTCTCATTTTTTATTAGAAAAATATGTCAAAAAATGAAAACGTCTTTCTAATAAAAGTGTAGATGGATCTTAATAGTTTTGGTCTTTTTTTTCAAGGGAAAAATATTTACCGAGCTTGCAGCCCTCAATTTAGACAATTATAGGGGTTTGAAAAAATGTCCTCCATGGTAGTGACCTCATATCCGATAAAAATTTACCCATGGAAGTGACTTTTTTTATTATTATGAATGTTAAGTTAATTAAGGTAAATAAAGTTGATGGTAAAATTTATTTCCAAAAAGTGCCACCTCCTTGTATCGTGTCATCCCCATGGATTATATTAATGTAAGCAATGTCACATCCGCGGATATGAGGTCACTACCATGGAGGACATTTTTTGAACCCCCTATAATTGTTTAAATTGGGGGCTACAAGCTCGGTAAATATTTTTCCCTTGAAGAAAAAGACCAAAATTATTAAAATCCATCATCACTTTTATTAGAAAGACGTCTTCATTTTTTGACATATTTTTCTAATAAAAACTGAGAATTACCCAGTAATATCCCAAAAAAACATCTTTCCGTGTATTAAACTTTTTAGTTTCAAATTTAGTTCATATTTATTATTTTTTTTTAAGTTAAAAAAAGAAGATTAATATAGTAAACGAGGTATGTGCACACTCATATTTAAGTGCGTTTCAAAATAATGAATTTGCTTATAAAATTTTTCGAATTAAAAAATATGAAATTGCAATGGCATATCTTCTTCATGTTTATATCATGTTAATTAAAGAATTCACCCGGCAGTTAATTTGTATGGAATTAAGAATTTTGAAGGCGGGGGTTGGCGACCGCTAGCCCGCTTCCTGATGCGCCACTGCGGTAGTCCGTCCACCTCCGGCCCCTATGAAATTAGAAAACGTCATATCATCAAAAATACACACTTAGAGATTTATTTGGAGTAGAAAGGCAGAAGATGGACCGAAGTTTGAACAGTGAAACCAATAAAAAGTTATCAGTAGTCAGCACTCAGCTTACAGACCTTACCAACTGAGGGTGCAAGTTTTTGTTTCTGTCACGCTCTGAAAGACAAATGCGAATTTGAGCTCTTCCGGGACAAAAAGATTCCCGTTATGATCGCTACCTAGTTCTAATTCTTCCATATTTTCATATGCCATAAAAGGATATATATTTCGCCTTCTCACACGAGCGGGGCTGGATTTAAATAAAAATGGCGGGTCCTTTAAAATTTTAATGCGATTGTCTGAAGAATAATGACGTACAGAAATTATTAATAAATTTTCTCGCTTTGAGCTTTAAATTAAAATGTTTATACGTACTTTGATATTTCGCTGTACTGGAAAGCTTTTGATTTACAAAGGGTTGCATATGTGCAACAAACACAAACTGAAGAGTAACGAATAGCTATTATTTATATTATTTATACGTTCCATTTACGCGATGCTTTTAGTTATTTAAAACAAAATGTAAAGTGGATGTAATATTCTATCGATTTTGCATATAATGAAAATGTTTAATTCCGGTAATTTAATACTCGAATACACAAATGTATTTTTGATTATTTTAGGTTTATGTAAATTAAAAGCAAAATAATGACGGAAATTACATTTGAGGAGTCGGCTACATACATTTATCGAAAACGATAAAAAAAAATTAATGAAGGATGTAAAGCACTTGTAATTTTATTTTGCGTTACGCCAATTCAATTACTCTTTAATTTTTTTTGTGTTTTACACAGAAAATCAGACAAAGCTCATTTAATAAGTTCCGGTTCCAATTCGTTAACTGCACGGTTCCTGCTTTTGATGGCTTCCTCGTAATACAATACAGGTTGATTAGTGTATGCTGTAGATTCATGACGAATTCAACAGTTAATTAATCCGGATTAGTTTCAGATTTGAATGAAAAGAGTCGGTTTTTTATAGGGCATAGGCCAGTTATAATTAATTCGCCACTGGAATATTTTAGAAAATGGCTTCTTTCTCTATATTATCAAAAACGTTTAGTTAGATTTTTTTGGACGCCATCAAAACAAGCATTTTGCTTCACTATAATTTTTGAAATTATTTTAAAAGCAACTAAAGAAAAACATTTACTACTTAATGCATAATACCAATTAAAGTTTTTATAGTTTGGTACAATTTTTCCATCGGTAGGTATTCTATTAGTTTTATTAGGTGAACTTTTGTTGTCTTGTTTGTGTCCCCACATAAAAGAAAAGACATTTTGAATTATTTTTCAGACATAGTTATTTACAATTAGATGTTGTACATGTCAACAGAACAAAAAATATATATTTTTGATAGTACCTACCTAATGCCTATATTTTTCCAAATAAAACTAAATGTTAAAATCAATACAATGTATTGTATTTTTATTAAAAGTCAGTGAATAAATCAGGTACAACTTTTTAGTTTGGTATTTTTTAATATAAATTATAACCCCTATTAAAAATACTTTGATGACTGTATGATAGCTAATTATAAATTTCGCTTACTCAACCATTATGTTTTCTAAAATTACATGAAATATGACAGATGAGGTACTTGAGGGCAAGGGCGTCTTCAAAATTTTTTTCACAGAGGGCAGCTGCCCTTCTGGTCGTACTTGGCTACGTTTTTGACGGGAACACTTCGATCGAGCGTTTACCGTCATCCTGCCCGTACGTGGCGACGCTCTTGTCTGAGAGTATTACGGCCCATGAGGATTTGGTATGACCATTTTTCCTGTTGTCATTTTGACAGTTTTATTATTCAAATTATTTGAAAAAAAAAATACAGTGTATTTGCTTTAAATTTTTACGGGACATTCCTATTGACCCCAAACCGACATAGACGGAGCCATTCTTCCCTTCAACTTCTTTAATTTTTGAGAATTTTTTGAGTAATTAAGGGTTGAAGTTTTAGGAACATTTTGGAGCACAAAATTTTACGTTATAAAAATTGTAGATCCGTTATTTGTGGATCGATCTTTAAAAACTATACAGATTCGGATTTGCCACACTTTTTGGCTTCGGGAAGGCTCAAAAAACTATAGGCGTGCTATTTGAATTTTTTTAGAAAAACGAGTTCAAAGAGTTTGACTTGTAAATTAATTCATTCTAAATTTTCACTTTGAAAAATCGTAGCTCAGTTATTTATGAACGTATCTTTCAAAACTTTTGATATTATAAGAGCCCCTTTATCGGAGCCTAAAATCAGCCAAAAAAAATCAACACGGCCCAATGTTAAGTCTAGAGAAAACGCATTCGAATCTTTCAAAATGTAAATTTTGCTAAAATTTTTAATTTTCAAAATACCTACTGTTACTCCGCCGTCTTTGCGAATTTTGTCAAATCCTTTCATTTCTGAAGGTTTCTAACCCTAACACGTCGAAATCCGATCCTAACTCAAAACTCCCAAAATTGCCAAAAATCGGGAAAAAACATGGATTAACATCCATGTTTTTTCCCGATGTTGGCCAATTTTAGAGGTTTTGAGTTAGCACTGGTTTCGGACGTACTAAGGCCTAATACGTTCGAAAATTAATGCATTCCGAGTAGGTACTTCTAAAAAATACAAAAGTTATAGCGTTTTAAAAATTTCATTTTAAAGCCAAATTCAATTTTTCAAAAGGACGAAAATTGGATATTGAATATTAAAGTTGTTTTATTTATTAAAGTTGTAAATATAGACAGTAATATAACGATAAAAATTTATGGATTGAATTTTTCTCATCTTATAATTGCGATCGCTGTATCCACAAACCTCTTTTGTGTTTCTCTATATTTCGAGCTGAAAAATAAAACAAAGAAGTTGCGCATATTACGATAATAATATCATATGGTCTTCCTGGATCATAGCATCAGCAAAGATTTTGTAACAATAGGTTTACAATAATGTCTGCCTGACAAAAAAGAAAAGGCACCCCCATTTCTTGCAACTATTCCATCCGAAATTTACTCGTTTTCCTCGCAGCATTATATTGTGATCTAGTGATGGAATTGCATACTTTACTTACAAGGGAAAACGGGTCATACCACCAACCGGGTCATATTACCCTCAGGCATCTTAGTTTTTGCATTTCCGCGAGTTATTGACACACCCTGTAAATATAATGATTTTGGTTCACTCTATATCTGAATAAGTTATTTGCTATAGAAACGTACTTATCTAAAGACAATAGCATCCATAACAACCAATATATGGTTAAGATAACCTAAACAATATTTAATAAAGCTCTTCATCAAAATTGAACAGTCCATTAGTTTGATTTAACACTGTCATCCGCAGGGATGCAACTGATAATGGGGGAAAGTGGAGAGATTGTCAGACCGCAGTCCTACCCCTAGAATCGTCGAAACGTCAGACTTTTTATAAATGCAAATTATTAAGTTTGTATATCTCCAAGAAAACCTCACAGCGTAACATTTATATTCGATTTTCTAAAACGAGAAAGGCATTTTTTTGTGCTAAAGCCTTGCGATATGCTTTAAAAAAATTTAACGAGTTATTTTAAATAAAATTTGGTATTTTAAACGTTATCCATATATCATACCCTCTAAATATGCATGCATATGTAAAATGAAACGGTTTTCAGCTCCCTTTAACCTGACGTTGCTAAATTTACCTAATAAATGTCAGCATTATTCTATTTGTATCATTTGGATTTGCATGGCAAACAATTTTAACTTTTGGTTTCTGCCGTACGTTGCTTTTAAAATTGTGTAAAATAAACTCTGCGAAACAAATATTTTTACAGATGCGATTTTGTGGCTCAGTTGGTTCCGTTTCGTTTCAACTTATCGCAAAGCGTCGGTTTCGCGAATTTGTTACAAAACGATAAGCCTTTGTGAATAATGCGCCCTAATAATAAATCAATATAATGTAGAATTTATAAAAATAATAATCGAACCTATTCCAAAACAAATCGCAGCTCTCAGCCGCATATAAAATGATAGAATGAGATAATGGACGAAAGTTGTAGCTGCAGGGAGGACCAGAAAAAGAGTTGAGTCTTCTTCGAAAACTTGCCTCTCCTAAAGAATTTATCGTAGTTTTTGCGTTTTTAATGCCCGAGAAATATTTTACGTTATAATTTCGTCGAAAAAAATCTGAAATCTTTCTCAAATTTTTTTACTCGTCTCTCGTGCGAGACGCAAACCGAGTTATGAATAATGGATTTTGGCAAATTTAGTGTTAGTTTATATAAAGCTGTGTAATTTACGCAAGCTTCACAGACCTAAAATGTAATTCGTTTCGAAATCAGCTTTGATAGCATTGTTTGTCGGGTGTTTATGTTGTCAGACGACTGAGAGGGCCGCGACCACACTATTTCATCGTCGGGCGAGCCCTTTGCAACGTCCATGATGCGAAAGAGCATATAAGGACCATAACTTTGTAAAGGTTTAAATGCTTAATCTATTTAATACTGAAAGCAGTATAATTGCTGCTATGTTTGAAACAACTACACGTTTAGGAGAACTACACATTGCGGCCAAGTTGAGCTTTGTAATAATTACGTGTAGCGTGCTAAGTTTGCGGTTAGGCACACATGAACTTTCAACTATAACGAACTGTAAACGATTGTAACATTTCTCTTGGTATTCCAATAGCTTCAACATATTACAATCTTGTTGACTTGCGGTATTAGCATTTCGTTTGCTTATGACTTTATTGATTTTATCTTTATTATTAATATTATTTAAAGTTAACAAGAATTGGACTGTCAATAAAACAACTCTTGTTAAATATGCAACGTTTCGTTTCTTTATTGAAACTTTTTCAAGCAACTGAAAATTAACAAATTTCTGTAACAATAACAATAAATAAAAGTATTTTATAAATTAATTATAAAATACGTTAACATCTCAAAAAAAGTGTTAACCATCAAAGCTCAAAAATGGTACATGTGTCATACATGAAAGATTGTAACTATGATTCTAGATCAAAGATTATATGCAGTTGCCTAATTTTAATTTTAATTTTTGGAATTTATTTCATTTAAGATATCATTATATATTAAACTAAGTCTTCTAGTATCTGAACAGTTTTGTTAATTTTGATAAAAATCTTTTTACTTAAATTTTTATATTTTTATTCTCTTCACGATGTAAAATAAAAACTTATTCAAATTGAAAATTTGAAAATGATTTGAAAATGATGTCCAACATCAAAATGGTGAATAGTTAATGCTGTTTTGTTTGGCTTAACGTAATTTATATTTTAACGATCATTCTTTCTTCAAGTTTTTGATTCGTTTGACCAATGCAACTACTGCCACAAGTACATGGGATTTTATAAATCAAACCATATTGTTGAAAAAGAGGAATTGGATCTTTTAATTTACTATAAACTGCATTAATTGTTTTTAGATTATAAAATGCTAATTTTTTACCTCTTGGTCTAATAAAACGATTAGTACTACTGCACAATTCTTTAATGTAAAGAAATTTAAAGTATGTTCTTACTTGTTAGACATCTTTTTTGCTATCTACTAATTTATAATTATTTAGAAAACGATTAATGAGTTTTAAAAGGCAATTATTATTAATAAGTAGGTTTGACATTTGTTTTATATTATCTTTATAAAAATCTTCATGGCTTAAACGTAAAGCTCTATCCATAAGACCTTTAATTACACCTATCTTTTGACTCATAGGGCAATTAGAATAGTAGTTTAATAATTGCCCTGAACTGGTAGACTTTTGGTACCAATTAGTTTTTAAATTTCTATATAAAAACTTATGTACTTTAATATCTAAAAAATAAAGAGAACGATTATCTTCAATCTCCATGGCAAATTGAATTCTTGGTTGAAAATTATTAAAACTTGAGAATGCAAAATCAACTTGATCTTTAGGAATAACCATAAAACTATCGTCTACATAAAGTCTTAAAAATGAAATTTTAAAAGGTAAAGTTGTTAAAACTTTCTTAACAATATAATTCATCATTAAATCTGCTGGCTGGGTTACTCATATTACTTCGCTATGTTCCTTTGAGCATTTCTAATAATTTTCTTGTGGACTAAGAAACCAGTATGCAAAGCATAATTTTAATTGCGCAATATACATTTTGTAATATTTACCAAAAAGATAACAGGAAGTCAATCATAAATTCGATGGCAGATTTATTTTTACGTATGCATTGGGATTTAATAATTTAAATACAGTTTATGGGGGATTAAAAATTTAAAAAGTAATCCATACAACACCAAATATGCGTGTATTATAAATGGTAATATGCGATACTTTTTTAAGCGTAGGATTAGAATAGTGTTCAAAAATTCATATTTTAATATTACGATATTAAAGGTTCAGGTGATGGGAATTAATATTATTTTTCGATAAGTGCTATTAAATCAAATTGGTTTAAATATCTTTAGTAATTTTACATATTTTTATGTTGCTTTCTTTTACGTATTTTTAATGCGTAATACAAATGCATAATATTTAAAGAATTTAGTATCAAAATATACAATTTATTTACTTTCAAGAACTAGATGTAAGTTTTGTTATTGTTCGACAGCATCTTATGTTTCGTATCATTATTATTTAATATAGTTGTATAACTTCTAATATTCTTATTTTGCAATTGAATTTCAACTTAAGACTCATAGTGTTTGCAAGTTTCTAAACATAAAATCATCAATTTAACATTTAACAGAACTTTTTGAATTCCCAACGGCTGAAATATTAAATAAACAACGTCAGTAAAAAAATCTTACTTAAACCAGTAGTAATAATAATATATTATTTTTTTAAAGTTTATTAAATTATGAAATGTTAAGTTTTATACGTTAAATTGATTCAAATGAAACGAAGTTTTTAAACGTAGTTATTTTATACCTTTCTATTTAATTCTTTTATTATGCCGCTCCATAAATATTCGATGTAGTACTTCGACACCGAAATCTCATTTTAACGGTTTGAGAATTAACTGAAAGCAATATCAAAATTGCTAAAAGTACTTTTATATATTGTATAATCTACATTACTAAACCATTGTTAAAACGTTGGGTAAATATTCTGAATAGTCGTATACACTGACAGTTGATTGAATTTAAGGGGTGGAATAAGCTATTATAAGCACCAGATTATAAATTATAAATTTCTTTCAGCAATAAATTTTATATTTCGTTGAGTCATATTATTAGAACTTTTTTCGCTGCATGTCTGCTGTTTTAAATAATAATCTAAACCATTCGTCTCCAAACGTTTTTATCTTTTTATCTCGTAGACCACGTGTCAATTTTGTCTATTTTAGGTGGAGCCCCTGCCTTTCTAATATTACTTTTTTACACATTATTAAATAAAATAACTGTATAAAAAAATTATTTTAATGGGATCGATGGGCATCAATATTTAACTTTAATTAAGTTAGGTTTCACAAAAAAATCAATCAAAATAAAATTATTTACAAAAACGATTCTAATTATATAGAAAAAAATTATTGCTTGATAGACAAACGTAGATCTCTATTTATTGCAACTATTGCATCCGAAAACGTACGTGTAAAAATTTCACACTCGAACGAATCCGAATAAAAAGATTGAAAATTTTTTGTTTAATTATAGATGTTATCTCGGCATCCTCTTATTTTATTAAAGTTTTTTTTTCTATGTAAATGAAGCCTTTTAAGCAATTAAGCGTTCAGTTTTGCCTCTCGTAATTATGTGCTACTGTTTCTAAGCGTAACAATTATGTTTGTATTAAAATATCATGTGGTACGTACGTCGGTATTTGTGAACGCTGCATATTAATTAGAATCATTGTGTAACGCAAAGCTACTATAAAAATGAGATTACAATCTCACCTTATAAAATTGGCGCTCGTATAAAACTTAATGGTGTTCTGCTTTGTTTTATAATTTTATGTTCGATAATTTTGTATCGCGACCTTAGCTTTAACACTTCTGAGCAGGGCTCGTAAATCCGGACGAATTAATTTTTGAAGTTATACTTCTTTTGGCGCGTTGTGAGTAAAATTTTAGTGGGCAACGAAAGTTGCGCGCGCACATCTCACCAAAATCACTCTTAAAATCCAGTGTGCACATTCGAGCTCAAAGTGGCACATTCCGAACTCGGGAATGTGCCACTTTTGACTTAAATGTGCACATATTCTCCATTCATTAGATTTGTCTATATTGTCTTTATCTCTGTCAAATCATAAATTTAAATTTAGTTTAGTAAATATTGATTTTATGTTCATAACTATAGCAATGAGTGGAAAAGAGCGAAAAGATACGACAATCAGGTCCATGCGAGTGAGAGGGAACGATCAAAATTATTCAACTGCTTTTTCGTCTTAATTTATTGGCCTAAATTATTGTGAATCATGCTTAAAACCGAGTGTGCACATTCGAGCTCAAAGTGGCACATTCCGATCTCGGGAAAATGAAGCGCGCCGCTCCGCGTCACGCTTTATTTGCCTCTCTCGCTCAGAAATGTGCCACTTTTCGCTCGAATGCGCACATCCTAGTATTTTTGAAATTTGTTTATATTAATTTTTACACGTGGTTATATTCAATTTAGTTATGCTAAAGAAGTATAACTTCTAACGCGCTTACATGAGTACACGCATTGGTTCTTTTAACAAATGGATTAATTACAAAAACAAGAAAATATTGAAACCTATCATTTCGATTTTATTTTAAGACATATATATATAACTTTTTAATTAAGGTACTTTACTCGTAAATGCATTTGTCTTACGAATTTGATAAAACGGAAACATGATATTGAGCTAAGTGCATTTATTTTATAGAAAAATCAAATTTTCTAACTAATTCTGAAGCTAAACTAAAGTGTACACAATTGACAAGCAACGGGTCAGAGATGTATATAAAAAAACATGGAAACTTTTTTATCGATGTTTTAGAAACTAATATAATATAAAGCAAAAAATTAAAAAAATTTGGGAATAACATTAAGTTTGTTTTTATCGATTGGTAAAAAAAATATCAATATTCAAAGTTAAATTTTTTTAACACAATACACGCGTAGTAGGAAAATAGACACCATAGCTTGGCAATTTTGTGTGCCTTCATACTTTATATTTCAATTGATTATGATCAAATGACATTTTCAAATTATTTATACTTTTAAGATTTTCAAACATGTATAAAAGGGCATATATACCCAAAGGATAATATATTTGCGATAAATCTATAGAACATTCGCTATAAGCATTGACAGCGTTGCCATATTTACTTTCTTTAAAAGTGTGGTGATATTAGTGTGTTCGGTATAGAAACGTCTTTATGTATCAAGTATAGTCTCTGACAAAAATAAAATACTCCGGCTATTAAATATATTAAACTTTTTGTACCCATTGTAAATCTCTTCTTTTAGTTCCGATTCGCATAAGTGAAATATTTTAAGTAAAAAAATAAAATTTAAATGATTTTTAAAAACCGCCAAGACTATTGTTTAGTTGCAATAAACAATTTAAAACATGCATTATAAAAGAGGCTGTTTTGACATCGTTCCTATTCTCAACCGTTTAAAAATTATCTAACATTTAAAGTTTATTGGAAAAGGTGCATCAACTTCTTTCCTAAACAAATATTGGGCAGGTATTATGACTATGAAATAACTAAATATAAATATTTAAAGTTCTTACTATCCAGTTTCAAAAAATCACATTATTTACAACTTTATTATTTAATATTTAAATCAATATTCTGAAACAAATTACATATATACTTATGTATTTTTTATAAACAGAGAATATCAAATACAAAATACTAAAATTTTACCCTTCTGTAAGTTGGTACAACTTATTTGTTCTACTTTGAATACTTTATTATTTATACTTACATTTCTGAAAAAAGATCAAAAAAGTTAACAAAACAATGAAATATTTAAATTTAGTTTAGTAAATATTGATTTTATGTTCGTTACCATAGCAATGAGTGGAAGAGAGCGAAACGATACAACAATCAGGTCAATACGAGTGAAAGGGAACGATTAAAATTATTCAACAGATTTTTCGTTTTAATATATTTGTCTAAATTATTGTGAACCCTGCTTAAAACCGAGTGTGCACATTCGAGCTCAAAGTGGCACATTCCGATCTCGGGAAAATGAAGCGCGCCGCTCCGCGTCGCGCTTCATTTGCCTCCCTCGCTCGGAAATGTGCCACTTTTCGCTCGAATGCGCACATCCTCGTATTTATTGGATTTAATTAAATTACTTTTTCGATTTAAAAAGAAAATAGCAATGTGTTGAAATAAAACGACATATGTGCACATTTTTCAGAAATTAAATTGTATATTCGGCACAGTTTTGTAATTTATAATTAAAATTATTTAAAAAGTAAATTATTTATTGTGAATCGCGCTTAAAACCGAGTGTGCACATTCGAGCTCAAAGTGGCACATTCCGATCTCGGAAATGTGGCACTTTTCGCCCGAATGTGCACATCCTCGTCTTTATCGAATTTGTTTACATTCATTTTCAGATTTAGAAAGGAAAAACTAATGTAAGCAAAGAAAACGACGTATGTATGTGCACATTCGAAGTTCTTTTTAATTTAGTTAGACTAAAGAAGTATAACTTCTAACCCGTGTACATAAGTACACGCGCCGCTTTTTTTAAATGTTTTATTTAATTTACTTTATCTCTAATGCGGCAATCAAATTAAACTTTCAATGGATCTGTCTATCCTTGATTATGTATTCATGAATTTTAGTATTTCGTAACTTCGTGGGCATTTTTAACAATCTCGGTTTTTGTGCTGCAATTTAATTTACAACCTAAAACTACCCAAGAGAGTGTTAACATATTAATGGGGAAGGTTAATTTTTATTTATGTTTTTTTCCCCTCCTTTTTTTTTTCGTTATTGTAAAGGGCCGACAAATCTTGGGTCATAAATTAACATAATGTAAAGACTCCGCCTAAAAACGCCTACAAAATAAGAGTGGCATGACTGTTCCGGACGTTTAGAATTCACATCCGGTAACCTCGTCAAAATTTAATAATAGTGGATAATCGGAGGGGTGTTGTGACTGCTTTCGTAGTTTGCCGGTTAACATACAAAACGTCATTCGCCTAACGTTTGTCTGTCATCTTAGATAACAGCTAATGGTTTACACAGTTGCTTGCAGAATTAATGAAAAATGCATGTCGGTATTACTTTGCAGTTTTCGCCCCATTTGATGATTTAAATATTGCATCGGACAAAACGTCATCCAACTCTCTATTATTAAGTTAGTGTGGTGACGTTGACGAGGGATAATAAAATAACTTAGGAATGATAAATGACGCCCGCACTTAAAATGCCGATATAACTTTTGTAGTTTTATTTCTTTAAACTGTTAAACTTCGAAAGAATAACTAATAACGCCGGATGGTTTTTCTTCGTTGTAGTAAACACAGCGAAAAGTAAATAAAAAATCGGTGCGCGTAATTATGTAGGAGTGTACCTTTTGAAATTCGAAGATGTGCACATTCGAGCGAAAAGTGGCACATTTCCGAGCGAGGGAGGCAAATGAAGCGCGACGCGGAGCGGCGCGCTTCATTTTCCCGAGATCGGAATGTGCCACTTTGAGCTCGAATGTGCACACTCGGTTTTAAGCGCGATTCACAATAAATAATTTACTTTTTAAATAATTTTAATTATAAATTACAATTCTGTGCCTAATATACAATTTAATTTCTGAAAAACGTGCACATATGACGTTTTATTTCAAGACATTGCTATTTTCTTTTTAAATCGAAAAAGTATTTTAATTAAATCCAATAAATACGAGGATGTGCGCATTCGAGCGAAAAGTGGCACATTTCCGAGCGAGGGAGGCAAATGAAGCGCGACGCGGAGCGGCGCGCTTCATTTTCCCGAGATCGGAATGTGCCACTTTGAGCTCGAATGTGCACACTCGGTTTTAAGCGCGATTCACAATAAATAATTTACTTTTTAAATAATTTTAATTATAAATTACAAGACTGTGCCGAATATACAATTTAATTTCTGAAAAATGTGCACATACGTCGTTTTATTTCAACAAATTGCTATTTTCTTTTAAATCGAAAAGTAATTTAATTAAATCCAATAAATACGAGGATGTGCGCATTCGAGCGAAAAGTGGCACATTTCCGAGCGAGGGAGGCAAATGAAGCGCGACGCGGGCGGCGCGCTTCATTTTCCGAGATCGGAATGTGCCACTTTGAGCTCGAATGCACACTCGGTTTTAAGCGCGATTCACAATAAATAATTTACTTTTTAAATAATTTTAATTATAAATTACAAAACTGTGCCAAATATACAATTTAATTTCTGAAAAATGTGCACATATGTCGTTTTATTTCAACACATTGATATTTTCTTTTTAAATCGAAAAAGTAATTTAATTAAATCCAATAAATACGAGGACGTGCGCATTCGAGCGAAAAGTGGCACATTTCCGAGCGAGGGAGGCAAATGAAGCGCGACGCGGAGCGGCGCGGAGCGGCGCGCTTCATTTTCCCGAAATCGGAATGTGGCGCTTTGAGCTCGAATGTGCACTCGGTTTTAAGCGCGATTCACAATAAATAATTTACTTTTTAAATAATTTTAATTATAAATTACAAAACTGTGCCGAATATACAATTTAATTTCTGAAAAATGTGCACATATGTCGTTTTATTTCAACACATTGCTATTTTCTTTTTAAATCGAAAAAGTAATTTAATTAAATCCAATAAATACGAGGATGTGCGCATTCGAGCGAAAAGTGGCACATATCCGCGCTTGACTTTTGAAGCGTAAAGACGGTCAGTGCTAGCGTACCGGCTGTAAACGTGTGCTAATCGATATCATTGACCGCATGGTCTTTTGATACTGCAGAAAAGGTATCAGTTAGTACTTATTAATTTTACTCCTTATTAAATCTTAAATCGAATACAATTTATCAATTAACAAACTATGGCTCATTTACAACCTAATCTCTATTCTTATCCAAATCAAGCTGGCCTACACCAGCAATATCAACAACAGACTTATAATCCACCTCAACAGCAACCTTTTTCCTTACAACCCCAATTGACCCCGTACCCAATAAATCCTTATCCCTCACAAGCGACAAATATGTACCCAATAAATCAGCAACAACTTTCAACGGCCCTACTAGCTTGCAACGAGTCAGGAAACGAATGGCACTTAGCCAACCATAGCAGAAAGAGATACAGAAGCCCTGAAAGCAATTCAAATATTTTAACTCAAGAGAAAAAAACCCAATATTGGCTAGACAACCCAGTGCAAACTACCAATAGATTCGACCCACTAGATATTGAAATTGATGACGAAGTAAGCACCCCACAAAATGTAACTACTCCAAAGGTCCCTAAACCACCACCTATCTACGTATCTGATGTTCAAAACATTAACCCCCTAATAACGTTGCTTAACGAAATTGCAAAAGACAATTATACACTAAAAGCATTGGGCAACGATGAAATTAAAATCCAAAGTAATACTAGTGAAATTTATACAACTATTATCAAAGACCTCATGCATAAAAACACAAAATTTCACACGTACAAACCCAAACAAGAGAGAACATTCAGAGTTGTAATGAAAACATCCATCACTCTACTGATACTGCAGAAATAATACAGAACCTAAATACACTCGGTCATGAGGTAGTTAATATATGGAACATAAAAACAGTCAACTAAACTGCCGCTCCCCATGTTCATAGTGGACATTAAACAAAAAGATAACAACAAAGAGATATACAAAATCAAACTATTTATGAACACAAGCATAACTATAGAACCCCCTCATGCAAAAAGAACAATCCCGCAATGTGCAAAATGTCAAAGATTTGGTCATACTAAAAATTACTGTCAACAAATGGATCGCTGTGTTAAATGTACAGGATCTCATTCTACTAAAGAATGCCCAAGAAAAATAAAGATGACCAGGTAAAATGTAAACTGTGGCGGGGCCCACCCGCTAACTATCGAGGTTGCTTAGTTCACAAGCAAATGCAGGAAAAACTATATCCACAATTAAGACGCGAGATCACAATGCATATGCGGACACCAACCCAAACATATCGAATTCCTGAAATTTCCTATGCAGAACAAGTAAGACAAAATAAACAATTCACACAAAACCCGAACACCAATACAATCCCACAACTACAAGCTACATCCCCCAATCAACATCCAAACGACATGGATGAACTAAAATCTATGATGAAAAGTTTAATAACGCAAATGGGGACTATCATGAACCTTTTAACCACACTAATTAGCAAAATTACATAATGGCTCAACTCTTAAAAATAGCTGTTTGGAACGCCAATGGTCTTAACCAACATGCCCAAGAAGTCGCATTATTTATTCAAACTCACAAATTAGACGCAATGTTAATATCAGAAACACATTTTACTAGTAAAAGTCACCTAAAGATCCCGAGGTTCCACATATATGATACCAAACATCCGGACGGTACTGCCCACGGGGGAACCGCAATCATAATCAGAGAAGGCATTAAGCACTATGAACTACAAGCACACTGTAAGGAAAATCTACAAGCAACTACTGTAGCATTAGAAGATAATGTAGGTATTTTTAAGTTATCAGCAATATACTGTCCGCCAAAATTCAATAACAAACAAGAAGATTACGAATGTTATTTCAAAACCCTTGGAAACAAATTTATCTCGGCTGGTGACTGGAACTCTAAGCATCAACAGTGGGGTTCACGGACGACAACAGCAAAAGGCAGACAGTTATACGCCGCCATAAGAGCAAGCAATTTAACAGCAATATCCACCGGAGAACCCACCTATTGGCCCACCGACAGGATGAAAATACCCGATTTACTGGATTTCGGAATCATAAAAGGAATAAACGAAAACAAATCAAAACAGAGTCTTGCTTCGATTTATCATCCGACCATTCACCAGTTATAATAACATTGTTTTCCCGCATTCTAGAACGACAAAAGCAACCAACACTATACAGCAAGAAAACAAATTGGGAAATTTACAGATCAACGATAAACCAGCTAATTAATTTAAATATACCGCTGAAGACACCCAAAGAACTGGATTTAGCAGTAGCAGATTTAACAAAAGCAATACAAAATGCAGCATGGACAGCGACCCCCGACTATAACTGTGAGACCATCAAGGAAAAGTGTCCTATCATAATTAAACAGAAAATTGCTGAGAAAAGAAAACTTAGGAAGAAATGGCAATGCACAAGAAGCGAAGTGGATAAAAACCAACTTAACAAAGCCACAAAAGAGTTAAAACAAACATTAGAAAAACTCAAAATCAATCAATCCAGGATTACCTTAGTAAACTATCACCACTTGAAGCAACAGACTACTCACTCTGGAAAGCCACCAGGAAATTGAAGAGACCTAAGATACACGTACCACCAATCAAGGACGGAAATAATAAATGGGCTCGGAGTAACAAGGAAAAGGCCGAAGTATTTGCAAAACATCTAGCCACCGTTTTTCAACCAAATAATATAGACGAACCGGAACAGGAGCAAATTATAAGACAATTTCTTAATGCACCATATCAAATGGAACTACCTATTAAAAACATCACTTTTACAGAAATTAAGGATACAATACAACATAATATAAACCCCGGTAAAGCTCCAGGTTATGACTTAATAACTGGTAAAGCATTGCAAGAACTTTCAACTAAAGGGTTCAAAGCTTTACAGCAAATATTTAATGCAATACTGAAACTAGGGCATTTCCCCAGTCAATGGAAAGTAGCACAAATAATTATGTTGTTAAAACCTGGCAAAATCCTAATGAAGTGGCATCTTACCGTCCAATCAGTCTATTACCAGTTCTTTCAAAAGTCTTTGAAAAGTTATTTTGAAAAGATTGAAACTAATTTTAGACGATAATAAACTTATTCCAATTCATCAATTCGGTTTTAGAAACCAACATAACACTGTTGAACAAGTACATCGGTTAGTTAATGTAATCAATCTTGCTTTCGAAAAAAAGAACTACTGTGCAGCGGCATTTATGGACATCAGCCAAGCCTTTGATAAGGTTTGGCATGAAGGCCTACTGTTCAAGCTAAAACAAAATCTTCCACACACTTTTGTCACTATCCTTACTTCTTACCTAACACACAGGTTTTTCCTAGTTAAATTTCAAGACGAATATACTGATCTGGTACCGATACAATCTGGTGTACCACAAGGCAGCACTTTAGGACCCATCTTGTACCTCCTGTACACCGCAGATCTACCAACAACCGACAAAACTACAACAGCCACGTACGCAGATGATACGGCAATCCTAGCACTGCATGCTGATCCAATTATTGCGTCACAACATCTTCAAGAACATCTAAATAAGTTACAAGATTGGCTGACCACTTGGAAAATAAAGGCAAATGAATCTAAATCGATAAATGTAACTTTTTCATTAAACAAAGGCACTTGTCCCCCAGTCACACTGAATGGTAAACAGCTAACTCAAGCAGACGACACAAAGTATCTTGGAATGCACTTAGATAGGAGACTGACTTGGAGAAAGCACATATTTACAAAAAGAAAACAACTTGGTATAAAATTTCGACAAATGTACTGGATGATTGGAAGAAATTCACAGTTATCACTACAAAATAAACTCCTTTTGTACAAAACCATTCTGAAACCTGTCTGGACCTATGGCATCCAATTATGGGGAACAGCCAGCAATTCTAATCTTGCAATCCTACAGCGTTTTCAAAACAAAGTTTTAAGATCAATGGTTAATGCTCCGTGGTACGTTCCTAATAACCTAATCGCGAGTGACCTAAAAATTTCATCAGTTAACGACGAAATCAAAAGAGCTAGTGAGACTTATAGCGCAAGAACTGTAGTGCACCCAAATGTACTCGCTAGAAATTTGTTTGACAACAGCGGTGAAGTGCAACGTCTTAAGCGATTTAAGCCAAATGATTTAATGGACCGATTTAATTAGTTTCTAAATCTAGAATTAAACTTAATTTTTATTTACTATTATAGAAAGCTTTTACTTACTTTGTATATTAAAGGAAAGCTTCATTGGAAGCAACTCCTACATGTTAAGTTAATTATTTTATTGTAGTCATATAAATTACTTATTGTCCAGAAATGTGGACAGATTGTAAGCAAGGAGGAGTAAAAAAAAAAAAAAAAAATATCCGAGCGAGGGAGGCAAATGAAGCGCGACGCGAGCGGCGCGCTTCATTTCCAGATCGGAATGTGCCACTTGAGCTCGAATGTGCACACTCGGTTTTAAGCGCGATTCACAATAAATAATTTACTTTTTTAAAAAATTTTAATTATAAATTACAAAACTGTGCCAAATATACAATTTAATTTCTGAAAAATGTGCACATATGACGTTTTATTTCAACACATTGCTATTTTCTTTTTAAATCGAAAAAGTAATTTAATTAAATCCAATAAATACGAGGATGTGCGCATTCGAGCGAAAAGTGGCACATTTCCGAGCGAGGGAGGCAAATGAAGCGCGACGCGGAGCGGCGCGCTTCATTTTCCCGAGATCGGAATGTGCCACTTTGAGCTCGAATGTGCACACTCGGTTTTAAGCGCGATTCACAATAAATAATTTACTTTTTAAATAATTTTAATTACAAATTACAAGGCTGTGCCGATCGTGGAATTTAATTTCTGAAAAATGTGCACATATGACGTTTTATTTCAACACATTGCTATTTTCTTTTTAAATCGAAAAAGTAATTTAAATAAATTTAATAAATACGAAGATGTGCACATTCGAGCAAAAAGTGGCACATTTTCCCGTGATCGGAATGTGCCACTTTGAGCTCGAATGTGCACACTCGGTTTTAAGCATGATTCACAATAATTAATTTATTTTCTCAGACGGCTAACTGGTCAACTTAGCGGCGCGCGCGCAACTTCCATTGCCTCCTAAAATTTTACTCGTAAAGCGCCAAAAGAAGTATAACTTTATTAAATGGATTTGCTATTTCTTCATAAAATCATCATTCGATAGATATCAGTTATTTTTGTGGAGCTGCCGAGTAGGACTATCGCTACATCTTATATTTCGCCCTTATTTGCCAATATTAGTCTAAAGTTGCTCATAAATAAACAACTTCTATCTAGAATCCACACACAACTCCGTTTGTTCAAACAGCATATGAAATGTGAGTCTCAAAATTATTTATGTTGTTTTCTTTTAAAAGGGTGTTGACGTGAAATTAATTTTCAATTATTCTTCTTTTTTATTAATACAAAAGAAAAAACGAATGGCAAAAACGTAAGGATAACTCGAAGAAATGAGTTTTTAATATTACCTTTGACATTATAAATTTTAATTTATAAACAAAAATTTTAATTTTACGATTTGAAGGTAAACGAAATTGCTTCGCATAGAAATCTATTCTAAAAAAATTTAATACCAAAAAGTTGGATTATAATTATTTTAAAAAATGTTGTATAATTATAGTTTAAAATAAAATGTTTTAATCGATACAGTAAACCCGGAGTTTATGTTTAAATAAAGATTGGTTATGAGCTAAAATTTTTTCAATAACTAGTAATATTAAAGTTTAGTCTGAAAAGAAACCCAATATTCGATCACTATTGCACTGTTGCACGAAATAAATATTATAAAAATATTTTTATCTATTAAATAAAATTCGTTTTTCTTTTTTGATTAATAACGGTTTTCAGATATAAAATTAATACAATTTTAAGTAATACATAAGCATCAATTAGTAAAAGTAATACAGTCGTACCTCGATAAGTCGAAGTTGAAGGGAAACTAAAAATAATTCGAGTTATCAAAAATTTGAGTTATCGAGGTTCGACTGTATTTCAAAATAATTACTCGTTTACCCCAAAACCCGATTACACTAAATCAAGAGAATTAGTAGTCGATCATTATATATCCCAGTACACGATCGCTACAAAGTATTTTTATAAACCGAGAACGACTTTTAGTTTAATTTCATTATCTATTTAAAACATATTTATTAAATTTAAAAATAATTATTTAGAACAAAGAATAATGATTCTGGGAAACGTCCTTCATTTCATGTACCATTGTGTATTTGGACGTTTTATTTGTATCGTAGTTGATCGAGTACAAATTACACACAATTAAATGGTACCGGTACTAGATCAGCGTTTTATACGGTATTAATAACATACAAATTATATTTACCTTAGTTAATTGTCACAATAATTTATTGAAAAGCATAAACAATAATATAATCGCACGCTTTAGGTAATAAACAACTGTTAAATATGGAAATACCTATGACACGTGTCGCCACTGTTTAACTCTGCTTGGTTTGTACTTGCTTACAAGCCAAGTGTGTGGTCTGCTAAGAACTTGTTTCAGAATAATATGCAACTTTTACTAAAATTTGCAAATCTTGAATATATGGTTAACCCTATTTTATTTTAAGCAATATTATTCATAAAATCAATAAAGATAACCAAACATGACTTTATACCAAGGTACCCTACATTGAATTTTCTATGTTATGTCTTTGGCGATCGATCAAAGCTGGATTTAAATTGGATCGCTCATTCTTTAGTTATAAATACAGTCGAACCTCTATAAGTCGAACCTCGATAAGTCGAATTTTTGATAGCTTGAACCTGTTTCCCTAGGACTTGCCTATTTAAACGTTAATATTTTTATATCGATAACTCGAATTATTTTTAGTTTCCTTCAACTTCGACTTATCGAGGTTCGACTGTAGTTTGTGCCCAAATAAGCAATTTCTACAAGGCGGGAAATATATTTAGGTAGTTTTAATTTGAAATCAAAATTATTTTTTAGTATTGAGAAAATAGTACTCGGTTTGGTACAGGGGAGCTCGCTTATGACAAAAGATCTACCGCTCACAATATAAGATTTTATTTAAAATTCGAAATATGTATTTGTTAATATATAGCTTAATTACGTTTTGTATATTTTTAGGAGAAGTCGAAGCAATATCATTTATTATAGTTATTTCGCAGTCCGTTAATTCATCAATAATAACAATAATAATTTAAAGGTATTCATAAACAATTAGCATGTAGTGTCTAATTAATGGTAATTTTTTAATCGCCAACATTTACGATTTTACAGTCGAAACGTTGGCGATTAAAAAATTATCATTAATTGGAAACTACATGTTAATTGCCCATGAATATCTTTGAATTATTACCTATTATTATTAATTTAATTTGTTGTTTACATTAGTAAATAAAAGGTTCGCTAATGATTAAAATAATACACAGACATATTTTTGTTCTTTTGGGTTTCATTAGCATCATCTCGTTGGACATTAAAGAAATCGCAGCTCGGTTATTTACGAACGGATCCTTAAAAGTTTTCTGATTTGAAATATTCCAACTTTTTGGTTCCGGATAGACCTAAGAAGCATTTAACAATTTTGGGAAAAACAGAGTTGAACACTCGGTTATGTATTAAAATTTTTTTTATTGGTAATGTATATCTCGATTATGAGCTGTCTTTAAAAAATTTCGAGTTTCTAATTTTCCTCGGGATCAAAAACAATTAGGGCCCAATATTGAATCTTGGAGAAAAATGTACTTTATATTTTAACAGAATGTTTTTCCGATTTCTCTTTAATACCAAAAATTTTCGGTTCGTCAAAGCGTAATTTTTTTTAAATCAACATTAAGCTGTTATAAATTTTCTATCTTTGAGCATTTCGGGGTAATTTTTAATTTCTGAACATATTGGACCATAATACATAAGAAGCCAAGCTTAACCCAAAACTTCCAAAATCGGTCACAATCGAGAAAATAGAAGGTTAACCCCTCGGCTTTTTTATTGAAAAATATATTTTGTTTAAACTTTTGTATGACATTTCTATGGTGCCCTATTGCCTTTTTCCTTGCTATCTCTTTGACCCCAAAAATATTGGGAAAAACTAAATCATTTTCGTAATTTGCCTTTTGACATAGAAATAAGGTTATAACTCCCATATTTTTTATCCAATTGTTGAATGCGACCCGGATTGGTTATTCGAAAACGCCTCGCTATACTATACGTGTAAAACTAGCATAGTGCAAAATGTTAATTTTTCAAGTAATTAATTTTGATTCATTTTCACCACACAAAAATCAACATTAAAAAATCGTAGCTTGGTCATTTGTGAAAGGGCCTTTAAAAACTTTGCAGATTTGGAACCTCTGTATTTTTTCGATTATTCTTAAAACGAATCAAAGTAAACTTGTTCTAAAAGGATATGTTTGTATAGAATCTTTTTTAGTTTTAAATACTTTATGATTTCTTAGAGACAATTTTTTATTTTAAATTTTTTCATTTTTCTAATTGAATAAAAGCACTGGACAAAAATAATCTAAAACATATTTAATCGAATGTTCTATTTTAAATATTTTAGGTTTAGGGTTAGAGAGTGGTCGCCTTAGAGAAAAATTTATAAGAAGAATTAAATTACGATACAGTAAAATCTCGATTATCCGGACCTCAGTTATACGGATTCGCGGTTATCCGGATTGTCAACCGCCTTCGGACTCGTTGCAAAAATTAAACCTCGGTATTTCTTACTAAATATTTTATTTTGTATTTCGCACTTGACAGTGTTTTATAAATTGTTGATTTTAAAATAATCAGCGACTGTTTTATTTAGTGATTAATAATTGTTGCGTTTTTTGTAAACATATACCTAACAATCTGATCAATTTTTTTCCTGTTAAAACGGGACGCTTTGTAATCGTGCTTAAAACCGAGTGTGCACATTCGAGCTCAAAGTGGCACATTCCGATCTCGGAAAATGAAGCGCGCCGCTCCGCGTCGCGCTTCATTTGCTTCCTCGCTCGGAAATGTGCCACTTTTCGCTCGAATGCGCACATCCTTGTATTTATTGGATTTATTGAATTAATCTTCAATTCAAAAAAAATTAATGTCGAATAAATTTACATTTAATTTTGGATTTAAAAAGGTTATAGATTTTATTCCTTTTGATAAGTTATCGTGTTGCTATTCTGCACGCCTAATTGCAGCCAGCCTAATAAAAATATTTTCAGGTGTACTTTCGAGTGTTTACAAAATTGTTTTTTGGATCAATTAAAATTGTACATGAAATGTATCTTGTTATGTAAAAACCTTCAGTTCAATATTTCAGTGAATACATTTAGGAAATTCTAACAATAAATAAAAATTGTATTTAATTATACCATTCAACAATCTTTCAATCAAGCATATAATTATTTAACGTTTGACAATAATGTAATATTAATGTTTACATTGGGAATGTCTATGCCAATCTTTTTTTTTTCAAATCAAATAATCTAATAAAGATACTAAAATATTTTTTTTGATTTGAAACATTGGCTATTAACATAGAGAAAGTCTACAAATGCAAGGTATGTGGACGTTCGAGCAAAAAGTGGAACATTTCCGAGCGAAGGAGGCAAATGAAGCGCGACGCGGAGCGGCGCGCTTCATTTTCCCGAGATCAGAATGTGCCACTTTGAGCTCGAATGTGCACACTCCGTTTTTCGCCACGATTAACAATGATCAATTTACTTAAAAAAAATTCAAATAATTCTAAAACCGTATTTGCGCTCTCAAAATGTCTCTTTTGGGCTTCGCTTATTTTTCATTATTTTTTACTTTTTTCATTAAGAAATTGCCGTGAAATTAATTTATATTTAAATAAGGAGACAAGAATGAAATTCTTGTTAAGATTTCTCAATATTCGGTATCGTAACTGACAATTTTTTGAAAACGGGACATTTTGGCGACCGAATAATTGGGAACAACAGCACAAATGATCTGAAAACGGATAATTCACATTCAAAGCACATTATATATAGCTAAAATTTGTTTTTTTCTATACATTTAATTAACCGAATTTTCGATTATCCGAATGAGCTGCAACAATAATTTGTCCGTATAACCAAGTTTCCACTGTATATTTGTTCTGAAACATACTGCCTAATACTCCTAATAGAGATGGCAACCTCGAGAGGTTTTACTGTATTTTATTATTCGGTGCAAAGAAACGTATTTTTACTTTTGAGCTTTCGTCGGTTATTAAATGTTTGGAAGGGAAGAAAACGCCGACGAGTAATTTCGAAGTGTAAGAAATTAACTACAGCAATATAGACAAAAAACGGTTCTACAACATAAGGTTGCTTACCTTAACTTTTATGCGGGTGCTTTCGGACAAATTAGAAGCAATTTCAAACGACGTGGGTAGTTAGTTTTACAGGGTCTCTACATTCGTTTTAGTATCAAGGACTCGTGTTTATAAGGTTTCGCTGGCCATCTTGTTAAAGCAAATTTGTCCGTAACCTGCACGTTAGCACCGGACACAAAACCTTTATCTTTAATGCACATATCACTAATTTTAGATCTGTACCGTTAATTTAATACTGTCTCGCAGAAATCTATTATTACATTTACTAGTAAAAATACAGCCAAAATATTACTCTGTTCGTGACCAAATATAATTGAATTTTCTAATCGTGCATGTGTGCTTCGATGTTCGTATTAACATATTGTTTGAGGCTATTTCCTGTCCATTTTACCATGAGAATACAAAATCATCTAATGTACTTTTTTTTCGAGTTCGTGTCGTCTTTGCCCACGCAGAAATTTTAAATAATGTTCAAGTTTGTTTGTTATTTAATTAAAAATAACAAAGTCCTCGCTAATACGTCCCTTTTATTAATTAAACGAAAGGAATGCCGGATCAATCCATAAAAGTATCGATTCTTTAAATAAGAATTTCAATTATCAACAAGTTTTAATAACGTTTTAATTAATGTATGGAAAACTTCCCGAAACAAATTGCTTATTGAAGATAAAAATTGCATAAAGTTGGTGGATCGGCTGTCACCGAAACTTGGGAAAAGTTTACTAATTTTTTGCTCGGCGATTGACTGACGGATATTGTGATGTATTTAATTAGTTTTTTTAAACAAATAAAATTAGTATGTAAATGTGGGTTTTAAATTTTAAAACACGGAAATAACGTTTCTTAATAAAATTACACTCCATAATAAAGACTTTTATGTTGACTTAAAATAAACTCGAGAACGAAGTGGTTTCGTTTAAAAAATCAACACGAGGTTGTTTTTGTCGCCGGTTTTTATGTTCCCCGATGTTATCTAGCGTCGTTTTATTTTATGGGGTTTATGATTACGTAATGTTTTCAATAAAATAAAGGTACTTCATTAATTTACGATGAAATACAGGCAAAGCTTAGCTAAATTACATGAGAAGTACTTTGAGCTTTTAACAAAACAACCACTGCAGAATATTACAATGTATACGTGCTTTCTAAATCTCTCTCTTTGCTCTTATTCTATTCGTTAAAGAACCAAAATCCTCTAAAGTAGTACAGTATTAGATAGAGAATGAGATTTCACTAAGTTTACTATTAAATATTTGCCTGCTTAATGGTTACAACTTTAGAAGTTATTTGTTGATTTATCCTATAATAATCCACATTATTCCATATTATCTAAACCTACTTTTATTTGCATATACGTCGAACAATTTATGTTTTACTTCTGACATAATTTTCTGGGTTTGTTCGGATGTTTCTTAAATTAATTTACCTTTATTTATTTATTTTTTGTACGCGATGTATTAGTTTTGGTTTTATTCATTAAGTATTTTGATTATATTACTAATCATTACAACCTTTGGGCATTAAATAATAATTATTGCAAAACAATTCCACAAAAGGAAATTTCCATTATTTGAATAAAATACTGTTTTGGTAATTGCTTTGAATTAATTACCACGTAAAAGAGAATATATAAGCGCTCATAGAGAATGAGATATTTCATTATATTTACATATACACATAGCTGTAATGATTTAATTAAAATAAGAATTTTAAGTATTTTAATGCTTTAGTTTAGATTAAAACGTTTTAGTTGGGTCGCTCTGGATTTAAGATCCGAAAAAAATAGTTAGCAGTTATTTTTTTAAATTTTAAAGATAAATATAGACAAAATAATTAATTCGATATGGTGCAATGTTAGCGAAAAATGGCATATTTTCAATCTTGGAAGCTTGGTCCTCTAACTTTCAGAGCTTTAACTTCTCATGTTAAATTTGCATGTCCATTCTCTTTTAACGAGCACTGTACATATATAAGAATCTAACTTCAGTCAAAAGCAATTAATGCTAATAAAATACAACATTTAATAAAAAAATATCTTGGCGACCGAGCTTTGCTCGGGGTCTTCCAATTTCGCCGCGAGAAGGTGTTGGCTTTCGGTCGCCAAGGTACTGAAATATATAGATGTAAATGTAGTGCCATCTGTTGTTTTTTACATTATATATATGAATAATTATATGATATAAAGTAATTAGATCAGACATATCCCAATGTTCTACGATTTCTGTGATTTTAACAGTAATTTTTTTTCCGTGTACTGTATTTTCAGATTTCACACAGGTGTTCATTTGACGATCGGTAATAAAAGAGCTCGATTTATTAACTTCGCATAATGCTAATACTCACATTATACCATAAAGAGAACGTTTTACGTTTTAAGACACACATAATAAGTTAACAACCGTACATCCATTTGCATGAAGAAGAGCTTTTCAATCGATTTCGCAGTATTATTATTCTTGTTAGCATATAAGGGGATTGCGAATTATAAAAAGAAGCAGAATTGAATCAATGTATGACTTGCATTTCTGAAGTGAAGACATCTTGTAGTTCCATTTACTAATTGAATTAAAACAATAAGGCGTATTTTTCTTATGTTCTGAATCACACGATTGTTTTTACCAGGCAGCACAAATACGTAGTTTTGTTGGAATTTAGAGGAGTCATTATTACTATTTAATTTGCAAGAAAAAGCTAACTTTTTATCTTGCCTCTGAAGAATATACAAAGAACGTTTATTTGCCGGCATAAATATTTGTGCTAAAACTTTTTACTATAATATGCCTACTCCCTTTGATCAGAAATAAGGGTCCGATTGGGGACTTTTTCTTGTTCATAAATATAAGTGTTCATTTTTTCGAAAATGGTTTATTACATTTTATTTTAATTAAAAACCTTTTAAAGAAATATTAATTAAATCTATTGGTAAAGGAATTCAACCAAATCTACGAAATTTTGAACATTGATTACAAGATATATGTCAGAATTAATTATCAAAAGAAGGTTTTCAAGAGATGATCCAGCAGTTACTACTTATCCATAATTTTTGAATAAATTTTTATATTGTTTAATTAATAAAATAAATATTGACATAAACCATAACCCTTGAACTAAGTCGACATATAAAACAAAACGTGCCTTGCATTGAATTACAAAGGTGGTGGAGAATCGAATGTATCACAACGCGTAACATTTCTCAACCGTTCATCTTTAGAACTATTGGTCCTATAAATATTTTGTTTAGGGCCTTTCTTGTGTAAAATTAATAAAAGAAAAAACTTCAAAATAGCTAATATTGTCTATAGTTTACGAAGTATTTGGAAAAAAATTGCTTTTCCAGACCTTTGACCTTGAATAATTTTTTTTTACACACCGGGTCTTTTTGCGTCTTATTTTCCTGATCTAAATGTGACCAAATATATCTTTAGCGAATCTGAAATTCGCACGTTGTTCTTCTTGTACTTTAACACCTCGGTTATCCCAGTGTAAATTTCTAAATATGTTTTCCAACACTATAGTGAACAATTTCGGTGATATTACGTCGCTCTGTCTAATGTCCCTTTTTATGTTTGGTATATAGTCGAACCTCCATAAGCCGAACCTCGATAAGTCGACTTTTTGATAACTCGAATTATTTTTAGTTTCTCTTCGACTTCGACTTGTCGAGGTTCGACTGTATTTATAAATTAATATTTTAATTTTTTTTGTATTTACTTCTGTTTTACTTTCACTTTTTAGGAAGTATAAATATATAATAATTCATTTCTACATTTGTTTAAAACGTACTTTCTGAAAAACACGATATAAATTAGAAATCTTTCAACATGTGCGAGCACAAGTTTTCTTAAGCAACGCAGTAACCGTGCAAGACTGTTTAGCAATGGAAATTAATTTTTAGCTACATTGTTAATAGATGCAATATAATTTAATGATGGGGCAATTAATTTTAAAATGATGTCCTCATCTAAATGCAGGATTTATAACAAGAATAATAAGCGTTATGTTTCTTAGTAATATCTATTAACAACAAACACATGCTACCCAAGGGAGTAAGTAAAACCCCCTCGGTAATCGCGTCATATAATATAATCTAATATATCCATCCATCAATCAGAATCAAATATTAAATTACTATGCGTGTGTATGTGCGGTTTCATAAAAGTAATTGCATTAGTAGTGTTGCATTTTTTCATTGTGGTCTCGTTCCTCTCGTTTGGGGTAGTTTATTTGATTAAGAACTCCCGGCGTATTTTTCGACATGACTACTACATAAAATAAATTTACTATTGCCTTTTTGATCCATATTTATAAATAGAGTGTTTGCATTCAAGTTATTTATCGTGAGCCTCACTTAGGAAATTGAATATTGTTTGTTACATGCAATAAAATTTCTTTCGCTAAAATCACAAGGGCTCCCAACTTTTGATATTCAATTTAAATTAATTAGAAAAGATAAAGTTTTGGAAAATGTTGTGCGGTAAAGCTACCTTATGTGTAATCAAGACAAAGTAGATCCTCGTCAACTTAACGAAACGTATATCTGAAAGTGTTGTAAATTTCAGATTGCTATCATATCAACGTGGAAAAGAGCTCTTGAGTGTTCGTTTTGACAGATTAAATTAACCAGGAAACATTCTCAGAAGTACTTAGATGTATATAATTCGCTAGAGGGTTTCGTAAGCAAGTTTCCCTGTTAATAAAATAACAGTCCCCTAGTTGTCAGGGTTTGATATTATATAAGCATCCCCCTTCAGTTTTATTTTCGACTGGCTGAATATCAATTTTGATTAAACCGCAGTTTTGTGTTTGAGGTACGATTAAGTGTATGAAATATCTCTCTTTTCAAATTTAACTGCGAATTTTACATCGAGACGCGGGCGTGTATGATACTTTTTGAAGTTATACTTCTTTCGGGGCGTTGGGAGTGAAATTTTAACGGGCAACGGAGGTTCCGAGAATGAAAACCATTTAATATATACATTTTTGTCAAAGATTTAGTTCCTGGTAGAAATACGGTTTTATTAAAAAACTTTTGGAAACATTAAATTAATTAATTAATGTGAATTGTTCATAAAGACGAGGGCGCACCGTTCGAGCCCCAAGTGGCATATTACGTAGTTTTTTTAAAATTTTTCAATGAGTGGGGGTGAGTGAAAATAAATTATAGAGGGTTCTGGAAATGGCTGCAGACCGGTAGTCCTCTTTCCGGGCGCATGACTGATTATAATATGACATACATATTTACTTCTGAAAGTTAAATTAGAAATAGTTTTCGCTATGTGCAACGCTTTATTTGAAGCATTTATCGGTTTTCATTCAGAATTTGTCAACTATAAAATTACGGCTAGAAGGAAAGAGATTTTTAAATCGTCGAACCAGGGTATGGCACAAATAAAATTGAGAAACACTGTTTTAAATAATGTGATGCTGGGGAACAATGGGGGAATGGAGGAATGCCCCTAACTGTTACAAATATCTATGCGGCTGTTATGAGATCCGAGCATGCTTGGATTTTATTGGACTGCCAGTAATGATCAGAATGTTATATTAATCTGTGGACAAACATTCAACATAATCGGGGTTAAATCATACTTCATTCTGTGGCAAAAACGTGGTGAAAGAATAATAGAAATATATTCCACTTATTAAGCACTATAAAACTTAGTGTTTTGTCACTTATTTATTCTGTTAGAACAGAGGCTATCAAACATTTTTGATATGGGCCAAAAATTAATGTAAATTGATTATACAGACATGTATAAAAAAAATTAAAACAAAACCAAATAAAAGTATTCTTTAGGTTGCATTTGAAAATATTTATATGGGTAATAGATGTCGAGAGTAAATAATTTAAACACACTGCACTCTGCGTTTAAATTTTCTGATAATCGGGCTGATTTACAGTTTTCTGTGCCAACCGGATGGATAATCCTTGCGGGTCCTAGTTTGAGGACTTCTATTTAAAATATGTTTCTAAACTACATAAAAAAACAATTTTTTAATAAGGCATTCATAAAATCGTTTTTTGTTTATATTTTTTTGTACGAAATATTTAATGTATTTTAAAATTAATAACACGGAAAATAAATTGTGGTCTTTTTACTACAAGATTGTGTTAAATGTCAATGTATAGTAACAAATACTACATTAATAGTAATCATAAATAAATTTGTAGCAAATTCGAAAGTTTATTTTCCGTGTTATGTAGCAAATTCATGTATACTGTAGTACTTAAAATATTTTTAAAATTTTAACACTTGGAAGACATGGACCTACGAAATTAAAACACAGTAGTTTTGTCCTATAAACATGTACCTAAAATTTCAACCCTTAATTACTCGAGAAATTAACATTGCATCTTATGCAGATTTTGCATGTATCTTATGGAAAGGAGTCTCAGAATTCCGAATCTGTGTCGTTTTTTATGATCGGATCAAAAATGAGGGCGTTATGATCGCTTTTGTGAGTCAACGTGAATTTTTTTTTCGATTTAATTAGTTTTCTGGAAAATTTTGGTAGTTAAAGGGGGAGCACGGAAGAATGATTCCGTTTATGTCGGTTTGGGGTCCATAGGAACGTCCCGTGAAAATTTATACCAAATCCATTACGTTAATTTTTTTTCTCAAGCAAAGGGGTTAACCCATTTTTTTTGGCAAAAAATGAAAAAAATAGAATTGCTTTATATTGCAAGGAGATGTTCCTACGTACCCCTAGCAACTATAGCCGGTGTCATTTCCCGGTGCTTTCACTCTAAAACAAAAATTTTCGCTTTTTTGAAAAATTAAATTTGGGTTTAAAATGAAACTTTTAAAACGCAATAACTTTTTTATTTTTAAGAAGTACGCGGAATGCGTTTATTTTCGAATGTATATGGCCTTAGTACGTCGGAAACAGGTGCTAACTCAAAACCTCCAAAATTGGTCAAAATCGGAAAAAAACATGGATGTAAACCCATGTTTTTTTGGAAAAAAATAGAATTGCTTTATATTGCAAGGGGATGTTCCTACGTACCCCTAGTAACTATAGCCGGCGTCATTTACCGGCCCTTTCCCTCTAAAACAAAGAGAGCTTTACTGTACATATACATCATGGAAAATGACCTTCTTCGGCTAAGAAAAATTTCGAAAAGCTTCTTTAGAACACAACTACCATGTTCGTGGTGGACTTTTTTAATTGGTCTTAAGTATGTACACAGCATGGTTGTTGTACAGAATGAAGTATTTACATGTATGGTACACGTTGTACTGTTTTTTTAGAATGTTTATTTAATAGGAACAATGGACTAAGGATTTCCTACATTGTTCTATTGCTAGCGACGTAATAAATACATTCTACTGCTTAATTGTTTAACTTAACCGTGCCTTATAGGAGCTGATTCTGCTGTCAGCCATTGTTTTACGATGTCGTTAGTTTTCTACACATTTACAACTGCCATTGGATTCATTATTTCTACTAATTAAAGGCGAGATGCGTTAATAATAAGCCCGCATATTGCATGCGACACGTATCTATTAAATTAATATTTTCTTAATTTATTGGAATTCTTCGTCAATCGTAGATCGCAAATACTAATTATTTTATCTTTTTTAATAGAAGCTAATTGATTTTTAACGCCTGAACGATGATTTACTTAGAGAGGAATGCCGATTAAATTGATTATTTTTTTTTAAATTAGGTCAATGCGTCGCGCTTTATAAAAAACACTTTATATGCTCGATTCAAATGAAACTTCGCATAATGGTTTCGCAGCACCAGGGTAATTTATAACTACCTTACCCCTGTTGAATGTACAGATCTTGAAACCTAAAAACACGTAAATTGGTTTTTTCAATTACTGGAAATAGAATAGATGTATTTCAATTAGAAGGGGTTTAGATAAAACTTTGGTTTAATCTTTGAAATAATGTCTTTTACTTTTTCGAGATAGGCCTACCGCGGAGGTAGCAGACTAAAAGAAATCCGATCCATTTAAAAAAAAACGCACACACACACACAAAATAGGTCTACTTATTTGCTATTAAAATTTCGCAGCAATTGTCGTTTAAAGTGAATTTTAATTAAAAATTTTTTATTATTATAATTTTTGATTTTGGAAATATTCTCAAATAATTTGGGTTTGAAACCGCTTTCAGTTTTATTAAACGATTTTAATCGTTTAAAGTACGGGAATGGCTTCAAATATAGACCCGTTTTAATACAAAGAACAAAAAATATTCTAGGTAAATTAATTAGAAGAGTTTAAAATTGCTACAAGTACTAATTTCTTTTTGAAAGTATTGACGCGGAGCGGCGCGCTTCATTTTTCGGAGAGCGGAATGTGCCACTTTGAGCTCGAATGTGCGCACTCGGCTTTAAGAACAAATCCCAATAAATACTCTATTTAAAATTGACTGATGTTTTTTAATTAAAAGTTATAGGATCCTATTTATACCTAAAACCAAATTTCTGGCAAAAATCAATATTTTAAATAGTTTTCATTTTTGAAAATTTGTAGTTTTAATTTTTGTACAACGTGTAAAACAAGTAGTGTGTAAATAGAGGGATAGGTGTATTTCATTAAATAATACAGTAGATTTTTAAATGGAAAAAGTATATTAATACAAAAAATATATAGGTATTTTTGTTAAACTTTTTGTGTCTCCCGAGAGAGGCGCGCCCCCCAGTTTGGAAATCACTGGTATGGGCATACACAAACGCAATGTACGCAACATAACACGTGATTATATTAACTTAGTTACGCCAAAGAAGTATAACTTCTACTCGCCGTTCTTTTTTTAATTATTACAACCGCGCATTGCTTTGCATATACAGATTTATTTGTTGTACACATAATTTAAAATTAATAATTGCATACTTATTTATTATAAAATTAAATTCTTAGTTTTTTTTAAATTAGAGATCTAGCGATTCCTGGTCAATAAATGGAGCTCGGTCAATATTTAGAGCCATTGCCCTATTGAATATTTTGAACTAAAATTTTATTTTTTCACAAAATCTGCAGTAGATATTATAGAATTTCATTTGGAAAATTGCGCATTTTTAAAAAGAATGCGGTGTAGCCGTTATTTGCAATAAAAGACGTATGATTTCTAAAACCAAATTTTTTTGCACATCTACGCCACACCTGCGATAAAGATAAAGACACGTATCGTCGCATTTATTTCGTTGCATAAAACGTTTGATATCAAATCCAGTATTTTCTTTGTTCAGAATTGCAAAAGTGAATCAGTATTGAGTCGATCCTCGAATAATACAGTTTTACTATAGAATGGTGTTTTATTTTAAAAAATAATAGTTTCGTCTTTTTAAATAATTTGTGCATCGTCCAATTGATAGAAAAAAATATTCGGCAGCGAGGTAGATTTTATAAAACTTCTTTTCGTATATTTAGATTATATATTTTACTACTCTAACTGGAAAAATTGTTTTTCTTGTTTTTTGATTTTTAACATTAATAAATAAGGAGCTTTGTTAAGGTGCACAACGTTAAAGTTGTTGTATCCCAGTGCAAGCTAATAAAATACAATTTTTTTTCGTTGGCTCAACACGTAACTGTACTTATCCATTATGTTAAAATGTGCGTTGGAGGAGCGTATTGTATTTAAACTATTTCAAAATTATAGCGTTCTTGTTCGTCGAGATTTATTATTGCCGAGCCGCACACGTGCAGCAGTTCTAAACTTTATTGGGGTAATTTTTCAAATTTCAGCGGTACGGAATAGGAAACGCGGAAAGCAATTCGGAATCTTGGAGTGATGGATTTTAAAGTAAAACGAAATTTAATAAGGATGCAGCTTAATAAATTTGTTACAAAATAAAGTTTAGTAGAACCGCAGTTGGTTTTTATTATGTTTGTTATGAATTATGCCAACAACGATTATCTCGCAGATTGTTGAGCGGGATGTTGTTATAAAACATAACAACTACGGTAACGTGCCGCTTTATGGGGGTGTAAATTAAGGAATGCACGATAAAATGTTTCCTTTGCTCTGAAAGTTGTTTATTCGCTGTAAAATTGCTGACGTAAAAACGAAATTCCCTTTGTGACGACTGCATTTTTATTGTTTTATTGTGTACAGGATAAAGACGAAAATTATTTTTCGAAAAGTTTTGATGTGCCACGTATTTCACTTCGCGAGGATTAAAACATTTTACGACCGCCGCAGTTGAACTTTTGACATAAACTAAGCCTGATTTGGTTATTTCGATTTTTTCCTTTTGATTTATTGAACCCAATTAAAATGAAAGAGGGACGAGGTGACGCTAATTAATACAATTTGGAAATTGCTTAATGTCCCTGTCGCTATGATCTGCCTTGCCATGTTAACATTGAAATGAAGGATATTCATATAACATCTTCGGTGTAGAATGGCTTCCATACTATTGATTTTCACGTATGCAACTTAAATCTAAATGTTGAACTTAATATATTATTATACATATACTATATACTTTTCTCGAAATTAATTAACAGTATTAATTTTATTCTATTTAAATGAACCAATGAATAAACTAAGAAGTAGGGTAAAATGTCCAGTGTATGATCGATTTGATGCATCGAGAGCTATTTCGATATAGAAAAATAGTAAACAAATTAATACATCCAAAACAACCCTTACATTATCGCAATTTGATCATAAACTTTGTAAAATGAACTATAAAGAGTATGAAGAGTTACCGGGTATAGCCCTGTGATTGACCGATTAATTGATTCATCTATTAAAAACGAATAATTCATACAATTTTGTAAAATTAATTTTAAAAATTAGATAATCGGTAATTAGAAAATATGTATATAAAAAAAATTGAGTCTTTAACACTTTATTCAAATTAACATGTTCTTTTCACTAATTTCCTTTTTTAACATTTTTTTGGGATAAAAATTAGCATCGTAATCTGTTAAAGAATTCCTTTTTTTCGGCTTCTAATCGATTTTTCTTGTAATTTTAATTGTTTTTTTTTTTATTTTTATGTAATACCTATGTAATGTGAAGGAACAAATAAAAATATAAATATCTCAAAATAGTCGGTCATTTCCTGGCTGAATATTACAATAAAACAGTGAGTGACTGACATAAAATTAATCAAAATAAATTATTTAATGAAGTTAAAACTATTTAAACTAAATTTAAATAATTATCCACTTTATTAAATTACTATAAATTAAGCGATTTATAAAAAAATGTATACGATCGTCAAAATACATAATTTATAAAATCCTCATACTTCATAAATTTTAGTTAAATTTCAGCAATAATCAAGTACCAATCAAACTGCAATATAAACTGAATTATTTTAGCTATACACTTTTTTATTTCTTGCACTTGAATGAAAATAAATATGACGTGTATATAAATTAATTTTTTTAATTGTTGTAAACATAATTTCTCCTAATGGTCATTCACTGGTAAGTGGTCACAGACTGGATGTTGTACCCTATATAATTTTGAAACAACAAAAGATAAAAATCAATGTGTTACGTTTAATATTTCTTAACAATCACACGATTTTTAATTCAGACAAAAAATTTTATTTTTTAACCTAAGTTGTTAAGAATCTATTTTATCATCAAAATTAGTATGTGTTTTGGTGTTTTGATAATTTTTAATCGTAGTGCGTTTGATTTTATTCTACAAACAGTATTTTATGTAAAAATTTGTTTAATATGAAAAATTGCTTATTTAATGACATTTAAAAACTTATCGATTCAAAGCAACTTTGTAACACTGAAAATAATTATTTTTACAGGTTGGCGTGTTCAGAAAATTATACAAAGTTTAAATGCAATTTCTGAAACTATGGCAATTTAGTTGATTGTATTTTGCGGTGAAACAGTAAAATAACATTTTTTTTCGAGATATGAAATAAAAATCTCTAAAGCGGATAATCTACGGAGCGGAAAATTTGCGAATTGAAAATACCTTTCCTTTCTACTTAAAACGAAACCCTCTTTTTGTTGTTGAGTTTTCTTATATTTTTAATCACGAAACCGAAGTGCGAATATTACCGAAAGAAAGCTTGTTTAAATAATTCAAATTCTAATATCTACTCTTTATGTACCAACGCTCCATCTCGGTTCCAATTCATTTTTTGAACGTAGATTGTAATTTTTTGATTTTAAATTTATTGTTTTTACAAATAAATTTAAAATCTTTATTATTGTTTTTAATTATGGTCAACAGTAAATTTTATGCATGTTTTAGAGCAGCATTTAAACTTTTGCGTATAAGATATTAACCCTTTGCGGTCGTATTTAATTGTTTCCAATTGATAGGAGCATTGTGTTGGTTCGTAAATAGGTTTTTTAGACAGTTAGATTCGTTCAGAGTAAGTATAAATTAATACAATGTAAGATTAGTATAGTTCTTACTGCGGTGGCTGAGAGTAGACATACGCAAAGGGTCCATTTATAACGATTTTTCGGTTTGAAAAAATGAATTTTATAAAAAAAATTTAAGTCTTATATAAGTATATTTTTTTTTAGATATTAATAAAGTGTAGTCACATTCTTGTCACATATTAGTAATGTATTGGGTTGACTAGAAAGTAATTTTCGTTTTTTAATTTGAGATGAAATTTCATTATAGTAAACAAAAAATAGATTTTAATCAAATATAATTGCCTCATTTTGATTATAATGATCTTTTGGCATTTTTCTGGTAACGTAGAACGTTTGGTACTTATCAGCAAAAAACAGCCAAGGTTGAATTTCGTTATTTTTTTACCATTTAAAGAGTTGTGCAAAGATATAAATACATGGTAATACGATGATGCAGGTGAGGACTATATGGTGCATGTAATGTCAGTTGCCAATCAATTTTGACGAGTTATTAAAGATGTGGGAGGTAGAGCGTTGTCATGGTGGAACATAATGACTTTACGCTTAGTGAATTCTGTCTGTTTATCTTTGATTTTTTCTTCCATTTTATCAGTTGTTGACAATAAACATCTGAATTGATCATTGGTTTCTTAATAGCAGCTCAAAATATACAATACCTTTATAATGCCATCAAACTGGAAACATGTTCTTTTTTTGCTGCAATTCAGTTTTGATGTCGCATGAATGCTTGGTCCATGATCATTTCGGATTACTGTTGTGGTAGACACCCCTTTTTTGTTACTAGTGATGGATTCGTTGTAATAAAAAATCGATTTTTGCATCTCTCTCATACTTATACGACAATCGGCTTGAATTTATGACTTTGTTTTGATAATTATTAGTTTCAGTTGGTCGACCAAAACAATGGGCATCTTTGAGAGAAAAATTTCCAAAAAAAATTTTTGAAACTCATTTTGACACATGCCTTTTATTAAGCATTCATCGCCATAAACTTCATATATGTTTTTGTCTTGTCTTTACAGAAATAAAAAAGCAAAATAAGAAGAAAATGTTTGTTTCTGCGCTTTATGTAAATTTTGACACTGAACTAACAAATGTGAACTAAATACCAAGTAATTTGTTTTTAGAGTAAGTTAAAAGTTACCACTGTCAACTATCAAACGAAAAATGTAACATTGACCTTCGATTCGTGAAAACCGAAATTACTTTCTTGCCAACCCAACAATATGTTCAAAATATGTTAAGAGCTATGTGACCCAACGAAAAAAAAATGCAATTGTAGCCAAAAAAAGTTGGCAAATTTAATTTCGTTATTATATCAATTACATAATTTGTCTAAAACGGCACTTGCCTCTTGAGTTTCTTAAACATAAAAATAAAACTTCCCGTAAAAATGTAATAAAGTTCCACGACGTAATTTTCTTTCCTTAATGAATTCTGAACCCACATCCCTCCACTTCATATCTGAAATTCTTTTTATATTACAGATACGTGGCTAGTTTAAAAATTTCTCATTAAATTATGAATTAGAGAGTCAATGCCTTTAATTGTAAAAAACGCTGAATCTTTGATTAACAAAATATGATTACTAGAAGTCTTATACTACGAATTTCTTTTAAAATATTTTCCAATTTAAAGTCGTGCCGTCAGCGAATTAACAGAAAATAACATTCGATTTAATTTTGCGATAAATTAGAGCAAACATTCATCCAAAATTGCATGAAATACATTTTGCTACGTATAAAAATTTCTTATCGAATAGTTTGCATGTAATGTAAATGGTTTATGATTAAATTTTATAGAATCTGACAGTCGGACATAGGGCGATGGTAATCGTTATTTGTTGTTTCAATTTAATCTTCAAACCAATTCAGGATTTTGCTCCTAACTTTGATTGATAAACATCATATTTAATCGAACCAATTCATTAAACTGTCTCACTGTTTGGATTTGAATAAATGATATCATTTGGGGTACGGATTTTATCTAATTTATATACATTTTAAATCCCTAATAAGGTATCAGGTAAATTATTTATCATATTTAGTAATTTGATAAATCGAGTAGTCATTTATCTGTTCTCCATTCAACAATTGTCCATTCTCATAAAGGAGCGTTAATGAAATAAAATTTCTAAGCGCCATTCTAACGATTCTTTAAAATGATGGCTTTATAATGACTCAAAATATAAAACATCAACATAAAGGACACCATATCGGTTTTTCCGCACCATTTCTCCCAGAAACACTCCCTTTATGCTTGAATTATCTACTGATATTCTAAAAGGACAATCAAATGTTAACGACATTCTAATTATCTCTTTATTCAATGTTTCACCTTTAGTCTGCCAAGCGTCTTTCCATTGTAAATTCTCAAAGTTGAAAAGTAAATTTCTTCCTCGCGGAAAAATTATATTAAGAGGGGTTCGCATTGTTTAAGTTGACAATAAGAATAGAGCGGCTATAAATGGATTATCCCGATGGGAATACCGATACACCCCACACGCCTGCGAAAGACACACAGAAGCACATAACATTCCATCAGACAACCCCATACATCACTGTTTGATTGTGTCACATTCATTAAATAACTTAATTACTGTTGCAGAATAGTTTCCCATTTTCTTCATCAATCTGAATTATAACTTTTCTTCGAATACGATGAATTAATGAAATGTTAAAAGAATTTAGCAATTTCGTTTTAGTACGTTGTGAAATCGGTTAAGTTTCCGTGGATATCTGACTATTGAAACTTAAACTAAGTATACAGGGTGCGTCAATCGATAAGTGTCCAACTTCACGGAACAATTTTATAACTTATAGGTTATAAAAAAATCTTGTTTGACAAATGATTCGATTCTAAGAAGTTTAAAAGTTATTAAATATTTCATTGTTTTGTTAACTTTTTTGATCTTTTTTTAGAAATGTAAGTATAAATAATAAAGTATTCAAAGTAGAACAAATAAGTTGTACCAACTTACAGAAGGGTCAAAATTTAGTATCTTGTATTTCATATTTTCTGTTTCAGAGTCGTGATTTAAAAATTAAATAATAAAGTTGAAAATAATGTGATTTTTTGAAACTGCATAGTAGGAACTTTCAATATTTATATTTAGTTAAGGTAAAAGTACCGGTTTTGGATACGTTAGGTCCAGTTTTAGACACTTGAGTAATTTTGATAAAATACCTTAAAAAAATACGAAAAAAACATCATTGATGTTTCTATCGTAGTTAAACATACATTAATTACACTTATAGCAAGTAGCGATAATTCTTATATTTGACATTTGTCAAAATAAAGTGGAAAATGTCCACAACTGGTACAGTGTCCAAAACCGGTACTTCTACCTTATTTCATAGTGTTAATACCTGCCCAATATTAGTTTAGGAAAAACGTTGATGCACTTTTACCAATAAACTTTAAATGTGGGATAATTTTTAAACGGTTGAGAATAGTAACAATGTCGAACAGCCTCTTTTATAATGCATGTTTTAAATTGGTTATTGCAACTAAACAATAGAGTTGGCGGTTTTTAAAAATCATTTAAAACTTAATTTTTTTAAAGAAAGCAAAAATGGCAACGCTGTCAATGCTTATAGCGAATACTCTATAGATTTATCGCAAATATATTATCCTTTGGATATATATGCTCTTTTATACGTGTTTGAAAATCTTAAAAATACAAATAATTTGAAAATGCCCTTTGATCATAATCAATTGCAATATAAGGCATGAAGGCACACAACGTTGCCAAGCTATGGTGTCTGATTTCCTACTACGCGTGTATTGTGTTAAAAAAATGTAACATTGAATTTTGATATTTCTTTTACCAATTGATAAAAACAAACTTAAGGTTATTCCCAAAATTTCCTAATTTTTGCTTTCATATTATATTAGTTTCTAAAAAATCGATAAAAAAATTTCGAAGTTTTTTTTATATACCTACATCTCTTTCGCTTGTTAATTGTGTACACTTTAGTTTAGCTTCAGAATTAGTTAGAAAATTTGATTTTTCTTTGAAATAAATTCACTTAGCCCAATATCATGTTTCCGTTTTATCAAATTCGTAAGAAAAGTGCATTTACGAGTAAAGTATCTTAATTAAAAGGTTATATATATGTCTTAAAATAAAATAGAAATGCTAGGTATCAATTATTTTCTGGTTTTTGTAATTAACCTATTTGATAAAACAATCAATGCGTGTACTCATGTAAGCGCGGTAGAAGTTATACTTCTTTGGCATAACTAATAACCATATGTAAAAATTAATATAAACAAATTTGATAAATACGAAGATGTGCGCATTCGAGCGAAAAGTGGCACATTTCTGAGCGAGGGAGGCAAATGAAGCGCGGCGCGGAGCGGCGCGCTTCATTTTCCCGAGATCAGAATGTGCCACTTTGAGCTCGAATGTGCACACTCGGTTTTAAGCACGATTTACAGTAATTAATTTACTTTCTCAGAAAGCTAACTTTAAATGTCGAATTTTCGTTCGCTATGCGCGCGCAATTTTCGTTGCCTGCTAATATTTAAATCACAAGGCGCCACAAGAAGTATAACTACAAAACTACTTTAGTAGTAAGAAATAATTTCCTAATTTTAACATGCACTAGTAAACGTTTACTATCTAGAAATAAGTTCGCGTTCAAAAAAGTAGCGTTTAAACATTATGCACTCCTTTTTAGGGAGCGACCCCCACAACTTGAGAAACACTGTCATTCCCACAATATAATTTAACAGTTCCTAATTTTCCTCCTCTATTCAAATGTACAGTTCCTACTATTGTTAGATATAAATAGCATCAATTTTGCAGTGAATACAAAATCGTCGTCATTTGGAAATAATTAGAAAAAAAAATTCGTTAGGACCGAATATAATAATTTAATAACCGCCAAAAGCTATCTGTCGAATACATTATGTGCGTGTATTGAACTGTACCCTCTCACCGTTTCCGGTTATTTGTTATTACGATAGCGTATAATAATAAAAAATTAAAATATTGTGGTCACGTTATGTCGCATTCTCCCCTTAGAAGCCGTCTGAGTAATTTTATCCTATTAGAAGACCGACGATAATGGACATCTACTTAAATTTATTCTAATATTTATTATTGACCGTAATAACACGGTAGATTCTACGATAGGTAAACGTTCATCATTTCATAAAATTATTTAAAGAATTTTTTAAAGCATTGCCTACCCGTAGGTGAATCGTTACATTTCGTACGACTACTTTTAATAGCCAAAAAGCATCCGATGGTCACCGTCTTACGCCTTAGGATGCGAAGCTAATCTTTTGTGAATACTAATTTTTGTCTCTTATCTCTTTCTTAAATAATAGAGGTTAATCCTCGAGGTAAAAAATAAAATAAAAATGCAGTTATGTCGACACAGCTAAAGATAAACCATTAAAAGGACTGATGTGTCTATGGTATCTACTGCCAGATGCCATAAGAGCCTAGGGTGCTTCTCCTATATATAATTATGTAATTACCGAACGTTTTTTTTTCCAACCGAATCTGGATGCTATCACAGTTTTTTTTAAATAATTTGAATTTATTATTTTAAGCATATGTCGAATATGTTACGCAACTTATTTTATATCAATAAAAAATTAATTCTTTGACCTTCTGATCTTGAGGAATCGTAAGGTGTTTCTTGGTGCTCCATCGCCGCACACTTGTCTCTACAGTAGGACGATTCTTAAAATTAATTATTTACATATTCAATGAGCAATGCATATACTTAAATTAATTCAGTTGAACGTTAATTAATTGTCAAAGGGCAATACACGGTTTGATAATTTATTGGATGTTTTATGTCGATTATCAAATCTACTACAAAAATATAATAGATTTTTTTAACGTGGTAGTTAATAATAATTATATGATACTAATGACGAGACATTAAAAAATATTATGATAACATCCCATTTTATATCTTTAGGATATAAAACACATTAAGAGAAAAATGGTCAAAGGAAACACAATAAACTATTAAAGAATTTGGTAGCTTCAATGTCTCGAAGATTACAAAATGTTTAAAAAAAATAAAAGAATTGCAACAACATATTAATTTTGATATATTTTTGTTTTCATTTTTAAACCTAAACAATTTTCAAATTCCAAAATAAATCTAAAACTTCAACCCTTGCTTACTCAAAAAATTAACATTGCACTCTATGCTTATTTTGCACGTATCTTATGAAAAAAAGGCTCAGGATTCCGAATCCGGATTGCTTTTAATGATTGGATCAAAAATGAGGGCGCTACAATTGATTTTGTGAGTCAAAGTGTATTTTTATCAATTTATTTAGTTTTCTCGAAAATTTTGGGGGTTGAAGGGGGAGTAGGGAAGAATGGCTCTGGCTATGACGGTTTGGGGTCCATAAGAACGTCCCGTAAAAATTTAAAACAAATCCATTACCTAAAATTTTTTTTTTCGTTTTCAACAAATGGGTTAATTTGTTTTTTCTCGATTTATGGCGATTTTGGGGTTTGAGTTAGGACCGGATTCCGACTCGTGGGGGTTGGAAATGTTCAGAAATGAAAGGATTTGACAAAATTAGCAAAGACGGCGGATTTACAGCATTTTGAAAATTAAAAATTTTAGTCAAATTTACATTTTGAAAGTTTCAAACCCATTTTTCTCCCAGACTTAACATTGGGACCTTACAATTTTTTTGGCTAATTTAACGTTCTGGTAAACGGGCTTTTAGAATCTGAAAAGTTGTGAAAGATCCGTTCTCAAATAACCGAGCTACGACTTTTCAAAGTGGAAATTTACAAAAAAATTATTACAAGTCAGACTCTTCGAACCCGTTTTATTCGAAAATTTCAAACAGCATGCCTATGGCTCTTTCAGCGTATCCAAAGCCAAAAAATTTGACAAATCCGAATCTGTATAGCTTTTATACATTCGGCCACAAATAACGGCGCTACAATTTTTTTAACGTAAACTTTTGTGCTACAAAAATGAACTTAAAATATCAACCCTTAATTACTCGAAAAATTAACATTTTGCGTTATACAGATTTTGTACGTATCTTATGGATGACAGGCTCTGGAATCCAAATCCGGGTCGTTTTTAATGATGGGGTCAAAAATGAGGGCGCCACGATCGTTTTTGTGAATTGAAGTGTATTTTTTTTGATTTAATTAGTTTTCTTGAAAATTTTGGGGGTTGAAGAAGGATCAGAGAAGAATGACTCCGGATATGTAAGTTTGGGGTCCATAGGAATATCCCGTAAAAATTTAAAGCAAATCTATTACTTAATTTTTTTTCTCATTTTCAACATGTTTTTTCTCGATTTTTGGCAATTTGGGGGTTTTGAGTTAGGACCCGATTCCGACGCTTGGGGGTTGGGAATGCTCAGAAATGAAAGGATTTGACGATATTCGCAAAGATGGCGGAGTTTTTAAATTTTGAAAATTAAAAGTTTTAGTAAAATTTCAATTTTGAAATCTTTAAACGCATTTTTCTACTATACTCAACATTGGGACCTAACGATTTTTTAACTGGTATTACGCTCCGCTAAACGTGCTTTTGGAATCTGGAAAGTTTTTAAAGATCCGTTTAGAAATAACCGAGCTATGATTTTTCACAATGGAAATTTAAAAAAAAATAATTACTTGTCGGATTCTTCGAGCCTACTTTTCTCGTATATTTTAAATAGCACACCTATGGTTTTTAAGTCTATCGGAAGACAAAACATCTGATAAATCCGAACTTGTATAGTTTTTAAAGATCCGTTCACAAATAACGGCGCTACAATTTTTTTAACATAAAATTTTGTGCTACAAAAATGAATCTAAAACTTCAAGCCTTAATTACTGAAAGAATTAACATTGCGCCGTATGCCGATTTTGCACGTATCTTAATTTTTTTTCTCAAAAAAAGCAAAGGGGTTAATCCAGCGTTTTCTAAACTGGGAAGCGTCATATGATTAAATAGTTTAAAGGAGTTTGGAAACCGCTGCTCTAACCGATCTTCAACCATTAAATGCGCCACCTTTTTTTTCAAAATTACTTGGTCTCCTTATAGAGATCGTCGCCACGAGAGATTTCACTGTAGCTCGAATATATCTACAGCTGCACCGAAAAGTCAGAACACGTTTGGTACTATGCTTTTAAACAATTGTGCAGTAAACGCAATCAGTTCAAATTTAATCAAATATGCTGCCCCCTGACCACAGATTTTGGCGACACCCCTTAATTTGAATTAATTGAAAAATAATTGATTTTACTTAATAATCTAGTCCAACCTTTGGCTCCGAGACAGAAAGACAATTTGGTCTCAAAAGGTTGTCCATGCCCTTTAATGCGTTTGAAAAACCAATCTCTTTATCTTTTAGCTTTTATTTTTTTTTGAGTTATTAATCTAATAATTACTTTCTATGGTAGAACCGTACAACACGTTATTCGTTAGGAAAATTATACGTAATTAATTGCTCAAACGGAATCTCGATTTTATCGCATATTTAAATTAGGCGTCGGCGTTATTTAGCTGCAATTAAATGCATATTACTGCAGTTCTTGCACTGCAAAAAGTTGAGCTAAAATTGATTATGCTCTTGATTCGCGATCGGTATCTCGACATTAACAAAGTAAGCTGATAGTAATTACACCCTTAGTGAAATACTTTATCGCTTAAGTTCTTATTTTAAGTGACACTCGCGTAATTTATTCTTGGAAAACGTACCCCAACAACGTAGCACTTTAATTGTGGCGACTTAAAACAATATTCGATTAATTTATATAAACGATAAACCAATTTAAGGGCTTTTTGTCGAAATGGTTTTGTTTACATTCTCTTATTAGTAGAGTTGACTCACATACACCAATATTAGTTGGTTTAAGTTGAAGTTAACGAATGTTTTTTTTTTGGGGCAGGACATTAAATCCGGGACAGTTTACTTACAAATAAAATCATTGGCGCCGTATTGGCTGGAGTAGTTGAGCTATTGATTAAAGGAAGAGCGGAAAAAGTATTAAGTATTTATTTGTATCGCATTTATATCTGACAAGTGAAGATAGAATTTCGACAGTAAACCTCTTTTTATTTTGTTGAGATATCTCTGATTTGATAGAAATATTTTTGTATACATATAGAAAAGAAAAATTGAATTCGATCGTCACGTTTGAGAGAAGTTCACCTTTCATAAATCGCAAAATAAACTCGGCGAGAGATACATGCAAAATCTGGATATTATTTGCCGGCCGCTGACGGCTACAAAACAAACGTAATAAAAATATAACAAGCTTGTATCTTTATTGCACTTGCTGCAAATATCAACAGAACTAGAATCGGCGACGACTTTTTTAAATTGCACACGTACCAAAAGCTATCGAACCTTTGCATACAAGCCATCAAACAGTTTCGAAGTTGCAAAAGCTTTGATGGAATTCTTTAAATCGCGAGGGAGAGCCGTTTATTTAAATACACTTCAAATGTTATGTCGACGTAATCTTTCGGTTTTAAATATTATACTCGTCGACCAATAGCGAATATCAACAGCCCAATAACTCTTTTGCGTCACTCGAAAATTTATAAAAACGGTTACTCAGCAAAATATAATATAGACTTTAATCTTCATCTAATTTCCATATGCTTAGAGCAATATTCAAGTTATACGTTGCCTTCGTAATTTTTAATTTCTTTTACAATAAATCTTAACTGATCTTCATGTAAACAATAATAATGTTAATTATTGTTTCGGTTCTTTATTAACGAGAATGCTTCGAGTGAGATTTCCGATTGTTGTTGGTTTAATTAGCCGTCGTATTTCAGCGATTCTCAGTCATTCTTTTGTAATGCTGGAACCATGCTGGTCCATTTTGTTTTTCGTCTCAAAACGGGACGTTTGCTCATTTTTAGGTAAAAGAAGGTAAAAAAAAATTGAAAATAGTTTGTCTGCATGTTATGAGGATTTGGGGACTTAGTAAAATATTGAGGGACAGTTTAAAAATTAGTTTTGGTCGTGCCTTGGGTCAAGGTATTGGCGTGAAGGTTTGTAAGTGTTTATGTAAAAGTAGGTAAAATGTATAATATGCAAAAGTTTTATTAAGAAGAAAATTTTCATTATTAGGTAATTCGTTGTCAATTGTTAACTTGAATTATTTGAATTGTATTTCAAATAGATATTTGTGACACGGATGGATACACACTTACGCACACTACAAACTTGGGTAGCGATAAAAGGTTTTAGCTTTTTTTGGGGTTTAGGATTGATAGATCATAAAAATGGGAAAATTTGTAAGATTATGAGCTCGTAATATGCAGAGGTAGTATTGATTTAGTTTTTATTACCAGAAAAGAATGAAAATTTTTGGAATGAAATTTGTTAATATTCGCGTTTGTAATTAACATTTTTTTCAAAACGGGACTTTTAGCGTTCCGAATCTTTGCTTAAGTATAACGGGTCAGTATGTTAAAGATCACATATTTTTTTCGCATATATTAGCAATACACCTATACTTCGCTATACGGCATTTTGCTACAACGGCCTATTTTAATTATAGCATTTTTTTTAATTTACGGCCCACATTGTTTAGTTATACAGCAAAAGAAATGCTGTACTGAAAGTGACTTTCTGTTTAGTTTAGGTACAAAATAATTAGTTCGTTATACGACTCTCCGCTTTACGGCAACTTTTCCGGGATGCATTTAGACCGCAAATCGAGATAAGGGTGTATTGAGAAATGTTATTAAAGAAATGTTATAAAAAAATTGTAGATATACTATTTAATTAGTAATTGTTTTAAAAATTATTATTTTGAGTTTTTATAGAAGCTTTTAACATTTTCCAATATTTAAATCGTAAAATCAATAGGCGTTTTTTAAATATCTTTGAAATCAAATTCAATTTAAGGCATAATTTTGTGTACTAAAAACTTACTCCAATGAGTTAATTGGAATTTTTGATATCGAGGTTTAAATAATTTAAATTCTAATTTGAAATATTTTTTTCAGATCCAATGTGTAAGACGAGACCAAAAGATTATCGCTTTGCACTGAACCTATTTGAATGTGAATGTGTACTCTAATTTTGTTTATTTTATGTAAGTCTTTCAATTTTTCTTTAACTAATTTTTGTTTAAATAATTAAAGCATTTATTTTATGAATTCAATTATAATTTTAATATGAAAGTCATTAAAATTATGTTTATAGCAATTGCACTAAATTTGAACACGTTTCTATAAATTTAATTGATTATAATTTTTCTTTAATTATTTAATTATATTGTTCGTATATTATTTCATTATTTCATTGTGTCTTTGGTATTTTTATAAAACAAAGCGTTTAAACACTTTATATTGTTTTGAACGTTTTGCACATATAGCCGGTAAAATTGTTTGGAGTATTCAGTGTCGATTAATACAAAAATTAAAAAGGCATTGAAAAAATTTAATTAGTTAAACAAATATACACAGAACTCGACAATCTTTTTGAAAGAAGCACTTACCGATTGCTATAACCCGAAAAAAACTCTACCATGATTTTTGAATAAAATACTTTTTAAATTAAAAAAAATTATGTAAATAGAGTTTGAGTAAATATAAAGGATTAATTAATGCTTTATACTATTTTCAAGTTTCAAACGGTGTTATTGGCGGTTATTGATTTGCAGCATTTTCGAATTTCAGAAACTTCCGACTAGTGAAATGAAAGTGGAAAAACTATTTTACGAAAAATAATTTTATTGGCCCAAAAATCTTTTTTTATCAAAATCTCAGTTAAATACGAACTTTTTTTCCCTATTGTCATCATTAATTTACCTATCTTAGCTATGCATGTTATTTCACGTTTCGTCGAAATTTTAAACTCAAACCTTCGCTTCATTTAACATAATTGTGGTAAATTTCAATTGAAATTTAAAAAACCAGAGTGCTTAGGTACGCACGTTAGAAGTTATACTTCTTTGGCGTAACTGAATTAAATATAATATGTTGCGTTTATATAGCTAGACCACTAGCTCCAAATTATAACTAGGCTATCTTTAAAAAAATCTAGCCTTGGCGCCTTCCCACTGTATATTTATTCTTCGGTTTACACGGTAGATAGGTTTCAAAAATTAGAAATTTTGGTATGGTAAACCGTGTAAATTGAAAACAAAGCCAAATATGCATAAATTAGTTCATTTATTGTTACAAATCAATAAATTAATGTAAACAAAAGTTTAAAAATAAAAGGATAAGACAGTAGAGTCTCGTTTATCCGACCTCCGAGTAACAGAGATTCCATATTATCCGAGAGACTGAACCGAGGTGTATGACTCGGATAACTCGGAAAAAACTCTGATAAACGCATAAATTCGATATTATGCGCGAAATAACAACTTTTTTGCGATTGTTACTTTGTTGCAATAGGCATGCATAACTTCTTGTAGCGCGTTTTGAGTGGTCTTCAGTGAATCAATGAAAAAACATTACTATGTCACAAAAATGGAAAAATTAACATTTGTTGAATCACTATGTTTGATGATTCTGCTTCAATGCCCTATCTATAATATGGTAGTGCAAATAACCTTTCGCTTCCCTTCTCACTTTTACAGGCAAAACTTTTAGTGCTTGCAAAACAATTTTCCGATGAAACGATCTTTGCGACAAATGCTTTTTACAACAATTCGTTTTTTCTCTTGAGAAATTTTTCAAAATTAATGGTCTCTCTAGAAACGTGATTTTGTTATTCAACAACGCTACATCGCACCTAAGCGAGACTATTCTCAAAAGTTGAAACATAATTATGTAATATTTTCCACCAAACGTGACCTTCATTGCACATCCAATGAATCAAAGCGTTTTAAAACATTCAAACGTCATTATCAACGATTTTCACTTTAAGATATTTTTCCGAGATCGAAATGTACATCTTTTCGCAAAAATTTATTTGCTTTTAAGTAATTTCAAGTAAAAATTAAAAAAACTGTATTTAGGAGTTAATATAAAATTTTAATTTATTGAATTAAATTGTATAAAAAGAGAAAATAGACAAATCCAATGAATACGAAGATGTGCGCATTCGAGCGAAAAGTGGCAAATTTCCGAGCGAGGGAGGCAAATGAAGCGCGACGCGGAGCGGCGCGCTTCATTTTCCCGAGATTGGAATGTGCCACTTTGAGCTCGAATGTGCACACTCGGTTTCAAGCATGATTCACAATAATTCAAGCCAATAAATTTAATAAAAAATTTGTTGAATCATTTTAATCATTCCTTCTCACTCCCATTGACATGATTGTCGTATCTTTTCGCTCCTTCCACTTATTGCTATGATAAATTTGTTTTGCGATTATAAAGTCCATATTTTATTAAACTAAATTAGATTTTTTGATCTGAAAGAGTAAGGGATAAAGTAGACAAATCTAATAATTACGAAGATGTGCACATTCGAGCGAAAAGTGGCACATTTCCGAGCGAGGGAAGCAAATGAAGCGCGACGCGGAGCGGCGCGCTTCATTTTCCCGAGATCGGAATGTGCCACTTTGAGCTCGAATTTGCACACTCGGTTTTAAGCATGATTCACAATAATGCAGGCCAATAAATTTGACGAAATAATTAGTTGAATAATTTTATTCATTCCCTCTCACTCCCATTGACATAATTATCGTATCTTTTCGCTCCCTTCCACTTATTGCTATGGTAATTTCGTGTTCAAACATAAAATCGATTTTTACTAAATTAAATTAGATTTTTTGATCTGAAAGAGTGAGAGATAAAGTAGACAAATCTAATAATTACGAGGATGTGCGCATTCGAGCGAAAAGTGGCACATTTCCGAGCGAGGGAGGCAAATGAAGCGCGACGCGGAGCGGCGCGCTTCATTTTCCCGAGATCGGAATGTGCCACTTTGAGCTCGAATGTGCACACTCGGTTTTAAGCGTGGTTCACAATAATTAATAAATTTTCTTAAATAGCTAAGTTTATACTGTTTAATTTTTGTTTGCCATGCGCGCGCTACTCCTATTGCGTATTACAATTTTACCCTCAAATGCCAAAAGAAGTATAACTTCAAAAATCGAGCGTTTTACTCTTTACAATGAATGCATTTAGTTTGGCCCTTTTCTCGGATCGACTCTTTGTCAATTAATGAATTGCAATCGCAACTTGAAGGTTTCTAGTTAATTACCGGGGTAACCTAGTTTTTCTCCGATAATTTCGGCAGAGTATGCTTAAAGCAAGCCTTCAGTTGCTTCAAAAAATTTTAATCACGCTCATCTAGTTGGTGACGTAACGCATAACTTATAAAAATTAAATAATAGTTGTTTGCAAAATCTAAATTAGTCCGGGCCCATTCGGATAATGAGTTCGAAACGATTAGATGTTCCGATAAAATATTACTTCTGCCCGAAGTAAAAGTGGTATAATGTATTTAAATATTTATTGGTTTAACCAGACAAAGACAGTGCGACTTGAAGTTTGAATAATTGCATACATTTGCATGTTGATGTTGAAGTAATGGTGTATGGATACATGAGTTCGGAAATTGAAATTTTGACAAGTATATTTATCTTGTCGTGAAGGGCCAGGTCGCTCCCATATATCACGATAGCACCGTTCACGATCGCCACGATATTTGTACATCATACTTTTATGGTATACTAGTTTACGTTTTGGCGTACGTGGTTTGAACGTAGAGCACTTACGGCGTTGCTCTCGTATGTATGTATGTATGTATTTATGTACGTCATAAAGTTACGTCTATTTATTCGTTGATAAACGCTCTGAATACATTTCCTATGATAAAGCATTGCCTTCGCATATAGAAAACTTCCAAAAAGCTCCTAAATTAGATTTAGTAAACCCAATATCGGCTTTTAACATTCCTTTTTTATGAAGGTGTGTGTAATTTTGATACAATCATAAATTTTATTGGTTTTTTGAAATAATCTTTAGATCAAAAATTATTTATGTTATGTCCGGTGGCTCGCCCAGAGTTTTTGTTTAAGATGGGGGTTGTTTTTGTGGGATTTTGGAAAAACCAACTGAATTTTCTAGTTCATGAGCGACTGATTAAAAGGTTAAATGGATTCGTGGTCCATAAATCAATAGTTCTTAAGTTACAGAAGTTGCAAAGTTGGTTTTTGTAAATAAAATCATTTGTAACTCTTACATTTTTAATTGATTTATCGTCTGCCGTGTTTCTTTAAGGGTAGTTAGCATTTTTTAATTGTTTTTCTGGTTTAGCATAAACTCTAATAAATAACTAAGACGCCTAAGTTTTCCTAAATTTGCAATTTTGAAAATTTGTGTTCTTTAATAGAAACTCATTTTAAATTGTTAGAGACGGGGTAAAATATTATGTAGGTATATTTAGTTTTGTTATACACAATTCAAAAATTTTTACAAAAAATAACCCGTAGAATTCGTTTCTTAAAAGTTTGCTCCAATATCTTAAGTACTAAGAAAGATACAGTTTTTAAATTATTTCATTCAATAAGTCTTACACCTTTATTTGATTTATTGTCTGCCTTGTTTTTTTAGGGGTAGTTATAATTTTTAATTATATTCTGGCTTTTTATATACTCTAATAAATAACTTCCATACAAAATCCTTCTTAAATTTACTATTTCCACAATTTGGATTTTTTAATACAAAATAATTTTTAATTGTTAAAGATGGGGCGAAGCATGATTTATAATCAGTATCATTATAAACAATTACAATTTTTTATATAAAATAATCCATAGAATTCGTTTCTGAAGAATTTGATGTAATATCTTAAATAATAAAAGAGTTACAGTTTTTAAATTATTTCTTCAATGTCCTACATTTTTAATTGATTTAACGCCTTCTTTATTTTTTTTTGGCGAGTTAGAATTTTATAATTATTCTTGTAGTTTATTATAATCTCTAGTAAATAATTTTCATACATAATTTTCCTCAAATTTGCGATTTCAGAAACTTGTGCTTTTTTATATATTTTTTTCTTCTAGTTGTTAGAGAACCGTTGAGTATCAAACACAATTAATATTTTTTTATGTAAAATTACGCGTAGAACACGTTTCTGAAGAGTATGTTTCAATATTGAAACATAGTCTTCAGAAACGTGTTCTATAAGTAATAGTTTCTATAAGTAATAGAAAAGATACAGATGTAAATACTAAAGAACACCTTTGTTTTTAAATTATTTAGTAGCAGCGGGGCGAAGTATCATTTGTAATCATTACCATTATAAACACTCAATAATTTTTTATGTAAAATTACCCTTAAAATTAATTTCTGAAGAGTTTAATCTAAAATCTTAAGTAATAAAAAAGTTACAGTTTTTAAATTGTTTAATTCAATAAGTCGTTCATTTTTAATTGATTTAACGTCTTTTTTATTTCTTTAGGGCGAGTTAGAATTTTTTAATTATTTTTGCGGTTTTTTATAAACTCTAATAAATAATTTCCATACATTAATTTCCCCAAATTTGCGAGTTTAAAACTTGTGTTTCTTAAGAGACATAATTATTTACAAAAACCAATTTTGCGACCTCTGCACCTTAAGAACTTCGGATTTTTGGGCTATGGTGTCATTTAAACTACAAAATTCAGTTCGACAAATAAAAAATAACCGTTTTTCTATGGTGCTTTATTTTTAATTCTGGATTTTTAATTTATAAGAAAATTGCTCTATCATAAACAGACCTCGAAGTGGCCATTATGTCAGCAGTTTGAGAATAAATATTTCAATCGGCTTTAAAAGTCGATAACTTGTAGAAAATACCTGATATCAAACAAAGTGAACCTTTTAACAACGGATCGTTCAATTCATATAAATTGACATAATGGCTGGATAATTCTAGCAGTTGTCTCCTAAAGTTTGCAGTTAGAAAATTAGATATAACTACTAGTATAATCGGAGCAGTTGTACGACGAACTGCTAGATTATAAACGTTTCCAATTATATAACAGTCAAACCATTTATAATACTTGTTAAGATTCTGTAATTACGTAATTGCAATGTAATAATAGAAGAATCCTTTGTTCCTTGAAAACATAATTTTCTTCGAGCGCTTTTCGAGTGGAGGACTAAAATTTGATTTGTTTCGAAAATTGCTTCCTCAATTATACACATTTTTTTTGATATTTCTTTAAATTTCGATAATCAATAATAACAAAAAACGAAGTAGATCATTTTAGTTTCAAACCCAAACTTTTTAGAATATCTTTAGATAAAGGGCAATGTTCAAGGGTATTTCATTTACAATCCGTAGATTGAAATTAATTAGTGATTAATAAATTAATTTTTATGAAATAATTTACATAATTTGACCAAAATTGATACATTTTTATGACGGTTTAAATTAGGGGTTGCGAAAGTTTTTAATACTAGGGCCGCATTGAAGTATTGCAATTATTTACAAAGCGATCAGAATTGAAAAAAAAATCATAAATGCTAAGTATTTGTGCGTATTTTATGTGTTATACATAGGGGAAGAGAGGGCAAGATGGTTTTCTTAACTATATATAAAGGAGTTTTTATAGCTGACGCTGTCTTCCTTCTCTCTATTATAATTTAACAGTTTTTTTTTATTTACAAAATTAAATTATATATGGGGTGTCAAACTAATTGGTACTGCAATTTAATCGGGTGATGCTTGTGATACCAATCCAAGCAATAAAAGTTTGTATATAAAATGTCCTAAATCTAAAGATTTTCGAGAAAAATGCATTTTAATTTTTAAGTAAATGGCATCATAACATCGTCTCCATAAGCTTTTAAAAAAAAGGTAGGTCATTTAGTAGATACTTTATTGCTAATTGGCATATTTAATATGCGATTTCTATGGCTCTTTAAATTTTTTTATAAATTTTTTTACATATGGCTTTAATGCCATTGTTATACTAGTCTTGAACAAAAATTTTCAAATTATCCTAACTTGTTAGGTATTTATACATTTTTAAATTGAAATTTACGATACCATAACTCAAAAATATTGGGGTATGTTTTTATTCAATTTAGGGTCATTTAGAAGTGGATTAAGTTTCAGTACTTATTTGTCTGACACTCGGTATAATTCTATTGTAAAATTTAAAATGCTTGTTCCTTTAATTTAACTGTGCCATTTCTAAAAAATATTATTTATTTTTCCAACAACAAAACGATTAAAAACGATTGAGATAACTGAGTAGATAGAATTGAAAAACCACAAAAGCATTAATCAAAATTAAAAACCACCAAAATTAGTCAAACGTGAAGTGTTTGCTAAATCTAGTTACTTTTGTTGCAATCAAATGATTTAGATCGTTAAACGATATTTTGTCCTTTATCGAAGCACCCTTCAAATTCCGTTCTCTCGGACGTCGTCGGTTAGTTTAGAACTTGCCGAAAATTCAACAGAACTTGAGATCAATAGGTATTATACGCCGAATGAATATAATTCCCACTTTGTGTACAGAAGTTTGTCTAGGAATTAATTCGTTTGTTCATAAGAAACAGTACGGACTTAAGAAAACTTTGTATAAATATTTTAATTGTTCTACGATTTTACAATTAATATTATTCAAGTTTGATTTTCATAAACCAGCAAAGTGGAAACGGTTAATTATTTAACAAAGACTTGTTCTGCGTTATTTTAGAGCGAAACTAAAGCCGAACTTTGACTATAAAATTTTATTTATTAATTTTCTTTGAAAAATTTTAGTTTTGGAAGAATGCTTATTAATATTTATTGGAGCAAATCTTAAGCATGAATAATGCTTTAGCAGTAAACGAAAAATCGATAAGAACGATTATTATCAAAGCTCGAAGCGTATTGCGAACGTTTTCCATAACAAGTTCTCAGCACTATTACAATAGACATAAATGTACGCCAATTTTGGTTACAACGATTTCTTTTGAAGTTATGTGACGTGTTTTCAATTGCTTTCGCTTATGTAGATAGACACACAATGAACACGACTACAAGAAGCTTGTTTGAGTTGCAATTAAAACTGATTGTGTGCATTCTTTTAAATCTCGGAACTGGTACTATGCTTACAATTTAAAATAAAAAGGTTTTTTGTTAAGGCAATGTTAATGTAAATTGTAATTATCCTTTCAGTTCGTTTATCGACTATAAATCTAAGACTTAATGTTAATCACCCGTTTTTTGTAAAAGACAATACGCGAAATTTCAGACCACCATAGAAGATTTAAATTAACTGCAAAAAATTTAATAAATTCGTTTAAGGATTATTCAAAAAAAAATATTCACAACGACACAAAAGTATACTCGTAATTTTAAGCGATTAATCATTTTATTTTGTGTTGCTAAACATTTTAAAGAGACTCTGACAATTCAAAAATTGCGCCATTAAACAGGAATTTTGATTGGTTAACTAAATCAATTGTCATGGTTACATTAGACATTAGAAACCGACTTAATAAGTGGCAAATACATTTATAGACATTTATCACACATTAAGATCTTTGTCTTAAGTGATGAATTGTTATTTTAAAACTACAGTAAAACCTCAATTGGATGGAATTAAGCAATAACGTCTTAACTAACAAAATTCAAAAATCGAAAGTTTAGCGAGTTTTTTAATTTATTTAATTTTGTTTTCTATGACAATAAACTTATCAATAAAAAAATATTTTTTTTAAAATGTTATTTCCTAGAAGAAAGAAATACAAATTATTCAAATATCAAAAAAAGTAAATGACTAATTAAAAAAACAGTTAATTCGTTTTTGCGTAAAGAGCGTACCTTGAAAAGCGTTATGCAATAACGTCTTAACTAAAATAAAAATTAAACTCTAATACATAATTATAATTTTTAATTTCGGTTAGTTTCAGTTAAATTTTTATAATTTTTGATTTTGATTTTGTTTCTAATTAAAATTGGTTTAACTATGATAAAAATAATTAAAAATTAAAGACAACAATTGAACAAATATGCAAATAGTTATTAATATTCAAGTTTCGTTCATTTCATCTTCTACTCCAGTTACTTTTATTTGAAAATCCAAGTCTCCATTGTATCCATCAACATATTCTATTGTATCGTCACCAATTAAATCATTGTAAAATTTATGGTTAACTTCAGCAATCAGATGCATATACGATTTTATATCATTTAATTTAGCTTGGGCTATAGATTTACCGTTGGGCCATAATATCTCCAAATTATCAGAAAAATATTCTTTACAAGTGAATTTTTTCCTTTTTTTTAATGACAATTTTTGTATACTTATCAGTGTCATTATATGACATTTGAACGAAAATTTTGAAAGGCTCATCTTTGAAAGTTTTTATTTGTCTTATGTTAAACCAATTTACTTTAAATAATTTATTGTGAATTGTGCTTACAACCGAGTGTGCACATTCGAGCGAAAAGTGGCACATTTCGATCTCGGGAAAATGAAGCGCGCTGCTCCGCGTCGCGCTTCATTTGCTTCCCTCGCTCGGAAATGTGCCACTTTTCGCTCGAATGCGCACATCCTAGTATTTATTGGATTTGCCTATATTATTATTTTATTCTTCAAATCAAAAAATTAAAAATCGAATAAATTAGATATATTTTTTGTTGTGAAAAAGGTTAGATATTTTATTCCATTTGATAAGTTCTTATGGTGCTCTTCCGCACGCCAAATTGTAGCCAGCTTGATAAAAATATTTTCAGGTGTACTTTGGAATGTTTACTAATTCGCATTTTTGATTAATTAAAATTGTATGTGAGTCAAATTTTCTGAAGTGGGCCATTAAAAATCAACTAGTTGATTTTTATATCATCTTTTGCAGATTGTTGAAGTTTATATGTCAAAATTAATGTTCCCAAATATTTTTGGGTAATACTCATTTTTGTAAAAATTATAAACAAATTAGTTTCAAGGCACATTTTGTATACACTATTGCAATTAGACTTTCTTTATGGATTAATTCAATTGTTAAATATAAAAAAATCTTTATATGTTACATAGAGGGTGCATCAACATTTTAGAATGACTTGGGTGGGGTGTGTTACAAAAAAGATTGGGAAATAAGTGTCAAAATTCAGAAAAAGTTGAAGTATTTTTTTTTATGTACGCTGAAGTCTCCCATCTAGTCTAGTTAAAAAGTACTAAATTAAAAGAAAAGCGAGAAGTGGTACATTTAGTTCAGTTTGATTTAATTAATATTATTTTTAAGTGAGAAGAATAAGATAGGCAAATTCAATTATTAAGCAATATGTACACTTTCCAGCGAAAACTTTTTCCCAATAGAAAATCTGGAATTGAAATATTTGTTAATAATATAGTCGAATCCAATTAACACGAAGATGTGCGCATTCGAGCGAAAAGTGGCACATTACCGAGCGAGGGAGGCAAATGAAGCGCGACGCGGAGCGGCGCGCTTCATTTTCCCGAGATCGGAATGTGCCACTTTGAGCTCGAATGTGCACACTCCGTTTTTCGCCACGATTAACAATGATCAATTTACTTAAAAAAATTCAAGTAGGTAATTCTCAAACCGTAGTTGCGCTCTGAAAATGTCTCCTTTGGGCCTCGCTTATTTTTCATAATTTTTTACTTTTTTCATTGCGAAATTGCCGTGAAATTAATTCGTATTTAAATAAGGAGGCAAGAATGAAATTGTTGTTAGGATTTCTTAATATTCGGTATCGTAATTGAAAATTTTTTGGAAACGGGACATTTTGGCGTCCCGAATAATTGCTTGGACAACGGGACAAATAATCTGAAAACGGAACAATCCCATTCAAAAAGGGAAATATGGTCGCATTATATATAGCTAAAATTCGTTTTTTTTTTTCTATACATTCAATTAACCGAATTTTCGATTATTCGAATGAGCTGTAACAATATAATTAGTCCGCATAACCGAGTTTCCACTGTAGTTTCAAATTTTATGTATCATTTTCAGTGTTTTTGGTGTGAGATTACTTAAGCGATTATTTCCCTTTAGTGGAATAACTTTAAGTGTCCCTTAAACGATTGCTCGTATGTAGTCACATTAAAAGTAACTTAATACAAAATAAATTTGTAGTTAAATTTGTTAGGAGGAAAGTAAAAGCAAACGCGGTGTCATTTCACGTCGTAATAACAATAATTTTCGACTTGATTCAGTATAGAATTTCAACGCGGTTTAATTTAAACTGCATGCAAGCAGCGAGGATGTTGTTAATAATATTAAAGCTATAGCTTCTAGTCTTCACACATGTGTCTTTCGCCTACAGCTTCCGTATTGCATCTACCCCTAATTTTCGAGCACATTAGAATCTTCCCCTTTCATAGTATCAAATTATCTTATTAGGAAACATTAAATGCTTAACGGGATCGATTGCACTCGCTTTAGTATTATTTATAAATCCCCATATTCTAATTACAAAAAAAATAGAATGGGGGCTCTTCTGCCATTGAACTATTTGTGTAGAGTTTTCAAGGGTTTTTAAATTGTAATACAATAAAATTATAATTAATTCAATCATTTGAATAAATTTATTATTGTATTTGGTTTATTAACGAAAAGAAAAGAAACTTTCCGAGTGGAAAGCTCCGAATTCTGCTAAATCTATGCAAAAAATGTTATTAAGGTATGTAAAGTTATCAAGCCCAGCAGTATGATTACATTTTAAAATAACGTTAGTGCTGTTGCTTACAAACGATTGTAGAAACGCTATGTTTAGAATTTAAAATTCAATTATACGGGGTGCTGACTTTGTATATGTTCCATTGGGAATACTCTACATTTACGAAATTATACATAATATTCTTATCTTTGAGTTGAAAACAGATTTGGAACAAGTTGAGTACTTTTTTATTAGTATACGCGTATTTATTATTAAGCCTACATCTTTTTATGTGATGTCATTAGGAAATTATAATTTAATAATTTAAGAGGACCTAATCGAAAAAGAACACTAAAAAAAATGTTTCTGCATATTTTGCTTTGTTTTCACTTTACACGGTTTTCCATACAAAAAACTACGATTTCCATTTACACGGTTTTATTCGGAACTTATCTACCGTGCAAATCGGGGGATAGACCATATAAAAATCTATCACATATAATATTATTTTCAATGTGTTTTCACTATTCTAAAGTCTACAAAATCATTTAGAAATAATTTTTAAAATTAAACAAGAGTTACTAAATTAATAATTTATTCAACAGTTAAAATTAATAAAAATATTAATCTTACTATTTAATTAGTAGGGAAAAAGTGGTACAAAATTATTCTATGGGGGTTCTGATGAGACTGCTAAAGTTATCTAGTTAATTTTCAGGTAATAGATTAGATTTTTCTTAACTGTGGAACAATAACAAAAATTTTGGTAACCACTGATCTAGCAATGTGCGCAACATAGCACGTGGTTACATTTAATTTGGCTACGACAAAGAAGTATGACTTCTAACAGGCGTACATAAGTACACGCACCGGTTTTGTTTTTTTATAAATTATCTTTAGTTGCAATAATTCAGATCTAATGCAAAACCAATAAAATGTTAATACGAAGAAAGTTTGTTGTAAATAATTGGCTTTTTCTCTGTCGTTGATAGGGATGTTAATTACTATTTGACTTAATCATAACTGGATTTATTTAATTAACAATAAGACAAAGTACGGATTGTTATTTTAACTTTAGAACCCTTCAAAAAGGGATGTCCTGTTTCTTTCTGATTTTAGCAATTTGTTTATTAAAGCATTTGTAGTTATCATTTTTGTATTCTTAATATTTAAAGTGGTTATTGATTTTTAGATTTGAAAAATACATTGAAGGTTAACATGACTAACTTTTGCAATAGCCGGAAACACTGCTGATATCGCTTGTAGATAAACGTGTTTTGTCTTTAGGCCAAAAGATATGAGTAACAGGTGGTGTATTTGTGTGGTTTTCTAAATTTTTAAAGTGGGAATTTTAATAGGTATTTGTTCGTAGTTGCGTTGACATACAAAAGACTTTTATGGTGATATTAAAAAATGCCTATATTTAATTCTATTAAGTTGTGTAATTATTTTGGACGATTAACCAATTGATTTTGACATCTTCGGTAAGTTGTTTTTTTCATGATTTTTAACGAAGTTTGGTTTAGGGTTTGGTGTGAATTTTTAGTTTTGAGCGGTTGCATTAAAAATATGGGGTGTTTTAACAAAAACCGCAAAATCTTATTCATTTAAATTTAATTGTCTTTCGAAAATTATTAACTTTAAAAGATTTTAAAACGTTAAAAATGGCAATATAACAAATTGTAAACTAAATATTTGTTAAATACACAAAAAATATAATGCTATACTATAAGTATTTAAATAAACGAATAAATTCCAACTCATCTTAATTATTAAATAATAAATTAATGTATATCTAAGAAAATATTTATTAAACAATTTTTTTAATAAAAAAAATAAACCAACTATACACTAAAGAAAAATTAAGTCTAAACATACGATCCAGAAAAATTTATATTAGTTTTCGAAGTAAGGTAAAAAAATAGTTATAAATGTTTACCAACGATCAGGCTAATTTTAAAAATTTTATATTTAGCTAAGTCTTTTTTTAAAAAATCGAGAAGACATGGCTACATCTCAAAAACAAACTTTTTTTGCATTCAACTAAAACAATTAAAACTAAGACAATAATTTAAATTAAAATCGTATTTCTTTCTTAAAAAAGCATTTAAAAACAAAAATTTCCAAAAAAAAGCGATTCGATTGATGCATTTATTGCAAAGTTAGTATCCATTTGAAAAAGAAAAACTCAAATTTTGAAAAAAATTCCTATTTCAAAAACGGATGGTCTAAAAAATTTGAAAAAAAATCATGAAGGTGTTTTTCATCGAACTCAAAAACACATAAAATTTTGAGAAAAATTGAAAGAGCCACCTAGGAAAGTGGCCGATTTGGCGTGGAATGGCCCATATATATAAATTACATTTCGTTGTACAATGGATCAGTCAGGTGAAAATTTATTTATTCCAAATTTGCGTTTTGATATAAATTGTAGAGTTGCCGTTTCAGCTGATTTGCTCTTAACTCGATCCTCGGTTAAAGCAACAAAAATTCTTAATTTAAGGTAAACATGCAGAACTAGTTAGAATTGTACAACAACACATCTTAAACAATGTTCATAATCATAAAGTCGGACGCGTTGCTTTATTAAAAATAGAAAAAAGGGTCGTAATGTGTTTGCACTGTTAGTGCGAGGTGCAGAATACTAATCGTCAATTTGCAAACTTTCAACTTTAGCGTTATTATAATTTATTATAATATTCGAGAAATGGGCAAGTTAACAACACCTGCACTTTAATAATAATTTTAACTGTTTAGAATTCATTTTCCAAATTATAATTTGCCATAAATATTCTGCTTGTTGTTTTGCCGAGTGATTCGAAATAATTGCAAATTATTATTCTTTACCAGCGCCGGCAATTTTTTTAAATAAGATTACACGAATAATATTTTCTTGACTTTAACCGCAGTTGATTAATTGTAACTGACTTGAAAACAGACGAATTAATTATACAAAATAATTTTAACTTTTCAGTGTCTTTGTAATAAACTCGGATTGTTATTTAGCATTTTCTAATGAAAGTATTTTTAGATAGACTTTGCTAATTAATTTAATATGTACGTTAAAAGATGTTATTCAAAGGCTTTATGTAGCGTTCTTAGCTATTTTCAGTTTCTAGCAAAGAAATTTTAAAGAAAACAGACAATCAGCGCCCTCATTAAATATTAATGCTAAAAGTAATGCTTTCAGTTTTACAATTTAATAATGTTTTTCAACCTTTTTAGAAGTAAGAAAAAGGACTACTGCTTATTTTTGCTTGCAGCTTTTGATAATAATTTAATTAGTTTTCTAACAGTGTACCTGTCCATTTTACGAGGATAATTTTTAATTAAAAACAATGTTTCTTTTTTTGATTTTCTATAGAATATTAAATACGCAAAATGTTTATTTTTAATAAACTTTAATTAAATAAATTCGCATAACTAATTTTAGAATATCCTTTATCATATTATTCGTTTGAAACCGACGTTTAATGACTCTATTTTTTGCACAAAACATCTCGTATGAGAAAAATAAATTTTTTATTAACAGAATTTCATGTTTTAAGTAGGTACTCAATTTTTTTTATTGAAAAGGCGCTATTCCATCTTATTTTATTTGCTCCTTCGTTTCTAATGTTAATTTTTGTTACGTCGCACATTTTCAGTTCGGTGGCAGTAGGGCTAGCCCTAGAAATAGGTGGCATACTTACTTTTGTCGATTCGGGACAACAAATTTTGAGATAAAAAATAATAAAGTTTTTTTTAGAATTCAAACGTAACTTAGACGAATTATTTGTCAAGAATAATAGAAAAGTAGCGATTTTTTAAAAACCACACTGCAGGGCGTGTTGGAGCACAAGAAATTTAGAAAATGAACGTTTAGCTTTTAGCTCAACGGATTTAACGGATTTAACGGTGATTGTGCTCTAGGACTATCATGATATACGCTAGGGTAAAACGAATAAAAAAAAATTAATAAGCTTGCAGGTACAAACTGTGGTTTCTAAAAAAATATATTTTTTTAAATATCTTGAGGCGTCCCACTAATTTTTAAAATCTATCGTACAATCCTGCATTTGTACCAGACTTAACAAATTGATCTCCGGCACCGTACCTGCTTGAGTTCTACGCCGAGACCGCCTTAGAGGCGTTTGCGGGTACACGAAATATTTTTTATTGTACTTTGTGTTTCAAAAAATGAATATGTTTGTTCTTTTGTTGTTTCACTATGATTTATGCATTTTTCTATTTTATATAATAAGTTTTTAATTTTTTAACACAAAAAGAAAAAAGAACGTGACATAAATTTATTTGGTAAACACTCACCACTAATTTAAAATATTTAGCAAAAAGTACGTGACCTGAGGGTCCCTTCTTTTCTATTATAGGGCCTTAAAGCATTTGATGCCATTTTCTGAACATTGTTTTGAATAAATGACAAGTGCACCATATTAATTATTTGTAGAAGAAGTTTTGGCTCATTTGAAGCAGTAGAACGCACTTCAGCGCTCTCTAATGTGGGAAACTTATTTCTCGCTAACCCTCTATATATGTCTTCGTCTGCGTGCGGATAGTGAACAAGTTTTCGCGCCCTTCAAATTTTGCACCCTTGGCCCAAGCCTCATGGGTCTAACCCTAAATTCAGCACCGCTTTAGCGAATTGTTTGGCAACTCCCGCTTTAGAGAAAGTATTTCCAAACCGAAAAAGGTAACATTGCCAAATATGATTATTTGTTGTTCGTTTTTTATTATCGAGTATACGCGAAGGTTTATTTTTTAATTTCAAAAATACATGTTGAGATCAAACAAGCTTACGACAGATATACAGAATATAATCCCTTGAAAGATCGGAAACGTGGGAGAGTACATTTACTACCCCTACTGTCAGCGCTGACGAACTCGCCCTCTGGCAGTGGGGTAAACACTAATGTTTTAATCCTGTTTGAATGCAAGAGCAAAACAAGGGATATACGTTGCCTGTCTCCTTTGTTTCTCTCGTTTTAATATTAGCGATAATTCAATACCTGTGCAATTTTATCAAATTGCCTCAATTGGCAAAATAAAATTATTTGCGTTTTCATCGTATCCGGCTCTTGGTATTTCAGGTATCTCGGATCTCAAATCGATAATTTCTATTTCAAATCGAGCAGAACCGTTCTAAAGGCAACATATGGTATTGACCACTAAAACAAAATATATTGCCATTATCTACGATCAATTTCTTACGCACTAATTCAACGAAATCGTTTTGATGAAATTTATAGACGATTTTTTTGGACAAAATGAAAAGATTCTCGTACCAAAATTATTTTCACATGTCCAGCATCGGTTTATATATTGTTTCGCTTGTTCAACATTTTATCAATAAATTGAAAAGCGTTTCATCCTTCGATTTTATTTTTAAAAAAAGCCGCACAAAGCGGGCCCCGGAAAAAACTGTATCGGTTGAAATATTCGGTTGCGATCTATTTTTAATTTGGTTTATTTTGAAAATGGATCGTGTACCAGCATAAATCGTCTGCTTGCCAAAATCAACTTCTGCAGTTAAAGCAACAAAAATTCTTAATTTAAGGTAAACATGCAGAACTAGTTAGAATTGTACAACAACACATCTTAAACAATGTTCATAATCATAAAGTCGGACGCGTTGCTTTATTAAAAATAGAAAAAAGGGTCGTAATGTGTTTGCACTGTTAGTGCGAGGTGCAGAATACTAATCGTCAATTTGCAAACTTTCAACTTTAGCGTTATTATAATTTATTATAATATTCGAGAAATGGGCAAGTTAACAACACCTGCACTTTAATAATAATTTTAACTGTTTAGAATTCATTTTCCAAATTATAATTTGCCATAAATATTCTGCTTGTTGTTTTGCCGAGTGATTCGAAATAATTGCAAATTATTATTCTTTACCAGCGCCGGCAATTTTTTTAAATAAGATTACACGAATAATATTTTCTTGACTTTAACCGCAGTTGATTAATTGTAACTGACTTGAAAACAGACGAATTAATTATACAAAATAATTTTAACTTTTCAGTGTCTTTGTAATAAACTCGGATTGTTATTTAGCATTTTCTAATGAAAGTATTTTTAGATAGACTTTGCTAATTAATTTAATATGTACGTTAAAAGATGTTATTCAAAGGCTTTATGTAGCGTTCTTAGCTATTTTCAGTTTCTAGCAAAGAAATTTTAAAGAAAACAGACAATCAGCGCCCTCATTAAATATTAATGCTAAAAGTAATGCTTTCAGTTTTACAATTTAATAATGTTTTTCAACCTTTTTAGAAGTAAGAAAAAGGACTACTGCTTATTTTTGCTTGCAGCTTTTGATAATAATTTAATTAGTTTTCTAACAGTGTACCTGTCCATTTTACGAGGATAATTTTTAATTAAAAACAATGTTTCTTTTTTTGATTTTCTATAGAATATTAAATACGCAAAATGTTTATTTTTAATAAACTTTAATTAAATAAATTCGCATAACTAATTTTAGAATATCCTTTATCATATTATTCGTTTGAAACCGACGTTTAATGACTCTATTTTTGCACAAAACATCTCGTATGAGAAAAATAAATTTTTATTAACAGAATTTCATGTTTTAAGTAGGTACTCAATTTTTTTTATTGAAAAGGCGCTATTCCATCTTATTTTATTTGCTCCTTCGTTTCTAATGTTAATTTTTGTTACGTCGCACATTTTCAGTTCGGTGGCAGTAGGGCTAGCCCTAGAAATAGGTGGCATACTTACTTTTGTCGATTCGGGACAACAAATTTTGAGATAAAAAATAATAAAGTTTTTTTTAGAATTCAAACGTAACTTAGACGAATTATTTGTCAAGAATAATAGAAAAGTAGCGATTTTTTAAAAACCACACTGCAGGGCGTGTTGGAGCACAAGAAATTTAGAAAATGAACGTTTAGCTTTTAGCTCAACGGATTTAACGGATTTAACGGTGATTGTGCTCTAGGACTATCATGATATACGCTAGGGTAAAACGAATAAAAAAAAATTAATAAGCTTGCAGGTACAAACTGTGGTTTCTAAAAAAATATATTTTTTTAAATATCCTTTAGGCGTCCCACTAATTTTTAAAATCTATCGTACAATCCTGCATTTGTACCAGACTTAACAAATTGATCTCCGGCACCGTACCTGCTTGAGTTCTACGCCGAGACCGCCTTAGAGGCGTTTGCGGGTACACGAAATATTTTTTATTGTACTTTGTGTTTCAAAAAATGAATATGTTTGTTCTTTTGTTGTTTCACTATGATTTATGCATTTTTCTATTTTATATAATAAGTTTTTAATTTTTTAACACAAAAAGAAAAAAGAACGTGACATAAATTTATTTGGTAAACACTCACCACTAATTTAAAATATTTAGCAAAAAGTACGTGACCCGAGGGTCCCCTTCTTTTCTATTATAGGGCCTTAAAGCATTTGATGCCATTTTCTGAACATTGTTTTGAATAAATGACAAGTGCACCATATTAATTATTTGTAGAAGAAGTTTTGGCTCATTTGAAGCAGTAGAACGCACTTCAGCGCTCTCTAATGTGGGAAACTTATTTCTCGCTAACCCTCTATATATGTCTTCGTCTGCGTGCGGATAGTGAACAAGTTTTCGCGCCCTTCAAATTTTGCACCCTTGGCCCAAGCCTCATGGGTCTAACCCTAAATTCAGCACCGCTTTAGCGAATTGTTTGGCAACTCCCGCTTTAGAGAAAGTATTTCCAAACCGAAAAAGGTAACATTGCCAAATATGATTATTTGTTGTTCGTTTTTTATTATCGAGTATACGCGAAGGTTTATTTTTAATTTCAAAATACATGTTGAGATCAAACAAGCTTACGACAGATATACAGAATATAATCCCTTGAAAGATCGGAAACGTGGGAGAGTACATTTACTACCCCTACTGTCAGCGCTGACGAACTCGCCCTCTGGCAGTGGGGTAAACACTAATGTTTTAATCCTGTTTGAATGCAAGAGCAAAACAAGGGATATACGTTGCCTGTCTCCTTTGTTTCTCTCGTTTTAATATTAGCGATAATTCAATACCTGTGCAATTTTATCAAATTGCCTCAATTGGCAAAATAAAATTATTTGCGTTTTCATCGTATCCGGCTCTTGGTATTTCAGGTATCTCGGATCTCAAATCGATAATTTCTATTTCAAATCGAGCAGAACCGTTCTAAAGGCAACATATGGTATTGACCACTAAAACAAAATATATTGCCATTATCTACGATCAATTTCTTACGCACTAATTCAACGAAATCGTTTTGATGAAATTTATAGACGATTTTTTTGGACAAAATGAAAAGATTCTCGTACCAAAATTATTTTCACATGTCCAGCATCGGTTTATATATTGTTTCGCTTGTTCAACATTTTATCAATAAATTGAAAAGCGTTTCATCCTTCGATTTTATTTTTAAAAAAAGCCGCACAAAGCGGGCCCCGGAAAAAACTGTATCGGTTGAAATATTCGGTTGCGATCTATTTTTAATTTGGTTTATTTTGAAAATGGATCGTGTACCAGCATAAATCGTCTGCTTGCCAAAATCAACTTCTGCATACGGAGCGGTCTCATAATTTACAACGTTGGTAACAATGCTGTCCGATAGCCGTACATGATTTAAGCTATCGCAGTATTCCGGTAGTCTGATTTAAAATATTACGGATTACAACTGTGCTCCACTTACGGTTTAAATGGAAAACGATAAGCCAACTAGATAGACTATTGGCATACCTCTAAATCATAGAAATTAGAAAATTATCCAACTAACATTTAATTCCTTTTAAAGTTACGACAGATAAAGTCACATAACATTCGATAAACGTTCTACACGAACTAATTCGAACATGTTTTCATAATAATTGTGCTAGTTTTTATTTTGTTTTAGTTACCATTTGAATTTGAATTTCTATAACGTTAATATAATATTTAGGTACAAAATTTTAAGTAAAATAAACATCAATTAAATTTAATATTTAATGTTATTCTAATGATAAAATATTTGTTATTTTACACTTTGAAAAATAAAAACTTCTTTAAGTAGGTATGATAAAATTGAACGAACAATGAAATAAAATATAATTAAATGAATTGTATTACATTTTCTGTATAATTAAAACAATTTAATAACATATTCGAATTCGTGATTTTGAATACGGCGGTTGCATTCTCGAATTACTTCAAAAATTAAAAAAAATTATATTATTTTAAATGATGGTTTTTCTGAAACACCATTAATGTTGACAAAAAACTGTAATACACTTAAAAACTCAATCGGTCAACAAAATGAATTAAATATGTCTCGTTTCCGACTACAAGAATGGTTCTTTGTAATACTTTGGTTAAAACAAGAAAATAAAATACAAACCGATGCGACAAATAACTTACTTCTGTTTCCTTCGACCTGCAGGGTTCCTCAGTTCTGTAACTGAATTGTATTTCAATCACTAAATTTTACGCTGGACCAAATGATTGCATTCGAGTTCCTTGCAGATAATATAATGTCACCTATTTGAATTTAGATGGAAAATTAGCTTAATACTAGTTTTTTCCATAATAATAGACAACTAATTTTAATTAAAAAAATTATGACATATTTAAAAATACCCAATAATCGTACTTCTTCAATAAAGCATACTTTTGCATACAAATAACCGCACGGGTGTTTCTAATAGGGAAAAAAAGTGTCTACAATACGTGTCTTAAAGATACATCTTGATTTATTGGTAATCAGGACGATTTACTGGAGAAAAATTGAAGTCAAAAGTCGATATTTATTAAAACGGTAAAAGCACATGGCTTTTTTCTAAAACGTGCATTTCTCTTTGTCCTTTTTCCATTCTTGGCGAGACCAATTTGCGAAGGGTAACTTCAGGGACAAATCCCCCTTTTTAGCGATTTTTAAAATAAATCATTGATAAGATCGTTATTGCGCTAAATGTAACAGGTTCGGTAATAACGGCTCCATGACGGTGCACGTGCAAAATTCTATGTCATCGCACAGTGGTTTATATTAAAATCGATTTTGAGTGTAAATGTAAATTCGGCGATTAATTAAAAATTCGAAAACTATAACTATTTTAGCCTACCCAAATTTATAACGTTGTTACAGATTTTTGATGGGCTCATATCCATAAGCGTTTATTTGATTGCTTTTTTAGTGAAAATTTAGCTAATTATTTTCAAAAATTTGAAATAAAGTAATTTGTGTACTAAAAATTGCAATTATTTTAAAAATAGAGTTCACAATACTACACTGTTAAAAATATATATTGTAATATTACAAAAAATATGCGTAAGAAGTTTATTTGCAAAATAATTTTTACAATAATCTAGTATTTTAATTTTACAAAACATTTTTACCGTATTTGTTTTAAAAAATTACAAATTATAAGTATACACTGTTAAAAATTCACATGGCAATTTTACTTCACAACTTATTTCAACTTAATTTGGGAATTTTACGAAATATTTGTTGCAATGTTACTTTATCGTAAATTATAAAGCTATTTAGTTTTGTTTTAAATTATTATTTATTATGTAGATGGACCGGCAGAAGTCAAACTGAAAACAATTATAATAAAGAAAAGATTACAAAGAAGAGTAGATAACCGTTTTTTCTGTTTGAGAATTTAACTTAATCGATTGCCAAATATTTCAAAAGTAACAAAATATAAGGTTAAATTATATTATTTAACACAAAAGAGGGTTATTAATAAATGGTATACTCAGCAAAGATAAAGAAGATGTTTGCTAGTGCTTGGTGAGCATTTTCTTCAAAATTTCAAAATTCAACTTGACACTTTTGGTTTGTAGTTAACAATAACTAATTTTGTTTCTTTTTCTTTTGTTTTACACAAAAGCTATGAAGACGCAGCTGTACTTCAGTCTCTCAATTATAAAAGTAAGGTTGAATGCTTTTAAAGTAAGGTTAGATTGCTTTCTAAGTAAGGTGAGATGCTTTCAGAGTAAGGGTAGAATGTTTTCGAAACCTTGGAAACAATTTCACTCTTCTACTCTTTCTGAACAAACGTATAGATGTATTTCGAGCGCAATTTTGCGATAACGTTCTTATATAGAGTCGTGGTGGATGTTAGTGGCAACTTATACCCAGCGGTCATCTAGCGGCAGCGTGATTAAGTAACGCTGGTTTGGTGTCACGTTGTTTCTGATTTAGTACGAATATTATTAATTAAAATTATTGAAATTTTATAAAATTGAGATGTAAAAAAATAAATTTATGAGACGTAAAAAATAATGTGATTTTTTTCAAAATTTCAAGCCATTTTCTTGCAATTTATATTACAACTCATTTTTATAATTTTACTATAAAGTGTAAAATTACTAGAAATGTATTCTAATATTACACTGCAACACACAATTGTTTAATTTTACGTACTATACATTTTATTTGAAAAAAATTGTAATTCTAGAAATATTTTTAACAGTATATTTAAAATTATTTAAAAAAATTAACCTTAACTTTTTTATATTACAAGAGAAAAACTATGTTTTAAATTTTAAAATAAAGGCGGCTTGAATTTTTTAAATGTTATTGGAAATACGAAATATTTCTAAATGAGCTTTTAACGTAATGTTAGTTTACAATACGTGTTTTTTGGGCCAAATTTTACATTTTAGAAATGGAATTATTGAACGTTATAGCAAAGGCATTACAATAAAATCGTTTAATGCGTCCGCCGAATTAGTTTCTATATTCAGGATAAAATCGGCTAGGCTTAAATTGCCACTTTCGATTAAAATCTGATAAATCATTCAAGTAATTATGGTGCGGAATTACAAATGTTATAAAGCTGTCCTTATTTGTGTCATGGTCAATCGGTTTAGGGGGCTTTCCTGTTTTATCCAACCATTCCATACCGTCCTCCGGAACGGCAACGAATATTTCAATTATTAACGCTACTCGGTACATAAAACTACGCTATGCACTACTGGATTTGAATTCGACTTTACTCGAATAATTATCCACACTGCTCGAGCTTTTAAATAAATCAATTTTACTCATAACTTCCATTTCAGTAATTAAAACTAATTGAATACTTTAGATTTTAAACGCGCCTCCTTTCGAGAAGTCGCGGAGAAAGAAAACGCTTATTTTGAAGAAATTCTATAAAGACCTGGAAATATGGATCGAACGGATCTTTTCAACTCGTAAAATGATTTGACGTTTTCTGTAGTGCAAACGATCAAGTTGTTATATGAATATTTATCCGCAGCTTTATTTTTATAAAAATCGACCGTGGTCGAAGAACAATCTATACGGTTAGCTTCGACTTTTCGCACAAGATAAAATAGAAGTGGGGCACTTGTGTTTCGTTATTTGACAAACCGTCACATGTGCTATCGTTTAGACGTCCCGTCGATTAATTATGACAGAAAATTTACTGCATCATATCTCGAAAATGATTTACGGAAGCCCGCTTCAAACGCCAGAATAAAATTCGATTTTATAAAAGATTTATGTTGATTATACAGATAAAAACTCTAACGCGGCCTTATTTGCTTTTTTCGATGTTTTTTATTCCCCATAAAAACATGAAAACAAAATTCAATTTCCTGAGATATGTATGCGCTTCCTCCCGCAGTTCCTTTGGGCCTATATCTTGATTTAATCCCGACCATCACAGAATTTAGAAAGAAAGAAAGTGAGGAACCAGGGAAACTGATAACGGTCCTGCATAATCAATATTGGATTGGCACGATAAGAAAACGCTATAAGAGTAAAACTAACAAATCCAACTCTAACTCAGTACGAAGGAGTAAATATAAAATTGAACACCCAAGACTTAATTTTACTGATCGAATCGGAGTGGAGCAAAATTGTGTGATCTTATCCGGCCGTTTCTGTATGCTTTTTTCTACTTAATACTTTCAAAGTATAAGAAGGGATTACCAATTATTAATCCATCTTTTACCTAACTTGGGAGATTAGTTCTCCAAAATTCACAATGGATTCCAATATTATTTCTTATAAAATCTTATGTATGGGACTTTCTAAATATTGTTCGCGTATGAGTATAGAAAGTAATTCATTCTTTAATTTTATACCAAAAATAAGTGCTAACCCTTCTTTCTATTATAAAAATAATGGTTGAAATACATTCATTTTCATAAATTATTTTGAAAAGATTACGTTATTTAATTTAATGCAATAATTAAATGTTTACTGCCACATTTAATTAATTAACCAGATCAAATATTATTTTGGTACAAATTGCCAATGCTGATTATTGGCCTTTTGTCGTTTACGAAGTCTTGGCGGTTGACTATAGGAGCAAGTCTCGGTCTCAGTTTCTGGCCCAATGGTTTGATTGTGTTAAGGCGAATAAGTTTTTTTCATATCATTTTTGGCCTAGGCTCAATATTTTGATTTTTTAGGTTTGGCCCAGTGTCAATATTTTGGTTTCCCAAGGCTTCGTCTTGTCTTAATTTTTTTGGTTTTCCAAGGTTTAAGACATGGATATCATCCAAGGCTCGGTGCTATGTTTGCCCAATGCTCAGACAAGGCTCGACTCAATCTCACGTCAAGGCTAGGAATATTGGTATGACAACTGGGACATTGCTCTATAGTCCCTTCTTATCTGGGCAGATACTTGTTGAAATTCCTTTTAATAAATTCTAGTTTTTTTCAATTAAATGTGACTCATTTTTTATCGGTACGGTCCGTGATTTTTCTCATTTGAAATGTATCAGTTCTTTTGGATAGGTAACACGTTTTTATTAAATACAACACTAATTTAGAAAATTAAAATAAATTAACGTTATTTATTGTTTTTTTAATAACACAGGTCTGCGAAATTAAACTTTTTGGAAGATTTTTATCCTGAATTATTGATAATTGTAATAATAGACTTAAATTAAATATTAAACAATTTTTTAAGATATTCGCCACGTGTTAATCAGCAGATTTAGATAGTTTTGTAATTTAAATTGAAAATAGGTGTAAATGGCCAATTTAAATAAAAAAAACCAACTATGTTGAAAATTTTAATTATTTAATCAATATTATAAACTTTAAGAACAAATAATTGATAATTAGATTAAACGATATTGACATTTTGATGAGGAAACTTTTTGTTTTGTTGGTTTCTATTGATGATTTTCATTTCTTACTCAATGGATCCAACAATAGTTTGCCATCATACTTACCTGCCAATAGCTTTCATATAATTCTTTCCATTTCTTTAATGTCGTGATAAAACCGTTCAGTATGTTCTTTACTAATTTAATATTTTTTGAAAAATAATCAAAGTGAAAAAGGAACTTTCAAACTCATGTTACTTAACGTATTGTTTAACGTAATTGTTTAACATTTTTTTTTTAAATTAGAATTTTCAATATTAGTCAACAATTTCGAAATGACCTTTTAAATCATATTTCCGGTTTTTTTATCTAAGCTTGTCATCTGTAGTTATCACCTATTTTGATTCAAACACAGTGTCAGCAGAATCTGCTAAATGTGACGTGGTGTACAACTTGCGAATATCAAGACTACTATTGCGCATATTATCACTTCGGTAAAAAAAATGTTTAAAACATTTATTTCACAGACCTGTGTTATTTTATCAAACCAAGATTGATGTGAAATGGCGGAAGCAATCATTTCTTGAGGTCGATCAAATTTGGATTAATGACATTTTTGTTCAAATATTTTCAATTAATATTTTTTTTTAATTTTTAAGCATGATATTCATATAAGTATATGAATACCAATAAAATGTGACTTAATTTGTAAAAACGAAATTCATATTCCAAATCAGCAGGTCAAAATTCATATGTTTCAACTAAAATTATGCAAACAACTATTTCTTCGCAGTCCTGTAACCTTTTCCAAACTTCAAAATTATTAAAGTGATTGTTTTTAAATTAAATTCTCCCTTAATATTAAATTTTTACGTGGCACTCATTTAAATTAGTCGAATATAATATTAATTTTAAACCGTGATTAAGTTTTGCGTTTAAGGAATTGCATGTTTTTAATTTTGCTTTGAAGCTATGCGCTGCATAGAGTAAAAGCAATCTTTATAAATCTTCTAAAGACTGCAAAGTAATTACTTAAGACGTGTCTAGCTTCAGTAAGAGAGCCTTGTCAAAAAGCAGAAAAACACTAAAAGCTATACTATTTAATTAATTAATGTAAGATCGAATCAAATTAATGTATACCTCCACGTACATCTAAGAAATTATTTCCAAGAATTGGAAAAATGGCAATAAATTAGAAAGCATAAAGAACTTTAGTTTGCTTCGTAGAGCAACACACTTCTATTCATTTTCTTATTTATCGGTTTTTGCGTGTCGCAAAAAATGACATAGCTTTTATCACATTTAGAAGAAAATTAATTAATGTATTTTCTGTAGGGGGAAAAATTTTATTTTAAGCTCTGTGCTTTGTACCTATTTGATATTTGGCGAAGTTGCCTTTAAAAATAATGTAACCGAATTGAATTTTCGAGGCAAAGCCTCATCGTTCAAAGCCTGTAGGATTTTCATAAAAAGTAATGTAATATTTTACGCATAAACACATTCTAAACGGATTGTTAGTCTTCGTTATATTAGAACATTCATGTATGTGTGTAGTCTGCTCGTCGACAGAATAAACTTCAAAGAGCAAGAGAGCGCGTTAAGACGAACATTAAGTCCGGAGGGCAAAGGTCACTTAATCCGCCACCCGCACACCCTCAGTTCTCACGCCGATGTTCGCTTACATATACAAAATGAAGAAATAACACAGGTGCAATACCATTCTCTTCCTTTGATCTAAGAATGGCTTGTGGCTGTTGTTTCCAATTGCAACTCGAGAGCAGCTTTTAGTAAATGAACAAACTTAATAATTCGAAGGCTTTATTAGAATTCCCTTCGATTCTCTTAGCACAATGCAAAGCAAACTACTTGAAATTACAATGCTTTTTCTTACGAAAACAAACACTTCCACATAAGCCTTAGACATCTTTAATTACCAAACGCTACCATCGTGAATCGAAGAATCGAATACAAAGCGTTGCTCGAAAAGATTTCGAAATATTCGTTTTCAACAATACATTCGAAGATTGGTAATTTTATGTTTTGTCAAAATATTTTATAGGTGGATTAAAGGGTGCCATAGTTTTTTTTTAATAATTCAAAAATTTTAAAATTGGAAGGAAGCACATTAAGTTCCGATATCTAATTGTCATTGTGAAATAGAATTTTGTCGACTATGTTAAATTAATTATTTTTTTAGGGTGTTATTTATTGATCCAGATTAAGATATTAAAAGTGCTAGTATAGCCACAATTGCAAACGGGATTAATTACTAAGATTTTCGAATACAGTGGAAACTCGGTTATCCGGACTAATTATTGTTGCAGCTCATTCGGATAATCGAAAATTCGGTTAATTGAATGTATAGAAAATAAACGAAATTTAGCTATATATAATGCGGACCATACTTTCTGTTTTGAATGGGACTTATCCGTTTTCAGATCATTTGTCCCGTTGTCCCCAAGCAATTATTCGGTACCCCAAAATGTCCCGTTTTCAAAAAATTGTCAATTACGATACCGAATATTGAGAAATCTTAACAAGAATTGATATCCCTATTAAAAAAATTCTTTTTCAGAGTATTTAGCCTATAAGTCACATTAAACCCAAAATATCAAAAATCTCACTCTAATCATTTGAAAGTACATCCTTTTAGTTATCTTCTCTAAAAATTTCAGTCAAAAAAAAATTCAGTTTTGGGGATATGAATTTGTGAAAAAGAAAACACAGTTTTGCGTATACTGCGCATGCGTCGTGAGATATCAGAAAAATTCAAAAACCATCAAATTTTTCGAAAAATTTCCAATCTCCTATGTCTTTTCAAAAAATTTTACGATCGATTCTATCATTATTATGGTCAAAATTCGAAATTTGGATTTGGATTTTTTTAAATTTTGCCGAAAAAATGATTCGACGATTATATATAACGGTGACCATTCCAAAAGCTAAAATCGAGATTAGGCATATTTTGACATATACTAAACGACCGTCAAGGTTATTCGGAAAAATTTTACCCACTAGTGCAACTTTATCAAATCTGGCATGGAATCGCCCATATACAATTTTAATTGATCCAAAAAACAATTTCGTAAACACTCGAAAGTACACCTGAAAATATTTTTATTAGGCTCGCTGTAATTAGGCGTGCAGAAGAGCAGCATGATAACTTATCAAAAGGAATAAAATCTATAACCTTTTTAAAACAAAAATAAATCTAAATTTATTCGACATTAATTTTTTTGAACTGAAGATTAAAAGATTAATACCTACAGGCAAATCCAATAAATACAAGGATGTGCGCATTCGAGCGAAAAGTGGCACATTTCCGAGCGAGGGAAGCAAATGAAGCGCGACGCGGAGCGGCGCTCTTCATTTTCCCAAGATCGGAATCTGCCACTTTGAGCTCGAATGTGCACACTCGGTTTTAAGCACGATTACAAAGCGTCCCGTTTTAACAGGAAAAAAATTGATCAAATTGTTAGGTATATGTTTACAAAAAACACAATAAATATTAATCACTAAATGAAACAGTCGCACATTATCTTAAAAACAACAAAGCAAAAAAACACTGTCTAGTGCGAAATACAAAATAAAATAATGAAATATTTAGTAAGAAATACCGAGGTTTAATTTTCGCAACGAGTCCGAAGGCGGTTGACAATCCGGATAATCGCGAATCCGTATAATTGAGGTCCGGATAATCGAGGTTTTACTGTAATTTTCATTTTTAGGTAGACGTTTAATAATTTGTTAATCTAAAATACCGTAATTTTATATTTGGGGCGTTGCCACAGAATATTTTATTTTGATATTAAATTATAGGTTCGTAATAATATTTTTTTTAGCATCCGCTGCAAAAATTTGATTTTCGAATGCCGTGCAGGGGTAGTAAATTGACCGATTTTTCCTTATAAAAATAGAGTATAGTTTCGACGTAGCTTTTTGCACGTGTGCGGAAAATTTCTACTTTCGCTCTTCTTTCTTCCACTTTTTTTTCTTTTGTACTCTATAGCATTGGAGTTCCGTTTAGTATTTACTTCCAGTCTCTTTATATAATTACACAATTTGAATAAAAGTAGTAATCAGGGTATTAACTTAAAAATTTCTTCATTGAGATTTCTTGCTTGACGCCCCAATATATCTTACTTTAAATTTTCTAGTCGGGTACATTGAATAAATTTTGTCTTTGGTTTTCTATAATAAAAAAGATAAGTTTAACTGCATTTACGATATGAAATTCTATTCAATTTATTTCACACAATTTCGGGTCTTATTTCCTTTCTTTTAAAGGATATCTTCGAAACACATTTATGGGATATCAATTTGACTCGTTGTAACGTGTACAATTGTAGTATTGCACTGCTCGTGGTTTCGTAAAGGTGTGCATATGTATACTTATTAACTTTGACAAAAATTCATAGTAAAAAATAAAATAATATGTACATATTTATACGCTTTTGACGCAAATTAAATATTACAATTTTGGTAAGGGTTTTAATTCAAACGTTGATCGGAAATAATTGCAAAATTACATGTATTACATTATACCTACATAAGTACATACAGAGTTTAATTATATTTTACTTTATTGAAATCATGTTTAATTAATGTGCCGAGGTTTGGAAATATAATACATATGAAGTTTTAATTTAACTTTGGTTTCTGTAAAAGCTTTTATTCAAATAATTCGAACCGCTAAATAATATTTCACAACCAAAGATATATAGGTGAGCGAGTAATTCAAACAATAACTAATTTTTTGATTTTGTTGCAGAAAATTGGGGATGAAAATCTTCAGACCATTTTTAGAAATGAGATCGACCTTAAAGGATTGGATAGGAATGACTACTTATTTTTAAGGTAATTTTTTTAAAATTATTTCTTGTATCTAGGTCCGCACTACCAATCGCCATTTGAGGATGGAATATTATCATTACGGACAATTTCTTACCTATTTTTCAATAAGAACTTTTTTGATTTTTAGTTTTTCAAGTAATTAGGTGCAGTAATCTATTTATTTTATTTAGGCGTTACTTAATAATTGTGTTTGTTTGCGATAACTTAGAGTAAAGAGGGTAGTTTTACTTACGTAAGGACATATTTATTTAATTAATTCTTATTACAAACAATTAATCAGGATTTGATATACATATTTTAATTTGGTCAAAATCTCATTGTAATAACTCTGTTGATTTCTAATATCATTAATTTTTTTCGAAATTATATTTAAATTTAATAAAAATAATACTTTTCTATATGTTGAATTGGTAAATTGTTTATTGTTTATCAACAATTACTCAGATTGCAATAGGGTTGTGACTATTCGAAAGGGGAGTAAATTAAGGCTAATACATGTTACGACAATTTTTTTAAAAATATTTTTTGATTATTCTGTAAACGCTTAAACATTACCTTTAAAACATACCTACTCTTAAAAATACTAATTCGGGTATGTGCTTAAAATATGAGAATTAATTTTATGTTATGAGTGTCCAAAAATCATATTTCAAATTAAAAATTTTAAACAGTTTACTTTTATGTAAGGAATTTTATAAAACCGCTATGGATCCCAGCGAAATGCAATAGCGAAATCCAGAACCCCAAATTAGCAGCCTAGTGCGCCGAGTACAATTTTATTCAGAACCCCATCGATCAAACTTATTAAACAATTTCAAAAAGTTTATATGAAATTTTTCAAAGTTGTTGTTTAGAATTATAAATAATCATTTTTGACTAGTTAAATAATTTTTCCAAATTGATTTTGTTTGTTTTTTTCGAAATAATCGAATTTGCGTAAAAGTGAATTCAATGCATTATTTAAAGGATCAATTTACAGAAAAGCGTATGGAGTGCGACAAGGTTAGACCTATGTCAAAAGTGCGATAGAGATATTTCCTCAGACCGACTGTGAGTGTGACGTGTCTTTGCAATTGGCTTAGGTTACGATGAGTCGGCGCTAACATTTCGAACGCCAACTATGCATTAAACACATACAATTTTAGTTAAGCGATTTTTGGGTCTTTTTGGCTGCGAAAAATTCTGAAAAGTGTTTTTATATTATATTTTAACGGTAAGACTACTTTTGACTAACAATTTTTGAAAAGTCCTTTGATTATACATGGTTTTTAAAGATAAATTTGTTAATCCAATTTTTACACGAAATTAAATATTAGGTACTATTATATTGTTTAATAATTTTATTTATTCATGATCACTCGTTGCAACAATAATTCGGTTTTTACAGCTTATTGGGTACTTGGCTGTAGCAAATATCAGAGGGAAGCTGCAAAGAAGGGAATACTTGGTATAATAATATTATTGTTGTTAATTTAATTGCTTATTAGCAACGTTAAAGAATAAAATTATTTTGTATATCAGGCGGCCAAGGCTTATGCATTCGCCTGGTTTGATAGATAATCATGTTTTTGTGTTGATAACCGATATTATATACATTTGCAGTGCTTTGGTGTTGGGGAACAAAATTTAGTTGTGTGTTCAACTTCATTGTAAAAAGAAATGCATTTAGAGCTACTTTAAGATTTCATTCTTGTATTAAAGGGTGTTTAAATAATAAGTAAAGTGTGCTATATTATTTCTTTAACAGTTAAGTAAGAGGCCTAAATAATTTCCTTTTAATCGTTACATGGGATGGGGCTCCTGGAACATCTCCCAAGACATCATTCAAAAGGTATCGCAGACTCCAGGAAGATGACCATTTATTTTTAAGGTAGGTTTTCTTTTAATTGTTTATTGCATCTAGGTATGCCATCATTCAAAATTTGAAGTGGGTTACAATCTTGTACATTTAGACATACTTATTTAGTTTTTAATTTCAACTTTCGGAGATTTAGTTACTACATTGATATTATTTGTTAAGTTGAACTTTTTATTTAGGTTTTATTAATTGTTGCATTGGAGTCTTCAAGGGTGCAGTACTTTAACCCGATTTTATTATTTATTTATTACTAATCTGAAATTATTTTTTTAGGATTTTTAAACTGTCACAAATACAGTTTATTATCTTCGTTTGGGATGAAAAATATACTTTTTCACCCCAAAAATTTAAGAATTTAATTACAACGATTTTGAATTATTTAAAATAAATTAATCTTCATTATGTAACAATTTATTAGTCACTCTTTAACTTCTCTACCTGGCTTCGGCTATCTCGTGGCCTTTTTGCGAGGCCAACTGATATTAACATTTCAATGTCTTTATTATTAGCCAACAATTATTTTAATCAAACTTATTCGAAGAGTTCTAATCAAAATTTAAAGAACTTTGGTCGGAACTCTAGTTGCAACTTTAATTAATTAATATTAATCAGTTAGTATTGATTGATTATAGTTGCAACGACCCAAAGACAAACAAAACTAATTCTTTTGGATCTTTTCAGCCTGGTATGAAAATTTTAGAACTTCCGCGGTTTTCGTTTGAAATGCGTAGTATTATAAACGAGTGTATGCCCTCCCAGTAAAAGTAGTGGTCCCTTTAAATCAAAAATCGCGCGTTTCCATTTTAAAGAAGTCTTCTTCGGATCTGCAGCAGCTGATCGTTGGACGAAGGGGAGGATTGTGGAGGATGGCACCTCGGACAACCAAACGCCGAGGTGCAAAAGACATCTTTAAAAGGACATTAGGTAGGTTCGTCTAGCGTTAGGGACGTTGGATCAGGAGGAAAACATCTTCGGTAAGTAGTTTTTATTTTTCCCATTGCAGGTGGTGAAACTGGATGGTGGAGACTGTATTTTTTCTTAGAATATTTCGCGCTGCGCCTGGGATTGCGTTTGGGTGGGTCGCCTTTAATGCGGATATTTCAGTCGAAATGCCCTTCAGGCCATTAGAAAATTTTAGTTTGACGATTTTAAGTCGCAAACCTTACGACTGTTTATTAAATTTTTCTTCAAATGCTTTAAATTAATTTATTTATTATTCAGTCGTAAGGTATTTTTAATTTGTTTTGCGTTTTACTTTAATTATAGGGTTCTAGTCTCCACCTAAAAAATTTGTTCATTATTTTTACAGCCATTATAATTATTGATTACTTTTTCAAATTAAATATGAATGATATTTTTTTAAATTTGTAAATTGCTTCAATTTAATAATTATGTACCTACTATAATAATTTTACAAGTTTTTTTGATCATTTATTGCTGATGGCTTTTTTCATACAAATTGGAAACAATTTGCAAGTATACAATCAGACGCCCTTAAATTCAAATGACGTGTTAATATTTTTATAAATATTTTATAAAAAAGTTTTAATTTGTAAATTTAAAAAAAAATTGTGTTTAATAAATACTTAGCTAAATGTTATAATTGAAATTTTCTATGTGAAACTGCAAAAATTTTAACTAATTGTCTAAGAAATATTTTTATTTTTTATTGCTTATTAAACACAACTTACTTACAAAGTTTTGGAATACTTAATAAAGTAATGCAATTTAAAATCATAGTTGAAAACATACCATATGAGTATATTAAGCTATTTTCTTAAATTGCTGAATGCTTTTATTAAAGTAACATTTTTGATTAGATCGGCTGTAATTTTTCAAATTATTTAATTACTATTTTTCCCGGGCGTTTGAATTGGGTTTTGCATTTTGTTAAATACTTTTGTTGTAAATTAAATGATAAAATAATAATTTTACTATTGCAACAAATTTTATAAAGTTAAATTATTTTATTTAAAGATTTATTAATCATCTGCTTGGTTAATAAAAACATGGCTTTTGCTTCAACTTAAGCAGAGGACGAAATAAAAATTCGGAGAGTACGCCTTTCAGAGTTGGATGTTCGTTCTGTGCTTAAAAAACCAGTTCACCCCTGCAATTTCTGTTTGTTGTTTTATATTTGTGTATGGGAGTTTTCAGTAAGGATGGATTTTTTTACAAAAGTATCGCTTTTGAATTAATTTCCAAACTGCTGAAAGCTTCCACGTTGATCCAATAAGCTGCGAAAGGGCCAAGTCTTTTGCAATCGGAATTCATTCGAACTTTTGGGTTTTTGGTGCCTTTTATTATCTTTCGTAAGAACCCCTGCGCCCCCTCGCTTAGTTATAAGAATTTGTTGTATTTACACCAGAACCCAAACAGGGAGAATAATTCCGATTATTGTTTCAACATTTGTACAATTTGCTGAAGGGTCAATTTTGCGTTTTTTACAAATAAATATTCTAATTTTGAATATTGTACACTATTCTAATAAATCTAATTGGCCTAAATGCAGTTGCACAAAAAAAGTTTATATATCTGTGTATTTCATGTAAACTTGTACCGCTTCCATGTCCACGCTGGCTGGGCATGGGGCACCCTTAGATACCGCGATTTTTGAATGCTGCCACTTTTAAAAAAGATTTTGCGAAAACAAGGAGCGCGAGCTCCAAGTTTTTTATTAATTCAAATTGAATTATTTTAGAGGTGGCGGAAGAGGGGGCATAGATTTTTCACCAATTTTCAGGCGCGAGAGCTCTTAGGTCAGAGCACAGGCGTGAGACTTTTGTCTTCTTGTGGTTAGGGCCCTGGGTTTTGACTATCCCTTTGGAAGTCATCGAGTTCCTTTCCGCTTTGTTTCTTGAAATTAGTGTTTAAGTTTTTGACTCCCTAAAAAGGGTGGTCATTATGCGCCTAAGCTCAAAGAATTGAGCCTTTAGGACATTTATTAAACGCTAAAACTTGAATAAGAATTAAAATAAAATAAAGGGGAATAAAAATGCGGCCTAATTATTAACAATCAAATGTTGGGAGAGTTACGGATTTTCGAAATAATTGCTTTGCAGCCTTTTGGGCTCAGCAAGATCGTGCGTGGTGCCTTAAGTATAGATTCGACTTATTCTTTTGCAAATTTGCGGGTTCGGGTTAGTGTTTGTGAATTTTCGTTTCCGAAATTCCCCTTGCGCATATTACTAAATGATGTGTTTTCTTTTCAGCTGTTTTTATTACTTTTTTGAAATACTTAATCAACTAACTTTTGCTTTTCAGGGCGTTTATATTTTTTTTCAGGGCGCTTCTTATTTTTTTCAGAGCGTTTTGGCTTTTATTAAAAGTTCACATATCTAAGTTGATAAATGCTGAGCTTTTACCTTTTAACAATTAAAAAACTCATGCGTTTCTGTCCATAAAATTAAAGTTTCGTACGTTTTGACTCTCCCACATTTGAAGCGTCTTTCAACTCAAAAAGTCTAGAGTTTTTGCCGGCAAAAGCTCGGCATTTAGAGTTTTAATTCGGTCATAAAAGGGGTGGGTTTTCGTCGGACGATAATTACTTTACTCATCTGAAAAGGTAAAGTAATCGGTTTCGAAAAAAATAGGTTTTTTTCTGAAACCATTACTTTAATAACAATTTTATTATTGGTCATTTTTAATAACTACAACTAAATTAAAAAAATAATAATTGTACATAACAATTAGGAAATGTTTTAAAAAAATGCTACTTTAAAAATTTGCTTTTCAAAATTCTGTTTAATAAAGATTTAATCTTGTAGCTTACGGTTGGGTTAGAACAGGTGTAGGGAAAGAGCAGCCTGGCTATTTTTTTCAAAATTTTTCAAATGTTGCCCAAAAAAATTTCGTTGAAGCCATATACGTTATTTAGTTGAATCTTTATGTGCCACAACCATCAAAGTTTTACTTCCAACTGTGCGTAAAGGTTACGCGCACCTATTCTTTACTAAAAAAAAAACATGTTTAATAAAACAATTTTTTTATTATTGAAAATCGTTTTTCTAATGCACTGTTGTATTGTTCAATTGTTTGGTGAGGTTTGGGCTGCTGGAGGAACGGGGGAGTCTTCAATTTTATTAAACAATTTTAAAACTCATTAAATTTGTCAGAAATGAATTTACGTAAGAAATTTTCTTTATACATAGTTCAAAAAAAAAATTATTTGAAATACAATTTTTATTTGAAAACTCTGTGTGTGGACAGGGCTGGTCTAGGGGTTGGCAGAGGTTATTATTTTTTAAATTTTGATATGGTTTTCAATAATTTGGTACAAAATACTTTTTTTATAACGAAAAACAACTACAATTGTTATTAAATGTATTTTAAACAATCTTAAATTTTGATGAGAATGTTAAATGAATTTTTAAATTTATTAAAACCGAAACAAAAACAGAAAGTAACTCAATTTATATAAAAAAATCTTTTACATTTGACAATCTCTATAAAACACGTAAAATACATTTGTATAGCAATTTTATCTACTGCAATGATGCTTATAAAAAAATCAATTAATGCCAATTAATTTTAGATTACACTACAGTATAACTGAACTTGCTTTTTATTTTTGTCACATAATTTTTTCGGCAATTATTGGAAACGTCGATGTGCATACTTTACAATATTTTAATGTATTTTTAATTCGACGATTTTGAAGAGTAGATATGTGTCATGCAATCAGATAATAAATGTACAATTTCGAAATACGTTTTTCAATCGCGTAACTATTAGTTATTGTGCACTCTAATACAAACCATAAATTTTTCAACTTCTGCATTGAAAAGCGTATTCCACAAAGTTCGTATAGGAAAAAAAAACTGGCTGCTGGAGCTCCCGCTGTTTGTATTACCAAATCAGTAAAATAAATATAGCTTCAACATTTAATAACTATAAATAGAGGAATAATTTCTACTTAGCACCTTTTTATTCAAATTATAAAAGTAAGCAACACGCATACACACGTCTTTGTAAACGATAAAGTCATTATGGTATCTCGCACGTCTTTCAAAGCAGTCATCGGTATTCTGGCTTTTATAATTGCTTGCCATTAACATTCATCATTTATTGTCACTGAACACCTGCACGAAATATCATATTAGTGTAGTCATATTTTATCGCCACAAAAAGTCTATTTATTTTTTAAGGGTTGCATTTTCGTTTTTGAAAAAGAAGCGCACCTTGCCTTTGGACCGCTTTATTTACAAAACTTTAATATAAAAAAAAGCGGTTCGTGTACTTATGTACGTGCGTTAGAAGTTATGCTTCTTTGGCGTAACTAACCACGTGGTATGCTGCGCACCTTGCATTTGTGTATAGCTAGAGCAGGAATTTTCAAACTATTTTTACTGCGCCTCTCTTAAAGAAACTCTAATTTTGGCCCCGTCTCACTGTTTCCCGATTTATACGGAGGATAGGTAGTAGAAAAAAACGTATATAACGAAATCACAATTTTTTATATGGGGAACCATGTAAATTGAAAACAAAGCAAAATATGCATAAATTGGTCAGTTACTTTTAGACAGTAATATATTTTTTTTACATAAAATAGTTGTAAATTTTATTAGTTCATCCTCTCTTCAAAAAAATACTACGTATCTGTGAAAGAAACATAAATTTTAGACACTATACTATTTGTGGAAAATTTGTACTTTTTTTCGATACATTTGGAACAAAAAAAAATTACTGTAAAACCTCGATTTTCCGGGCCTCGGTTATACGGATTCGCGATTATCCGGATTGTCAACCGCGTTCGTTTTTTCCTGTTAAAACGTGACACTTCGTAATCGTGCTTAAAACCGAGTGTGCGCATTCGAGCTCAAAGTGGCACATTCCGATCTCGGGAAAATGAAGCGCGCCGCTCCGCGTCGCGCTTCATTTGCCTCCCTCGCTCGGAAATGTGCCACTTTTCGCTCGAATGCGCACATCCTCGTATTTATCGAATTTGCCTATATTATTATTTATTCATCAATTCAAAAAATTTAAAGTCAAATGAATTAGATCTATTTTTTGTTTGAAAAAGGTTAGATATTTTATTCCTTTCGGTAAGTTATCGTGGTGCTCTTCCGCACGCCTAATTGTAGCGAGCTTGATAAAAATATTTTTGGGTGTACTTTCGAATGTTTACTAATTCGCGTTTTTGATTAATTAAAATTGTATATGAGTAAAATTTTCCGAAGTGGACCACTAAAAATCAACTAGTTGATTTTTATATCATCTTTTGTAGATTGTTGAAGGTTTATATGTCAAAATTAATCTTTCAGCAGCCTCTAACAGTCCACTCCTGGACATAAGCCTCCCCTTGTTTCTTCCATGAATCTTGTGCTAGTTGATGCCAGTTTCTTCCCGCTTTATACTTGATATCATCTAGCCAGCGTCTCTGAGGTCTACCAACGCTCCTCTTATGTAACCTGGGTCTCCACTGTACGATATGTTTTGTCCATCGTTGACTATCCTGTCGAGCAACGTGTCCGGCCCAACTCCATTTGAGCACTGCTATACGAGTTATTACATCTTTTACTTTAGTTGTCTGTCTGATTTTCTCGTTTGTGACATGATCCCAATGTCTCCAAATATTTTTGAGTACGTTTCATTTTTCTGAAAATTATAAACAAATTAGTTTTAAGGCGCATTTTGTATACACTGTTGTAATTAGACTTCATTTATGGATTAAATCAATGTTTAAATATAAAAAAATATTTATATGTTACATAGGTGCATCACAATTTTAGAATGACTTGGGTGGGGTATGTTAAAAAAAAAGGTGGGGCAATAAGAGTCAAAATTCGGAAAGAGATAAAGTATTTTTTTTTCATGTACGATGAAGTCTCCCATCTAGTCTAGCTTAAAAGTACTAAATTAGAAATGTGGTTTTTGGTAAAAATACCCTTCTGTAATTTTCAATTAAAAGAAAAGCGAGTAGTGGTGCATTTAGTTTAGTTTTATTTAATTAGTATTATTTGTAAGAGAGAAGAATAAGATAGGCAAATTCAATTATTAAGGAGTATGTGCACTTTCAAGCGAAAACTTTTTCCCAATAGAAAATCTGGATTTGAAGGATTTGTTATTAATATAGTCGAAGATGTGCGCATTTGAGCAAAAAGTGGTACATTTCCGAACGAGGAAGGCAAATGAAGCGCGACGCGGAGCGGCGCGCTTCATTTTCCCGAGATCGGAATGTGCCACTTTGAGCTCGAATGTGCACACTCTGCTTTTCGCCACGATTAATAATGATCAATTTACTTTTAATCTTACCGAAACATTTTATGATTCTATTTGGTATTTTTTACTGTTGATTTTATAATTAATACTTATTTGTTTCGTTTTTTTGTAAATAAATACCTAACAAGGTAAAATTGTTTTTGTTTTCAATTATCCGGATTTTCGATTATCCGGATGAGCTGCAACATTAATTAGTCCGGATAATCGAGTTTCCACTGTACTACTATAGTAAGTGTGCGAAAAGTATCGTTGAGTATCATAGAAGCATTTGTGATGTGAGTTTGTACCAATTTAATAATCTTCTTTGTATAAAATTTTAAAATACCGAAAAAATCAATTACATAATAAATATCCTTGGTTACTAAGCAATTTTTAATGTATTTAAAGTTATCTTTTATATATTTTCTTAGTATTATTGAAGACAGTAAAGTAAATTTTTTTATGATTAATTATTTTTTTAAAGACACATATTTTAATTACTTGTGTCTAAAACTGATATTTACCCTGTCCACAAATTGCTTAAAGTGTCCGAAAACAGCGAAAAACGGTAATTTTAAGTAATTACAGTATTTTTTAAATAATTTAATCACAAAACATCTTATTTTTGTCATTATCTGACTCCTTATAACTTTGTGAGGGTATATAATAATTTCTTTGTTGAGTTTATGCACTTTTATTATATTTCAAAATTAATTGAAGTAACTAAAAAGTTTAAAATGTACAAAACCGGTGTTTCACCCTATATCTATTTCCTACGAATGCATGTAAATTATCTACTTTTATTTTACATTGAAATTAATGACTGTATTATGCACATTTTACTTTTTTTTTAATTACAGTTTTTCTGAGAAACATTCATTCTAAAACAGGATTTTGGAATATTTTAGATAAATTACTTTTTGTGTGTATAAAAATACAATAAAGTTTTGACTATAATATCAATGTCATACAATAAATTGTCTTAAAAAAAAAACTAAAAATACTCATCTAGTAGAGTAAACCGTCCAGTCTGTGACCACCTAACAGATGAATAATGTTTATAACAATATAAAAATATCGATAATATATATAATATATAATATAAAAAAATTAATTTATATTTCTTATATTTGATATTTATTTATGCAATATTGTTTGTCTCCTTTTCGATTTACTGGATTTCTCGTTTTATATTTTTACAAAGTTTACGACTAAATTTCGGTAATTAACCAAAATAGTATCTAATTTCAACTGTAAATGTCTTTTCGCGACGCGCCAAAAAAATATAACTTCCAGAAAATTAAAGGTATTACCGCAGGACAATAAAAAAATTTATCAGAAATCGAGAGAAAGTAGAAATATCGACAAAGAAAAGTTCACGCAACCCCCAAGGGTCTTTAGGGATATCCATAACAATTCCATTCGTAACTTTTGTCAACAAATTATTCCACTTTCTTTAATCCGACAGTTTATATGGTTATGAAATAGAAAATTCGATATTTTCTATTCTGATTCTGATAGAACAAATGAACCGTGCTAAGAATGCTTTAAAAGAAAAATATATTCGGAAAGGAGGAATATTTTGATGAACTGTCTCTTGCAGAGGATTCTCGTCTGAATTCGAATATAGCGCAAATCTATTCGATAATATAAAACGAAACAACTCCTATGTTCATTTTGAAATTGGAAAGCGAGTTTGGTGAACGGGAAGTCCCTCGGCGTAGCCCGAAACGCATCTGTATCTATCTGAACAATCTGCAGACAAACAAAGCTGGACCTGATATCTGTTAGTACTTGCCTCCGGGGATTTCTATGTTCGGATGACCTAATGTAATTAAGTGATTAGGTCGTCCTAAACACGCTGCCGGAATTTGATATCTTTCCTCGATAGCATTGATAAAATCGGTTGTAAGAAAATTGTTCTTACTATCGTTTATTTCTTCGTAAAATAAATAATTTCCAACTGGGATTTGACGCTTGTAAATCGTTTTCGAATTAGAAGGATCACTAATTATTTTATACACATCGTAATTTTTATGGACGGCTATCTTCAGATCGTGTAGCACTCAGGGACGTAATTGTGACGTTTTCAATCTTTTATCTTACCAAACTTACCAAAATACATCTCTGCTAATTTTTTTTTTAATAAAAATTTTAGTCAAACAGGAAATTTTTTCTTTCTTCTATCGAATAGTAAAACAATTAGTTTTTGAGTTACAACATTTATATTAGCTAAGTATGGATGATTTCTTGTTTTGGTCTGTATCTTTCTGTTCTTTCTTGCTATCCAAAAATTTGTTGTAAGGAGTGGACAGGCCACCTTCTTTGCATAAATATTTGGGCACGGTCCTGGTAACGTTTTTATTGCGATTCAAAATTATGGCTTCCAGTTTAATATTAAATTCAAATAAGTGTCCTTAAAAATTAATTTTCTAAAAATGTAATAAATCTTGAATAATACATTAAACCCTAAAACGGTAAGTTTTCTTGACACTTTCACTGGAGACGCTTAATTTTAATATACGATAATTTATCTTTTCTAACATTCCTTGTAATTTTAGAATTTATACTTCAATGGACAGGCCACTAAACTATGTTTATAGCTACGAGATAAATTAGAATTTTTGAGTGACTTTTATGGTCCTACAGGTTTTATTTTTAATTTTATTGCATCACAAGGTTTTTACACGGCCAAAACCGTTATTATAAAATTGTTAGTGCTCTTTTATACATTTTTTATTCCCAAAGTGAAGTAATCACAATGATAATAAAATTTATTGTACTTCCACGAGCGTCAAAGGACAAAAAGAGATAAATATTCACGTACACTAATTCGATTAGAAAAAAAGCCATCATAATAATAAAACTAATTGGGAATTATTTCAGATAAGAATTTTTCGTGTGTTAGAATTTGCATATATTATCATTCTTCGTCTTAGCTTCATTCCTTCCAATTACAGGGTATATTGTAATTCCTTCTCATGGCCTTCGCTCTAATCCCGGGGTGCAAATAGGGGTTGGGGGTAATCTGCGCGATCGTAAGATTGTTTCTAAGGCCTACCGCGTTGATAGCTACTGTTGGTGCGATTTGTCTGTTGTCGGTAATTTTCTCTCTTTGCATTTTGTTAAATCTTCTGTAGGGGAATACTTAATGAGGAACACGACTAAGATTTGGTTTAATTTTAGCGATTTTACTAACGTATGATTGAAAATTGGAAATCGTTACTCTCGCCGATTTTACGGGTGCACGTTTTAATTTTCCGTTACGTGCCCACATTTGAAAATGTGTATTATGACTCGAGCTTCCTGTTAATATGCTGAAAATTGTCATTATTTCGCAGTGGTTAGCGTGCTACAGAGAGAACTCATCTATCATGGTAAACTCGCTCTATTGACTCAACTTGGAAAGTGATTGATAGAACCAAATAAATTTGCATGTTCGAATTTACCTAATCCTTTATCTCGTGTCATATTAAAGCAATCGCAACACAAACGTTCGATTCCACTTTTGTAATTACAAATTTTCTAAAAAAGCGTTTAATTTGTTTACATGGAACGGCTAATTAGCTTTAGTGCCGTAATTGTCGTAACGCGAAATTTTTTAATTTGAATACTTTGGGAACGTTGCAATGCCATAACTGTTTCCATTACCATTTGCTAAAACCAATTACTCGATGTTCCCAAATGGTTGTCATATATCATAAAATATGGTGGCTGAGTAGGTGGATAGTTAATACGTTCGGGTTAGGCACGCCAAGGCGGATCTTTGTACATAAATTGTTAACATTTAAACGTAAATACATTCAAAATTATGCACAAGCTGGTTGCAACAAATATTCATAGTTCAAAGAGTGTGATGCATAAATATATGGGCACTTAATTTTTTATTACAACGTTTTTTGTTTCTATTTTAGTATAAAGTATCATAAGTACATTGAATTTTGATCACAGGCTATGAAATTTACCAATAAATTAATTTAAATTTTAAATACCCTTTTATTAAGAAATATAGCTTAAATTGGTGATTTTTAAGGAAGGTGCTATAAAAAATCGTAAGATAGCTAAAAATTTATTAAAATATTTACAAGCTTTATATTAGGGCTGTGCAATTTTTTTAACAGGGGGTCAACTACAAATTTAATAATTTTGTATGGGGTGCATAATATAAATAGAAATACTGTCTAAGTTAAAAAATCCCGACTACAAATATCTGTTAAGTTTTCATTAGGTCCAAAAAAAGGTATAAATCTATAAGCAAATTCCGTAGGCCAAATTGAGGCAGCCGTAAGAGGCCCGTATTACAAAAGTTACACATGGCCAAATTTCTGTCTAATTTCGGCAAGCTTTTGGTTACTGCCACTGGGTTAATACCTAATGCCAGACATTTTAATGGTATGTCAATGACTTCCGTGATTACAACCGAATTATTTGTTTGGAAAATCTAATTTGATAAGTTTTACTAAAATTTTTAGTTAAGATACACCGGGTGTTTTATTTAAAGTGCCAAGAACTTATGACTGTAACACTTATTGAAATTTAAAAAAGCTCAAGTATTAAACTTTTTTAAATTTTTATTGATAGTCTTAAATATAAATTATGTTTTATTTTTGATTTAACTGGAAATGGTGTTTTTACTCTAAAATTTAATAGAACTCTTTAAGAACTTTTCAAAAATATATAACAAGCTACCTTTTAATTAATATATACAGGTAGCCCTCCTACAACACGGCATATTATAACACGATAAGAAAATTGTATAAACCTTTGTAAAACACTGTACTAATGTAGCACTGGATAATATAATTTTGATAAACATATCGAAAAACTAAATTATCTTCAAATAATAACGATAAGAAAGAATGAACTATAATGCTTTTACGTGAAAATATAAAAATTATATATAATGTACTCCTTTATATAGGGTTTTAATAGGTTTTGGGAACGTAACTCTTCTTGTGCTAGCTCTGGGTCTCATATAACACGGTTTCACACAACACAGCATTTTCTAGGTACCTATCTACCGTTATATAGGAGGGTTACCTGTAATTAGGTAATTTTTTTTTACAATGTTAGGGTGACTTATCAAAGTGCCACAAGTCTATAACCTTGAAACTTATAAAAACTTTAGAAAAAACACAAAAATAAAAGTTTTATTTTAAATTTATATGTATTATCTATTATTGAAAATAAATATAAATTTTGTTCTACGTATAATTTAACCGAAAATAGAGTTAACTTTTTTATCTTCGCTAGAAATGTGTTAATTGTATTGAAAATTATTTAATACCATCGATAGATCGTTTAAATAAAAAAAACTTTGGATTGAATTTTTTTTTAAATTATTATTAGTTTTAGATTTATAAACTCGTGGCGTTTTAAATGCCACACCCCGTATATTTTAAAAGTTAAAAAGTATTATTATAACGGGCCACACAAAAAAGTCTGCTGGGCCGCGCGTTGCTCATTTTTGCTTTTAGGCCCTTTAAAACAGATTACGGTTATTTTATTATTATTAACTAAAAACCAAAAAACATTTTACAAAATTAAGAAATTATATAATTAAATTATTTAAGTATCGCAACCATTAAATGCTAAAACTTTCGAATACCGCTTAATAACATTTTAATAGTGTAAATAAAGACTGCCCAACAATCAAATTGGTCTAACCAGATAAATAAATACTTTCGTTTTTAAAATACAATACAATATAAGTAACTTCTAAAATAAGATATCTTATAAGAAAAAATGTTGAATTTAACTATTTTTACAAAAATTGAACAACTTCTTCGCTTATTTTGTAAATTCTGAATCAAACCAAAAATAAATTTTATCTCGATTAATATTTTGATCTAACGAAACATTGAAAAAAATCCACGTTGCTCGTTGTCAAATTTAAAATTGAGTGCCTCTACATTTGTGTGTTCCATTATAGATAATATTTCGAAAACAATAAAAAACTGTGTAATTTACAACAAGGAAAAACCAAAAATTCTTAAATGATTATATTATGCTATAATAATTTTGTAAACTAATATATCAAAAAGATAAATATCTTTGTATCTTAGCTTACAGTCTTAATTAATACAAAAGTTTCTTATGGCGACACAAAAAAATTTGTTAACAGCCACAATAACAAGCTCATAAAACGTTTTACAAAAATTATTTTATTTACAGATTATAAACTTATCGTGCATTTAATAAACGAAGGCTAGAAATTTTATTTAAAAAAAATCTATAAATATTCAATTGAATTTACACTCGAATTTTACAACGCCCGTGAAAGTTGTTCCTGCAATTCATCCCAATAAAGAAACATGCCAAATGCAAATTTTCCGAGTTATACAAAATTTTCGAACATGCCAGCCGAACAAATAAAAAGAGGTATTAATGAAATCGTATTTTTCTTGCCATTCGTACATATACGTCTCTGTTTTTATTGTTTCTGATTTATGTTAAATGCCGTTTCTGTACAAAACATGTTGTTATTCTTTTATCCTTTGAAGTGGTGTTCGCATTAAAAAAATATCGTTAGTTGTTTATTTGTCTTCGAGCAAAAAAATTAGAAAAAACAAGAAAATACTTAAATTTTATTTTTTGACAAGATTATGGGAATTTAGAGCTTGGAGAGCTTTAGATTTACGCGAAAAATAAAAAAATAAACATGAATCAATTTGAGAGAGGAATAAAATAATATCATTCATCCGTAACTATGCAAATAAAAATTAGAAAGAGTTGCCCTTATAGGAGAACGTTGAAGTACGACAAGGATAACTTTATATAATTTGATGTAGGTGAATGTTATTTGTAAGCTTTTATCGTGTGGATAATCCGGAATAGACGGTTATAACTTGTGGAAAATACAAATTAAGAGATCAGTATCTAATCCTGTGGCACTAGTAATTTAATATAAATTTATTAAACATTGTGATGAGATATTAATTAAAGCGCCTGTACCTACGTACATTTGTTGGTATACCTACACTTAAAGATTAGACAGATTTAGTATTAAATATGACTAATTTGTATTCAAATAATGAATAAAACAGTGTATAAAAGCAATAAATAGGGGAACCCCGATGAGTAGCTCATGTCGAAAGTTGCAGGCGCGGCTTTTCAATATCGCCACATGTAGTCCGCTTTTCTAAATGTATATACATATAATCCTTTAAAGTTGAGCTCATGTAGCTTTCAAACATGTTAAAGAAATTTATTTCGTCCTTAAATATAAATGAATTTAAGGTAGGAGGTGACGTGCAAAATTATGTTGTATTTGTTCATTTCTAAATAAAAGTGCACACTTTTCGAACCCGTTTGGAATTCGGTGGTTTTTCTCTCTCGCGAAACAATGTCGTTTTATATTTTATTTTACATTGAATTATATGCAAAATACGCTTTGCACTTAAAATATTATAATCGTAAAATTACTCATTCGACTCCTTAAATTTAAAATTCGGTTTAGAGATTAGCCTTATAAGGATTTATCAGAAAAATTAACATATTTACGAAATGACTGTGTTTTTTTAAAATAAATATAAAATAATTATTTATGCCATTTTTTTAATTTAAAATAATCGTCTAAAATAATTTAAATGAATCGATCTGAGTATTAGACTGTTTTAAGAAATCGACTATTTTTTTCTTTAATTTCACATGTTTAATGGTTGTCGGAAGAGGAAATAAGACGCATGTTAAAATTTGGGCTTTTAATATTAATTTTTAGTGGTTCCTGAACGCAATTTTCCATTTAAATAACATGGGAAAATTTTCTTAGTTATGTCTGAATTTTATAGCTCAGTAACTAGGCCATGTACATAAATGTACAATACATATTTCTGTAGGGAATTTAATTCTCTACAAAAAAGGTTTTTGATAACTCAACTCTTTCAAGAGTTATTCAAGGTTAAAGTTGAAATCATGTAAAAATTTTTTTTTCGAGATTAACAGCGAAACAACTAAATTAATCACAAAATATTCCGGGTTTTTTTTGTAAAGCACTTCAACCGCTATAAAATCATGTCATTCAATTAATTTCCACTTAAGCAAATTTATTATTTACTAAAAAGGTGTTTTAAATTGGAATTAATTGTCACGTTTATTAAAATAATAAAAATATATGTTTAAAGTAATCAATAAAGTAAAAAAATATTAAAATTAATAAGCAGGTATTAAAAAATAACTTACCTACTGACAATATTTTGTGATTGGTCTAGTTTCGCTGCTAATCTCGAAAAAAAGTTAATTTTTACATGATTTCAACTTAAACTGGAATAATTTTTGAAATAGTTGAGTTATCAAAAAATTATAAGAGACCTTTTTAGTAGAGCATTGAAGTCCCTATAAAAAAATATAATGAACGTTTATGTATATTGCCTCGTTACTGAGTTACAAAATTGAGAAATAACTAAAAAAAATTTGATGCTATTTAAATGACAAATTACTTTTAAGCGTTCAAATTTTAACAGGCATCTTATTTCCTCTTTCTACAACTATTAAACATTTGAAATTGAAGAAAAATAATAGTCTACCAGATTGTTGTTTTAATTTATACAAAATTAGAATTAAAAAGGTGCTGTGATTTTTAAGAGCGCTGCATCAAAAAGGTTTTTTTATTGAAATAATAGCGACTGCTCTACAAGAATGAAAATTATTTTGTCACATAAACGTAACTACCCTACATATATAAATTTTTTCATTTATGTAATTAATTTCTCTCCAGCATACAAGAATTTTTTTATTAAAGTGAACAAAAATGTGATTATGAACTTTTGAATTATTTGTACTTTAAATATGAACTAAAGCTGTTTTATATTTTTATAACAACAACAGTTTTTATTTAAACTGTAAGCAGCCACGAATATTGTTTATCGTATAAATTTCCAGTCGGATTGTACGATTGTATGTACATTCACACTGCTATTATTATGAATGTATTTTACAAATAATTAATGCACAGCGTCGGTCCCCGAAATGAAAAGTAAACTTAAAATTAAACATGAAAACGATGCAAAACTTCTGATTTTGTAATTTTACAGTTTTGAGTTATTCCGAATAATCATTAGTTTTATAAAGTGCTTTCAAAAACATCTCTTTCTTACGGGCTAAAATTGCATTGGGAATTTCATTCGATTCTCTATCGGAATACAAAAAAAACTACCTGATTTTAATAGCATTTTACACGCCGATTTCAAACAGGTAATAGTTTTTTTGTGGCGGAGAATATTCTTTTTACGCTTAATTATAAATTTATTGAATTCAATTTAGCTAGAATTAATTGTTTGTATAGTATGGTCTTTTCATTCAAATTTACAGCAATTGTACTAAATAATTATGAAAGGTGTAATACACTATCCAATTTGTAATTCACATTATAAACAATACTAATGATTGTGTGTAGTTGTATATTATCATAGACATTATGGGAAATATAACTTTGTCATACTTAAAGTGAAGAAACACCAGACTAAAAGAAAAGCTATAATTATATTTGGAGGTGATGGAAAAATTTTGACACCTTATTTGAATTAAATTAAAGAGTTACTATATATCACAAATAATTGATAGTTTCTTTATTAGAAAAACTATGGGTAAATACTTTTAGTGTAATGGATGTCTTTAAATGAATAGTCATTTTCTATACTGAATTAAGTTTATTTGAACACCCGATTTACCCTAGTCTAGAGTTCAAAAATAATAATGTCATTATAGAATAATAAATACATTACTAAAAAACATAGAATTAAATTATTCGAATTTCTAAATTATAGTTTTTAGGCTTGTCAGAAGTAGAAAAAAGTTTTGCTTTAAGACTTAAACGGAATTATTTTGTACGTTGATAATAATTGTATATACAAATTTCTAACTTTGACATGACAGAACATTCGCCTTATCGTAAATAATAATCAAAATTTAATTTTTCGCAACTAAAAAAATAAATAAAATACAATACTACTTTTGCTATTTTAATGATTTTTTGGGCAACCATAGTAAACTGGCAATTTTCCACATATGTCCAGAAAAGATCAATTGTCTTCTCTTCCTTTTCTCTTGTTATTAGGTGTTTTTGCTTGTTTAATTGATAACTTTATGCTTCTATGAAATGTTGTCGCTCCATCTTTTGCATAGACGGCCCGTACTTCTTGGACCTGATGGTGATTTATCTCTGGCTGTCTTGACAAATCTGTTTTCTTCCATTCTACTTATATGGTTATTCCATTCTTTTTTTTCTGTTCAGCGTCCATTCGTTTATTCTCTCGGTGTTACATTTCCTTCGAACTTCATCACTCCTTACTTGGTCTCTTAGAGTATTTCCGGTGATTCTTCTCAATAGTCCCATTTCTGCTGTTTTCAGTAATTTTTTTGTCTTAGCTGTATCAGGTCTCATCTCTGCCGCATAGGTCAGTATTGGTCTTATGGTAGCTTATATATTCTTGATTTTGTCTCCGTTTTGATGTGTTTATTTCTCCAAATCGTGTTAAACAAGCATCCAGCTACCTTATTAGCTTTTTGTACAAGTATTTTAGTTCCATGTCTTGTTCTATACTTGTTCCATCCATTTATATTTTACATCTGACCGGTTATTTATTAATTAGTAATGTCTTAGTTTTTTGGGTGGAAGATGGTCATATTAAACTTATTTGCTGATATGTTAAATCTATGGACTAATCTTTGAAGGCTCTCCTCGTCTTGGGCTATTAAAACTGCGTCATCTGCGTAGCAGAGTATTTTTATTTCTTTATTCCCCATTTTGTATCCCTGACCTGCATTGATTCCGTCCATTATCAAATTAAAGAGTAAGGGGCTTAAGGAGTTTTCCTGTCTTATTCCAGTTCCCATGTCTATTGGTTTGGTGAGCTGTCCATCTATTTTATTTTGTCTATATACATATATCTTCAATAGTCTTGATTATATCTAGTGGGATTTCTCTTTTGTATAATAATCAAACTTTAGCAGAGGGTATTCAAAAAATTAATTTTTAAATCCAGAAAACGGCTACACTTTTATTAAACCTTTTTTTCCGTAGATCTCTCGCAACACATTACGAGCATTACAAAGCTTCTCTAAACATTAAATATAAAATGAGATAAGTGGACCGTAGATGTATATATCTCCTATTAAAAACTTTTCCATTTATTCTCATCAAGTTTCCATGCAAAAGTTTCGCTAATTTGAGATAATATCGAGCAAGTCTTGAGAATGACGACAATGGAAGTATGTTGAAACTGTTAATAATTTAGACGCTATACTATTTGCGGCATTCAACATGTTTTAATCTTAATTTATGTGCGAAACAGGAATCAAAATTTGTATAACATTTTGTGGAAGTTATTCGACATAAATTTTCCAATTTGGTTAATGTGAGTGGGTAATGCTCTTATTGAAAAGTTCAATCATTGTTTACAGTTTTACACCCCTTTCAGTACTAAAACCGAACCGTCTCTCGAATAATTCCCATATAGCTATAAGTTATGCAGAACTTTAGTAAACTTTTAATCTTCGACAGTCGTGCCTCTTGCCTCGAGCAATCTATGATTAATTTACTCCAGCAACATAAGTGACGCTAAGTTATTAACAACATTTGGTCTTCCGCTACAAAAGCAGACGTCAATTTAAATATTAAACTCCTTAATTTAATAGTTTTCTTTCATGAAAAAAAAGTCTTAGCCGAATGCAATCATTATTTAAATGACTTTGAACGTAAGCAATTTTTATACTTTGAGAAGTTTTCCATTGAATTTCGAAGCTAGCAAAAGCAATTAGCCATTTATATAATTTATGATTCTCGAAATTATTTTTCAATGTTTTTTCGGACTTTAAATCAATTAAAAAATGACAAAAAAATTAATGGAATGACAGTGTCTTTGTTATTCTATTAATTATAATCGGAGGTTGCAAGTGTGCCCCATGGAGCGAAAAACTGCGGGGCGCTTCCAGTGTGGTCGTCTAACATTCTGCCCCTCCCTCGAGTCGCCACTGTAGTCATGTCAACTGTCAGCATTTTCAAATTAAAAAACGATGGGATGGTCGATCGACTGTACGCCACAATGGAACCGATTTATAAAAAAATAAATTGTACATCTCTATCAATCGAAAGTCGAAACTTGTTAAATGTAGCGTTAATAAAACTTCCCTATAAACTTCATCTTAAAATTTCATTAAGATTGTTATTCAAAATTCGAAAACGAAAAAGGAATACCTATGAGCAATTTTAGTAAGTAAAGTTATGAAGGGTGTCAGTCGTGAATTATGAACGACTTAAATTGTTAAACCTGTTTATGACTAATGGAACTAAAGCCGAAGACGTGTTTAATTTATTTTACAAAAATACAATTTTCTTTTTTCAAAACAAGGACAGGTAACAAAATCCATCCGTTTTATGTGTCGTGTATATCCACTTGGAGCTGTGTACAACACTCACATACGCATATCGTCTTTTTGTTTTGTCTTATTTTAATGTATGCATACTTTAACGTCGGACACGTTTAAATTATACATAATATAGTCGACAGGTTGTGCTATCAGGATCTTCTCATACCTTTGCCCGAACATCTCGCACTGCGCCTTTCTTTTCTTATGCAATTTTCGCTTAAAAATAATTATATCTTCCTGCATCAAAATATGTATAATTTTCAGTCCGAACAAGTGTTGTTGGTTTCTGGATATTTTAATTTCGCTTGTATCTGCCGATTGTGTTTTTTTTTATTTTTGATAAGCACGGTTGTGTAGGAATGTATAATTTTGAATAATTAAAGGTGTTAAAAAACCAAAATTCTTTTTATAATTAAGAAATTATTTTAGTTGAAAAAATATAGTTGGCGTATCTGTTACAGTCCAAGTGTTGATTTAGTTGAGCTATAGACTAACTCGATAACTTACGCATTTACTGCCGTCTTTAGTAAATCTGTTTACTTGTGCCGAAAGGAAGCTTCTGCATAGTTAGCAGCGTTGCCAATGCAAATTTTCAAATTCTCCTAAAATTTATGTGAAATTAGTCAAATTTGGGAATAACAATATACCGATACCCCAATACTTATCTCAAAAAAAAAACAAGTTTTAATTAAAAATCTAAAATATTATTCATTTATTTTATTCAGTCATTGTTTTTTTTACCATATCTTGGTTGTTAACATATTATTTGATGATTTAAATATTAAAATACCCACTGGTTTTTAATCTTTTCTGATAGCAACAAGAGATACTACAGTACCTGTATCCAAGCGATTTTGTTTTTATATTTTTAAAATTACTGAATTGTTGTTTTGTTTTCCATCGGAACGGGGATTGCCCGAATTATTATATGAACTTGATATAGTGTTGGTATACAGGAATGTACAATGTTTCAATAAAATCAATTTCATTCATATTAATCAATATTTTAATCACTAACCATCAAACTATCGACGTATCGGTTATCGATAAATTAATAAAAGGTTAAATGTTAAATTTCTCGCATAGTGTCACTCCCCACAAAAGCGCCAATCGAGTTGAGATTTTCGGCAGTTTGTAGAATTCTCCACAAATTGGCAAACTTGATTGTTGGTTTATGTTGCAGAGTTCGTTTGTTTATACTCACTGCGCAAGCTTTTTAAATGTGGAAGCTTCCTTTCGTCCGCTGTAAACACATTTACCAAATAAGGCAGTCAATCCATACGTTATCTACTTAGACTATACTTTGGCTGAAACGTACGCTTTCACCGTAATATATCTACTATCAATTAATTTTTAATCCTTTGTGTAATTCAATAAAAATTAGTTGTTTTGGAAATAACCTCAAACATTTAAGTAAAATTAACTAAAATATGAGATTCTTGTACTTCAGAAATTTGAAAAATTTATATAAAACTACCCGATCCGGTAGGCAGACGTCGTCCTGCCTCGATAGCAAAATATATTTCTTGAAATATCTCAAATACATTAATGTAATTTCTTCTATATTATCTTAGTGTAAGCGTACCAAATGCGGTCATGCCTGTATCCATAACATTAGACGAGTGTTGTTAATTTAAGTGAACTGGGTCCAACAATATTTTTTGTAAAACCCGCGGCTGAAGTTTGATTTTAGAGGAACACTTGTATTATTACAAATAATAATCGAAAGTGTAATTTTTCACAACCCAGACGATAAATAAAATGCCTCAAAGAAGAAAAATTTAATTAAACACGCTGATTAGTACTTTTCTTTAAATTGTGTAATTTATAAATAAACTAGCAGTAACTACTAAAACGAACTATAGTGTTTTACAATACAGAAAGAAAAAAAGTAGAAGGGGAAACAGCGAAAGTAAGCACTTTCCACACACGTCCAGAAAGGTTTGAAGAAAGTATCTATAGTATAGATACTTTTCCCGAACCTTTCTGGATTTCCCCATGTCAGAATATAGTGTAGATTCTATACTATATTCTGACATGGGGAAATCGACCACTTTACTACCGCTGCACGGCGCTCGAAAATGAAATTTTCGCAGGGGGTATTATAGAAACACTTTTATTTGCATTCCGATTTTACAAAAAAACATTATTCTGATTTTAAAATCAATACTGTTGTGACATATATTACATTTCACATTTTATAAAATTATTTTATAAATATTGAGCCAAAGAAATAAAGTTTTTATTAAACCTGCTCTTTTCGTGTCGCTTTTATAACGAGAGTAGTTTCAATTCAAATTAGAGCCCCGAAGTACATGAAGTCGAACCAGAAACGCGCACAATACGAACAGTTTAAAACGTGTTTTTATTAAAAAATTAAAAATATTAACATAAAGCGGAACTTGATATAATATACCTGTTCCGCATATTGATAGTAGTCCTGTTTAAGCTTCGGGCTGTAGCGGCTATAAAAGGAAAGACGGGGAATCCATTAGTGAGCGCGCCGCACAATTAAAGCTCTGCGGTAATTAATCTCACCGCGGGGTCTGTCCATGACGGGGGTCCAGAGAAGGGGCTATGGGGCTTTGTTCGACAGTCATCTTCGATGAAGGCCATATCTTTGGATACATTTTATTACCTGGCCTAGCACGTTTACATATTGCATGTTCTTCTTTATTAATATTCTTTTTGTAAATACGTTGCGTTCAATTTATATTAATGGTCGGCCCTAATATTAACATAATGTGCACGTTGCAATCGATTTAGAATGAAAAATTGAGACGTCAACGAAAAGCTTCCAAATGCGTAGCGTAAAATTTTTATTTTAAACAAATATATTTTTAGGCGGATTAAAGGGAACGCACATAAATCAAGTAAAATTTTAGAGATTAGCACCGAAAGCTCTTTCTGTCATTGGCAGAAAGTTGTTGATTTTATCGTGCGTCGGATTAAGCCTTTTAACTTTATTAAAAATATACATTTAGTTTGAAATGCAAAATAAACGCGAGTGCGCGAGCTTTAAGTCTCGCAAAACTAACACTATTCATAAAGTTCGAAATAGGTATTTAAGTTTCGAAAGTATAAACAAAAAGTATGTTTCTGTGAATTAACATCTGCGTAAATACGGTCTTCGTTATGCAAAATTAATTCTGCCGTCATAAAATTGCGATACGGTGAATAGAAAAGCAACATAAAGGAATTTCGACATTTTTTACTCTGTAATTGGAAGCGGCTTTAATGGAAGGTAAAATGCAAAAACGGCCTTGCATTAGTCATCGTATAAAATTTTATACAGTAAAACCTCTCGTGACGACCATCTCTATAAGGAGACCGCCTCTCAAAGCGGGCAGTATGTCTCAGAACAGATACCTATATCGTAATTTAATTCTTTTTACAAATTTCTCTCTGAGACGACCACTCTCTAAGCCGACCGCGACCACTACCTTTCAAAATTACTTAAGCTTGGACATTTTTTTATAGATAATAGCTCTAAAAGCGAGCACGTTAAACATAATGCATTTACCTGCATTATTTATGATTCGAAGCCTGATTGACATTTTAATTCTTTCATTGTCTGCAAAGTAAAAAAATCTGCAAGCGTTTTTGGAAATTTGTAATTTTACATACTGACAGATTCTTTAAAAATTCATTCCTTGTAAGAAAGCTCTATAATAATAGAACAACTATTAACCTTTAGAAAATTCTAGAATAGTGGAATCGTAAAAAAGTCTAGGTGCATTGTTTGGTTGTACAGTCAAACGAAGAAGTAATCAACACCCTAGAAACAGACCTACAGTAAACGTACTATTCCAAGAGAAAATCTGGCACTGCATGGTTAAAAAACAATTAAGATTGATTTTTGTAATTTTAGTACCTAGAACTAAAGGTAGTAAAATTACAAAGATCAATCTTAATTGTTTTTTAACCATGCAGCGCCAGATTTTGGCTCTTGGAATAGTACGTTTACTGTAGGTCTGTTTCTAGGGTGTTGATTACTTCTTAGTTTGACTGTACATACTTAATATAAAAATTATTCAAGTTTAAATAATTTTGAAAGGCATTGTAAGGTTGCGGACCGATTAGAGGGTGGTCGCTTTAAAGAAAAATTTATAAAAAGAATTATATTGCATTATATCTGTTTTGAAGTACACTGCCTAATTTTACAGGTGGTCTCCTTAAAGAGAATAAAAAATCTAAATTTAAACATGTTGAACATGATTGAATAATTTGAATCGTTCCCTTTCGCTCCCATTGATATCATTGTTGTATCTTTTTGCTCCCTTGAACTCATTGGTATGGTAAATATGGATACCCACGTTCTAACATGTCGTATTAAAGAAATGATTACTTTTATTATTTTAAAATTAGATATTTTCAAGACACATTTTAACATAATTAATTATAATTTTTTTTTAGATAAATCTTTAAATTCGTTATCTTTAACATTGCTTTGAGTTTTTTATTACTGTTTTATTTTCTGTTTTCTCTTCTTTTAACTTCAGGTATTATCTAAATTTTTTAAATTTTTACGATAAAATGTAGACATTTGAATTAATTAAATAATTATAAATTATGTACTACAAGCAAAGAAAAAATATAAAAAATATTCATAATTACCTTTTTGCCCATTTTATTATTTTTTTATTAAATTTAACTTAAAACTAATTAGAAAAATAAACGTGACTGTCACATTGTTGGCGCCATCTTAACCTACGAATGTGGGATACGACATATAAAAATCGATAAAAGCCGGCGTGTGGGATACGACATATTTTGAATATTTATTTAAAAATAGTAAATAAACAATTTGACTTCTAAAATTTTTACATTAGCTGCACAATGTTATTATGCTTTCATTTAAAAAAAAAGTGAAAATGTCAAATTTTGTGAGATAGGACATGTAAAACGTGGGTATCAATATGTTTTAGGATCATAAAATCAATATTTACTAATTGTAAATTAAATTTAAATTTACGATTTGAAAGAGCGAAGGATAAAGGGGAATAATTCTGTGAATGCGGGGTATGTGAACATTCGAGCGAAAAGTGGCACATTTCCGAGCGAGAGAAGCAAATGAAGCGCGACGCGGACCGGCGCGCTTCATTTTCCCGAGATCGGAAATGTGCCACTTTGAGCTCGAATGTGCTAACTCGGTTTTAAGGATGATTTACAATAATTTATTTACTTTCTTAGGCGGCTAACTTCAATTTTTCAACTTTTTGTTAGATGTGCGCGCGCAATTTCCGTTACCCGCTAAAATTTAAATCTCCGTGTGCCAAAAGAAGTATAACTTCATAAACTATGAACATTGAAAAAGAAATTTAATTTTAAATAGAATTCATCTTACATTTCAATCGTGATTTACAATAATTAACTTACTTCCTAAATAATACTACTTTATTTATAATAACTTTGATTCAATCAATATAATTCTGATAAATAATATCTGCATTTAATATAATATATTATTCGTTATTACATTTGCATTGCATTGCATTGTCTTTCTCTCTAAGACAATCACCTCTACAAAAGACCATATTGAGCAAGAACCGACGCTGGTCGTGTTAGAGAGGTTTTACTGTATATGGTCCGAAATAAATTATCCTAACATGTAAATCGGCACACATAATAAATTACTTCGTTTATAAGCGTTCCCGTTTGATCTCTCCAACGCTTTAAAACGAGTAAATAAAATTTTGACATGCGTCAGCTTATTAATTTGTGGACCACAAAGGCAGATTCGGAATTACAGGTGATAAATTTGATGGTTGCTTAATTTTATGGTACTGTAGAATTAATTTAAACCCGTACAACCAATCCTGTCAAAGAAATAAAGTAATCGCTCTATAAATATTTTTTATTTAATTTCTAAAACGTATCACCGCCGGCTCTTTCTTAACAGTTTTAGCATCTATCGCAGAGGTACTCAAAGTATTACTTCCAAACCTCTCGGGGACACATAAAAATTATTCTCATCTTAAAATTCTGTAAAATTTGCAAGTAACAAATTACATGTTTAGTGAAACGTGGATCTAATCTGCACTTTTACAATGACGTAAATTAAATTCAATAGTAAATAATTTTAACGCCACGAACGAAATTAAATTATTTAAGTATTAATTATTTTAAATAAAGCCGTTGCTATTCAATACAACATTAATTGATTTTGGTCATTAAAAATACTAATTGGTTTCAAAAAATATTTTTTATATTAGAGGTCTGCGCGAATTTACCGAGTTTGATAGAATATTACTTTAGTTCTTTTCAAAAATATTTAATAAAAACCGCATAAAAAATTACGATTGCGTATAATTCGCAAAACTTATTAGAAATAAAAATTAATGTTATTTGATGCCCTTTTAGATAAGACACCTGGTGCAGCTGTTCGTTTCCCTTTTACTTTACCTCTGGCCAGGGCTGGATTTGCCATTAGACTGAATTGGCCGAAGCTTAGTATCCATGTTCGGTTAAAAGCCCACCCAAACGTAAAATAAATTTTGCTCAAAATAATTTTAATCAAAATTTCTAGACGGAAAGAGGATAATGTTTAATTTATTTTGAATTTTATTTTAAGCAGTTTGTTTATTAATTAATATTAAATGAAGCGGCGGTACATAATTATAAATTCGGTTTAATAATTATGTAATAAATCTATATTATTTAAATTTTTTATAGCTATTGAGACACCTCTAAAAACAACTCAAATAAAAAGCACTTTATACATAGAGTAATTTTATATTACGTATGGCGGTGGGGTACAAAAACATAATTTTGGATGTTACTTAAAAAAATTATAATTCGTTTTTTTGCCAATATGGATTAATTTTTTTATCAAAAATTCAATACTAGACCAAGCATAAGAAAGTTTATACACATACCTATATTTTTGGGGTTCCACGTAAAACTATTCATTTTTAATTAATAATTTCTAAATATTTTTAAATTTTTAAAAATAAATACTGTGATTTTCGTAGTATCATAGCACCCAACTTTTATTTAAATAAATAAAATCATTTTTATTTTTAATTTAAAACTGATTTTCCAAAGACCAGGACTCGCAATACTTTTATTCGTCTGGGCTTAGAGCCTTTTCAATCGTAAACTTGTCCTGGCTTTGCTTAATATAATTAAAACGTGGCGGAGTAGTTCAGTGTTTTTGCATAAACTACGTAAAACTTAAATAATATGTGCATTTCTGTATTTTTATATATTTTTAATTAAAATTTAAAAGTCCAACTTATGAAACTTTTAATGGCTTTTTAAAAAGTGAAGCGTTTGGTAGCGACAAACCTGAAGCATAAAGGAAACTTCTCATTATGTCTAATTTACATATTAATGTAAATAAATAAACACTAAAACGAAGGTTTAATCGTTTCATAAAACATCAGTTAGTTATCGTATCAATATCGCGTTTATTTAATTTATCTCCGTGATTTCAATTTTACAAATCCTTGTAGTGGGTACTCCCAAGATGATAATCTGATTAAAGAATTTTATTTAAAAAAAAGCTCCATTCATGTTAAAACGTACTACTTTGGTGTGTATTTATATACTTTTTTAAACTCCGTCGAAGTATTTATGGTTCATTAAAATTGATTAAATAATTAAAATTTTAAAAAGATCCTAACACTATAAATAAATTAACATTTTGATGATGCCTCTTTAAAGGATATAATGTAATAACATTTAAATTCTAAAACATTACGCAATGGAAGATGATTTAGTTTGGAAAACCGTATAAATACGTAAATAACTAAATTCCTTTTAGGTCTTTAATAAATTAGTAAGACTTTCGAAGAATTTTTTAAGATATTTGTAATTTTTTCCAAACATATATCTTATTATACTCATCATTTAAATTAATTAATTTATAATCCAAGGTGGTCACCAAACGTCTAAAACGCCATCCTTTTCGCTCCTTTTCCTTCCTCGAGCGCTTTTTATCCGAATTGCCTTCTTCCTGATTTTTAATTGAAAATATGCTTTGGCGCACAATCGATTTTTCTAAGGGTTTATTTAAAAAAAAGGGCAAAGGCGCACTTTTGAGTAGTAAACATAAAATAATTCAATTGGGTATTGGAAGCTATAAAAATAAAAAGCTAAGAGGTAAATGTTTAAGCATCCGGGAAATCGAACAAATGAGAAGTTACGAGTTCGATTTTTCTTTGAGTTTCCTTCGTACCGCCGAATCTATTTGGAACGCCATTTAATTGATGGAAACAATTGTACATTAAATGATAAACATTTTTGATGGAAATTAACGCAAACAAGCTTTTGAAATGCATCAGCTTTACGCTCGAACGCGTCCAGAATTACTGACGTAAGGGGCATTCAGGAAAGCTTCTAATTCAATAACTGTTGGTGCGTGCCAATCACAGCCTAAAAGCCCTATCTGTTTTCCCAAATCTCTGTAATCAGTTTTATCGGGATTTTGTTGGGTTCGATAACTCTGTAAGCAATTAAAAATCTAATTATTAACGCAGTTGTCTTGACATTTCTAAAACTGATTATATCGTCTCACCGAATTTATTTATTACAATCTTAAATTTTAAGTCGTTTTACATTAATCGCATTTTTACGCAAATTTTTTTCGCCCGAGAACCCTCGTTAAACTTTAATATTAAAACAAACCGTTTTTTTTCTTTAGAAAATAATACATTTTTTTAGATTAGGGTTGGCACAAAAGCATCTAATTGTACAGCAAAAGTAAAACACTGTTTTTCACTAATGAGACACTTTTAAGAATCCTAAATTTGCGGAAACTTGTTCAAAAAAAAAATATTAAGGTTTTTATATTTTATTAAGGAACGTTTCTTTTAATAAAAGTTTAAATCTAAATCAAACAATGGCCACTTCTCGCATCCTACTCCAGGAATCAGGTCAAGGAGTAGGAATCTTGGATATTTTGTAAATAAAGTTGTAAACTTAAAGAAAGCAACAAAGTAGAAAAAGGTTCTCGTCGAGTAAACATGTTCATCTTTTTTTCTGATGGTTCTATTTATCGATTTCGATCGTACAACGAAAGTCAACAGTTTTTCGTTAATTAATTGCGCAACTCGTTTTAAACTAACAATTATTTTTTGCATCTCTTCCGTTTCGTCTAAAATATAATTTGAGACGGTAGGATTGTCCGAAATCCCTCCATTATTCAGGGCGATGTCAATAAAATATCGCCGAAGACAAAGAGAAATAAATTTAAAAATAATTCCGTCGGCAATATTTCTTAAATAATCTCCTGCAGAATAAAGAAAACTGAAAATAACTAAAGACTGAACGCCTATTGAAAAATAAAAGTCAATTAACATATTTCCCAGCAACTTTATTCCATTAAATTTTTTTTTCGTAGGCACTTTATGTGTCCGACTTGGTATCTCTGCCAATTCTGGCAAAATATAAAAAACATTGTAAGACGACTTCTATTTAAATTTAAATATCCTTTTCAATTTTAAAAGTTTTTGAAGGTATACTTCTTTTGGCGCGCTGAGCGTGAAATTTTAACAGGTAACGGAAGTTGCGCGCGCACAACTATCAAAAAGTCGGCAATTGAAGTTAGCCGTCTAAGAAAGTAACTAATTTATTGTGAATCGTGCTTAAAACCGAGTGTGCACATTCGAGCTCAAAGTGGCACATTCCGATCTCGGGAAAATGAAGCGCGCCGCTCCGCGTCGCGCTTCATTTGCTTCCCTCGCTCGGAAATGTGCCACTTTTCGCTCGAATGTGCACATCTTAGCACTTATTACATATGTCTAATATATCCTTCGATCTCACAAACCATAAATTTCAATTTTATGTTCGAAAAAAGTTTTTACCATAGCAATGAGTGGAAGGGAGCGAAAAGATACGAAAATCTCGTGAATGCAAGTGAGAGGGAACAATTAAAGTTTTTCAACTGCTTTTTCGAGTAATTGATTGGCCTAAATTAATGTGAATCATATGATTCACACTCGGTTTTAACCATATGGTTAAAACCGAGTGTGCACATTCGAGCTCAAAGTGGCACATTCCGATCTCGGGAAAATAAAGCGCGCCGCTCCGCGTCGCGCTTCATTTGCCTCCCTCGCTCGGAAATGTGCCACTTTTCGCTCGAATGCGCACATCCTCGTACTTATTGAATTTATTTACATTCATTTTTGCGTATTTTGCTTTATTTTCGATTTATACGGCTTCTCATACAAAAATAAAATAGGTGTACAGTAGGGTGTCCGTTATTTCCCAAGTTGTTTTTTTGCTGCCGCTCTACAAATTTATTCGTTTTTGCTCTAAAAAAAATATCTATCTCAAAAAATCTCAGTTTTTAAATTAAATCATGCCGAAATCATGTTACATTTCCCATTTAAATAACATGAGAATTTCGCCCTTTTTGCATTTAATTACTTGTCTCTGAAACACATAACAATGCGGCAGTAAGCAATATACATTTTTATAGAGAATTAAATGCTCTACAAAAAAGATTTCTTATGTTTTTTTGATAATTTTACTCCTTCAAAAGTTATTTAACATTAAAGTTTTGTTCATAGTGAATATCACAGTATTTTAAGTTTTGTTACGATTCTTTTTAATAAAATTATTTAACTAACGTATAACAATTAAAAAACCTTAATAGTTACAATAACGTAAACAGTACATTGTAATTAATATTAAGGAAAGATTTATTTTTTTTTTGCTCTATTTACGATTTTTTTATTAAGCAACCTTTAGTGTTTTGCACACTGCTATAGTTTTTTTAAAGTTTTTCTACTTTTTTTTGCACATCGTTCGTTCTTTTGTACTGGGATTCCAGCTCTGCACCAAAAAATTCTCACTTCTTTTACAATTAATGAATAACTTTGTGCAAGTGTTTTATTTTGCCTGGTATAATGAAATAATAATTTTAACACTTGCTTATTTGTTGGCAATTTATGACCACTGAGAGTTTCAGTTGTTTTTTTGGGATGGATATTTTTTTAGGGCCAAAACTAAAAATTCATGGGGCGACAGGAAAAAAAATCAACTTGGGAAATAACGGACACCCTAGAGCAAGGATGGGCAACGCGCGGCCCGCGGGCCACTTGTGGCCCGTTAAACATGTTTATGCGGCCCGCCAACATGTCTAAAATTGAATTTATTTTTTTAAATTTTATATTTTTTATTCTAATGTTTATTATAAATAAAGTTTTGTAAATTATTAATAAGTGTTACAATATGTGCGGCCTGGCAAAAAATTTTAAAATTTAAAGTGGCCCGCTGATTATAAAGGTTGCCCACCCCTGCCCTAGAGTATAGTGTGATGGCGTAAAAACTAGATTTTTTTAAGACAGTCCAAACATAACACTTGGATACATTGAATTTTGTTACGTCAAAGAAGTATAACTTCTAACGCACCGTTTTTTATTCGTTATCTTCTTCAAAATGTTTCGAGCATCTTTCGGGCCAAAATAAGAGGTCGGAAGGCATAAGAAGAATTACTTATCACTTGCAGATAGAAACATCGTTATGTTTTATGGGCAGGCCATTTTATTTTTTATAACAGTGATTTTTTCTTTCATTTGACGGAGCTTTATCGGTTATCCTTATTTCATTTATTTCGAACCCTCGCGCTTTCCACTGCAGGTGTGTACAATGTCATTGGACGGCCGAATTCTCTAACAAAGGAGTTAATTTTTTACCCTGACATCCATTGCTTGTACAAACAAAGCAAATTGTGGAAATATAATGGAGTCATTTTGCGATTTACTCGTCCATCACGATACAATTTTATTGTCATACAATTGACAAAAAAAAGCTCTTCGGATCGAGAGAAATCTTCGTGATTTAATTAAAAAAATAATAAAAAAAGCCGCGTATTTTGCGACGCTTTTATAGAATTTTCATTAAATTCTTTGCAATTAATTTCAATCACGTAAAAAGAAACCAACAAGCTAAATGGCCATGCTATTAATTTACTGTTACTTGAAATATTTTTTACCACTATTTCCAAAGCTGAAAAAGCACCGCAGCAAAACAAAATAATAGGTTTAAGCGCACAGAAAATATATGTCAGCTGTTATCCGCTTGTGCTTGCGGGTAAAAAAGACAATTTATTTACCATTTGCATGCAGGCATATAACTAACGTGCAGATTGTTTTTACTTACCATATCTACGGTCACACCTAAGCCTTTCAAACGTTAAATGTATTTCACATGAATTGAAAATGGCATGCCGTGTACATCCAGCGATTCTTATTAGAACATTGATTTTTAATTCTATTCATAGCAACAAATACTATTTAAAAGCCTGTACGTTAGAAGTTATACTTCTTTGGGGTCCTGAATTAAATATAACCAAGTGTTATGTTGCTTACTTTGCGTCTGTGTATAGCTAGACCAGGGGTTTTCAAATTATAGATAGTGAGCTTCCCTTAAAAAAATCTAATCTTAAAGCCTCTCCACTGCACATCTATTTCCTGATTTGCACGGTAGATAGGATAGGAGAAACCGTGTAAATCGAAAACAAACCAAAATATGCATAAATTGGTCAGTTAGTTTTAGAAATTAATTAATTTTTTTGCGTAAAATAGTTCTAAATAATTTAAATGTATCCTTTCATCAATAAAATTCTACGTATCTATGATATAAAAGTTGACATATCTAATTCAGAAGATTGTACAGGGTGGCTGATATAGTATTACCAACTTCACACAAGTTTATCTTTCAAACTACTGAAAACAGTTGCTTCAAAATTTTCCTAATGACTCTTGACAATGTTATTTACAATTTTATAAAAGCACTCCCGTTTTTACTTGGTGAAGAAAAATGATAACCCCTGAAATTTAAACGTGATAGTGTGCTTGCTTTATACTTAGCTGGAAAATCACAACCAGCTATTGTTGAAGGTCTAAAACAGAGGTCCTAAACCTTTTTGTGCCCAAGAGCACATTTTAGAATGCCTGTCGTTAGGCGGGAACCATTAATTTTTTTAAGGCAAGTTTAAAGTGCCACGTAGATCTTTTGTGTCAAAATAAACGCTTAGTGAATTATTTTTTTAACTATGCACATTTTACTTTTATTTGATCTACCTACAGTTCTTTGAGGAACCTATCTCCATTGTATAATGGGGTTTAGGAGTATTTTAGATGGATTAGTTTTTGTGTGTATAAAAATAAAAAGAAATTATTTTTTTTGCTATATCAGTGTCATCCAACGAATTGTCTTAAAAAATAACCAAAAATACACATCTTGTATAGCAAAAATGTATATTTTGTATGATTTTTAATTTGTAAATTTTTTAGAATTTTAATTGTTGTAAACCGTGTAAAAGCAAAATCAAGTAGCGTGTAAATCGAGGGATAAAAGTATTGTTTATTGTAGACTTTGGTTAAGAGACGATTGCGCAATTTGGTCTCGAGAAATGTGCACATTGGAGCGAAAAGTTGTTTAATTTCAGTATACTTATTACTCTTTTCATTTTAAATCCAAAAATAAATGTAAACAAATTTTATAAATACGAGCCAACAGCGATCTTGGCAAAAAGCTTCCCTTGCTCGGCAATGTGCCAATATTTCCGAGCGAGTGAAGCATTTTCCCGCGATCGGAATGTGCTACTTTGAGCTCGAGTGTGCACACTCAGTTTTAAGCGTGATTCACAATTATTAATTTATTTTCTACTCAATTTTAATTAAAAATTTCATGACTGTATTTATACCAGAATCGCCAAATCTCTGATTTAGTGTTTTTAAACTGTTATTTTGGAAAAATTAGCGCCTAAATTTTTTCGAAAAGAACATCCGAATTTAACTTTTTTGATATGAGCGAGAGAGAATTAATATAATCAAACCCAATAAATGGGGGGTATGGATACATTCGAGCGAGAAGTCGCACATTTCCGAGCGAGAGAAGTAAATAAAGAGCGACGCGGAGCGGCGTACTTCTTTTCTCGAGATCCAAATGTGACACTTTGATCTCAAATTCATTTAATTTCTAAATAATTTTAATTAAAAATCCAAAAAGTAATTTAAACAAATTTAATAACTACGAAGATGTGCGCATTCGAGCGAAAAGTGGCACATTTCCGAGCGAGGGAAGCAAATGAAACGCGACGCGGAGCGGCGCGCTTCATTTTCCCGAGATCGGACATGTGCCACTTTGAGCACGAATGTGTACACTCGGTTTTAAGCATGATTCACAATAATTCAGGCCAATAAATTTGACAAAAAATTATTTGAATAATTTTAATCATTCTCTCTCACTTCCATTGCCATGATTGTCGTATCTTTTCGCTCCCTTCCACTTATTGCTATGGTAAATTCGTTTTGCGATCATAAAATCGATATTATACTAAACTAAATTAGATTTTTTGATCTGAAGGAGTGAGGGATAAAGTAGACAAATCTAATAATTACGAAGATGTGCACATTCGAGCGAAAAGTGGCACATTTCCGAGGAAGGGAAGCAAATGAAGCGCGACGCGGAGCGGCGCGCTTCATTTTCCTGAGATCGGACATGTGCCACTTTGAGCTCGAATGTGCACACTCGGTTTTAAGCATGATTCACAATAATTCGGGCCAATAAATTCGACGAATAAGTAGTTGAATAATCTTATACATTCCCTCTCACTCCCATTGACATGATTGTCGTATCTTTTCGCTCCTTTTTACTTATTGCTATGGTAATTTCATTTTCAAACATAAAATCGATTTTTACTAAACTAAATTAGACTTTTTGATCGGAAAGAGTGAGGGATAAAGTAGACAAATCTAATAATTACGAGGATGTGCGCATTCAAGGGAAAAGTGGCATTTTCCCGAGATCGAATTGTGCCATTTTGAGCTCGAATGTGCACACTCGGTTTTAAGCGCGATTCACAATAATTAATTTTCTTTCGCAGACGGCCAACTTCAATTGTCAAATTTGCGACACATAATTTTACTTTCATCGCACCAAAAGAAGTATAACTTCAAAAATGCTTAGCATTGTTAAAATCATCTTTTATTTATAAACTCAATGCGTTCCCTTTTGAAACACAAAAAGTAAGAGACATTAAACGATTATGAAAAACAATAAACTGTTTTGACAGTGGAATCACACAGAGAAACATCCAGATATATTCAAAAGTGAATATGAAAAGGAGATGTGTACACAATTAAATTTTTATGGTCCTTAATATTAAAGTATTCACAAAAGGAACGAGTTTTGTAAAAATAAACAACAACTTAGATTCCCCGTAGCGAAAGATGTTTATGGTTATCTTCCACACTACATGTTCCGCCTTTCATCCTTTCTTTGTACATCTAAACTTACCAAGAACCTATCTCAACGTGTGGCTAAGAATGCAAAAAAATCATTAGCATGCAGCTACATAACAACTTCTAAAGTAAAATTATGGCAAGAAATGAAAGACAATTTTTATACTTTTCAATATAAAACTGTTCATTATGTCACGCTCCACAATAATTTTGTAACATCAAGTGCACAACTTGAATTGATTAAATTTTTATTTATTATTAAAGTTTAATTTTACGTTAAATCGATATCTTGTTGGAATGGGAAGCGATTAATGATTGTTGCCATAACTGAAACCGTTATCTTTCAAACTCACTAAAAATTTAATTAAACGTTTATAAAAAAATTCAAAAACGAAAAGTGACACATTTTCCATCAAAATTAAATTTTTGCTTGAATTACACATAAGACTTTTTGTAATACCCACTAAAAAAGTTTGATTTTCGAGTCTTCTGCGAAGGTAGTAAAGTGGTCGATTTCCTTATATCAGAGTAGAGTATATTTTCGTTATTCTTTTCTGCACGGGTGTGGAAAGTGCGTACTTTCACTCCTTTCCTTTTCAATTTTTTCTCTTCTGTATTGTAAAATATTACCTATACTTTGTTTTAGTATTTACTGCCAGTTTATTTATATAATTACACATTTTGGATAAAAGTAGTAATTAGCGTTTCAAATTAAAAATTTCTTTCTTTAGGCATAAATTTTTTTGTTGTGAAAAATTAAATTTTTGACTATTGACGATAATGCGAATGTTGTTTTAAAGTTTGAACTTTAAGAGATTAAAGACATTGCTGCTCTAAAATATGCAGCTTTACTCAAATTGCATATTCGGCTTTTCTCAAAGGTTTACCAATGGCCAACGTTATGTTTGCATAAAATTAAATAAGTGTTGATTTAACTACGTTCTCACCCTTGTTTTTTTTTTGACATAATTTGCTGTTGCAAGTTTTAATAAGCAATTCGACTGAAAATTGCCACTTTTTACCCAAATTAACTGGTTTTAAATATTTCCATAACTTTATCTACAATCAAATCAGAATTGAGTTGATTCTTCGCACTATTTTAGGCTTTATATGTTAGGAGTAATTTTTATAAACAATACGGTTGTTTTTTAATTTTTTTTAATTTATTTTTTAAAAAATAACATAGTTGTATACTTGAAAGTATTTATCTACGTTTAATAATTATTTCTTTTTCATAATTATGAACTTGAACTTCTTTCTTGCTTTTCTCTAAATTTGACAATGTTATAACTTTGTTTTTCGTAAAGATCTAATCAGAATTTCTGCAGATTCAACATACTAAAACGTTTTAGCACAAAATTCAATTAATGAAATATATTCTGCCAAAATACAACTCGAAACATATTTGCTTACTACAAACCTATTGTTATTAATTCTAGTTTAACGTACTTAATTAACTTAATAATAAAAATTAAATTAGTAAGAACGTAAATCAAATAATTTAATAGTAATTATACATTAAAAATTAAACACATTTTGAATCGTAGCAAGCTCGTTATGGTTTAAGCGACATTGCAAAATTAATGATGTTTTGAAAGGCATTAAATGGGATTTAAGGGCAAAATTATTTTTTGCAGACATAATGGTTAATAAACACCTCTTCGAAGATAAGAGAATTTTGCTACAAAGCACCTGTGTCGTGGTCATTTGTTATTATGTCAGTGGTTGAAGTAAAAGGCTATAATTTTGCAATTTAGAGTAATTCGTTACGTTAAGCTGCTTCCCAAATGTGTCTGTTCAAGTTAACTTTATAGAACTTCTAGTCTGCCAAGGAAATTGTCCAATTTTAGTAGGTGTACAGAAGGAAAGCTAACAAGATCCAACTATTTCTGAATTAAAAGTGTTTCCTATTTCGCCTTTCTGCTTTATTCATAAGAGCAAATTTCACATTTGGGCGTCGCCCCCTTCCGCTAGTTAAAAGAGTTCGAAATTAAATAAAACATAAATTTGGCGGGACGATTTATTAACTTGCGAATGAAATATCGAATGATATAAAGAATAAAAATAGCACAATGTTTCATAGGATCCACTGTTGCAAAAAAAGATAAAATAGTTTTACTTCTCGCACTTTTTAAATTTATGTTCACATTATACGTAATAAATAACACCTGTTTCGGTAGCGGGGAAATTACCGAATTATGCCAGTGTATCCGCTCGTACCTCATGAAATAAATGGACGAATTATGAATGTGGAAGAAACCATTCTTGTATAATTCATTTTTATTGATTCGCAACATTTTAAATTACAACGTACCGTAATATTGTACAGTAAAAGCTCTCGTAGCGACCATCTCTATAAGGAGACCACCTCCAAAAGCGGGCAGTGTGCTTCAGAACAGATATATCGTAATTGAATTCTTCTTATAAATTTTTCTCTAAGGCGACCACTCTCTAACCCGACCGCGGCCGCTAATTGCGCGACTACTACTTTTTAAAATTACTTTAATTGGGAAAGTTTGGTATAGATGGGGGCAACTTGCGGCTCGCGAGTCACATGCGGCTTTTTGAAGGGTTATTTGTGGCTCTCGCTAAATGTACCCGAGTTCCGTTTTCATTTTATTGCTATTATATTTTAAAAATTTATTATCGTTCCGTATGCGTTTCAAAATGTCTTTTAAATTACTGACAACAAATATGAAAGACTAAGTGCAACATTGAAACTAATTTTTTTTTTAATTTTTAAAAAAAAAATTTAATACCTTTTTTGCATAGGGTGCGTTCAAGTATTACGTAACGTTTTTTTTGCAGTTTTGTTACCCCCCGTACCCCACCGTAACTCATCGTAACAAATTGGAACCTACCCCCCTTTGATAAAACTTGTTGCGTAACATTATCGACGTGTTTAGAACAACCTAAATTAAATTTTTTCTTTATAACAGACGGTTCATTGTAAACGCTCGAAATAGGCGATATGTTGGCAGCGCTTTTCACATGATGGCGTTGGACTATACCAACTACTTTCATCGTAAAAGCGCGAAATTTAATTTTCAACTATCAATTTTATAAATACTCAATAAAACTTTTAATGTTACGTAACAATACATTTATACCCCCTCTTTACTAAACATAACACACAATAACGTTTCCTTAAACCCCTCCCCCCGGGTTAAAATGTTACGTAATACTTGAACGCTCCCATACCTTTTAAATATATATTTAATTGCGACTCGCAAAAATTTCAAATTTTGAAAAATGGCTCGCACTATCTAGGAGCTTAGCCACTCCTGATATATAGGTATAATAGCTGTAAAAGCCAGCGTACGTTAAACAAATTGCATTCACCTGCATTTTAATTTTTCATTGCTCGTAAAGTAAAAAAATCTGCAGGCTTTTTTGGAAATTTGTAAATTTACATACTGACAGGTTCTTTGCAAATTCATTCCTTATAAGAAAGCTCTAGAATCATGGAACAACTATTAACCCTACTATTAACTATTAATCCTTAGAATATTCTGGAATAGTCAAATCGTAAAATAGTCATAGTGCATTATTTGGGTGTGCATAGTTAATAAAGAAATTTATCAAGTTTAAGTAATTTTGAAAAGCAGACGTTCGTTCATTTAAAGATTGCGAACTCGTTAGAGAGTGGTCGCCTTAAAGAAAATTCATAAGAAGAATTAAATTATGTTATACCTACCTGTTCCGAAGTACACTGCTCAATTTTAAAGGTGATCTTTTTAAAGATATGATCCGCCACGAAAGATTATACTGTATAATTTATTATTTATCTATATTGTTTCTGTATATGTATAAATATATATGGACTCTATTTATAATAAATTTGATTTATTAACAATATATGTAATTCTGATAAATAATAGCTGCATTTAATCTAACATAGTATTCGTTATTAAATTTGCATTTAGTATTTTTCTTGTTCTCTAAAACGACAACCTCTACAAAAGACCAATTTGAGCAAGAAGCGACGCTGGTCACGTTAGAAAGGTTTTACTGTAGTTATTATAGAAAAATAAACGCCCCAATTTTTTCTGAATAAAAAACCCGAATTTAAGTTTTTAATTTAAAAATGATATGATTAATATAGACAAATCCAATGAATGCGGCGTATGTGCGCATTCGAGCGAAAAGTGGCACATTTCCGAGCGAGGGAAGCAAATGAAGCGCGACGCCGAGCGGCGCGCTTCATTTTCCCGAGATCGGAATGTGCCACTTTGAGCTCGAATGTGCACACTCGGTTTTAATTATAATTTACAATAATTTAGGCCAATAAATTTGACAAAAAATTAGTTAAATAATTGTAATCGTTTTCTCTCACTCGCACTGACGAGTTGGTCGTATCTTTTCGCTCCCTTCCACTAATTGCTTTGGTAAATTCGTTTTTCGAACATATGTTCGACATTGACTCAACTAAATTAAATTTTTTTATTTGAAAGAGGGAAGGATAAAGTAGACACATCTAATAAAAACGAAGATGTGCGCATTCGAGCGAAAAGTGGCACATTTCCGAGCGAGGGAAGCAAATGAAGCGCGACGCGGAGCGGCGCGCTTCATTTTCCCGAGATCGGAATGTGCCACTTTGAGCTCGAATGTGCACACTCGGTTTTTAGCGTGATTCACAGTAATTAATTTACTTCTTAAATAATACCACTTTATTTACAATAACATTTCTTTAATAACAATATGATTCTGATAAGTAATAACTGCATTTAATCTAATATAGTACTTGTTATTACATTTACATTATCTATCTTTGTCTTTCTCTTGAAGACGAATTTTAGAAGGAACCGACGCCGGTCGTGTTAGAGAGTTTTACTGTATTTTTTATTTGCTGCGGCAAATTTCTTCGCGAACGATATGTTTCGACCGCCTTCGATTCTGGTTTAACCTGAAAAGCCCCAGGGCCGCAATCTCACGCTAATCACTGCGAATAATCACTCATTAAGGACTCGTATAAGGCTCTTAGAAGGCCTTTTCTGCCTGTTCGTTTGTGTCCTTTCTTAATCCTCTTAGGTTATTGTGTAGCATAAACATTCAGATTTCGATCAACTACTGCCGCTTGTCCCGAATGGGGTTCGTTTTTCTTGTAAATTATGTAGGCATTTAATTTTTCGCTCAGATTATACAATAACGTTTATAAGGGACAATAAATTAAATTTTTATTATTAATATTAAAATTGCGTGATGCATAATGGCCTATACCGCTTGCCACGAAATGCGAAGTCGGATTACTAAATAGCACAAATTGGTAATAGCAATTTGCTAAATCCATTCTTATAACAAGCTGTTAAGTACGCGCCATTGATTATTTGTATCGTGTTGTGGTTAATTTCGTGATTAATTTAGATATAGTATTATCGATAATTTGAGTTAACATGAGTATTTAGTCCTAACGTTCTGTTTCCAGTTAGATAGATAATTATTTCATACCTACAAATAGAATCAATATGTGAATGTACACACAATGGTTCGACTTGCCTTTAGGAAATACTATTGATATCATTCGTATTACTAAATTTAATCCTAATAATTCATGTTTGACATTCTAATCGATTTTATGTATAGTGAAACGTCCTAATTGTCAATCTATTCAAAATAAATTAATTTAATATTTTTTGCTAAGTCATTGGTTGGTTTTTAAAGTCAAAAATAATATTTAGCCGTACTTGTACAAAATTAAAATCATTAATATTAAAAAAAAACGATTTTTAAGAAAACTGAAAAATGCGTTTATTCAAAGTGGGATTTTATATGGCCATTATAAGTGCGATAATTACTTCTATATCAATATTTTGTAAAGAAAATTAAGAATATATCAATTTTTTTTAAAGTTTTGAATGTTTATAATTTTTGAAAGAAAATATAGTGCAACAAACAAATTAGAAGAAACTGGACATTTAATATAAACTTTTATTAATTCGGCAAGGTTTCGATCTCTTTTTCAGAACTTCATAGGGTCTCTTAATAAATTATTAAAAAACCTGATAAAGTTCTAAAAAATAGGTGGAAACGTGGTTGAATTAATAAAAATTTGTTTTGAATGTCCAATTTTCTGCTAATTTGTTTGTTGTTTATAAATTATTAATGCTAATACGTCATTGAATAGGTTAGTGGTACAGACAGATTTTAAGTAAAAAATTAATTTTAATTGAAATCGTTTGATGCAAAATCATTACTTTTGTAGAATCAGTTCTTCTTTGTCTTTTGCTTAGGCTTTTGCCTGTTTTTTCTTCACGCTTTAATTACTTCCAGAGTGTATCTACTGATGATGAAAACCACGATTCAGCCCATCTCTTTTTTTTATATAGCAATTTCAAATATTTTCTTAAAGAAAATCTACCAGAATTACGATATGAATTACGAACAATATTGATAGCAATAAATTTTTGAAAGTATTATATTATCTGATTAATAATATCAAAGGCAACTTTGTGTTCGTATAAAAAATTAATAAATAATTCATTATGATATTAATTGCAAATATAAATATTGAAGAAGTCAATATTACATTGTATCCTCAATATAAACTAAGAAAATATTTTTAAATTGAATTGAATTACATATTTTTAAAAGTTGCCAATATAGGCTTTAAAGAGTTCAAAAATACAATTTATAAAACGCTTTCTATCTTCTATGGTGAATGCCTTTTTATAGTGGAGGTCCGATATGGAGTCGAATAACTATTTTTGGGAGTCATAGACACATATTTCTAGTTTATATATGATCTATACTTAAATGGGGTCGTCAAGTGTAAACTTTTGAGAAGCTCTTCTTTTTCCGAAGCACTTTATTAAGTTTTTGCTAGTCGTTTCTACGGAAATAAACAAATATCATAATAACATTAAGATCAAATTGAATGATAGGTATGCTTAAATTATTATTTTCTAAATTTATATTATCTGTTACTAAATTATTTACTTGTTTCCATAGTAACCGCATACGAAAACTTGTAGTTACTTATCCCATACAGGATGATGCAAGGCGTTTTGTAAATTGCATTTTTTTGGCTATTATTTGCAACTTTTGAAAACAGTGTGTGAACTAATTTTAATAGTTTTTCGAAAATGTACATTACTTTCTTTTTCAAAATGTTGATTTTCTTACTAAATGAACTACTTATACTATAATTCAAGGGTCCTCAACCCTATGACCGCGAGCACCATGGCGCCCGCAAACCGCTTTACGTGTGCCCGCCGCTGTGCGAACACTATAAAAAAAAACTATGACTAAACGCTTATTTTGACAAAAAATACCCACGTGGCACTATAAATTTAGCCTGAAAAAATAAATGATGTCCGCCGCCCGACCGGCATTCTAGAATGTGCTCGTAGGCGCAAAAAGGTTGGGGACCCCTGGCATAGATGTTTATAGGTAACCTATTATAGGGAACTAATAGATATCGACACCTGCGCCTTCGTACAAATTCAAAAATTGAAAAATTAGACAGAAATACCGTTGAAATTATGAAGGCTCAACATGTTGGGCTGTTTTCTCTATTATAAAGATGTCTAAAAAGCTTATTATTTTTGTAATGAATTGTTATTAACATAAATCAAACAGTTTATTTAAGCGCCAGCTTGAAATAGATAATTTTAAAGTTGTGTTGAATTGATTAATGATACGCTGCAAAATTAATTCAAGGTTACGGGTATCCAGGTTGTTGCTCATTATGCGTGTTTTAATTTTAATTTTATTAAAAACAAACTTTGTTATGAATTATGAGGATGGGAAGATATATCTTCAGCAAAATTTTCGAAAAGAAAAAACTAATTTAAAGGATTTAACGTTTTTGCATTTTTTTTTCTTCGTTTGATGTATTATACTGTGGGAACCAACGCTACACAGCGTTGGCCCAACAATACTCTCTTGCTGGTGATCCTTTCCTTATTAACCCCATGCCGTTCCGAAATCCTATAATTATACCTTAACTCCAAAAACCAATTCCCTTCTAAGTGCTCTAATCCCTTTTTCATTCTTTCTCTCCTGGGAACGCAGTTTGGCGGTCACCACCTACTGTGGGTGATACCGTTAGGCTGCAAACTCAACCATCCAAGCATGCACATCCTTTTATCCTATTTACAATCACTTTTGTATAAATATCCCGTTTTCTGTCCCGAAATCATCAGTCATCAGTCATCTTAGCTCGACGAACCGCCGCACATCTTTTGCTCCGCCATTCGACATCAACTACAGATCCTTCGCCTCCGACACCAGGTCTCCGTCGACGATAGCTGCACCAGCCGACTCACCGCGCCCACAGCTACACCACCACGACGCAACATCTCCGACGATCCCCGTGTAAATAATTTCTACTCCCTTTGTAAATAAATCCAAAATAAAAAGTGGTAACACGCCACAAATTGGTGACCCTGACGTGATCAAAAGGAAGCCCGACGTGATCAAAAGGAAGCCCGACGTGATCGACGACGCAACATGACAACGCCGCAAGAAACATCCGGAACGCCATCGTTGCTTCCAGGTTTTCCCGCTCTCGACAGAATCTCCATGCGGATACCACCCTTCTGGGCCGACGACCCAGAGACGTGGTTTGCACAAATAGAGAACCAATTCATACTCGCCGGAATCGTCCAAGAGGATACCAAGTTCAACTACATCGCCGGACACCTGGACCAACGATATGCTGCAGAAGTGAGGGACATCCTTACAAATCCTCCCGCGACGCAAAAATATCAGAAACTAAAAGGAGAGCTCATAAGGCGACTCAGCGAGTCGCAGGAAAACAAGCTTCGTAGGCTACTCGAACACGAGTGTATGGGCGATCGCAAACCGTCACAATTTCTGAGACACCTGCGAACATTAGCCGGCACAATAGTGCCCGACGACGTATTGCGACCCCTCTGGCTCGGACGACTCCCAGCATCAAGCCAAGCTATCCTCGCGACGCAGAAGAAAACCGAACTCGACGACCTAGCAAATCTAGCGGACGCCATCTCCGAAACTACGACCCACACCAGAATCGCCGAGGTGCAGAAGGACCCTTTGGAAGAGGCAGTAGCGAGGCTAACGACGTTGTTCACCACGCAAATAGCCGGGGTGACAACGGCGTTGAGAGCCGAAATTGCCGCAGCAACCAGTCACCAGGAGCACCGACGACCATTCAACCGGTCACGCTCACGGGGACACTCCCGCAGCTCTTCGAGAACCAAATCCAACGACGAAAAAGGCGTGTGCTGGTACCATCGAAGATTCGGCAAAGAAGCCCGTAGATGCACAACCCCGTGCACGCACGCGGGAAACGAGAAAGCGGATCGTTAATGGCGGCAGACGAATCCAGCACCCAAACACGTCGCCTCTTCGTTACGGACAAAGCCACAAAATCAAATTCCTTGTGGACACCGGAGCGGACCTATGCGTCATCCCAGTCAAGCACGTACGGGGCGTCGCGATAAAGTTCCATATGAACTTTACGCGGCGAACGGAACCAGCATCGCGACATACGGTTTCGAAACCCTCCACCTCAACCTGGGCCTGCGACGCGAATTCACGTGGCGATTCGTGGTGGCGGACGTCTCAAAGCCCATAATTGGCGCGGATCTGCTAGCAAACTTCGGTTTGTTGGTTGACATCCGCAACCAACGCCTCGTCGACGGCGTCACAAGCCTGACGGCAACAGGTCAGGTGGCAGAATGCAACGCCGAGTGGTTGCACATTCGAGCGCTGTCGGGGACCTCACCGTACCACATGTTACTTCGACAATACCCGGAGGTAACACAGCCCAGTGGAAACCAAGGGAGCACGAAACACGCTACCAAACACCACATAGTTACCACTCCTGGACCACCGGTGGCGCAAAACCTCGACGACTTGCGCCGGAACGTCTAAAGGACGCCAAAAGGTGTTCGCAGAGATGATGCAGCAAGGCATCATCCGCCCATCGCAGAGCCCATGGTCTACGCCATTACACATGGTCCCTAAAAAGGACAGCGAGTGGAGGCCATGCGGTGATTACCGCGCACTTAACGCCCGCACGTGTCCAGATCAATACCCGGTTAGGCACATCCAGGATTTTTCCCAAGCCTTGCACGGATGCAAAGTCTTTTCAACAATCGACTTAGTACGAGCGTTTCACCAGATTCCCGTAGCCGAGGAAGATATTCCAAAGACAGCCATAACAACACCTTTTGGACTCTTCGAATTCAACTACATGACGTTCGGACTACGAAACGCAGCTCAGACTTTTCAGCGCTTCATAGACGAAGTGCTCCAAGGTCTGGAGTTTTGTTTTGCCTATATTGATGACATACTCGTAGCTTCAGCCTCTGTTGAAGAACATCTTCAGCACCTGCAGATCATTTTCGAGCGTCTGAAGTCGTACGGCGTTGTTGTCAATCCAGGAAAATGCACATTTGGCCAACAAAATGTAAAATTCTTGGGATACCTAGTATCTACCGAAGGCACGAGACCGCTACCAGAGAAAGTCGAGGCAATTCAAGCATTCCCACGGCCCGACACCGTAAAGAAACTGCGACAGTTCTTGGGTATGGTGAATTTCTTCCGGAGATTCATACCCAAGGCGGCTTCAGTCCAAGCACCCTCAACGACCTTCTGCAGGGGAACGTAAAAGGAAAAACACCAGTAAAATGGACACCTGAAGCAGAACGCGCTTTCGAACAAACTCGAGAATGCCTGGCAAATGCGACCCTACTCGCACACCCGGAGCCAAACGTACCGCTAGCCATCTTTAGCGATGCTTCCGACTTTGCAGTAGGAGCGTCCCTGCAACAATTGGTAGACAACAATTGGCAACCCCTCGATTTCTTTTCGAAAAAATTGAACCCAGCAGAGACCAAATACGCAGCATACGACCGCGAACTATTAGCCATCTATCTGGCAATAAAACATTTTAGGCACATGGTTGAAGCCCGTAACTTTTCGGTTTACACGGATCATAAACCAATAACCTACGCTTTCCGAAAGAAGCCACAGTCGTGTTCACCACGTCAAGCTCGACATCTCGACTTCATCAGCCAGTACACAACCGACATACGGTTTGTCTCAGGCGAACACAACGTGGTGGCCGACGCATTATCCCGCATCGAAGCAGTAAACGACCCACTCGACTTCGAAGCCCTAGCTGCAGCACAAAAGAACGACAAAGTTCTGCACGAGTTCCTCAACAATTCTAATTCTGGACTCCAACTCAAGCTGATACCCATTCCAGGGAGCAGCACGTCACTCTTTTGCGATGTGGCGACCAAAACAGCTAGACCGTTTGTAACCACCGAGTTTCGCAAGCGAGCGTTCGATAGCTTGCACCAGCTCTCCCATCCCGGAGCTAAGGCAACCACGAAGCTGGTTACAGAACGATACGTCTGGCCCTCCATGAAAACAGACTGCAGAGAATGGACACGAAGCTGCATACCGTGCCAACGCTCTAAAATCACGCGGCACGTCTCGTCACCACCAGGCACCTTCAAACCACCAACAGCTAGGTTTGAACACGTGCATCTTGACATCATCGTCATGCCGTTATCTGAAGGATACAGATACTGCCTTACGATGGTGGACAGGTACACCGGTGGCCAGAAGCAACTCAATTGCCGACCAAGAGGCAGCCACGGTAGCTCGCGCGTTTTACCACACTTGGGTAGCGCGTTTTGGAGCTCCGCGGCGAATAACAACAGACCAAGGACGCCAATTCGAGTCCTACCTATTCAAACAACTAAACCAAATACTTGGAACCAAACACATCAGAACGACAGCATACCATCCAGCAGCCAACGGCTTAGTCGAACGGTTTCATAGACAGCTCAAGGCAGCTGTTATGTGCCACCAAGACGACCGTTGGACGGAAGCACTACCAACAGTTCTCTTAGGAATTCGCTCGGCCTGGAAAGAAGACCTGAAAGGCACCGCAGCCGAGATGCTGTATGGGCAGCCTCTTCGACTTCCCGGGGAATTCCTCGAGCAACAGCCTTCCGACAGCGACCAGAAAGAAGAATCCACATTCATTAAGGACCTCCGTCAACAGCAGAGAGACGTAGGACCCGTAACAGCCCCGCGGCACGGAAACAAACGAACATTCGTGTTCAAAGACCTCGCAACAACAGGCCAAGTTTTCATACGTCGCGATGGTTACAAACCACCTCTACACCAGCCCTACGACGGACCATTCGAGGTTATCAGCCGATCGGACAAGACATTTACGGTCCACGTTAACGGACGTGACGTAAATGTCACCATCGATAGATTGAAACCAGCCTACATCACAGCAGACGAACCGGTGGTGGACACAAGGACACCTACGACAACTCTAGCACAAGGACCAACTCCGGAGGACGGGATACAGCGCACGAGATCTGGACGACGCGTCCGGTTTCCAGAGCGTCTTCAAGTTGGCTTCCCGTGACTCCATCACTAGCAGGGGTACTGTGGGAACCAACGCTACACAGCGTTGGCCCAACAATACTCTCTTGCTGGTGATCCTTTCATATTAACCCCATGCCGTTCCGAAATCCTATAATTATACCTTAACTCCAAAACCAATTCCCTTCTAAGTGCTTTAATCCCTTTTCATTCTTTCTCTCCTGGGAACGCAGTTTGGCGGTCACCACCTACTGTGGGTGATACCGTTAGGCTGCAAACTCAACCATCCAAGCATGCACATCCTTTTATCCTATTTACAATCACTTTTGTATAAATATCCCGTTTTCTGTCCCGAAATCATCAGTCATCAGTCATCTTAGCTCGACGAACCGCCGCACATCTTTTGCTCCGCCATTCGACATCAACTACAGAACCTTCGCCTCCGACACCAGGTCTCCGTCGACGATAGCTGCACCAGCCGACTCACCGCGCCCACAGCTACACCACCACGACGCAACATCTCCGACGATCCCCCGTGTAAATAATTTCTACTCCCTTTTGTAAATAAATCCAAAATAAAAAGTGGTAACACGCCACAATACTATTAGTTGTTTCTGATTTATTTTGGGAAAATACCATATATAAAGTCGAATAAATATTGTCCGAAATTCTCGTAGCGAACTAATGAAGGTTGAAAAAAAAATGTAAATGATTTATAAACAAGGACTAATTTAGAATTTTTAACTGTTAATTAATCAATTTATGTTGGATAGTATGCATGAAGCTGTCAAAAGAAAATTTAATTTATTTTTTTAGCGTATATTGTTAACAATAACGTCGTGGTTTTGCTTTAAGTTATTTTTATTAATGCTATAAGTTACAACGCAACGGTATAATATAATTAATGATCTTTGCATTCTTGAAATAATATCTAATTTTCGAAAGTAATCAATTTACGTCAGCCAAAAAAATCTAACTTTTGTTTTTGATTATGCCGAATTTAGTCTTTACCGATCTATACGACTATAAATCTACGTTACAATTTTTATTAAACTTCACGCAATTAATTTCAACTCATCTGTGTAACGATAACATATCCAACTTTCCCACCTTACTTGTTTCTAAATTAGAATGCTGCTAATTGCAGAAAAATGTACTAATGTTGGAAGAACATTATAAATTAAATAAAATTGCGCTAATATAAGCTAATTATCGGGTACACAATTTTTTATACAAGTTTTTCTGTATTCTTATTGGGTAATTAGTGTTATAATTAAAATTTGAAAATGAACATTAATTTTACATTAATTAGTATTTTTTGTGCTATTTAATTTTTTAAATTTTTGTTAACAACAAAGCTAAATTCACTAGTAACACTTACAAAGAGAGGTACAGAACTCTGAATCACAGATTTTATTTATATTTACAGTACTTATTTGAAGATTACTATTTCAACATCAATTTTAGAAATACCGGAAATAAAACGACTTTAAAGTTTTACTGAGCGGTTGATTCCTCTATCAATTTCTGTGCTCGTAATCGAAAGGTTGACACAATTAACAGGTCTTTGGTTCAAGTGTGGTAAAATGCTGTTTTTGCATCATTTTAATTAAAAAATATATATTTTTAGTTTTAAATTACAATTTGTGTTTTAAATATTTTCTTAAAATTAATATTTATGATAAATTGAATGTAGTATAAATAGGTTATCTTACAATTACTTTAAATAATTTTGAAGGATTAAAAATATTTTTCTTTAATCACAAATTGCAACTTAAGAAAGCTGCAGAAATGTAATTGATAAACTTAATGGTCTCGCTAAGAAATTGATTCATTACTGAATATCTACAAGAAATTTGAGGTTGAGAAGCCTCGAACAACTTTATATTTAATGCTATTAGACTCGGGACAGTGAGTGAAGTGGTCACTTTATGTGCCAAAATGACCAAACTTGACATAGAACAAATTGTTAAAAAACTTTAATATCAAAAAGCTGACCATTCAAATTATTAATTAGAGATTTCCTTTTCATCTAGGAAACAGGACGGAACTTTTATTAACAATTCTTTGCAACTTTTATCTATACCAGGTGTTCCACGAATTAGTACAGAAACTTAATCCATTTAGAAATAACCCTAAACTGAACAAAAAACTACTCCAAGTCAAGTGACCTTATTTGTCATATTTTTGAATTATGATAATGTAAACTTTAATTTGAAAATATGTAGGTAATAAATACCTTACTATTTAGAATATTTTAAAAAAATTGTTTAAGTCTGTTATAACGATGCCATTAAAGCCATAGCAAGGATTTTTTGTTAAAATTTAAAAAAAACATAAAAATTACGTATCAAATATGGAAACGAGGCTGTGTTGTCTTTTAGCGAAAAATTAAAATGCCTTTTTTAGATTTAGGACATATTGTATATAAACTTTTATTGTTTGGATTAGTGTCAGGTATCGTCCGGTTAAGCTTCAGTACCTATTCATGGGACACCCTGTATAATTATAAATCTGATTATTTCTTTAAAAACAAAGTAGGTAAATACGAGAAAAGTTAATATTTCGAGAGCTCAATTTAGTCTTACGTTTCGTTCTATTTCTTATGCACCGGCCGATATAAAAAGGCGAATACGCAATTTTTAGCAAGGGATATTTTTACCGAAAGTATAACTTCTAACGAGATTCACTATTGTACTTGGCGGAGAAATTTTCATTTTCTAAGATTGCCTTCTTTACTCACAGCACCTGAGGGAAACCGGAACTAGATCGCAGATGGAACAATCGTAGTAGTGATTATTTTAAAAATAACTTTTGTTACCGACTTTGCGTGTCGTTCTTGCGAAACTTCTTATTCATTTCAAATACAAATACAAACTTTGAACATAAGCTAGCAATTGTAAATATGTAGGTAATGTTTTAAATCGAATGTATAACTTTTAATTAGTTTCCCGAAACATTTCACGCTATTATTAGAAAAGAAATGTATCTTCTTAATATTGGATTTTGGAAAATTTAAACTTAAACAAGATTCAACACACTCAAAAATATTAATAGTTCGCTCTCGAGTAAAGAACAATTTTGGTTTTAGTCCTCAAATGTGAGATTTTAATGGTTTGCTCGATTAAACATATTTTTAACATTTGGAAAAGGTTTCGTTTATTTTCAAATAACTGGAATAATATTTTGGTTCTGGACGTCTTTCCAAAGGGGTAGATGCATCTGCTTGAACTGAATTATCATTGGTTTTTGTGGTTCATACGTTGCCAGGTGAATTAGTTTTGTGTCTTTCGGGCCTAAATAGGCATAATTAGCAATTATTTCAAGGTTTAAAGGGCATATACCTGTTGAATCAAATTTAAGGAATAGTCGCAAAGAAAACTTTGTATAACGTCGGTTCCCACATTGCTTTCAAAAATATATTATTTAAGTAGATTATTCAATTTATTTATATAACACAGATGGGCCATGGACCATATATCCTATAATACTACTGGGCCAACTCATCCGATATTACGAGACACAATGTGAATTGACAATTATCTCTATTTAAACATTACCATAATATAATATTGCCGAGTTTATGCACGCATCAAATCCTGAATGAAAAATTCCGTTCTGTATATTTAATTCCATACTCTGTACATTAAAAAAGTATTTTATTATTATTATTATCAATATCTCATCTTGTTTATTATGTTTTAAAACATCCAAACACGACAGAGGTTATTTTTAGTTAAATAGAGTATTTTGAGTACCAAATATATCGTTGCTGTACAGATTAATAAAGTGGGCTATCTTATCTGATGGGCCATCTCTCCCAGATTTACCCTATGACTTTATATAATTTTTCAAATCGTATTTTAATACAAAAAAATAATAGACTACTAGTTTTAAGGTTAATGAAATTCAAAGATTTAATACATTTATTATATTTTTAATTGTTATTAGTATTTTAAATATTTTTTATTATACATTGACAGTGAAACCAGAAAATTAAATAGCAATTATTTTAGTTTTATTATTGCATTTTAGAGTCGAGGAACATATACATACAATTATTGGTTTATTTATATTAGTATGATTTTTTTTAGTTAACGTAAAAAAATAGTGAGAAAACTTTTGCCAAAAGAGTCATTATAAAAGATTAATATGTTTATTTTTTAACACTTCAACTGAATCAATTTAGTCTTGATTTTTTATTAACTATATCAGCGATACCTCAAAAATTCTTCTTTGGTCTAGAATTTACGGAACCAATTTTCCAATATTGGCTTTTTTTAATTTACATACTCCACGAAATTCATTTTGCATGTTAGGTAGCCTTAGTTCTTACTTTATTTCGAATTTTTGAAATAGAACAAAAAAGCTTTAAAAAAATTAATTACTCTACGAAAAAAATCAGTTTCGATAAAATATAGGTGAGGCTGTATGTAAGCGACCCAGTTAAAATACCAAAAACTTAATTTTTGAAAATTTAGCTGTTACTGGATTTTAAAATAAGACAACCTGACAATATTTATAATAAACTAAATTTACCTTTGACTACTCATAAGAAAACGATTTTTTAAACTTTGACTTTGACAATCCATGTGGAACGAATCAAATACAGTCGAACCTCAATAAGTCGAAGTTGGAGGGAAATTAAAAATAATTCGAGTTATCGATATAAAAATATAAGCGTTGAAATAGGCAAGTCCTAGAGAAACTGGTTTGAGTTAACAAAAATTCGGCTTATCGGGGTTCCACTTATGGAGGTTCGACTGTATATCAATCAGTACTTTAAAAAAAAATTGAAAATGAAAACAAAATTACTAAAAACAAAAATTAGAAGTCCTACATTGTAAATAACTTTACTTTATTTTTCACCTATAGTGGACCGGGCCATAACTAAATAATTTACTAAATTAATATCAAATGTATTTTCTTCGTGTTCTTAAAATTTTCATGCGGATTTAATCCAAATCGGAGAATTAGCACAGAAGCATATTTAATGTATTTATTGTATAATAGAGCGTAATTATTTACAAAGTTTATTTTAATCCACTAATGCGCCTATAAACTAATTTAATCAGAGAAACAATACATAATATACTATTTAACAACATTTGGAATCCAACCCAAATAACTAAACTAGTAAATTCGGTAACATACTGAATTGTAAAGGGAACCCTCTAGACATTTTCAATATTTAAGCGAACCAACATGGAGCTTGTACAATAATTTATACAAGAATACTTGCTAAGTCGCTTTCAATGTAAGAGCATTAAACACATATGGATCTATTACGTGCGAATAATTTTCTTGTATTCACAATGGCGACGTACGTAAATACATAAATAAGCACGCCTAACCCTCTAACTACGTCTTGTATTTTGCGACATGTCTCTCGTCTGGATCTCGTGACCCGTCATGGTCAGGCTCGATGTATCCCCAGAGCTTTCTCGTTATCTTCTCAAGTATTCCTGTTACGACATCCTGCTTATCGTTGTCAGCGCATTTAGATATCGCGGTCTATAAACTTTATGTAGAAAAGAGCACGTTTAAATTTCTTCAACTTCTAATGCTCAGAAAATCTTATTTTTCCAGCGAATTCGCCTTAATTCCTATCGCGGTTTCAAATTGATTTATTACTACTTGGTAATTAAACAAGGGAATTAGGATTAATGAGGCATATTTTCGGAAAAAAAATGCGTTGCTACGGCTCTTAAGATTTTAATTCATAGGTGTTTTAAACAATAATTAAAAAAAAAAAGATTAATTAGTTTGTAACGTTGCTCCGATTACGAATTTATCTCATCAATCACGGATTGTAATAATGTTATTAAAGTTAGTTTGAAATAGAGAGATCGGTTTTTGGTTTAATCCGGTCGATTGGTCGCAAGAGCGTGAATAAATAGGGGCCGAAAATTAGATTTTAGAAAACTGCTCTAAAAGCTTCGCGTGGCTTTTAAATGCTGGCTATTGACGTTTTAGTTTTATTCATTAATTTTTTAATGTGGCTTTACAGCTTCACATGATTGCAAATCCAAGGTTTACAGATAATGTGGATCTTTAGTTCTCGAATTTGATGGTTTAATGTTTAAAAATATTTTCAAATATATTTTTAACTGAAAATATATGATCTTTAAATTTTATTTTTCTGCAGGTAAATGTACTATTATTTTGATATGTATATGGCGGGTTCGAACTGCCGAGTGGGCAATTAGTTACAAAAAGATACTTTTTTTTTCAAAAATTTGTCTTTCTTAATTAGGAAGTTTCCAATATTTGCCAGAATGCGCACTTTTTAGTTGCACTCGGGTTGCTTAGAAAAAATTATCTTATTATTACAGGAATTACAAAAAATCAGTTAAAATTAACAATTTTTTTCTTTTAAGGGGAACATAAATATTTTAATAATAATAAGTTCAATTAATACAGGGGTGCCCAACCCAAATGATGTGGCAGGCCACTTTGGAAATGCATCATAACTCCGCGGGCCGCATATAAAATTATATATCCCCATATTAGATTTAGACTTACTATAGACATTTTTTTGGAGTTAAAATTCATAATTTTGTCCCGCCTTTCCCATCTTCACCTATTCCCCGATTTGCACGGTAGATGGGTTCCGAAGAAAACGTGTAAATCGAAAAAATAGTTTTCATTCCTGAAAATTTTTAGAATTATCATTTTTGTCAACTGTGTCTAACGAAATCGTCTAAAACAAGTAGCGCGTAAATTGAGGGATATGTGTAGTGCTCATTTAGTTAAAATTGGAATGTACAATATGGTTTCGAAAAAATATGCATATTTCGTTTGAATCTGCGCATACGTTGTTTTATTTTGCAACATTGTCCTTTTTCACAATAATTTCACAATAATTTAAGCCAAGAAATTGGACAAAAAATTAGTTGAATAAGTTTAATCGTTTTCTTTTACTCGCATTGACCAGATTTCCGTATCTTTTTGCTTCCTTCCACTCATTGCTATGGTAACGAACATACAATTGATATTTCCTGAACTAAATTTAATTTTATGTTTCGAAAGAGCGAAAGATAAAATAGACATCTAATGAATGCGGGGTATGTGCACATTCGAGCGAAAAGTGGCACATTTCCGAACGAGGGAAGCAAATGAAGCGCGACGCGGAGCGGCGCGCTTCATTTTCCCGAGATCGGAATGTGCCACTTTGAGCTCCAATGTGCACACTCGGTTTTAAGCATGATTCACAACAATTCAGGCCAATAAATTCGACGAAAAATTAGTTAAATAATTTTAATCATTCCCTCTCTCCCATTGACATGATTGTCGTATCTTTTTGCTCCTTTCCACTTATTGCTATGCTAAATTCGTTTTTCGAACAATAAATCGATTTTTTACTAAACTAATTTAGATTTTTTGATCTGAAAGAGTGAGGGATAAAATAGACAAAGGACGTGATTAAGAAAGATAGGATTTTGAGGACATTGTTCTACTGTATTGAGTTTGATATCATTAGAAAGATCTTAACGAGGGAATTATGAGTATTAAAATGATTTTGTAGAAAAATGTATAGTTTGCGAGTTATCAGGGTTTTTAGATAACCTAACCTAACCTTTATTTTCCTTATTTGGTGCTAGTTATCGATTATTATGATATATTTAAGTCATATTACATATATTTTTGGCATTATTGTATTAATTTGCAGATAAAAGAACAAAAAGAAGGAAAATCAAGGTTAGGTTAGGTTAGGTTAGGTTAGGTTATCTAAAAACCCTGATAATTCGAAAACTATACTTAAAAATGTATTAAATATAACGTGAAATAAACTACAAAAGGTGTAAAAACCTTTTTTCTTAGCTTGTGCCACTTTCATAGACCTAAAATAAAATAATTCAAAAAATTCCGATTTTTCCGAATTTCTTCCTTGCCCGACATTTCCCTAGATGGGTATAAAAATAATCAGCATACAATAGGCTTTAAGTAAAGGTATGACATGCTTATGTACTATAATGTCCTCATTTTCTGATAAAATTAATCACGTCCTTTAATAATTACGAGGATGTGCACATTCGAGCGAAAAGTGGCACATTTTCAAGCGAGGGAAGCAAATGAAGCGCGACGCGGAGCGGCGCGCTTCATTTTCCCGAGATCGGAAATGTGCCACTTTGAGCTCGAATGTGCACACTCGGTTTAAAGCATGATTCACAATAATTCAGGTCAAGAAATTCGACGAAAAATTAGTTGAATAATTTCAATCAGTCCCTCTCACTGCCATTGACGTATCTTTTCGCTCCCTTCCACTTATTGCTATGGTAAATTTGTTTTTTGAACAAAAAATAATTTTTTTAATAAACTAAATTAGATTTTTTGATCTGAAAGAGTGAGGTTAAAGTAGACAAATCTAATAATTACGAAGATGTGCACATTTGAGCGAAAAGTGGCACATTTTCCATAGAACAGAATGTGCCACTTTGAGCTCAAATGTGTGCACTGAGTTTTAAGCACGATTCACAATGATTAATTTACATTTTTATATGACCAACTTCATACTGTCCAATTATCATTAGCAGTGCGCGCGCAACTCACGTTCTCTCCTAAAATTTTACACTTAAACGCCAAAAGAAGTATAACTTCAAATATGTGTTGAGATAAATAGTAGTCAGCTGGACCTTGCATCATTGCATAGGAGAATCCCGCATGGTATGCAGGAATAATGCGACTCAAACCCACACAAGAAGCATTGTATAATAGCGGATATAATAGATAATATCATTTATTGTTTGCTCAACAAAGCAAAGATGACAAAGAGGTATTGTGTTATTTTCATGAAAATAATGTCCGTGTTTCATTATTACACGGCGCATGCTCTCCTGCAACGCGAAGATACCTAAAATATCGAAGAAGAAGAGCGCTTTCACACGGTTCAATAATTCTAAACAAATTCTATTAGGGGGTAGAAAGATATCGAAAATATTTATTGTGATACTCATCCGAAGTGTAAAACTAAAGAAAAAACGCGCCGCCGCATCTGCGCGAGATTTAATTCTGTTCGAACGGATGGAAGCGAACGAATTTTACGAATTTAAATTTCGCAAGGCTCCGCCGCAACAATGCGCGATAATTCTCGCAAAATTACAAACTTTAACCTGTGACCCATGTGTCATTGTTTGTGACCACCTTCTCCTGGACAGAAGTTGGAGGTTTATGACAGTTTAGGAACTCCAGGGACGCTTGTATTAGACGGTAGACGTCCTACACAACGATGACTTGTTTTCGAGATTAAAGTTACATGCTTTAAATGCCAACACAACTGTCGTGTATAAATAACGTACTTTGTTGTTTGACCAAACAGCTTTGTACTGCTAACAAGCATATGCTATATCTTGTTTTAATGCCCTTCTAAGTAGTAATAATTAATGGGTTAATGTTTTACGAGTACCTTGTTGTGTAACATTCTACATAACTCACTTTTATTTTAGGACCGCAAGGAAAGAACTTTCTTACTGCGATTTAAATATTATTTTAATTTGCTTTTCGTTCCTTACACTTTAACCTTTCACCTTCCGCCTAAATTACGTCTAGGATTATTCAAATTACAAATAGCTTCACTCTTTTTGTTGGAAAATTTTAGAAAGCGAAATTAAGTTGACAAAATCCAAAGTTAATTTAAATTTTGTAATTCGGGGATCAAGCCTTTTGGAATTAATTGATATAGTTGGAAAATGTTCTGCAACTTAAATTAATTTCTAATGCTGTTGAAATATTAATTTTCTCATTGGGCGTTTCTGTTGCATTTCTATACATGTAAAATGTTTTTAGTTAATATTGTTTTTAAAATGGGTCCCATTGATGATTGGAAAAGACATGGCAACAAAATTTTTATAATACGAAAGACGTTTAAAAAATTTAAAATAGTTTTAATTGAAGTATGTATCTACTTACATAAAGTTTAAAGTCAAAATATGGATATTTAAGAAAAATAATTAATATGGCGATATGGCAGGCTTAAAGTAAAAACTATGGTAAAAAGTTATATTACGTATTCATCAAAAATAATAAAAATTAAGTAAAACAATTAGAGAATATTATGTTTTATAATATAAAACATAAAACAACTTAAAATAAAGTAAAATTTACATCTTAAAACTTTTCTATTTCATAATCGGGTAAGGTAACTTCAAAACGTAATATTAATACAACGAAACTAAAAAAGATTGCTATTGTATTAAGTTTGTAATAACGTTTTTATTGATCACGTAAGTTTGTATTGACCAGATAAAAAAAGTTTAAAAATTTAAAAGATTTTCGATTAGTTTTATGTGAATGATGCCAAAACTGTGAAAATATCAAAATTAATATGTTCAGTTCGTTAATTTATAAACAATAAATGGTTAAATAAAATACAAATTTCAAAGTACAGTACCAAATTACCAAGTTTATGGTTTATATTCTGAAGATAGTGATTTGCAGCATCAATAGAAGGGTTGTAATATCGTTAATAAAAAAGTTTCTCCCATGATCTCAATTTGGGCAATTAGCATAAGCCAATGTTTCCCAATATTTTTTTGACTGAAAATTTTCTGCAAGTTTTTTTTGTGTCTCCACCCTATTAATAATAAAATATGATTTATAAATAACAATAATAATATGTTTGTTAACAATATTTAAAAATTTTATTAAGCTGTCAAAAATTGGGTGACTGCTTAATAGAGATTTTACTGTATTTGGTTTTCATTTCAGACAATTATAAAAAGGCTTTTAGAAGGATTTTTCTGTATTCGCTTTTTTAATTAACATATCTTTGAAAACGGGTCTGGCGTTTATTTTCTTAATAATTCGACATTTTGGCATCCCAATGCAATGCTTGGAAAAAATGGGACATTTGACCATCTCATAATGATCTTTGTTTAACATACTTATATGTATATAAATACTTACTCAGTCAATTTTGAGACGAAGTACCAAAGAAACAATTTTTTTTTAAATTCCCATTAAAAAAACATCAATCGCTTCAAAGTTATTTACAAAAATTAAATTTCAATTACAAGCGAAGCTCGTTTGCAATAAATTGTTTTTTTGCTCGATAAATGCGTGTTAAAGGAGAAATAATAAATTGTGGAATGGTAAGCCGATGTAAATCCTTTCAAAATCTGTAAATCCCTTATGCATAGAAAGCAAGACTTTTACTAGAACAGCAAGAAATTGTGATGTACCGACGTGCCCGAATCGAAAACGTATCAGAATAAGCAATATGTAAGAGTTTTCTTATCAAGACTTGCTCCTTGACTTGCTGCGAACGTTAAGAAAACAACTTATGTGTCGTCAGGTATTTCTAAACATAACTTTTTAAATTTTAACGCTGTTTTATTGCCCCTTATTTAGCGTTTCTTCGTGTTTCAATCTATAGCAATAAAAATTAGGATAAATTACAGCAACTGTTATATTTTATTTGAAGTTAATCTTTGAGTGGGCATGCTAACTAGTTTTGTAGATGTTTTTCTTTTCGTTTTTTTTTGAAATACACAATGCTGTCCCATAAAATCTACCTTCGAGTATTGCTGAATGGTTATTCCCCATGGGTTTAAGTTTATAGGCACGATAAAGGCGTCAGATCAATACACACATAAAATGCTATGCTTATGTCAGTATGCAGACTATTTACGATTAGTTGACCTCACGTGTGTGCACCTCGCCACTGGTTTCTCTACATTTTCCATCTAAAAATACCCTTTTTTCGCTTTTTTATATAACATATCTTCACAATGCATTTAAAGTAGCCAATTACCTTACAATTAATTTTAGAATAGAGGGGCAGGTGCAGTGTTGCCTTCTGACCGGTGTTTCCCTTGGATAGTCAGGTTTTTCGAAAAATGATCCAGTAAATGGTCCATTTATTCGGTTTTTCTTCCAAGTGAAAATTTACAAAAAAAAGTTCTAGGAGTAACTTGTATTTTAATATTAAGAGTTCTGTTAAACGGCGATTTTAATTCTAAATATCATAGCAAAGCGAATTTATATTTAGCATTCCAACATTCAATGCATATACAGGGTGTCAGAGGAATAGGTACTGAAACTTAACCAGGTAATACTTAAAACCAATCCTAATAATAAAAGATTATATGCAATATGTCCTAAATCTAAACAATTTTGAAAAAAATGCATTTTATTTTTCTAGTAAATGGTAACACAGCATCGTCTCCATATACTTTTAAAGAGTGAGATTATTTAGTACATCGTTCAATGCTAATTGGCATATTTGATATGAGATTTATATAGTTTTTTTGATTTTTTAAAAGAAAATTTTTACATATTGCTTTAATGACATCGTTATAACGGACTTGAACAAAAATTTTGAAGTATTTTAAATAATATGGTATTTATTACACATTTTTTAATTGAGGTTTACACATAAGACCACTTGACTTCGGGCATGTTTCTTTTAATTTTAGGGTCCTTTATAACTGGGTTAAAATCCAGTACCTATTTGTCTAACACCCGGTATTGCAAGAATTTTCTCTTCAATGAACGAATTATGTTGGGATAAAAGAAATTGATTAACAGCAGAAAAAGTAAAAGGAGAATTATTAATTTGTAACAATTTAAATATTAATAGTACCAATTTTTTCGATAAAATACTAAAAAATAAAAATAATATGGAAGCAACGCGGAGCAATAAAAAGATATTGTTAAGACAATAATTATATCATTATGTTCGAGGATTTTTATCTAATTTTTGTGATTTTTATATATATTTTTTTATATCATGGCTTAAAAATTATTTAATATTTACATTATTATTTGTATTTTTGTCAGAAGTTGACTTTTTCTCATACTTCTATATTTTATATAACAAAGAAACATTATACCAATGAATTTTTTTTTAATGTCCGGGTTTCGATCCCTGACTAAGTGACAACACTGGGCAGGTGAGTTCAAAAGCCCCTCTAACATTGGTGTAATTGTCGCTCCTCTCGTGCAAAATTTATTATACGTTTCTTTTTCGGCTAGAACATTTCAAAAGATATTTCTTTTCATAATAGCTTTGAAAAAAAGCAGTCCGTGCTGCAGAGCCCACCAAATTAAAAAAGAAATAATTAAAACGTAATTTATTAGTGTTTTTGTTTAATTAATATTAGTTGTTACGAAAGTTCGTATATGACTCTCGACATAAGTTTATACACCTTTCGCCCGGGGCGAATATTCACATTTCAGAATATTATGCAAATGTGAAAAATTATACGAAATATTAAATTTAATGCCACAAAGGTTTTCTAAATTTCTAATAAAGAAATAAATTTAAAAAAAGTTTATATTCTCCGCTAACAATTTCAAGTATAATGTTTTTAGAAAAAAACAAAGCTAGAGTTTCCATTTCGCTAAATTTATGACGCGAAAAACTTGTTAAAATGCAATAATAAATATTGGAAAAAAATCTTCGTCTGACATACATAAAATTTAAAACGGCGCCGTCTGTCTTTCGGTGTCTGAATATTCGACAAAAGAGTTACCGAAAATATTTAATATTGTCTTTCGAAATAAATAAAGGCGCAATTAAATGAAGCGGTTTTTAAACTTAAACTGACAATGAGTCCTAAATGGGACGAAGTCTCGAGTAGGGAATGGAAATAAAAATGTAATGAATTGACGAGTACGAGGACAATTAAACAATTTTAAATTACTTTTTCTTCGCAAAACGTCTTTTTTTTCATTTTATCTTTTCAATTTTATTCAAATAGGATTTCTAAAATTAGGATATTTTAACAAGGAAGTCTTCGAGCTTGTCACAATTTCCTACTAATTTTTTGTTGCTATTAATGATCAACGCCTAACATTTTATTAATTGAAAGTACGACTAATTAAATGATTCTTATAGATAGATAATTGTTTATAAGGTTAATTGTTGAGAGTAATTAACCTTTTTACTGGACTTGCAGATAAAAAAGGTACCGTCATTTGCTAATGGTTTCTTTTGATTCACAGGCTTTGTGCTATAAGCAAATAAATCACGAAAACTGCGTCGTAAAGTAGAAATCTCAATCAATAGAAATGTAAGGGCGATCGTAAATATCTACATTTTGTGAATTTCAAAGACCTAATTAAACTAAACGTCAGCTTTATTAGGTTTATATAGGTTGCGGTTTGGACTAAGAAGGATTAGGTCAGTTATTCTGTTCATTACTGCTTGTCCCTCGCATACTCACTTCAAACGAAACACAGAACCCACATTTAGTTTACAATAATTAATAAACTTTAATTAATTAATTAATTAATTACTTAATATCCCCCGTACTCGTTTAAGTTGAATGGTAGTTCTTTTTTCTCGGATAATTTTCGTTACGCTAAGAAAATGTTGACTAAAGCAGTGCGATTGCTTTTTGTTTCTTCCATTTTTTTTTGTAATAATGATTAGGCTTTTGTTGTATTTTGAATTTAATTATGATGGGCCTTTTTATGTCTGGCTGGGCCACGAGATGATAGAAATACGATTCTTAACTTCTATTTAAAATTTTCTTAAAACTGAAATTAATTATTCTAAATTGCACTTAAAGCCAAATGTGCACATTCGAGCTCAAAGTGGCACATTTCGATCTCGGGAAAATGAAGCGCGCCGCTCCGCGTCGCGCTTCATTTGCTTCCCTCGCTCGGAAATGTGCCACTTTTCGCTCGAATGCGCACATCCTCGTATTTGTTGAATTCACTACGTCAATCTTCTCTTTCTCAAATTAAATTTAGTGCTAGTAAAAGATTTATGTTTGGAAAAGTTATAGCCCTTATTTTTATTAATAATTTGTTTAAAAGCACGAAATCAAAGATTTGACATTTCTGTTCTAAATAACGGTGCTGTAATTTTTTATTTGTTTGTAGAAAGTAAATTAATTATTGGTAAATGGTAAGGACCGTGATGCCTTCTCGTGGTAGAAATTGGAACTACTCTAATCGGGTCTTTTATTTAATTATTTAAATCTTATTACGTATTATTTGCAGTTATGGTTATTTGTATTTTTTCTATTAGTAGAAAATACATCAATAGTACGATGAAAGATACCATTGACAATTCAGAAATATTATTTTCTCTAAAAATGCATAAAAACAAATTGTTTTGCTATGTGTATGGCTGCAGTAGTAAATCTTGTGAAAGTCCAGATGATCGGTTTCATTATCTGAAACGAAATAAAAATTTTGTTAAAATTAAAAATACTTTTGGAGTGGATGGAGAAATTGACTGTAGAAAAATGTGGCACGGGGTTATCAATTATGAAATGTGCTTAGAGTCCAGTGTGCTACTTTTCGCTTGAATGTGCACAACTTTGTGTTTTTTAAACTTGTCTAAATGGATCTTTTTTTTAAAATCCAATAATCAATAAAACTAGACTAAAATAATTTTTTTGATTTGAAAAAGGGAAGCTGAATATTGGGGTGTTTCATTTTTAGGCAATATTTTTTTTGTCCTAACTCAAAATTTGATAGTTTATAGGGAAAAAAATTATTACCGTTGGAACAAAAATTCTAAGTGAATTTGAAATTTCGCTCACCATAAAGTTCGATTTCCCATTTAAATAACACAGACACTTTTTTTTTGGTTTCAACTCAACTTTCGGGTGTTAAAAAAAATATTTTTTCAAAAAATGAGTGTTAACTCTAAGCCAATCATCTCTCTATTAAATAACAATAATCCAAGAAAATTAGATAAAACTAAATTTTCGATATTTAAATTAAGAAGATTAAAGTAGCCAAATGTGATAAATACAAAGTTTGTGCAGATTCGAGTACACAGTGGCACATTTCCGCAAGCTTGAAAATATGGCAGTTTGAGCTCGAATGTGCGCACTCCGTTTTAATCAAGTTTAAAATTATTAATTTATTTTCCAAATTTATTAAATTAAAACTAATAAAATCGCGGTTCCTCTTAGGGTAGTAGTTAGGCATTTTTCATAAATTAAAAAAAATGTTTTAATATTCACTTTGCCGTTAAATTGTATGTAATTGTATAACTGCTGCATCTTTAAATACACGACCGAATACTAGAAATACAATTCTTAATTTTTAATTAAAACTTTTTCAGGAAACGGATTAATCATTGTGAATAATGTTTAAAGTCGCATGTACAGTTAAACTTTATTCTATTCAACACCCTCTAAACCACTTATAGTGATCGAGCTATTCCAAGAGACCTTACCAAGATCAACCTTAATTTTTTTTTCAACCATGCAGCACCAAATTTTGTTTCTTGGAATAGCTCGATCACTATAAGTGGTTTAGAGGGTGTTGAATAGAATAAAGTTTAACTGTACACATTCGTGCGCAAAGTAACCCAATGCTAACCTTGAGAAAATTTGGCACTTTGCGTTAGAATGTGCACCTAATTTGCATTCGTCAGTTTTGGCTACATTAAGCTTATCTATTTTAATTCAAAAAATTAAATTTGATCCAATTTTATTGGATTTTATTTTATTCGAAATAAAAATGATCGATATAGACAAATCTGATTCATACAAGGTTGTGCACATTTGAGCGAAAAGTGGCACATTTCCGAGCGAGGGAGGCAAATGAAGCGCGACGCGGAGCGGCGCGCTTCATTTTCCCGAGATCGGAATGTGCCACTTTGAGCTCAAATGTGCACACTCGATTCACGAAAATTTACTTCACTCTTTTTATTTTTCCAAAATTTTTATTAAAAAATTGTCCTTGTCATTAATCTGCATTTAATTATATAGAGTACGTAGTTGGCGTGGGAGCCGCAGCCCAGTAACCCCCATTTCTGCAAAACGTATTTTCATTACAATAATTTTTCGAAATAAAACTTACAATAATATTTAATGGTTTATTAAAGTGATCTGATAAAAGAATCGATCATTTAAAATGTTACTTTTCTTTTTATAACCAACTTAATATTTAAATATCTTTATCTCACGGAATTTTACGAACAAACTGTTACATTGAAATAAAATGTAAGACTATCGACTTTTGAGAAAATTAAATGGCTCATACAATATTCATCTCACATCTGCACACCTACTAAAAGAACAAAAAATAATTCTATTTGATTTTCTTCGGGGTCTATTTTTAAAGCCATAATTAAAATATTTTACGCTCTCGAAGTCGCAAATTATTTTTTATAAATACATTAGAACGCTAATTACGTCTTACAAATGAAACAATAGTTTTTTTTTCGAGGATCAAGTAGCGCACCACTTCTTTCGCAGCTAAATTATGACAGCGAGACGATTGTTAATAGCAAATAGCGTGCACGCACGTTAAATTAATGAGCCTGCTAATTACGGTTGGAACTTTTAATTACGTTTAATAATCCATTAAGTTAACTTCAGATTTATCATGACGTTGGAATTTTAGACGCTTGTAAAACAGTCCGAAGGTTTCGTTAAAGAGCGAAAAAGTTACGTTCCATTGTATTTCGCTTTATAAATTTACTGCTAGACCAAAGTGTGACATTTTATTTTGTCTACTTTCAACCTGGAAGTAACATGTCTAATCTATTTTTATAGAAGATACTTTAGAATTGAAAATAGAAATTGTTGATGGAGCAATTCTGAATAGAAAAGATGAAAGTAAACGTGAATGACGGTGTTATCATAACAATTCAGCTTACCTCAACGCATTGAAGCCACTATGCTATGAAAATATTTGATAATCTATTGACGATATTTATACAGGGAACCCATCTAGTCGTCTAACGCAGCTGCGACATTTATTTACTTATTACGACATTTTCTTGAAATAATAAAATACAAAACTCGAAATAGTATAAGTATTGTATTTAATATTCTTCAAGTCAATAATTAAAAGGAACACACAGAAAAGACCAATTTTTCTATTCGTTTTTTTTCTTCTAATTTATGTAGTTTGCAGTTTTTACAAAATGAGTCCTGTTAGAATAAAATAGAAAATTTGGAAACGGTGAAAAATATTAAAGTTTAGAATTTTCACATATGTTGCATACAGAAAACTATATTTTATTATATTTTTCTTTTGTGCAAACTAATAAGTTTTGTTCAAATTCAAGTGGGGTAAAACGTCCAGTGAATGATCGATTTGTTTCATCGAGAGCTATTTTGGTATACAAAAATAGTAAACACGTTAATGAACCCAAAACAACCGTTACAGTTGAAATAAAATATTTTTGCTTTTAAATTAATGAAGACATTATGGAAATTTGGTCATAAATTTTATAAAATTGATTATAAAGAATATAAAATAAGGAGTCTAGTGAATGACCACTTTCGTCTAAAAAAATCACCGGGTATTGCTTAGTGAATGACCCAAAATTGATTGACCTATTAAAAATGAACAATTCACGAAATTTATTACCATCATCATCATCATAGCCAGTGTTCAAGAATTCCATTTCTGGATATACGCCTCTCCAAGCATTCGCCATTCCTCGCAATTGTCTGCCTTTCTCATACACTAATTACCAGCTAATTTTAGAATTTTGGGTCTTCCACGGTCTCTCTTTCCTGGTCTCGGCCTCCATTGGGTTACTTTTCTTGTCCATTTATGATCACTTGTTCTCATGATGTGGCCTGCCCATTTCCACTTGAGCCTTAACTTTTATTTTCTGTATTATTGTTTTTGTCAGGGTCCAGGTTTTGTGATGCGTAGGTAATTTTTGGGAGAACACATTGGTTAAATATTTTAGTTTCAAGTGTTGGGGGAAATTCGATTTAAATATATTTTTAGTTTTCTATATGCAGCCCACCCCAGTTATATTCTTGCTCTATTTCTTCTCTCTTAGAATCTTTTGTTATTGATATATTTTGGCCTAGGTATATATACTCTTCTACGACTTCCATGGTGTTGTTTGTGTTAAGTTGGATTGGTGCTACATCCGCCATGTTTGACATAATTTTTGATTTTGATGTGTTTATTTGTAGTCCTATAGTCTGATCATTGTTTTTCTAATTCTGATGTCATTCTATTTAGGTCTTCCATGTTATTTAGGTAGTGAGTAAACACCCCGTTATGGTCCCGATAATGGATAGGTCTACTTCAGGGAAGCGCCCCTGCCTACACGAGCCATATTGTCTCTCCAAGTCCCTACCGCCGGGGAGAAATATGTCCTAACCTAAAACTCCATCCAATCCTCTAAAATCCATCAGTATTCTATCCAAACTTAAATATACAGATTCTGCCGTTTTTTTTAATTGCAACTCGTTCTGGATTTTTCTTTCATTTTTTGCGGTTTTTAATTTATTTAGTTTTTAATTTAAATTCTCTTTTAGCATTTCTCTTTTCTTTTAAATTCTTTATTTTTTGTTTTGTTGATTCCAATACCTATATAACGTCAACACAGAAATGAAAATAGTAATATCTCAAAAACAAGTCTGTTTTTAAGTGACTTTGTAATTTGTTTTTACTAACTTTTAAATAGGCAATTTTATATTTTGAACTTTGTCGATAAAATAATTTAATGGTTGTTTTTAGGCGTTTACGCATAACAATAGTAGATATTATAATCGAGAAAAGTGGTACGAAGGATTAACACAAATATTTGAAAGGGGTACGAATGGGTCCAAAGTTTGCAAAACATTGATTTAAAGAATAATTCTTAATTTTTAGTTGACCCACAAAATATTTTACAAATTAATAATCAAACTCTACTCGTAAAAGTTTGACGTCTACCGATAGTAAATATTAAAAAAATAATAACTAAAAAATTAGTCATAATTGGTTAACAAAGGCATTCCTCCATCCAACTAACCATAACTGCTTTGATTATAATAATTATTAGACTTAATTGTCTGTTCCTTTTTGGAATCAAACATCCAGCGTGTTAATTCAATATAAATGTTCGTTTCCGTGAATAAACTTCCTATTATGAAGACAGACATCGGAGGGCAATTTTAAACAGTTAGTCCCATAGAATATTGAATGGAACTGCTGTCATCGTCTTTTGAAATTTAACCGGTGTGTGTAATAGTGTAACCCTTGGACTCGCAGGATAGAATGGAATTACTAAACGTGCCCAACGACCCTCTATAATCCGAAACTAAAGCAATAACATTCGCGACGCGGATTTATCCTACTCCCGCTATAACCGCTAATTGCAGCATTACGGTGGCAACGCTGGGAACGTATTTTGAATGTACACATGTGCCGTTCATCCCCTATTTTGTAAAGATTTTGCCTGGCTGTCTAATGGCAAATGATCATTTCATTATCCATTCGAGCGAATCCCTATTGCGCCAACCCGAAGCCGCTATGCATTCATAAAAAATGATTTGTTTGCCTACACATTTTATTTAAATTATTTTGGTGTTAAAAAAAAGAGGGATAGCCTCATTCATATGCAAAAGAGCGTCCGAAAAGGTTGCCATTTTTTTTTATTATCAATCCCGACGAAATAAAACGAAATTAAATTAATTTAATTTAATCGTTTAAGATTTTACGATTTGTATTTTAATGAAGTCAAAAGATTTGTTAATGCAAAATTGAATTGAAGGTATCTTACACATCTAGTTTTTTGTGTGCTCGTAGATGGAGTTTTGAGAAAAAATAATCTAAGTGATTTATTGCTCTTTAATTCGTTTTTGATTAATGGAAACCTTACTAAGTAACGATTATTTTCTTCTTTTAAATATTAAACAATTCGACATTTACTTTTGTACCTAATCACACATTTATATTTCAACAATTTTTTTCTAGAAATAGCTTAACGATTAAAACTTTTAATTTGTTTTTGCGTATGAATTTTAGCGTTGTTTCTGGACGAATAACAAAATGACGAGCAAAAATTAAAAATTTTTAAAACAGAAAAATCACATAGTTGTTTTGTTGAAAATATAATTTAACTAGAAAAAAGGAACAATCAGAAACAAAAGTGTTTTGGGTTGATAAAAGTTATAATCATTTTAATCTAAAATTTGGCCTATAAACTAAAGCAGTATTCGGATAAAGTTACTTTAGTGGCGGTTTACTTTGTTTGATAATTAATTATAAAACATGCCTGAAATTCTTAGCAATTTTCCAACTAAATACGACGAATATAGCATTACGAATCTCAAAGAGCATGCTTTAAATAGAAATAAGACATTTATTGAAAATTTCACTTACAAGGGCAATTCGCCAAGTTGAGCTCTGGGGTTTGGACTAAATTAGCAATGTTAAAATTCTATTTGTTTAATTTAACTAGAATATGGAATTGATTTTACCACACATACAGGATCTGTAGTGGTATATTTGTCATATTTACAACATAGGTTAGGAAAAAAGAAAACACAAGTATAAAAGTTTTTAATTTATACAATCTATGTATTGGCATAAATATAAATTTTGTACTACTTCCGGTTTAAATGTCAAATTTCTTATTAATTTTTTTTATGATTGGATAGAGCTTGTCGAGGGCATTACAAAAATGTATAACAAGTTACCATTTAATAAATAAATAATAATTTTTTTTTTATTTTGGATTATAAAGGCGTTTCAGTAAATTGCCACAAACTTATAACTTTTTAACTAATAAAAATTTCAAAAAAAGTTTTGAAATTATAAGTCTTTGATACTTTACTAAAACACGCTGGTAATCGAAAATAACAATTTTTTTTAAAATGATTTATCAATCAATAGGTAACTTATTATACATTTTTAGAAAGCCCTCGGTGAGCTCTATCCAATTATTTTAAAAAATTAATACCCTTCTATTTAAGATAAGAAAGTTGACACAATTTTCGGTTAAACCGGAAGTAGAACAAAATTTATCTTTATGCCAGTACATAGATTGTGTAAATTAAAAAAACTTTTATATTTAAACTTTTTTTGAAATTTGTATTAATTTAGGAGTTATAAGCTCAAAGAACTTTAAATGAACCACCCGGTATATCATTATCAATTCTTACCATCGGGGCAACAAAAGGACTTGTCTTGAAACAAATATGTAGATTAGAAAATAGCAGATACGTCTTTCTTTTGAGCGATTCGGTACTATTTATTTCGGCATTTTTTTTTAAATATGATAGATGATTTAATTTATCTCGGAATATTAAGAAATGCAGTCATTTTTAGCTTTTAACTAAATTAAAATTTGGTCGGCGGTGTAATATCTAATTAGCGTATATTAAAGTTAAAATTTAACCGTACTCAAAATATATGCGAGGGTATACCCTTTTCCATAAAAGACACTTGAAGTCTTTATCCCACATAATTTTCCTGTTGTTATTTGGGGTTGCGGACAAACAACCTAATCTGTCAGTTTTAGACAAATTGAATTTCGAGGACGTAATTAAACATGTTTGCTTTTCTATAATAAATTTTTGGCCCACGCAGTGTGTAAATTCAAATTAAACAATTTCGACGCAATTCACCAAACTTAAAATTTATTACGGCACCGAGTAACTTAATACGACATAAAAGCGTTTCGTGATCTAAAAATAAAGAGAAATAAGCTATATTTAAGGCAATCGGAAACTCATGCAATAACTGTCAGTTTTCTTGGATTCTTAGCGAGACTAACATTGCCTGCAATTTGTTTGAAGTCCGTAAAATATTTATTTTCCGAGGGATTATCTAAGATTATATTTTGATAGCATTCATCTTAAATTTTGAGCTTGACTGTTTGAGAAAAAGATGACTTTAATTTTTCTCATCTATCATGCAAAATATAAAGTGTGTAGGAAAAAATGTTTTAATATTAACTGGGCATAATTTGGAAATGCAATCATTAATGACGAAATCATGGTTTTGTTTTCATATGTGTTTATTTAAATATTTTTGTATTAAGGTAAATCACTCGTACAGTCGGGGCTAAAAGAACAGGCCTATAGTGAGTACACAAAGTTTAATATACATGTCCCACGAATAAGTATTGGAACTGAACTCCCTGATAACTAATCCTAAATAGCAAAAGCTGCGTTCTCAGTACTTTTCGATGGGAGCTAATTAGTGCGCTCAGTCTGTCTTTTGAATACCAACTTTAAATTTGAAGTTATAAATTACTTCATTATAATATACTGGGTGTCCCAAAACTAATAGACGTCATTGATACATTTCACGGAAAATAAAATTCTGAGACGAAAAGTCCTTTGTCATTTTTTGATCAGACCCATAGATAATTAGTTATTAATAAAAATGAGTGGCCAATCAGGTGCACTTTATAGCAGCAAGAAGAAAGAAGGGGAAAGTGAGAGGTGACTGCAAGATGAAGACTGCAAGATGAAGGCGGGACAGCAGCAGGCTCGCTCGCACGGCAGTCTACGGGAGTAAACACAGTCACTATTTCGGAGATTCAACACTCAGGTGCCTCCTCACTAAAATTAATTATTAAATTAATTTTTCTGGAATTTCTGGAGAGTCGAGCACATAAGAGTTAATGCTTGAACTTTTCGTCTCGTTGTTAAAGATGCTGTCCCGCCTTCATCTCACTCTGGCAGTCACCTCTCACTTTCCCCCTCTTTCTTCTTACTGCTATAACGCGCACCTGATTGGCCACCCATTTTTATTAATAACTAATTATCTATGGGTCTGATCAAAAAATGACAAAGGACTTTTCGTCTCAGAATTTTATTTTCTGTGAGATGTATCAATGGCGTCTATTAGTTTTGAGACACCCAGTATAATAGTTTAAGAATAACGCAAACAAAATTTTATTAAAGCCGTATGTAATTTTATTTTAAATTAAAAAACTATGAAAGTCGCATATCAAATATGCATTGAAATAGAAGTGATAGGCTTAAAATGCCTTAAAATTAAAACGTAGGATAAAGTTGCTTATCTTAATCTCTTCAGGGGCAACATAAGATGCTTATGATAACAAAGTTCCGCACATTTATTCTGAAACATATCTAAACGATTAAATAAATGTGCAGTAAACAATCTTAATCGGCGTTTATTGTGAGACATAATATTCAAACCATAAAATAAATTATCAATGAAGCACATACTAAATCACAAAGTTTGATTTTTTTTTAAGAAATAAATGACACAGCTCAATTCATATTTCAATTTTATCAAAGTCGTTAGAAAATGAATTTATGAGTGATCTACTTTAATTTTACATTAAATTTTTTCATAAAATAAGGTCACCTAAAACTTTAACATTTATTTGATACACATGTAATGAGGTTATTGGATTTATTTTATTAAATGAGCTTTTATTTGGAGTAAATTTATTTTTACGAACCGTATTGGCCTTTGGCATTTTTTGGAAAGAGTTGGTAGTAAATTTAAATGAGAGTAATTCTGCAACTGGTTTTTAACTGTGGATCAGTGTTTATTATACTAAAAGCGCCAGAAACCTGGTGTTCCCTAAAATAAAGGAAAGAAAATTTATAGAATGGCTTCGTTAGCAGGGAAGTCAACCGAAAAGCTTCAATAAGCTACAGCCGCTGATTGGATGGGCTGTTGTGATTGTATTTGTGATTGGATGTATTATTGAGTAACTTACGCTTATATTCATTCAATGAATAAGTTTAAGTGCTCGACTTTATTGATAATTTATTACTTCTGCCACTCGGTATTATCTTTAAATTACTTTCCATAATGGAGACCCAATGAAACGGTGCCTCTTTAAAGATTACTACTTCATTTTCGCATTTCCTTTCGTTAAAATTTTCTAATCTTTATCCACTATTATAGTTTCATTAAATTCAGTTGTGGGTACAGTTACTGTCGGTCTAGAGTTATTTTGCACCCTAGATAAAGTTTAAAAGTGGACCCCTATTTCAAAAGTTATATAGTTCTTAAAATCTCTCGAGTACTTGTACATACATACCTATACTTTATCCGTTGCATATACAGCGGGATTTACCATAAGGCTAGGCCGGCTATAGCATAGGGCGGCAATTTTAGGGGGCGGCAAATGTTGGAGTTAAAAAAACACATTAAAATCATATAAAAAATACAATATTTTATATACAAATACATTCATAAACCTATACGATCCATCGACCATACCTAACGTGACCAATTTTTTTACTGTTAAAACGGGACGCTTTGGTAATCGTGCTTAAAACGAGTGTGCACATTCGAGCTCAAAGTGGCACATTTCGATCTCGGGAAAATGAAGCGCGCCGCTCCGCGTCGCGCTTCATTTGCTTCCCTCGCTCGGAAATGTGCCACTTTTCGCTCGAATGCGCACATCCTTGTATTTTTTGGATTTGCCTATATTAATATTCTATTCTGCAATTCAAAGAATTAATAGTCGAATAAATTTAGATTTATTTTTGGTTTGAAAAAGGTTATAGATCCCTTCTGATCAGTTATCATGATGCTCTTCTGCACACCTAATTGCTAAACGTGCTTATTTTTGAATACAAATATTCTTATTAAACAAATGTAGACTTTTTAGAATTTTTTTTTTATTATGAAGCGAAGTTATTCAGAATAAAATACTAACCACTATAGCTTTATTTCAATTTAAGAACTAAAATCAAATGTCAACGTTTCTTCTTCTTAATTTTGCAACTTTTAATCTGTTTTTTTTTAATGTATTGATTTTGAAATTTTGCATTCATTATAGCTTTCATCCTACGCCACTGTCTAGTATTCTTTGGGTATTGTAAATAGTGGCGTTAAATCTTAGCAAAAGAAATCCAATTTGAAAAACAAAGAAAATCTTTTGTATTTTCTTAATAAACAAAATCGTATTCAAAATAAAATACTAACCACTATAGCTTTATTTCAATTTAAGGTCTAAAATCAAATGTCAACGTTTCTTCTTATTAATTTTGCAACTTTTTATTTGTTTCTTTAAATGTATTGATTTTTGAAATTTTGCATTCATTATAGCTTTCATCCTACGCCACTGTCTAGTTTTATTTGGGTATAGTAAATAGTGGCGTTAAATCTTTGCAAAAGAAATCCAATTTGAAAAACAAAGAAAATCTTTTGTATTTTCTTAATGAACAAAATTGCATTCAAAATAAAATACTAACCACTATGGCTTTATTTCAATTTAAGGTCTAAAATCAAATGTCAACGTTTCTTCTTAATTTTGCAACTTTTTATTTGTTTCTTTAAACGTATTGATTTTAGAAATTTTGCATTCATTATAGCTTTCATCCTACGCCACTGTCTAGTTTTCTTTGGGTATTGTAAATAGTGGCGTTAAATCTTCGCAAAAGAAATCCAATTTGAAAAACAAAGAAAATCTTTTGTATTTTCTTAATAAACAAAATCGAATTGAATATCTGAATATTAATAACCACTAGAAAATCTTTTCGAGACAGTTTCTTATTTAATTAAAAAGCGAGAGTAGCAGCTTTTGTCGACTATAGATTCTGACTCGACAACGCATATTAAAGATATATAATTACTTCTTTAGAATTGAAATTAAATTTCTTTTTATTTCATTGAAAAAAGAATAAAGCAATTACAACTGCAAAATAATTTAATATTTCAATACGAACATCTTCAGTCAAAGGAAATTAAAAAAAAATGGTACAAACGATCTAAAGGCGAGCTTATTTATTGTTAATAGGATTTTAATAAATTTACTTTTTGTTTACATGTATTAGTTTTTCGATATTTTCTTACAATATTTAATCGGCTTAGGACGTTTAATTAGGAGCATTTTAAAACAGCTCGGATTCCTTTTTAATTAAAAGCAATATAAGTACTTTCCTACAATACTAACGTTTATATTAATTGCTTCGACCAAGTACCCTTTTTGCTCGACTAACTGCTCAGTCATATAATAGAATTATAGTTTTATTAAAAACAAAATGTAAACGATACAAACTGAAGAAAAAACGATTGATTAATTTCTAAATGAATGGGTACCTATTTAATACTCTCATGTCGTATCTCGTATTTGCGTAACATAAATCTTTTATACCGATTCTATAAGTTAAGAGAGACAAATAATGGAGCAATAAATCGTCTATTGTTTAGAATTTATACAATGAATTATAGATTAAACTTTATAAATACGCTATAATAAGAATGGAGGTGTACATACTTACATACATAAAAGAAACAGCGACTTAATTGTATTTAAATTTACTTAACATAAATTAAACTGCTCGTTTAAGTACTCAGATGCAGTATATTTTCCTTTCAATTCTCTATTTTGCGATAAAAAATCGATCGTCAATGATTTATCTTCTGACATAGTGACACAGAACAAAATTTTTATAGACTAGATTTTTTAAACTAAAGGTTGGTGTGTTGTACCTCGGTCACTGTCAATAAATTGTACCTTGGCCCTAAGATCAACGTGCAATAAATAAAAATTTAGATATACCTACCTTTGTTATAAATTCTTATTTTTTTTTATTTTGCTTCAGATAATATGCCTCGCAAGTCTAACGAAAAATTTAAATTTTTGCAAAGTTAACCATTAACCTTCCGTGTACTAGGTGGGGTATAAATAACGTAAATTTTTTTTTTTGTTAAAACGGCACGTTTGGTAATTGAGCTTAAAACCGAGTGTGCACATTCGAGCTCAAAGTGGCACATTCCGATCTCGGGAAAATGAAGCGCGCCGCTTCGCGTCGCGCTTCATTTGCCTCCCTCGCTCAGAAATGTGCCACTTTTCGCTCGAATGCGCACATCTTCGTGTTTATTATATTGGTATAATTTACCGTGCGCTCTTTAAAATCAAAAATTTTAATTTAATTTAGTGAATATCGATTTTATATTCAAAAAATGAATTTACCATAGCAATGAGTGGAAGGGAGCGAGAAGATACGATAATCTTGTCAATGCAAGTGAGAGGGAACGATTAAAATTATTCATTTAATTTTTCGTTTAATTGATTGGTCTAAATTATTGCGAATCATTAAGAAATTCCCGTGAAATTAATTTGTATTTCAATAAGGAGGCAAGAATGAAATTCTTGTTAGGTTTTCTTAATATTCGGTATCGTATTTGTCACGTGTTATTTGAATTTAGTACTCAAGAAAAGACTCAATAGTTTATAAGTTGAAGAAAAGGTTAAGTTTTTGTATTTTTATTAATAAAAGTCTATTCTAATGCATAAATAAATATGTTTTTTACTTAAACCTATTTATTATTAATTATTAAAATATATTTCTTATCATTTAACTGTCATAAAGCACAATTTTGTGGATTTTATTTCATTTTATTTTTGGGGTATGGCAAACCCCACCTAGTATGGCATGTGACATTCAGTCACCTAGTATGCGGAGGGTTAAGTATGTGAAATTTTAGTATACGAGAAAAGTTTTGTTAATTTTTGAAACAATTTCTTATAATCCAAAAATAAATATATAGTTTTCATAGAACAATAGGTCCTATTTTGCTTAATCGTGAATAGAGCCAAGGTACATCACCTCTGTTGTACCTAGGCCATAAATCCATTAATTTTTAAATCTTATAGCAATTTGAGTAAATGGTTGATAATGCTTTCAAATATTTTATGATGAATACCTTATTAGTGCCCCACTACGATGCAATTCATTTTATCAACAGATTGTTACATATACAATTAAAAAAAAATTACAAGTGATAAAAGGGCCAAGGTACAACAGGTTCCCCTATATAAAGTACATCACATATTAATTTTTATATACCACGATTTTTTAAACTAAAAATACTTATTTGGGATCGTTTAATGATAGGAGTGTCCAAAACTTTGAGAACAGTTCGAATTATTAATACTGTTTTATATGTAGATATTTCACTTTACAACATAGTTAAAAATGTAAATCATACACTGATAAAAAAAGTACCTTCATTCAAGAAAAATATTCTTGATCCAAGAAAATTATTTTGAAGAGAACTAGTTGTCTTGCTTCAAGAATTTCTTGTCTTGAATTCATGTTTCTTGGATGGAGAGGTCGAATCACTCCGATCAATAACATTTTTACTTGGTTCAAGACTATATTATCTTCGATCGATACAAGTGAATTCTTCCTTCAAAAATTATTTATTGTTGATTCAAGAACAAATTTTTTTATTTAGAATGTTATAAGTTTAAGTCAGAAAAAAACTTAGAATTAAAGAAATTTTTGTTTCATTGTATGCCGAAAAATATTTATACCTTATATTTTATTAATACAGTCGGTAACATCTTGAACCAATGTTACCGTCTATCTTAATCCAAGAGAAAGAAATTCTTGGGCGAAGTTGTATATATCTTATTTGAAAACAACCAAGTTCCTTGATTCAAGAATCAATTTCTTAAGTTAAGAGAATTGAAGTATTTAAAACAAGAATGACATTTTGAAGAAAACATTTTTCTTGAATCAAGTCATTTTTTTTATCAGTGTACCAGAAAGTTGTCTGATATTATTATGAGTGTGAGGAAGTTTAAATTCATAGGCATTAATTTGATTTAAATATCTATTTTTTTTAATTATTACTATCATTTTCTTCTTCTTCTCTGTAAGCTTAACAGCTTGTTTTAGTGCAGCACATCTTTCCATCTTTTTCTACGTCTACCCGTTGATCTTCTACCTCTTGGAGAAAGATCTCTTTTCTCACAATTCGAGTATCGTCCATCCTTGATATGTGGTTATTCCATTCCGCTCTTCTTTTTTTAACCCAGTCATCTATCTTCTGTATTTCGCAGCTATTTCTAATGTCCTCGCTTTGTCTATGGTCTTTAATGGTTACGCCCATTATTTTCCGCCACGTTTTTATCTCAGATGTTTGCTCTTATGTAATGATCGGTCTTATTACAGACTTATAAATCCTTACTTTAGATTATTTTCTGATATATTTGTTGTACCATACGATGTTATTTAGGTATGCTGATATTTTTGCTGCTTTTTGGGCCTGGTGTTCTACCTCCCTGGCCAATACTCCATTACTTGTTATCTTGATCCCTAAGTACTGTATTGACAACACCTGCTCTACCATACTTCCATTTACTTCCAATTTACAGCGTAACGGTTCTTTACTGATTGTTAGGGTTTTTGTTTTTTGTCTGACACTTGTAGTCCAAAGCTTTCACAGGATTTATTACATTGGAATAACAAGCACTGCAGATCATCTTCGTGGTCCGCCATAATTTTCTTATTCTCATTAATTTAATTTACAATTATAATTTTTCTAAAAAAAGTTTGACGGATAAATATTAACATCAAAGTGGAAACAGGACTATTGTTTGACTATATTTTTCTTAACTTTTCCTCCAATTGTTTATGCTTATGTTTGAACTTTTAGTTATTTCGAAAATCTTAAACAGATTAATTTTATATTTACTGTTTTATCCTAACAAAACAAAACAAAATTGAAAAACAATCCCAAAAATACTTTATTTTTTTTATTTCGACTTCGTGAATAATTCAAAACTACATGCGATAAAAAATAAAAACAAATTTATTATAACAGCTTCTCTCAACTGATCTTAAATTGTGCATGTTAATTTGATTGCCGTTTTCCGATATTAATTATTACAAATGCGTTTGTTAGGCGTGTTGGAATGCGAAGGTATCAATTACAAGCTGCATCGTTAAATATTTTTTTAATAAGAATTTAATTACGTTAAGCGAAAAAGATTCGAACTCACAAAGTATTTAGAGAAATGAGGTGTAAGTTTCATATCATGGTCAGTTAATCATCGTAACACAAAGAACGGTATCGGTAATGAAATCTGCAAACGGCCCGTAGAGGACGTCGTTTTTGAAAGGGGTGCAGATATACGGTGGTTGAACATTACCCTTTCTAACTTATAGGGTAGTATTTATCTAACCCTGATTATGGCTAACCCCTTTTTATAGGAATACTAGTTTGCATAGACTGTCAATTTGATTTGTGTAAAAACTAACGAACCGTTTCTTTTCTTTTTGTTGCGTATCCGTTGCATTGCACGCCGAATCTGCGTGCCAGAAGCAATCGTACGCATTTTTAATTCAAATTAACGTCAATAAGGAGCTTCTATTTTATACAAATTGAGGTCGAGCTTCTGCTTGACGTATCAGTGAAATGGTGAATTTATTGCTGTTGGTAATAAAAGTGGTCACTCTGATGTCATTTATAAAAAGAATAGGCTTAATAATTATATACTATCCCACAGATCATAAGTACCCGCATCCTACGCTATTCTACGACCCCTATCGTACTTATTGGTCCCATAGGTCTCATGCGGCGTGTCTTCTCCTAACTTTTGCACTTGACAACTCTTGATGTGAGTAATGAACACATTTTTATCTGCACTTATCATCTGCTCCTTTGACGATAAAATATTTATATCCAGAGGGTTAAGAAAAAGTATAAAATTGTCGATCTAAAACTTCTGTATAATGGCGATTCGATGTTTATGAATCGCATCGTATATTTTAAAATCAATATGCTGACATTAGCAAAATGAAGATATTATGCAGTGAAGACCCTGTTTTAAGGTTGAGCGACATTTTAAACTGAACGGTTAAATGGCTTCTCTTTTGAAAATTTTGTTATTATGTTTATTAAATTTAGGTTTAACAATTTTTGTATAGTTTAGTGCACTCTCTGTTACGATTATTTTATTAAATTTATTTTTAATGCGGTCCTTTTTTTTAAATGTAATACAATTATTAAGAAGATGTGGACATGTAAGTCAAAAGTAGTAAATATTTGGTGGAGGGAAAAAGCTAGAATATTTACGAAAAGTTATAGTTCCTACTAATTGAATTTAATTTGTGAGCTTTTATTATTTTAATATGCTAGTTTAACTTAAATACAACAGAGAAATAGCTTTTAAAAGAGAAACTATTAAGGGTTAATGAATTAACAGTAATAATAATATTAATAGTTAAATATACGTCCCTCGCGAATATTTCGAAATTGGCAATATGCAGCTTGGGTTTGTTTTGCAATCAAATAATTTTAATTTCAAAACAGATATAATCATTAATCATTTTGAACAATAAATAGGTGTATAGCAGGGTGTTAGTCACCTGATAATTAATAGATATTTTAATTTTTATATAGTTTTAATAGCTTACTTTTTAAACCAATAATCATTTCGATAATTTTTATAATTTTTTTATTTCAAAATTGGTAAAGTAAATAGGTATGGTAGTTATAAGGACATACAGTGCTATATCTGCATGTTCTGACCTCGGAGTCTTACGAATTTTGCTATTTTTATGATTTTCGCACAACCTTAAATCCCAAAAAGTTATTTCTTGCTCCCTGAAGCCCTTTATTGCTTCCAAAGTTTGTAGTGTGCGTAACTGCGTTTCTGTGTGATAAGTATCTATTTGAGATGCAATTTAAATAATTCAACTTAATATTAATCGACAATGAAACCTAATAATGAAAATTTGTATCTTAATAATACTTTTATATATTATACGTTTTACCTACTTTTACATGCACACTAACAAACCTTCACACCAATACTTTAACCCGAGGCACAACCAAAACTAATTTTTATGCTGCTGAACGGAATTTTACGAAGTTTCAATTTTTGTAACATACATAGCTAGTAATGTACCTACTTTTTATACCTGTGTCATATTAATTTTATAAATTTATTGAAACTTTAATTACATCAAAATTTTATTCTAAGAATCAGACAAAACTAAAATAGACAACACAAAAAACATATGGATTCCAGGGGGTGTCATATTTTTGTTGTTACACCCTGTATTTATTATTTGGGGTTTATTTATAGTGCGCGACAAAAAAAATAAATAGAATTTAAAAGTAATACGAAATTTTTTGAAATTCAAAAAAGAGTGCAGGAAAAAAAAGATCTGGAGGTCTCAAAGCTGACCGCAACGAGCACTATGAATTCAACTTTAACTGATGCGAAATTGCTACTACTGCAAATAATTTGGTAATAATTCAAAAATAAATACACATCATTATAATAGCATTATTAATATGTCAATAATTTTTTAAATGTGCTTATAGAAGATATTTACAATTGAAATATTTATAATAAATTTAAAAAAATTGCATGCGGCCATACTTTTGTCGCGTACTGTATGTTAATATATTTTAAATTAGTTTATCGAAAACAGTTCTAATTGTTTTTAATGCATTACTTAACCGTGCTAAAGACGGGGCTTAAATGCATTATACAAATTTATAGCTTTCTTTTTTTATTCAAAATTTTCCTAGAAAGTTATTTTGAAAATTAAATTATATACAAATTCATTTGTTTTACCACATTTAATATAATTTTTCATAAAATTTTGAAGGAAATATAATTTTAAACGTGTTGACTCATTTTTTGCTAGTTAACTGTCAGAAGGATTATCAGTTTTGGTGCGATAGTACGGAACTAGAAGTTATGCATTTGAATAAATTTATGACTGTAGATAATGGGTTTGCGTTGGCTGGTGGTGTGTCATCAGCGAGCGTAATTAATGTCTAGTAATAACTGCTAACATTGACTAACAAATTAGTGAAATTTTGCCGAAAGTGAAAAAATAAAATTGCCAATAAATTTGTACGTCGATGAATGTTTTTAATGAATAGTACGAAATTAATCATCGAATGATGCTACTAGATTCATTAAAAAAACGTGATTTTATTAAATAATTACATATTATTGATGTTTTTTTGTTGTTCGTTTTTTTTAATTATTTTTAATGGTTAATTTGGTATTTTAATAAAAACGAAAAAACGTGTTTGTTAAATAAATGGAGAGATTAAAAAGTGTTACCAAAGCAGGCGATACAAAAAACTTCCATTTAAGCGAAACGTTAATTAAGTTTTTGTTTGAACAAAATACAAAACCTAATTCCGTACATCATCAGATTCAAATTTGAACAACAAATAAAGATATAAATCCTAAAAGCAATATGCTTCTGTAGGACAACCTCCTACAGCAGGCCTAAATTCAATAGAACGAGAAAGAAATAAGGAAATATTTCCCAAGGAATAAAGCACTTCCTTTAGCAATTTATACGTTACAAAAATGTCAAAATAAATCATGGCAACAATCACACCAACTCGAGTACCGATTATATTGTGGCTCCCCTAAACTGCTTTGTAAAGAGACGTTTATTAAGAATACCTTCCCTTAAAAGCATTGTTCAAATTTTCCGTCTTCAAGTTTAATATAATGGTATTAGTGTGGAACTATCTAATAATGCCATACATTTCGAGTGCTTGGTCCTTCAACACCATTCATAATTTCATTACTTATTAAATACAGTAAAGTTTCTCGCATTATAATAATTTTCTATCCAAATTTTTTTTGATTTTTTTTTTATATTACTATTATTTCCGTATAAATTGCAAATCTTACTAAAGTTGCATAGTTTTGTTCTGCAAATAAAATTGTTTATTTAAATTGCTAATATCAAGGATGGACGATAGCAGAATGGCGAAGAAAGTTCAAGATCTTTCTCCAAGGGGTAGAAGATCACCGGGTAGACCTAAAAAGAGGTGGAAAGTTGTGCTGGATTAAAACAATTAACATTTTATTTTATATAAATAGTTAACTAATTTGGTAATTTGTTAACTTTCTAAAAAAAAATATTATATAATATAGTGAATCCGATACGTATACAGGGTGTCTCATTTAAAGTTCCACGAGCTTATATCCTAATAAGAATTTTTTTAAATATAAATTATGTTCTACTTCCGTCTTAATTTAATATAGTATCAAATTTTTAATTATAAATAACAATATATTGGTTTTTTTAACTTTTGCATAAAACATTTTAAGAGCTTTCAAAAATGTATAATAGTTACCATTTAATTGATAAAAAATAATTTATTCACTGAACATATTTTGTCCACCCATGTTCAAAAATTTATAAAATGCGGTTACTAGCTTAAAGAAAAATAATGACTATAGAAAAAAATCAATTTCAATAACATAAAGGGGAGACTGTGTGTGTAAGATACACTGTTAACAGCCAAACTACCAAAAAATTTCATTTTTGAAAATTTTGCTATTACTGAGTTTTAAATGGGACAGCTGTATAATTCTCGACAGCTGAAATAAATAAATTTAATTATTCGGCGATAATTCTATAATTTAATTAAAATCTGATTTCTGAAATATTGTTACGGGAAACGAGAATTTTTAATAAGTTAGTATTAATTTACCAGCACCTATTTATTGTTTATATCAAACGACTAAACGACATTTCGAGAAACAAACTTGAAATCGAATTACTTTCGGCGTTTGTCGAAGCGCGATAATTATTTCTAAGAATTGCAGCAAATCTCCAATTAAAATCAATTTATTCAATTAAAATAATTTAGTTTCGCGCGTTTTAATTTATTTAAAATTCGTTATGTAAGATTGTTATAGCACTTCGTTGTAACTTTAATTTAATTGGATCTTTTGCTTTTCTAAATCTTGTAAAGCCATTACTCATTAAAGAAATTTTTGTAGTCCGTAAGTCTGCGGTTCTCTTGAATTAAAACAAGCAGCGCTCCACCATCCTCCATTCTAATTAAGACAACATTCGCATAACAATTTCCTCTTTTTGTCATTATTAAATCTTTAAACGTACATAGAAAATTTCTTAACTTCAATTTAAAATAAGTCTTATAGAAAAAGATGTGGAGACTCGCTACCTACATTTTTTTTCTTTTATCTAAATAATATTTTACTTGACGTTTGGTTTTGAAATTTCCTTTTAACCTCCAGTTTATCGGAAAATCTGTTGAAAATATACAGTTGCCGAAAGTGATAATTCACCAGTAGCTATAACATTTCCGTGGCAGATTTGCTTTGCGTATCTGAAGATGAGAGAGTAAACTAGTACACAAAATGTGGCTTTAGGTAGGAAAAAGAAAACGACTTTGACGATGTAATATATGTAAATTTATAGGTCTGGGAACTTGCATCAAAAATGTGCTCAAATACATTAAGGAAGGCTCTTGATTTATTTGCGTTCGAATAATTTCCATAAAAATAACAATACACTTATTTCATACTCATTCGCGTATCACAAAGTACTAAAATTTATTATGTTTCCATTTCGATGTGCATATTTTTATCAAGAATTAACATTTAATAATATTTTTGTTGATTTTCTTCAATTTGCAGTAACGATCATGTAATTTTTAGAATTTTCAGATACACGGAGAAAAAAATATCTAACGTATACCCAATTGACGTATTGTTCTGACAAGGATTCGAATGTCTAATTTAACGATATTTATAAGTCAATTTGACAATTCATAGTATGATCAAAACAGCTCTACATAATATACTTATAATAAGGATTCATTTATTTGATTCAAGCGTTCAAACGAAAAGCTCTCGTGAACGTGTGCAGTATCCGTCGTGTAGGTAACTGGATAGTTAATTTGAGGATTTGAATAGCTAAAATAGGGATAAGTATGGTTATTATAACGATATTTTGTTCTCCGTGCATATCCGTTAAATCACTATGACAAGAATCTTTTGAATGTCTAAAACAGTAATACGGATCGTTACTATAACGATCCGCAATAAGGAAACTCTGGATAGCTAAATTAGCTATAGGGGTAAACAGTACAGTGATTGGCCCTTTTATTAAACAACATAGTTATTGTCCATATAAATATAGTAATTGACTAGTAAATTTACAGTGATCGGCCAATATTTTCTAATTAAAATAAGAGATAGTAAATTAGCAAAAAAAAACGAACCATTTATTAGAAAACATATATTAGGAAATATAGATTTATTATTAAATAATTTTTTAAATATGGCCAATCATTGTCGACTGGCCAACAACTGTACTGTTTACCCCTACGGCGTATCTCTGTGAAAGATAACTATCCAACGGATAGCTATAATAGGGATACGTATGGTTATTATAACGATATTTTTTTCTCCGTGTAGGTACGACCTAAAAAAATTTTAAAAAAATAGCGGTTTTACATTAGTATCAAAGTTGGACAACCCTAATTCAGTTGGCTGATATACAAAAATATAAAATATGCGTGTTTTTTATTGTTTATTAATCAATTTTAATAATTACCGCTTTTATGTCCTTTTTGCATGTTCAACAAGATTATATAAAATTGTAATTATTATAACAAGCTTCCAAAAAGGAATTTTATGCAAAAAGAAATAGAAATAAATTATAGGGCTTTAAATAAAAATCGATTTAACTCAAATTCTAATACATGCAAAATACTAGTAAAATTGGGATAATTTTATAACAAAACTCGCCTATAAAAAGCTCCGAATATTTAGTCTCATCCGAAAATGACTGTTATTATAGTAAAATCAGGAATAATTGCTTACGCCAGATTGACTCTATTGAATAACAAAATTCCACTTTTTAATTAATTTACAATTTAAATTTCCAGAAGAACTTGTGTCCCTAATTTTATATGACAGGATAATTTAGTTCTCAGAAAATAATAGACTACATTTTTTTGCGGATATAATTAGACTGTGAGATATTCGAGAAAAATTTTTGGAATAACTATGAAATTCTTGTCTCAATTTAAAATCAGTACTCAAACTGAAGACAGTGTTAAACATAGTAATACCTACAATTTCAATTTAATTATGCCTATTAATAACTTGTTTTGTCCTTTTTTCCAAAGTTATTTTGTAAATATGATTTTTTATGTAAAATTTGATTCCTTACAAAACTATAAATAGTATACAAATTAATTATTTTTTGTACAAAGTTTTTTTTGCGACCTCTTTTATAATAGGTATTTTATTGAATAACTATTAGGTTGGCAAGAACGCAGTTTCGGTTTTCACAAATCGATGGCGTTACAATTTTTTTGAATCGCTTAGGTCAATGTTAAAACTGATGTCACATCCACCATATAGCCCTGACCTTGAACCATCAGATTACTATTTATTTCGATCTTTACAAAACTCTTTAAATGGTAAAAATTTCACCAATGATGATAATCTGAGATCGCACTTGGTTCAGTTTTTTTGCTGATAAGGACCAGAAGTCCTACCAACGTGAAAGCATGAAGTTATCATAAAGATGGCAAATGGTCGTTGAACAGAATGGTAAATTTATAGTTGATTTACCCGGTTATAGAATCTAAGAAAAAAATTTGAATCAAAATGTTCAAAAAACTGAAAAAAATTGTTTGCCCGATCGCAACCAAACGGTATAGGAACACCCGCTTTTCTAAACTTAAGTTTTCCTCCAAAGATCAAAATCAGTTGAACGGTTTAAAACTCCATAAGGAACAGACATACAAACATACTTTTTTATAAATATAAATTAAATTGAATAATATTTTATGTATTGATTTAAGCTCAAAAAATTAAATATACATTTATCAATAATAATTACGACAGCTGGCTTCCAATTTATGCAATAAAAAACTTAAACTTTTGACTGCAATAAATTCGTATTTACAATGCTTTCGTACAATTTTGAGTAAAATGTTTTTGTAGTTAGAAATCCGTTCCGGTGAGACATGAATTTTATTTGTTTCAAAGTAAAATATTTTGGTATTTTTCTGTCTGCGGTTTTGTAAAAAGGGTTTCATTCATGTTTACGGTTTGAAATTTAAAAATTACAAAAATTTCTAAAAATTGCCGTTTTTAAATATGTTGTTTAACTTAAAAGCTTCAAATGACGTCAGTTTTTAAAAAATTAAAAAAACGTGCTGTTAGTTTATAAATATTTAATAAATAACTTTCAGCGTTACGCTCAAACAAGATTTGTATTGTTATACATATGTAATAAATTGTAAAAAAAACAAAATGATTTGAGCATATTTACATTTCAAAATATTTTAGGAATACAAATGAATATTTTATTTTTTAATTATTATGTTACAATTTTTGAACTAGCACTAATCTAATTTATAAGTTCCTGAAATTTTTTTGATATTTGGACAATAAAACTAAAAAGTGTACATTAGATTTTTTAAGATTACAGTTTAGGGGTTTATTTTTTTTATACAATTTTATCTAAAAATTATTTTAACGTCGATGTGTTCCTAAATTATTGGAGAACAAAATAAATATTTTTGAATTCTAATTGTAAGATAGTATAAAGAATAGACCTGTACACATTAAAAAAAAATCTTGCTTGAGTTTGATCAAATTTAATAATCAATTTTAAATAAAAATATTGCATTGAAATTAAAAATGATTTGATAAAGAATTTTTTATTTGTTTTTCAACATCAAGGATACCATTTCGTCATTAAAAATGACTAGCAGTTCAATTTAGTCATTTTTAAAGGGTATCTGGCAGAAGATAAAAAAATAGTGAAAATCATAAATTAGGAAGGGGTATCTTTGCCATGACTCCAGATCACAAATTTATTATCAACAGATCTAAACTAGGCTTTCGGTTTCAACGCGACCTGTTTTAGAATTTTGTTTTCATGGCCTTCCATAAAAATATTAGCGATGATGGGTGGAGTCCATTGCAACGCCTGCGATTTATTTGAACAATTCTTCTTGAAATGGGTAGAAATGTGTTGAAACGTATGCTTAATAAACGAAAGCAAATTTTGAAAAAAAATGTTTGACTTCGTTTTTAAATTTTTGTTGTTATGATTGAATAACCCTGTGTGGATTGTTCCATTTCATGGGCATGTGTATATAAAGACTTCTTGATCCAAGGGTGCTTTAGTATAAGACCATCCAGTCCTGAAGTTGCCAACTGAAACTTTTCCAAAACGTCAGCATAGCAGAACACGAGGGATTTATCCTTAAGTCTGAACTGATTACGGTATTTGGGTTAGTATTAGTGATGATGTTAATATTAGTGAAGATTCTAGTGGTAATACCAACTCTAGAAGGTTCAGTATAAATTCTGGTACGCGTTTTAATTTCCTTATATGTACTTGTAATTTTTTTGATACTTCCCTATTGATAGAAACCCCTTCTATGTTTTCTTTTATAATAATACTTAAATGGGCGTTCTAATAATTTTACAGATGCGTGCTCCGCAATACACATAACTCCAACCTTGATAAAGATTAAAACAATAACTGACAGTTAAAATTACAGCTTCTTTATCCAAAGTACATTCTGTAACGGCGTAGAAAGGCCTTTTACAATTGTATATCTTAAACGGTGTTACAAAGCATAACCAAATCTGTGAACATTCAGTGTTAATAGATGTCAATGTATCATTGCTTTATGTTTCGGATGTCGGTAAAATGACTTTACTCAATTAAAGTTGAACAAAAGCGGGAGGATTAATGTAATGGACGTTACTGTCTATTGTGTCTTCATTGTCAGTCTTAGAAAATAAGTTAGGAGAAGGTCTTTGTCTCAAATAAATAAGACAGCGGATAAATTATTTATTTACTAAAAAAAAAGAGGCACGTATTACACAAGTTCGAGATCACATAAAAATTATAGCGTCTCATTTTTGATATTGGGCATACCGACGTAAAACTGACTAACTTTCTTTACCTTCGGCTCCAATTTTCGCTCAATCTCGTTATAAAATCCGTAAACTAAGTTTTCTCCAACTAAATATTAAATTTTACTTTACTAACCTAGTTTGGGAGATCTAAAGCCTCACGTATGCCAAAGCTGCTGAAGTTATGTTTGGAGGTGGAAAACGCCACTCAAACAAACAGTAAGTAGCATACAAAGTTTGTAAAATTCCACTTTAAAGAACCGTATTAAGACAAAAAAAAATCCATATAAACGAACTGGAATTATTTACATTTTTCGCACAAACATGGCATATGTGTTGAATTACCTAAATTGGCATGTTCATGATGTATTATTTTTTAATACATCTAACTGACTGATCGGTTAATATCCCCTCATGGAAAAACGTTACTGATGTGTCTTTGTTTCGTTGAATTATGTAAAAACATAATATTAATTATAAAAAATAATAATTTGGTGACGAACGACATATAATAACTCATCGTTAATTTTAATGGGCACGTGAAAAAATCCTTAATTTTTATATTAAAATATTAAACATTTTTTGCGTTTGCTATTTTGTAAATTTAACACAGTATAAATTGGTTGCTTCCTCCTATCTACTTTTTTTTTAATTTGCGATGTTAAAAAAAAGTTAATTAATTAACTAAAGTTCAAGAGTCATTATCAAATATTTGTTTAAAAACATTCTTTGATTAATATTTGAAAAGAATTCTTGGAATAAAATTGAATTTTTTTTTATTTTATAAATTTCGTTCGAATATTTTACCTTTAATTTAACGTAATTGTTGCCTTAATTTTGCTACCATACATTGCATTTTTCTACGGGATTCATATTAGAGCCTAGAGGACAATTAAAATCGTTAGCGAATTGAACGGAATTTCGAAACGTGCCGAAAACTCTGAAATAAGGTGGCGAGTGAAAATCGGTTAATATTAATTTTCTTAAATATTCGGGGCGTGCTTTCGAACACCACATCGTGGCCGCAGAAATCCAAAACATTTGTGTTGGAGTGTAATTTAAACCAGGAAGTCGTAGTTCTTCGCCGTTACGTTGAACCCACGATTGATATGCTAAATAAGCTTCTTTTATGCCTCCATTATCAGCAATATTTTCGCCCTGCGTATTAATACCATTTAGCTAAAAAAAAAATGTAAATTTTATCAAATTTAATATTCCAAAGTGTCCATTTAATATTGATTTAAATAAAAGGGATCGTCGTCCTTCCATTGTGGATATTACTTACGTTCATTTTAAGTGTAGGTTCGGTGAAATTACCATACTGTTCGATCATGCATTGAGCCTTGCCGAGAAATGCATCCGCCGTTTCTTTCGCCCACCAATCGGCCAAAATGCCTTCCTTATCTATTTGCCTACCTCTGTCGTCGAACCCGTGCGTGATTTCATGGCCGATGACAAATCCTATACCGCCATAATTCATATAATTAGGTCGGTCGTTTTCGAAAAATACTCCTTGTAAAATACCGGCAGGTATAACTAGAAAATATATCAATTTATAAATAAGATATTACGTTAAATGGGACATAATTGTCTCGTCGCCCTATCATCATTTTTAATTTTTTTTTGTTGTAAAACATGAAGAACGCAAGGGTCAAAATTTTCTGCTATACCGGGTGTTTCATTTAAAGCGCCACGAGCTTATAATTTGTAAAACAATAAAAATTCCAAAAAAAGTACAAGTATAAAAGCTTCTTTAATTTGGAATTTGAAAATTTGGAATTGGTAGCACTCTACTGAAACACTTCCATAATTCGAAATAAAAATATTTGATTTTAAATTATTTATTAATCAAATGGTAATTTTATATTTTTGGTAAACCTTCGACGAGCTCTATCCAATTATCTAAAAAAATTAATACCGTTCTAAATACCGGCTAAGAAACGATGCGATTTTCAGTTAAACCGCAAGTGGGGCAAAATTAATATTTACCCCAATAAATAGATTGTATAAATTATGGACACTTTTATACTCATACTTTTTTTGAAATTTTTATTATTTTAGGAGTTATATTTTTTTCTTACGTATGATTAATTTAAGAAAATTTTGAAGATTTTTTCATACAAGATAACATCAATACAAGGATCAATTTGTTCTTTTTTAAATCGCTGTTAAAGACAACGGGGCATAATATTTATTAATGTTTTCAACATATATAAAGATTAATTATTAAAAAAAAATTACTGCGATAATAATTTTTTTACGAAATTGGAGGAAATAAAATTAATCTGGTAGTGTTAATTGTTTAAGATAGGTCAAAAAATATACGTTAACGAAATCAAACCATAAAAAATATTTTGTGGAAAAAGACCAACAATTTAAATGTGAACAGAAATCAAGTTATCTTATCGCATTTGTGAATATATTCGCTCCCTGTACACCTCAGTCGTGCACATTTTACGAAAGCAGTAACATCGCTCTTCAAAATTTCTCTTTTAATTAGTGGTAAGTTGCGTTTAATTAATTATTGTGTTGTCCAAAGGTTTCTATCCCTTTAAAGCACCGCCTACGCAAAAATTATAGTTGTGCGTTTTTTTTTTCCAACAACTTTTAATAATATTTTTATAGGATTACGTTCGTAAAAACATTGGCGTCATTTTGGGCGTAATAGCTTTAGAAAAAATAATTGCAAATCCAATATTAATTATTACACAACGAATGCAACGTTAAAAACATGAGTAAAGCCGAACACAAGGTGTCCGTGAGTCAAAGCTATCGAATTCCTTACCTAACGATAGAGTTATCGAGTTCTTTTTTTGGCTTTACATTATCATATCAAACATATTTTACTCTGTTAAATTTCTAATAGTTATTTCGTTTATTTCAGAACGTAGCATCGGTTCAGTGGGATCGGTGACCCGCGAGCTTTTTCCGCGAAGATCCTCGCGAGAAAAAGGACCGTCAAAAAATTCGCCGGCGAACACGAGAAATTCGAGTTTATAATCGTAGTGTTTCACTCGAGTGATTGTCCTCCCAGTTTTAAATGTTTATTTTGATTTCTTTAAATATCCGTCGTCTTGCTTAAAAATTGTTGTGCGGGAGTGTTGGACTGAGCTGATGATCCAGAGATTGACGAGGATGGATTCAATAGTGGTCAGCCTAAACTCCACATTGTGAAGTCATCTTTAAATGGAATTCACGGTAGGTTCGTTCAGCGTGGGAGAAATCGCCGTTACATATGGGTGATGTTATAATTTTTTTTTGTAACAACAGGTGTTTTTGAATTTGGAGCTAAAAAAATTTAATGCTCGGGATTTCTCACCTAATTTATACCGATTTATATAATTAAAAAATTTTAACTAAGTTTTATAAAAAATTAATTTTGGAATAACACATATACATAAATTTGCATAGTTTCGTTGCTTTTTTGGCGGTTGTGGATGGCATTTTTAATACAATTGAAATTCTATTCGGTTTACTATGTTATTATTTTAAAATTAATTTTTTTTTGCAAATGCCATTTACACCTGCGTTTGAAATTCAAGTACAGGTACTGTTTGGGATGAAATTTTAAAGCTCCAGTTGGGTATTTTTTTATTATTTTGAAATGCGTCTGTTACCTATAATGTTAAACCAAAACTACGCATTTATTTTTAAATTCATTAAAACTTTTTTGATGTGGTTGCTCTTTCTAGATATCTATGGTTTTTTTTAATTTTTAGTTTACTCCAAACTTTTAATCAACTTTTTAATAGTTAACTATATTTATATACATAGTTTTATTAATGTTTCTCTTCCTTGTATTTTTCTTGAGTTAAGGGCCCAACTTAAGAATTTTACAAGGTATTAGAAAAACCAAGCAAACGTTTCTAAGTCAAATGAAATCAATAAAATCATTCAAATTATTAAACTTTAAAATTCGTAGAATTTAAAAATTTTAAATGTATGCAAAAATCAGTTAAAACCATAAATAATTTTAATTTTATTTATTACCAAAATATTATAGAAATAACTTATTTAAAACATTATTAGTCTGTTATCTAAGAAAATGAAGCAACTGTCATCTTGTTTTAAATTATTTCTTAAAATTAACAAAAAAACATTATAGGTAGTCAAAATTGAATATTTGCATAAAACCAAAAACACCTATGCAATTTTTACTTTTGGAAAATATATCAAAATGAAGCGAAGAAAACACATAATATTTTCTAAACAGCATTTTAAGATGTTTTCTTCTATTTCATTGCCTTAATAAAGGAGCAAAAGCAGCGTAAATCGCTCGAGCTTTTGCCAACGAAATTTACTCAACTTTCGAGTTTTTGATGTTTTCGTTGCTATTTTTTATGGTTTGATTTTGCCCCCTCGCCCATTTTTGTCGTATATTTGTGTATAACATCGAAAAAGCGAGTAGGAGAGTATTTTTCGTTTATTGAGTGCAATGTTTTATGTCTGCAACGTAGATTGGACTGCTCATTTTTCTTTCTATTTCAATATTTAAAATCTTTAAGCGCCCCACAGCCGTCGTTCTTTTCTGGCATTTTTATCTGAACGGGTGCAACTGTCCGGATCAAACCGAACAACGACTGCATCTACACACGAACGGTTTATTTCGTTCGGTTCTTCTGATATCACCGCGTGACCACGTTAGCAGTGGCGGCGGCAGTACTTTTAAAAGAAAACGTGCCAAATCTAAAGAGTGGTTACATAAACGAAGACTATTTTTTGACATAAATCAATTAAAGGAATTATGACTAGAACCATGAGATTGGTTTAATTACTTACAGATAAATGGAGAAACGTATTTAGAGATTCTTGGGGAATAAAATTTTATCAATGTTACAATCCAACGAATCCTCGAATGACGTATTATTAACATAACAATTCGGTTTTTCATCATAACAAAACGTTTATTTAATTATATTATACAATATCTAGGTATGTATGCCTTATTGGAAACCGAACATAAATATCAGTGTTTTAATAATACTATGGACTATTAAATTAATCTTCCGCATACTAGGTGGAGTTTGCAATACCCCAAAACTAAAATGAAATAAAATTCACAAAATGGTACTTTATGACAGTTATATGATAAGAAATATATTTTAATAACCAATAATGAATGGGTTTAAGAAAAACATTTATTTATGCATTAGAATATATTTTTATTAATAAAAATATAAAAACTTAACTTTTTCTTCAACTTATAAACTATTGAGTTTTTTCTTGAGTACTAAATTCCAATGGCACGTGACAAATACGATACCAAATATTAAGAAAACCTAACAAGAATTTCATTTTTGCCTCCTTATTGAAATAAAAATTAATTTCACGGCAATTTCTTAATGATTCGCAATAATTTAGACCAATAAATTACACGAAAAATTAATTGAATAATTTTAATCGTTTCCTCTCACTTGCATTGACAAGATTATCGTATCTTTTCGCTCCTTTCCACTCATTGCTATGGTAAATACGTTTTTCGAATATAAAATCAATATTTACTAAATTAAATTAATTTTATTTATTTGAAGGAGCGCACGGTAAATTATACTAATATAATAAACACGAGGATGTGCGCATTCGAGCGAAAAGTGGAACATTTCCGAGCGAGGGAGGCAAATGAAGCGCGACGCGGAGCGGCGCGCTTCATTTTCCCGAGATCGGAATGTGCCACTGAGCTCGAATGTCACACTCGGTTTAAAGCAAAATTCGCGTTACTTAATTGACTTTCTAAATAATTTTAATTAAAAATTACATTACTGTATTTATTTCCAAGAGCACCATAACTTATCAAAAAGAATAAAATATCTAACTTTTTCAAATAAAAAATAGATCTAATTTATTCGACTTTTAATTTTTTGAATTGAAGAATAAAATAATAATATAGGCAAATCCGATAAATACGAGAATGTGCGCATTCGAGCGAAAAGTGGCACATTTCCGAGCGAGGGAGGCAAATGAAGCGCGACGCGGAGCGGCGCGCTTCATTTTCCCGAGATCGGAATGTGCCACTTTGAGCTCGAATGTGCACACTCGGTTTAAAGCAAAATTCGCGTTACTTAATTGACTTTCTAAATAATTTTAATTAAAAATTACATTACTGTATTTATTTCCAAGAGCACCATAACTTATCAAAAAGAATAAAATATCTAACTTTTTCAAATAAAAAATAGATCTAATTTATTCGACTTTTAATTTTTTGAATTGAAGAATAAAATAATAATATAGGCAAATCCGATAAATACGAGAATGTGCGCATTCGAGCGAAAAGTGGCACATTTCCGAGCGAGGGAGGCAAATGAAGCGAGACGCGGGCGGCGCTTCATTTTCGAGATCGGAATGTGCCACTTTGACTCGAATGTCACACTGGTTTAAAGAAAAATTCGCGTTACTTAATTGACTTTCTAAATAATTTTAATTAAAATTACATTACTGTATTTATTTCCAAGAGCACCATAACTTATCAAAAGAATAAAATATCTAACCTTTTCAAATAAAAATAGATCTAATTTATTCGACTTTTAATTTTTGAATTGAAGAATAAAATAATAATATAGGCAAATCCGATAAATACGAGAATGTGCGCATTCGAGCGAAAAGTGGCACATTTCCGAGCGAGGGAGGCAAATGAAGCGCGACGCGGGCGGCGCGCTTCATTCCGAGATCGGAATGTGCCACTGCTCGAATGTGCACACTCGGTTTAAAGCAAAATTCGCGTTACTTAATTGACTTTCTAAATAATTTTAATTAAAAATTACATTACTGTATTTATTTTCAAGAGCACCATAACTTATCAAAAAGAATAAAATATCTAACCTTTTTCAAATAAAAAATAGATCTAATTTATTCGACTTTTAATTTTTTGAATTGAAGAATAAAATAATAATATAGGCAAATCCGATAAATACGAGGATGTGCACATTTGAGCGAAAAGTGGCACATTTCCGAGCGAGGGAGGCAAATGAAGCGCGACGCGGAGCGGCGCGCTTCATTTTCCCGAGATCGAAATGTGCCACTTTGAGCTCGAATGTGCACACTCGATTTTAAGCATGATTCACAACAATTAATTTACTTTCTTAGACGGCTAGCTCCAACTGCCGACTTTTTGTTAGTTGTGCGCGCCCAACTTCCGTTGCCCGCTAAAATTAAAATCTCCGAGCGCCAAAAGAAGCATGTTTTTAAATGGATGGTAAAATTCAAGCTCCGGCACATATTTTTGAATGCCAGTAAAAAGAACGGTTTTTGACCATACCCCAAGCGTTTTTACGCATACAGTTTTACCCTTGTAGACAAAACTGCCAGAAAAGAACGACGTCTGTGAGGCCCTTAATACTTTAATTAATTACTTTTTCAAATTTAATGCCGAACTAATGATCATCCCTCTGCTTGCACAATGTTATTATCTTGTTGATTTTTGTATATTTGTGCCGCCCCATGTTCACGCCTAGCTGGGCACTGGGGCACCTTTCTCTGACGGTAAATGCTGCAACTTTAAATGCGATTTGGCAACATGGAATTTTTATTGTTTTAAATATGTAATCAAATTTAGGGTTGCAGAAGAGGGTGGCTTAGAATTCCGCTCGCGTTTTTCAGATTTGTTATCGACGCACATCGATTGAGATGTGAACAATTTTTGATTTGCATAGATACGAAGACACTAATATGCTCTTGTACTATAAACACAGGATAAAAGTTACCTATTCTTGAGGGTTTAACTCCTCCTTAAGACAAATCAAGTCAGAGTGTTTATCAAAATAAGATATAGTGGGTTGGTCTTACAATTCTTGAAACAGTGTTTCTTTATCAGTCACGTTTTATTACCAATTAAAATCTTAAGAAAATAAAATAAAGCCGGATCGTATGTCATAACTGAACTGCTTACATGGAAGATTTGGAGTATTTTAACTTAGAAAAATCTCGACTGCATGCTTCATATTAAATAATGATGAGGTCATACAATTTTGTATTTTAAAGTTACCACATATTTATCTATGGATGTATGCAGCTTTTCAAATAATTCTTTACACCTATTTAGACATTAAAATTTGATTTTGATAAAATCTAAATTAATTAAATATCCAAACATTAATTATAATTGTTGAAACTAGGTGGTAAAAATGTATGACTTATTGATATCTTCTAAAAACAATAAGAATAATACTACAAAGTATGTATTCATTATATTCACAAGGACAAACTCATGTAAGGTGAATCACACATTTTGTTAGGAGTAAGGGTCGACACATCTGTATACGGAGCATTAAAATCTGTAGTTCGAATTTTGCTGATAGGTTGTTTTTTCGGTACATGTTAAATAAAAAACAATTGTTTTTTTTTAATTACGTAGCATTTGTTCTTTGTGTCCCAAATATTATTTAAAAGTAAATATGGTATTTGCCAAAAATTATATTTAATATGACACAAATCATAACATTTTTTTTAACTATAATTTAAAATATGAATAAGTTTATTTTTCAATGTTGCATAATTTAAGATGATATTTATCAAAAACAGAGAAAACAATATATTTTGTACTAATCTAGATAACTGCAGACACATCATGTTCAACTCGAATTATTTAGAACAGCGTATAAAAAAGAGGCTGTCATTGGGATTCGAACCCTAAAATACGTTTTCTTTAGACCACTGCTTTAATCTTTAGAGCAAGGGGGTCTTATCATGATGACGGAATTTTATTTTTTATTTTATTTAGCGGACACGTCTTAGATAATTTGAAATTACAAGCGTTCATTCTTTATAACATCGGGCAAAAAACCTTATCGAGAAACTAAAATTGTAAATACTATAAAGAGCAAAAATACTACATAAGCAGTTTCTAGTCATTGTAGAATGAAAGAGCAATCTGATTTAATTCTATATTTTCACAATCTCCTAATACTGTAAACATACGGACTGGTTGTATTTTGTTTTCATAATATCTTAAGTGGTTGATAAATAAACATTTCTACAATTACTTCGGAAAAATAAACTTTAATAATAAAACACTGTTAATAATTTTAAGGACAACCTACCATATTTTAATGTGATAAACTCTTGACTTGATTTGTCTTAAGGAGGAGTTAAATCCTCAAGAATAGGTAACTTTTATCCTGCGTTCATAGTACCATAAGGTTACATCCAGACTTTGATCTTCGCATTTATATAAATAAATATTTTCGCTCTTATTTGCGTTTGTCGTACGAGAAACTATTGCGTCACTTTTGCGTTTTTAATCACGAAAACCAGGAAACGTTATTGTAAAAGTACGTGCCCGATTCGAAGACGTTTGTTGCGCGGTAAGATTTAAAGTGCTTCTTAGTTTAGCACTTTTGTAAATCTAATCGGGCGCCCCTTAAATTGGTCGCTCACGTGAGTGGCACGCGTGTGTCCTCCGTCAGGACCCTAACAATTGTCGTTAAAAAATTACAGGTCTAAAAAAAGGTCGATAAATCACATTCCAATAAAGATCTACAAAAGCTGGAAAGGGTGATTCTAAAAATGCTATAGCTACTTTTTATAAAGGGGACGTAAAATTAAAAAAATTATCTACTTACATATACTATTTTCCACAACGTCGTATCCTGCATTAACTGCAGTTACAGAAGTATGCCGTTTCCAGTCTGTTTTATTAACGGCTTCTCGTAATGTTTTAAAATTATTATTAGTTTCGAACTTTGCGCAGGTTAATGAGAACTCTAAATAATTTTCCGAGCCTTTTAACTAAAATAAAACTCGGCTTGGTATAAAAAGTAACGTTAAAAATTTTAAAGCGGTATACATTCTTGTAGTAATTTTCAATTTCATTATCGTTCAATAATTCTTGCGGATATCCAACGTGTGCTGAAATTGCACTAGCTTTTTCGATAGCTTTACTTTTTGTAATTTGGTCCATCCATTCCACTTCTCTAAGCATATCGATAAGTGTCTTTTTTAAGTTTAATATGAGATCTTCGGCGTTTCTTTTAGCATCTTCATCAAAGTATTTGCGAACGTACAAAGCGCCCACGGCTATTCTCATCCTAAAAAAAAATATAAATTAACTACATTTAAAGTTAATACAGAATTGAACATATTGAAAATAGGTACACGGTTGATGTATTTTAAAAGTTTATTTGAAGTTTCTTTAAATTAAATTTCTATATCTGAAAATATTTGATACAGTACTTTTAGACTTTTGATTATTCAGCATTATAAATAGCTTATGGCAGTGTTTCTCAAACTTTCGAAATTTGTGTTTCCATTTTATAATTTGGGTAACGTTGAGTACCGCTCATTAAAAAAAAATTTCATATGCTTTAATAACAGCCATAAAAATAATTCATTAATAGCAGCCAAAACGAGATGCACCGCGTACCCCCTCTAAACTCTTCCCGTACCGCTGCAGGTACGCGTACTACACTTTGGGAAACACTGGCTTATGGAGACAGCGCAAATTTCGTGTGTTTATTATTTGTAAAAGGACCCTGCATTATTTATATGGGCTTTTCGGTTTAGGTGAAATTTCTTTTTAACAATTGATTTTTGTATTTTATAAGTTACCGATTAAAAGTTTAAATAGAACCATGGCCAAAATACCAATTCTATAGAGGTTGCAGAATTGGTTTCTAACACTTACATTACTAATTGATATATTACTAGTCCTTTTTTTTAAAGGTAGTTACAATATTATATTTATTTTTGTTTACTATAGTCTCTAAAAATTAATTTCTATAGGGAGAGAGACCTAATACTCGATATCTATTTTGACGTGTTGAACAAAATAAAGCTATAAAAATATTTCTATCTATTATATTAAAATTCTTTAATTTTCTTTTTTTTATTAATAAGGGTTTTGAGAAATAAAATTAATTAAATTTCATACATTAACAGCAATTGGTACATAAAGTTAATATTTCATAATAATTACTCGGTTATCCCAATACCCGATATTGGCACAAAGAGAATTAGTAGTCGATCAGTATATACCCGAGTACCCGATCACTAGAAGTGTTTTTATAAATCGACAAGGAATATTATTTACATTTCATTACTTATTTAAAAGCTAGAATTAATTTTACTTTCTGCTTCACTATAAATTCTAATGAATAACTTCCATAAATAAATTTCTTCTTATATGCGATTTTAAAAAATGTTGCTTTTTATCATAAAATCATGTCGGTGTTACATTTTTAATTTTATTTATGCCTATTATTTTATTTTAAGTGTAGCTATAATTTTACAATTATTTTCCGGTTTATTGTATGTATGTATAACACCTTTCGTTACCCGTTACCGGGTTTAGATTTTTCCCCGTTTGGTTTATTGCAAAGTCTAAAAAATAACATGTTTTCCCAAATAGGCGATTTCAAAAAATTGTGTTTCTGAAAATACAACTGTTTGTAAGTCCTACATTTGCATTAGTTGAAAACCTATCCTGTTTTTAGGGTTATTTATAGTTTTTTAATTATTTTTCTCCTTTACTATTAAGTTTAATAAATTAATTTCATAGATAAGTTACCAAAAATTGGCTATTTTAAAGAGTTATGTTTGTTAACATAAAATCATTGGTAAATCCTACATCTTTAATTGACTTAATGCCTGTACTGTTTCTTTGGAGGTAGTTATAATTATTTAATTATTATTTTGATATATTATAAAGTCTAATAAATAACTTCCACGACTTACTCTCTGCGATTTTAAAAACTTAAAAGCCAACTTTGCAAGTCTTGTAGCTTAAGAACTGTTAATTCTTGGACCATGGTTTCATTTAAACTTTTAATCAGTGACTGATAAATTGCAAAATGAAGTTGATAAATTGAAATATCAGCAAAACCCCAATTTTTACATAAATAATGCAAGGCCCTCTGTAATAAAAAAATGTGTTGGCAATTTTAGCAAAAATTTTCACATTTTTGTACTTGTGCTCAAAAATGTTTCGTCTAGGATAATATTTGAAGTAGTATAAAATCTCTACCTTTGTGTAGTAGACACAACACATTCTTTCCACCTTTGTGGCATCTTTTTAGAGCCGAATGCTACTTCATAAAACTGTTGTTGTCGGTTCCTCAGTTCGCCCGTCAACATACTTGTCATGCTATCTGCAACTCTAGACATAAGGTAATTAGCTTGAACTCTAAAACATAGTTAAAAAATTAACAATACTCACAAACGTTTCAATTAAACTGTTAAACCTTTTTGGAGTTCTTTCTAAGAGTCGTTTTAAATCAATAAGGTACGGTGGAACATTCAAATCAATCTCCTCTTCTCCCGAAATGCTTATATTCGATATACCTACTAAATTATTGATGTAGTTTAACCAAGAAACGAATGAATATTTTTTTTGCAGCTCATTAATTGTAATTATGTTTGTTAAAGCTGTAAAATTACGACGTTGCTCGTTTGGCAGAGTAATCTGTTACGAAATAGCTATTAAAATGATTATTAATTCGTAAAATATTTACCTTGGCTAACTCAATTTGAAAATTTAAGGATTCTCTCAATTCCCTTAAAGCAGATTTTCTGTTGGCGCCATATATAACAGCAATATCTACTAGATAAGCATAGTAAGCTTTAACAACTTCGTTGTTGAACCCTTGAACAAGGTATTCGCGGCTTAAGCCGAGGTGCGCTTGATCAAACTAAAATTTAATACACATAAAATCAACTTAAATTATAACATTCTTCGTTTCACTTAATGACACACCATTGCATCGTTTCAACATTCTACAATGCACATCGTCCTTGCTTATTTAATAAACTCAATGCTTTTATCGGTTGTACAAAATGACTCAAATTTAAAGAGCAACAATTCAAATCGTAGTATAAATTTAAAAATAATGCTAAAATAAATAGTCCAAGTGTTTCTTACCCATGGTATTTTTAAAATATGAACTAGTGATTATAAATTTTTTAAGAACTTGTTTAATTTTTTTTGTAATACAGTTATCTATCTATCGATAATGCGAATTTTGATTATAAGAATTGTTTTATTTAGAAATAATTTGGACACTTATAAATTTTTTTTTGAACGTCTTTTAAACCTAATCAACAATTTTTTTCTGATTAATGAAGTTTTTTGGTAAAAACATCTTAATTATATTTTTTCTGTTTATTGTAAAAAATTTTAAAAGACATTTTTTACTTTTATTGACTATATTTTTCAATCAATTTTATCTAATATAATATTAATTTATATATACCTATTAATATTATTGTAATTTAAAAGTAAAATGTAAGATGAAGAAAATATAAAGTATTTGCTAGTATATTTTTAAATTTTTGCTACTTAAATAGTTGCTACATACGTATAATAAAATCACCATATATAATTCAACAAGAGCTGAATGAATATTAAATTAATTTATATTTTCAATTTCGATCTCAAAAATTAGATGAGTTGAATTTGTGCATTTATTTAAAACAAATATTTTTCTGAGATAATTGGCGAATAGGTAGTTAATAAATAAACTGCGCTTAATAAAACTCTATGACTAATTAAAAATAAATTCTTAATGTTTTCAAAATAGGTATCCAATAGATTTTAACACCTTATATTTCAAAATATTAAATAAATCTGACTGTTAATGGGAGGACTGTGTCAGTAAAAATAGCGCTTTTTATTTTGCAACACCTTGTATAGATTGCTGATTAGTGAGTGTTTATATTCAGCAAGACTAATGTAATGTTTATGTTTTCTTACATTTATCATACGTCTCGACGAATTTCGTGTATCTTCACCAAGTCCCATTGCAATTAAATAATTGATGGAAAAGCCCATTTTCCTAAATTTATACATTCGTGCTTTCCAATCGAAGTCATTTTCATCCCACGCTGCGCCTTCTGTAACTGGCCACCCACCTAATTTTTTTAGTATTAGCTTCGCGTACCCCAATCCATCATTTTCGATTGCAGTTGTATTCATACAAGTTTTATAAAACGTCTTTAAGAGCTTAAACGGTTTTGGGTCGTTGTAATGAATCGCCTCCTCCATTATTGTTCGCAACTGTTCTCTTACACGATCGTTACTTTCAGTAATTCTCATCATCATTAATTTTTCATCGGGTATCGTAACTTGCCTCAAATAATTTCCACATGCAAACTGATAAAAATCGTCGCACGGATCAACAGATGGATCGATACATTTTAAAACATTCGATGCGGCATGCACACAGCCAGGTGTTATACAATTTCTTTCTTTTTGACTATTAAAACATCTATAAAAATATCAAAATTATGTTTGGTTAAAAATACAACCGAATTGTTAAAGGTTTTTAACGGCCTACGAGAAATCTCTTAAGTTTATGACTAAAAAGCTTTTTAAATTAAAAATTATAACACGAATACTTACTTATTTTTATTTGAATTTTCATTTTCCCTTTTATGTGAGAGCACTTGTGTAAATAATAGTCCAAAAATAATGATCTTTAAATAATTTCTGTTGCTAAAAAAATTAAATCAATTTTATTCATGTTTGTACGGCTGTCTCATTTTAAAACCCAGTAACAGCGAAAAATATTTTTTAGGACAACGAAAGATATATTTTCGTCAAGTTGTACTAATTAAGAGCGTTTTAACGCAAAATCATAGTAAATTATTATCTTCTAATATAAATTTTAATATTAAGAAAACAAAATTATTACAGCACATTGCATTTTCAATATATACTTTTTATTAATTTAGTGTAACGTTTCGTTTTCTTTTTGTAGAACTTCATCAGGTATCTTAATAAATTATTACACTAACATTGGACATATTGAACATACCGATTTCATTACACTTATTAATAATAACTGGTTGGTCATTTAATAATCAGAATAACAAATAACTATTAGTAATTTCTATTTGTTAGTTTGTTTACTTTTATAGATAAACTTAATCCGAAAAATCCAAAAATTTTATTAAGCCAAAGTTGTCTGGACCAGCGTTTCTCAGCCTTTTTTGGCTCGCGGACCAGTGATATTTTTTAACAACTAATCATAAATTACATAGAATTAAAATTAGTTTAAGATATTTGTATTTGTAATTTTATAAATTAAAATTTAGTTATTATTATTTTTCTTTTGATAATTAAATTTTTTTCGCGGATAGAAAAAATTGTCCGCTGACTAGTAAAATTTCTTGGCGGACCACTGGTGGTCCGCCGGACCAGCGGTTGAGAATACATGGTTTGGACTATCTAGCGCGCTACCATCTAAAGCTCTCCTTACACGAAAACAACAACTGTTGCGCCGAATAAATAAGAAGTTTATATTGAATGGGTGCTAATACGTCATTGATTATTACATTTACGGATTTACTAACATGAAAATTGTAAAATAATTTCATTATTTATATTTTGAGTAATTCAAATAACAGTATAAGTTTATTTGATTTTTCAAATCATACTTTAACAAAATTAATTAATGGGCTACCGGTTTTAAGGTTAATAAAATCAAAATATTTATTATTTTCATTATATTTCTAATGGTGATTAAAAATTTAAATATTTTTAATTGTAAATCGATGGTTCCAAATGAAAATTAATTAAAATTATTCTAGATTTATTATTTATTTTCATTTCAATTAACAACTGTGTAACGCATATAATTTTTGCTTTATTTACATAAATAATTTTTTATAAAGTTAACCAAAAGAAATAGTGAGAACGCTTTTGTTGAAGAGTAAACTTATAATTTTTCTTTAGTTTACTTGAAGTTGTTCCTAGTTAATAAAATTCAAATATTAATTAATAAAAATAATAATTTTACTCTATAAATAATTGCCATATAGGTAATCAACGTAAATAAATTATTAAAAATGAACTAAGATTAATATGTGGAAAAAATAAATTAAGTTTCTTTTTCAACACTTTGCTATAATTCTTAAACTGAATCAATTAAGTCTTTGATTTTTTATTACTTTTGCCTATTTTTTTTCTGGCAGTAAAAGAACCAATTTTTTAATATTATATTTTTTTAATTTACTTACGAAATTCATTTTGCATTTTAAGTAAGACAGAAATCTTTTTCTCGGGTAAAACATTAATTCCAGTATAATCTTCGCTAAAGTTATTTTTATATGTATAATAAATTGCGTAATCCAGACTCAAATTTAACAGCCACAATTGGATTAAGAGTAACACTGACTTACTAGATTTTGAAATTGCCCTCGTTCTCACCGTGTTTTGAAATTCTCAAAGAAAAAGGCAGTACTGGTTTCAAAAAAAGGAATTAATCTATGGAAAGAAATATAATTTTGATTAAATAAAGGCACGACTGTGTGTGTAAGAGGCCCTATTAAAAGCAAAAATATCTATTTTTGAAAATTTGGCGGTTACTAGGTTTTAAAATTGGACAGTTGTATAAGTGATGACGCATTTAACAGGAAGCTTTGTATTTGCATAAAATTACAAATGTAGTTTTTGAAGTTATACTTCTTTTGGCGTTTGAGAGTAAAATTTAAGCAGGCAACGGTGGCAGCGCACGCACAGCTTCAATAGTTAAAGTTAGCCGCCTAAGAAGGTAAATTAATAATGTGAATCATGCTTAAAACCGAGGGTGCACATTCGAGCTCAAAGTGGCACATTCCGATCTCGGAATAATAAAGCGCGCCGCTCCGCGTCGCGCTTATTTGCTTTCCTCGCTCGGAAATGTGCCACTTTTCGCTCGAATGCGCACATCCTCGTATTTTTGTAATTTTGTAAATTAAACGTTCTCTTCAATTAACAAATTTAATTTATTTCATTAAATATATCGATTATATATTCGAAAAACGTATTTTTACCATAACAATGAGTGGGAGCGAGCGAAAAGATACGATAAAGTCATAAGTACGAGTGAGAGAGAATGATAAAAATTATTTACTACTTTTTCGTTGGCAAAATTATTGCGAATGCTTAAAACTGAGTGTGCACATTCGAGCTCAAAGTGGCACTTTCCGATCTCGGGAAAATGAAGCGCGCCGCTCCGCGTCGCGCTTCATTTGCTCCCTCGCTCGGAAATGTGCCACTTTTCGCTCGAATGCGCACATCTTCGTATTTATTGAATTTGTTTACATGAATTTTTGCGTATTATTTTAGTCGTTTTATTTGCAAATACCTAACCTCGCAGCTCTAAAGTTTTACTTAAACTGTTAAAAGTTTTAATCGGATTCATTTTTAAATACAATTCGTATATGCACTTTGAGCGGGGAATAGTTAAAAATGAAAAATTCAGTCGAGAAAACTTATGTGGCCAAGATAAATCTATACAGGTGCATGACTACATCCATTCTGAAAATATTCATAATCCATCAACGTCGTAATATACACGTACTAGACATATTATTAAAATATATTCATTTTCTATTTTTTTTAAACAAAAAATCATGCAAGAAAATAAACGTTCAGCTTCGTTGAAGGATTATCAATTTTACAATTTCATTGTACCTGTCAAGCGTCAATTGTGCATTTGCTAAATTAACCTTCAACTACATTTTGTAATATGTAATTTGCCATATATGAACTTCAAACAAAGCTTTTTGTTCTTTAATGCCTTAGGAAAAACATAAAAACTGGTACTTACATCTCTGTCATTTTTCCCAACTTCACTACTAAACCCTTTTTTATTTAATAACATGTTTTAGTATCCAGTAGCACAATTTTAAAAAGTTCGTTTATTATCAGTTAATTTTATTTGTGAGCCATCAATTTGATAAACTTTGAATTTTTGACCTTTCGGGGATTTGTTAATTATCTGCAGTTTAAATCATATTCAAATTAAGAGTTATTTATTTGGAACATAATTTTGATATGCATTTTATTGTTTTTCAAATATGGTTAAGGAAATAAATTGGACAATTTTATGCCCGGTACAAAATTAAATTTCATAAACCTAAACATGAAAAATTCTGGTATTTCAAAAGACACTTTTGTTCCAATACAAAACAAATTTAATAGTGGAAAATAATAAAATTTCGCATTTCTGCCTAATTGTAATTTTTGAGGTTAATTTAATATCTTTTTAAGTTATTGATTTGTTCAAAAAAAAAACTAAGCAAAATAGGCAAATCGTGGTTTAATTTTCATTTAATTTAATCTCTGTTTTTTTTTTAGTAATTAAGCCTGAAGTATTTTAAGAATTTATGCAATAACTTATTTAATACGTTTAATAACTGTACAAAAATCAAAAACATTTGTTACACTTTTCAAAGTATTCAATTCAAATTAAATTTTTTAAGTTTCTCAATATTTTTATCTTTTAATATAATAAAAGTAATTACTATTTACACAATGTAATTTAAAGGAAAAACCTTTAAAAACAGTTCACAAACATTAATACAAACAATCACAATACGTTTTGATAAAAACATACAAATAAAAAAATTCTTAAAATACTTATTTACTAAATCTGTGATCGAACGAGGAATTTACTAACGGGCTATTTAGTTATAAGTAAAAAAAATATTATTCTTAAAATTGTCGGGTTCCCATTTTAAAAAATAACTAAAGAGACCTCAAAATAAATCTTAAAAAATTTCGAACTATTTTTTTTAAATAACATTTTTGTTATTTAAATTTTTTTCTCTGAAACTCATAACGTTTAAATTAGTCAGGTTTATTAGATGGAATGCTGCATCGTTTAACTATACAGAGTAGGTAATACTTTAAGAAAGGACGTTTCAAAATTGGCGCCACAGTGTTTAATTTATTTTATAGAGAGCATTTGGTAATTTTTGCTGTCAAATGTCAAAGTCAACCCGTGAATGTGTCTAAAGGCTTTAGAGGTTTGCTGTTTTGATTTTCGTGAATCTTGCATTTATTTTGGTTTGCAATTTTACTGCTTGTAATATTTTGCGTAGAAATAGTCATCGATCTAAAACAGTTTTTAAAAATTATTAATACATTGACAATCTTTATTTGAGACGCCACTGGCAACTGCTGTCCAACAGATCCCTTCTAGTACCACCAACATAAAAATAAATAAGTCTAGTGCCAGATTCAAAATGTCCTCAGTCTTAAAAAATTAGCCCATATGTATTTCCATTTCAGTTTCTATAAAAAAAAATAGTTAAATAAAAATGTTGGTAGGCGCATGAAACAGTTAAGGACGAGTGAAAAATTCAGTAATTCATGCGATCTAATTTCTGGAACTTTCTGGAATTTTGTCAAATGTTAAAGTTATTTTTTTTTCTTGTTCAGTTATATAAAGGTTGAAGAGTATTGAAGATTTATAAATGTATTTCTCGAATACTAATCAGGCTTTATATTACAATAATAATATGTTAAGTAGTGTTATAGTAATAAATTTGTTTCTTAAAAGCAATATTTAAGGAATGAGAAGCGGACAGCTGTTGTGGTTAAACAAATACGTGTTATTAAAATACAAAACAAACCGCTACAAGGCGGTCCCTTAATAAAATAGAATTTTTATGAATACGTCATGTACCGATTGCGCCCAACAAGAAAGATTTATCAAATCGAACAGTTACAGAGATCGCAGTCGTACACCATCCGCATTCCTACCTTCCCAAACTTTATGAATAGTTTCAATAATTCCAAGCATTAGTCCATTTCTATGCTAATATGTTACCCTGTGTTTGCCCGAAGTTTGTGTATAAACTTAAGTTTGGACGTGAGCATTCAAGCGAACGAGCATACAACTATTATTAGGTGCAATTACCGAAGAGCTGTCTACCTCACTAGACAGTTTACACTAATTGTTGTTTCCGAATGATTATTATGCTGTTAGTGAATTGGTGCTGTTAAATTTTGTTGTCTCAACGCATAGATAGGAGGAAATATTAGACAGGGCTGTAGGTTGAATGTTGGACGTCGAACGCGCCACGGCCATGGGTTGGGTCCGACATATGGAACTGATAGGGCCGGGTTCGTAGGTGTGGGAAAAACGACGTGTGGGATTTCTTTTAATCTCCACAACTGTATTTTTTACAAACCTAACACAAAGGCTCATTCAACATACACCATTGTTTTTAGCTTATAATTCGGCAATTAAAGTTAAAATGTATTTCTGCTTCGAAGCCGGTCCGTTGCACTTAAAACTACAATTACGGTCTGATAATTGTTACTTCATTTTGTGCCGGTGTCGTTATTTAATTTTTCTTCGTTAAAAAGTACGTGTTTCGTATCAAGCATGTGCTTTTTAACCTTCCGTGTACTAGGTGGGGTATAACTAACGTGAACAATTTTTTTTTGTTAAAAAGGGACGTTTGGTAATCGAGCTTTAAACCGAGTGTGCATATTCGAGCTCAAAGTGGCACATTCCGATCTCGGGAAAATAAAGCGCGCCGCTCCGCGTCGCACTTCATTTGCCTCCCTCGCTCGGAAATGTGCCACTTTTCGCTAGAATGCGCACATCCTCGTGTGTATTCAATTTTGTAAATTAAACGTTCTCTTCAATTAACAAATTTAATTTAGTTCAGTAAATATATCGATTATATATTCGAAAAACCTATTTTTACCATAGCAATGAGTGGGAGCGAGCGAAAACATACGATAAAGTCATAAGTACGAGTGACAGGGAATGATAAAAATTATTTACTACTTTTTCGTTGGCAAAATTATTGCGAATAATGCTTAAAACCGAGTCTGCACATTGGAGCTGAAAGTGGCATATTCCGATCTCGGAAAATAAAGCGCGCCGCTCCGCGTCGCTCTTCATTTGCCTTCCTCGCTCGGAAATTAGCCACTTTTTGCTCGAATGTGCGCATCATCGTCTTTATTATATTAGTATAATTTACCGTGCGCTCTTTCAAATCAAAAATTTTAATTTAATTTAGCAAATATCGATTTTATATTCGAAAAACATATTTACCCTAGTAATGAGTGGAATAGAGCGAGAAGATACAATAATCTTGTCAATGCAAGTGAGAGGGAACGATTAAATTTATTCAAGTAATTTTTTGTGTAATTGATTGCTCTAAATTATTGCGAATCATTAAGAAATTGCCGTGAAATTAATTTGTATTTAAATAATGAGGAAAGAATGAAATTCTTATTAGGTTTTCTTAATAGTCGGTATCGTAATTGACACGTGTCATTGAAATTTAGTACTCAATGACTCAATAGTTTATAAGGCGAAGAAAAAGTTAAATTTTTGTATTTTATTAAAAAAAGTCTATTCTAATGCATAAATAAATATGTGGTTTACTTACATTAAACCTATTTATTATTAGATATTGAAATATATTTTTTATCATTTAACTGTCATTAAGTAAGGGAGTGTACCCGGGTATGAGGCGGGTTTTGTTTATTAGCCAACATTTTTTACTGGTTAAATAAAGTCGGGTGTTCTATTCACAGTTGGAAAGGTAATGAAAATACACAACTTTTATCCGCAGAAAGTTTTGTGATTCCATTAACATGCAAAATTTTATGACCAATTTTCTAAGCATCAGTTTTTTGACAAGAAAAAAATTTGTATCTAGGTATAAGACACCTACAAAAATACATTAAAAATTGTAAAATATAAAGTAAAAACCTCATATCTATTTCAAATTTTAAATTTTTTATGTTTTCTTAATTTTTATTTATCAATTTCCTTTTCATAATCGTCGCAATGTTTGCATGTGTAGATGCTTGCACACATGTTTGCGCACCTCAAAAGAACTGGCCACTTGCAAATATTGCATTTGATGTTATTAACAGCGTTCAATTTGTTCGGCAACAACTTTATACTAATGATGTTTTCTTAATTGATTTACATGAAAAAAACAACACTTTGAAAAAAATCAAAAACGTTTTCACAATGAAATTTCACATGCGATGTTTGCAGTTGATATAAGCAATGCGTCGATTCATTTCAGCGTTAGTACAAAAACTGACTGATGACCAAAGAAATATTTGACAGTAATCAGATCGGGCATATTAACATTGCATATTGAAAATAATTAACTGTCTCATACCTGGAGCCTGTCTCAGATCCGGAAACACTCCCCTACAATTTTGTGGATTTTATTTCACTTTATTTTTGGGGTATGGCAAACCCCACCTAGTATGGCATGTAACATTTAGTCACCTAGTATGCGGAAGGTTAAGTGTTTGTTGAAATGTCTTTTTTTTTCAAGAGTAGATTTTCAGATTTACTCCATTTGTATCAAATTTGCTATGGATTTTTCCAAAGTATTTTTGTACATAATTATGCCAAAAATCCCAAGAAAAGTTTCCTATTAATTAAGCAATTTCGTTTTCTAGAAATGATACTCATATTTAATTTTATTTGGTAGAAAGCAATTAAGAAAAAAAATTAATAAACACAATATTTTGCGAATGTTATAATATTACAAGATTTAATTAAACAAACGTTTTGATTAAAGTTTGATTAATTAATATTTTGTAACAAAGGCTAAGTTTTGAAATAACACTCGCAATTATCCTTTAAAGTACTGAGAAGTCTTCTTGAAGTGTACTTGAAATATAGCTACCTATATCTTGTTTAAAATAATACAGGCCGACAAGATTGAGGATCTTGAAAACTCTTTAACTTTCTCTTGCCAAATTGTATTAGCGATTCGCCGTTTCCCAAACTATGCTCCGCGGTGCGCGGGATGTTTCGTAGATAATCGATAAGTGTTTGGTAAAAAAATATTAAATTTTGAGGACTTGTAGGCTTGCATGATTTTAAATGTTGTATTAAGTTCTGTTTTGAATTTATTTACGTTATTTGTTATTAAATCCACAAAATTCAAATTTTTTCTTAAACTTTCGGATTTGTAAAGTGTTTCACAATAGAATAAATTTGGGAAACTTTAAGTATAGTCATTATTAGGTTGAGTGGATAATAAATTTTTTATTTTTTATTTTAGTTTGATGGTACAAATTGCAATTTATAAGAAAAGGAATTTTTTGAAAAAAAGATTAAAAATTTTAATCATCTTGAGGTGTCCCACTTATTTTTAAATTTTATAATGAATATAAAATGATTATAAATGTAAAAATTGTTCTAGAAACTGTAAACTCCTTCCTTTAAAATCAATCAAATATTTAAAAAGGAAAATTGTTTTTCATAATTATTATTGTAATTTCAAAAATAATATGAAAAAACAAAATGCTGCTATTTTTTATTAAAGTTTAAATCAAGTTAAAAAAAATATATTCGACAGGTTTAAGCTGTTTTTAGATTCTAAGCCAAAATTTTTTTTCTCTCAAAATTAGAAATTCTATTTTTATCAATTTTAAAAATTATGGGACATCTTAAGATATTAAAAAAAATATTTTTGTTGTTTTCTTAATTTTTTTTTTGCTTAAACTAAAAAATTAAAAATAAATTTGGCGCGCCCTAGTAATTAAATTATGTAACTGATAATTACTTCATACAAAAATTGATTACATTAGTTATTTTCAAAATAATTGCGGGTACCAAAGAAAAAATAAAGTTGTTTTTAATATTTGTAAATTGATATTTATTTTTTCAAATTTATCGGTTTGTGTAATTATTTACTTATTCACTATTCAAAATTGTACCATTATTTATTATTTTAACAAGAAATAAATTCTTTTGTTGGAAACTTTTACAAGCAGAATGAAGTAAAATTCAACAGCATACCTTAGTAGCCTTAGTACACTGATTGGTTCGTATGGTCAAAGCAGCTTTGACTGCTAAGGGGTCTATTTTAATAAAAAAAAATTAAATGTCTTATATGCGTCTTGTTTTATTATTTATAGACGTATTAAAGTACTTAAATTGTTTTACTCTTTCTTTGTAACAAAATATAGGTGATTGAACTTTCATGAGCGGTAGTGCACAATTAACGAAATCACTTTCATCCGGATGTTCATTGAATCTTCTTAATTCAACTGTCAATATGATATAGAAATTTACCCGCATGTTCCAAACAATAAGAAGTTTTCTCGCCTCCGCCCCTCGTGTGCCGAACAGCTTCATATGCGGAAGTAACTTTCAAAAACATCTAAGAATAGAATCTCTATACAGTCAAACCTTGATAAGTCGCACTTGAAGAGAAACTAAAAATAATTCGAGTTATCAAAAAAAGTCGAGTTAAATACTTTCGTGTGTATATATCATATCTACCTATATTTACCATCTTTTATACAAAATAACAGAAATTTGTAAACAATCATTAACATTATTTATTGTTATTAAGTATCTAGGTAATATGGTAATTTACATCTTATTTATTGTTGAATTGAAAGTAATCTAATATTGTATTTTGCTTCATTGATTCAAAATGTTGGGTTTCTACAAATTTTTCCAATGGTGTCCCGAAACCGGAATATTTTTACTAGGTGCATACCAAAACTATTCAATCATAGCTTTCTTCAAGTTGAGAAAACGACACTGCTTTAGCCTTTTTTTAATTTAGAGAATTGTAAAACGCTTCCACTTATAAAAAAAATAAGAGTTATCAATATAAAAATATTAATATTGAAATAGGCAAGTCCTAGGGAAACAGGTCCGAGTTCGAGTCATCAAAAATTTAGGTTATAGAGGTTCGACTGTAATGTAAAAGAATTTATAATTTTTTAAAACCGTTCGAGTTACTAATAGAGAAAATTTTCGAAATGCGAAAAACCAAAAAAAAAGAAAATCGTGCAGTACGTTTTAAATCCGTTTTGCTTGCGAAACAAATAGATTCATATTTATGTTTTATATAGGTCGGGCTTGTGTAAATTATGAGACAGTACACCGTGACCACATAATGGGCAGCTCGTGAGGTAACATAGTTAAAATAACCGCAGTTAAAACTACAGAAGCAATTTGCATTTATCACTACAGAGAGGGCTAACTAATTTAGATAGGATGCTCCGAACGTGGGGTTTTCACTAACTTTTTGTCTGTTTTAATCTTGAAACACTTAATTGCTTTAACAAACGCGTGAGAAATACAGAAATGCCTAATATCGCGCTTGAAGGGTTTTAAGCTTTTAGGCACCAGACGCTTCTTAAAATATCTTAATCCTTAGAAACGCGTTTGATTGACGTTCTAAAAAAAAATAAGTATTAACCCTTGCATAAAGCAGAGCGCAGACGTACAGATACGATGTTATTGGTACAAAAGAAACCTTTTACGTTTAATCTATGACATCCTGCTACGTTTTTATAACCGTTTATGCTTCTCACACTCTCATAATCCTTCGTTACGTAACTTCGTGCGTTTTGTTTTATGAAATATTTACTTGTAAAAAATTCGATGGCGTAATGTAAATTTTATAGTCCAGACGTTTCAAAGTGATACGTCAGGATGATGTATCAGTTTTTAAAATGAACCCTATTCTCATGCTCGGTGTAGATTACTAAACTATACTTTTCTTTTTCGTTTAATTTAATAAAGTAGAACAGGGTTGTCCAACAGCCTCTATTTAGTGGTATATTACTTAAAAACATCTAAAATGTATCAGAATCTTACAAGTTTCCGTTTTATTATAGAAGAATTTATTTTGGGCGAGAAGTTTTTTTCTCAAATTTAATTAGGGTAAACCGTCCAGTCTGTGATCTCCTCCCAGTGAATAACCGTTACGAGAATTAATGTTTATAACAATAGTAAAAATTGATTTATATTCATATATATTTGTCTATGCACACTTGGGAGTCTTCTCTTTCATTCCAATGGAAGAAATAAAAGTAATAAAGAAGTGTATAGCTGAAATAATTAGATTTATATTGCAATTTGCAAGATTTAAATGCAATGTTGAAAGTTTGAAGGACACAATTGAAAAAGCTTGTGATTTATAGAATACCAAAAGGAACTTTAATAATAAAACTTTTAAAATACATTTTACAATATTTTATGAATTGCTCGTTTTTAATAGGCGAATGAATTAATCAGTTATTCACTGGGCTATACCGCGGTCAATAATTAGACGTAGAGGTCATTTGCTGGACTTCTCATTTTACACTCTTTATAATTAATTTTACAAAGTTTATGACCAACTTACGATATTGTTTTCATTAATTCATAAACAAAAATGGTATCGCCTTTTAACTGTATCGGTGCTGTCGATGCATCAAATCGGTCATTCACTGGACGCTTTAGCCTATTTAATTATTTATCTATTTTATAGATAAAAACGAAATAATTAATAGACACCAAATTAGAATCGTACTACTTTTTGTTCAATTTGCACTATTGGACTATCTTTAAAATTTTAATTCCTCGCTACACTCAAACTCTTTTTTACACGATAAATTGTTTTTTTACATCGAAAAAATGTATAATTAAAGTATTAATCGAAATTATCAGTAAATTGTGTTTTATTTTTCATTTTGTTAATATCTGTTATTCAAAAACTAAAACTTTGTCAAAAAAACTCTCACATTAAGATATATATCGCGCCTAAATTTTTAATATTTTAATTGTAAAAGGAAAATTGTTTTTCAAAATCATTCTACAAAATTGAGCTTTAATGTATTTAAGATATTTGAATGTACCTTAATCGGAAAAGTATAAATTATTCAAAAATTAAAATTCTATTCAAAAATTTTATTTATTAAGAGGAAATATTTAATAGTTTAAAACTTAATAGGAAAATTGTTATGGACAACCCTTTTTAAAAAATATCCTAAAAAATTTAACTTTAAGAAATTTAAAATGTTTTGGCGTATTTAATCAGAAAAGGCTGCATTTGCTAAAAATCAAAACCCCCTTCTCATAATAAAACCGGAAAAACGCAGAATTTTTGATTTTAAATGTAATTAATTTGGAAATATGTTAGTGCAAACTTGAGGAATAGATGTAGTACCTACCTTGAACTTTATTTATAAAATTCTGGCATTATTTGACTAATTTAGAGGGAATTTACTATATCTGACTTATAAGTTATTGAAGAGAAAGCAACATTAAACACTTTTCACAAATAAATAATATTCTGTACAATAGACATAATTTGCAGTTGTGACACAAAAACTTTTTAAAGTGACTTAAATGTTGGACAGCCCTGAACTAAGACCTCGATCGCGCCCTTCGATCTCCTCCTCAAACACTTTCCGAACAATAGAAAATTAGAGTAGACCTCTAAAAAAGCCAAGATTCGAAAATTACTTATTGGAAATGCATTATCTGCCGATTTCCGTGTGAAGAAAGTTAATTCACCTGGCTCGAGATTACCTGACCCCTTAAGTCCGAATCGTTTGCATATATTACTAGTATTGATTCTAGAGAATGCGATAAATTGAATGTAGACCGCCAATTTTTCACTGTCTAAGTGTATCGCCCCCCAGAGTTCGATCAAACCCCGAAGTACATTTTCAAATCAAGTTCGACCCCTAAAGTCGGCCACTTAACCCAAAGGTTCGTGGAAAATTACAGTTAAAGCGTATTATGCGAAAAGTACAGATGACATTAAAATTTATTATAATTTCTGAGAGGATCTTGGGCTCTTCTATTCGTTAATTAAGCTCGGAAGGAGCCGCTAATTTCTGCAAATGCTTCACTTCCATAACCTTTAATTTAAAGTTTTGTATTCTTTTCGAGAAAGAGTTATGTGCCCGAATAAAAAATTCTCTGCGTTACTACCCGAGGGTATTCAAAGAGGATTGGCTAAGAATCGTAAGTTCAGGGCACGGGATAAAAGCGCACGCTTTTCGGTAACTTATGGCTTACGTTTTCGGATCGAATAGAACAATGCGCGTTTAATATAACTTCATATTCTATTTTTCACTTTTGAATCTAAAGTTTTATGAGGCGATAATTTTAAATATTCTTTTCGAGTTGTCTAAGGCGGAACCGATTTCGTTAAAATTCAAAACAAATAGCGAACGAAAGAAAATTTACAAGTCGAATCAGTGAGTGATACGTTTTCTTCAAATATTTATATTTCAAAAGGCTTTCCAGTTTTCAACGTCGACAATGGTCGCTCTAAATTAAATAAACCATTTTCTCTGTAGCGGTTCAGTGAGAGCGCGAATGGCTTGGGGCTTCGCAATTTTTCAAATACGGAATGTGGAAAAACGCAATTCCGAAAATTCAATTTGTCGGAACTCAAATAGCCGATTTGCAGCTTTTAATATAAAGCAGAAGAAACATTAGTTGCAAAATGCTTTTATGATTTTTGTTGTTCTTTCATGTGTGCGGCCATTACGAAATGTTGTCGTTTCTTTGCGAAAATGTTGGAGAAAAATTCGCCCATTAAGGTTTTTCGCAGTGGTGAATTTTAAATTATTTTTATCAATATTCCAGTGACACAGCTTTAACTGTGACTACCGTGAAACGTATAAGCCGAAAGTAAAAATCTTTTGTAGTTCTCCACGGCATGTCTTGAATCAAGATAACCCCTGTAGTCTCCCTCGAGATCTCTTTTCTTCGCCCAAAGCGCTTTACAAAATCAGTTTTTCTGTCTGGTTATAGTAAATTGAAAAATTTCTTGTACAAATATTATGATTAATGCTGATATTCGTAATCTTTAAATTTGCTATTTCGTAAAAAAAGAATAACAAAGACTCTTACAAAGCAAAACCAATTTTAAATTAAACACAAAGAAAATAACACTTACAGTGGAAACTCGGTTATCCGGACTAATTATTGTTACAACTCATTCGGATAATCGAAAATTTGGTTAATTAAATGTATAGAAAAAAACGAATTTTAGCTATATACCTATAATGTGACAATAATTCCTGTTTTGAATGGGATTGTTCCGTTTTCAGATCATTTGTCCCGTTGTCCCCAACCAATCGTTCGGGACGCCAAAATGTCCCGTTTTCAAAAAATTCTCAATTACAACACCGAATATTAAGAAATCCTAATAAAAATTTTATTTTTGCTTCCTTATTTTAATACAAATTAATTTCACTGCAATTTCTTAATGAAAAGAAAAAAGTAAAAAATTATGAAAAATAAGCGAAGCCCAAAGGAAACATTTTGAGAGCGCAACTACGGCTTTAGAATTACTTGAATTTTTTTAAGGTAAATTGATCATTGCTAATCGTGGTGAAAAGCGGAGTGTGCACATTCGAGCTCAAAGTGGCACATTCCGATCTCGGGAAAATGAAGCGCGCCGCTCCGCGTCGCGCTTCATTTGCCTCCCTCGCTCGGAAATGTGCCACTTTTCGCTCGAATGCGCACATCTTCGTTTTAATTGGATTCGACTATATTAATAACAAATCCTTCAAATCCAGATTTTCTATTCGAAAAAAGTTTTCGCTTGAAAGTGCACATACTCCTTAATAATTGAATTTGCCTATCTTATTCTTCTCTCTTACAAATAATATTAATTAAATCAAACTGATCTAAATGTACCACTTCTCACTTTTCTTTTAATTAAAATTTACAGTAGGGTATTTTTACCAAAAACCACATTTCTAATTTAATACATTTAAACTAGACTAAATGGGGGACTTCATCGTACATGAAAAAAAAATACCTTAACTTTTTCCGAATTTTGACTCTTATTTCCTAATCTTTTTTTTAACATACCCTACCCAAGTTATTCTAAAATTTTGATGCACCTCCTATATAACATATAAATATTTTTTTTATATTTAAAAATTGAATTAATTCATAAATGAAGCCTAATTACAACAGTGTATACAAAATGTGCCTTAAAACTAATTTGTTTATAATTTTTACAAAAATGTAAATTATCCAAAAATATTTGGAGACATTAATTTTGACATATAAACTTTTAACAATCTGCAAGAGATGATATAAAAATCAACTAGTTGATTTTTAGTGGCCCAGTTCAGAAAATTTGACTCATATACAATTTTAATTAATCAAAAATGCGAATTAGTATAAGGTAACTGCGGGTAATAAGGCCTAACTAAGGGAAATTGGAAATTAAATGAAAAAACATCGAATTTAATCAACAGCTTTTAATAGTAATAATTTTTAAGATTTCGTTACTATAAAATATAAAAAATTATAAATTGCCTCTCGTAATAGTCATTAGCGCACTCAAAGTTATTAGTATAATCCACTGACATAATTTTTATTACCTAATAATGACTTATCGTAAGCAGGAAGATTATTTATTAACGTTTGCATAGTAGTAGTCTGATTTTAACACACCATATTCTTTAATTTTATTCTTGTGAGGATAAAACATCAAGGGCCGGTGTGATGTACCTCGGTCATTGTCGATCAGTAGTATCTTGACTCTAGGATCAACGTGTAATAAATAAAAATGTAGGAGTATATTTGTTATTTATTCTTTTTTATTTTATTTTATTACGCTTCGGATAATATGCCTAGCAAGTCAAATCAAAAGTTAAAATTTTTTTAAGTTTTTGAATAGTTAAAATTTAGTATACGAGAAATGTTTTGTGAATTTTTGAAGCAATTTTAGTGTTATATCAAAGAAGAACATTAATAGTTCGTATAATCTAAAAATAAATAATAAATATATACTTTTCATGAGACTGGTCTAGGTACATCACCTCTGTTATACCTAAGCCATAGTTCCACGAATTTTTAAATCTTAAAGCAATGTGAATAAGCAGTTGCCAATGCTTTTAAATTTTTTTATGAAGTGCACCTTATTAGTGCCCCAATACGGTGCAAATTATTTTATTAACAAATCGTTACATATACATGTTGAAAAAAATTACAAATAAAAAAAGAGTCAAGGTACAACAAGTTTCTTTACATATTTATATCCGTAAGACCTTAAAAGTTATGTAAAATGCATTAAAAAACAATTAAACTTTGATACAAAAAGTTGGAGTATAATAAGACCTATGGTTAAATTTAGTAGGCCTTAATAACCGCCGACCACGTATGTAAGAAAATCAAAATAAAAAATATTTGGTTCATGATACGTCATTCAAATATTTATAATCATCGAAACTTGAATAAACAAAGAAAATACATGTGATTTTACATAGCTAAGTGTAATATTTCAAAAAATACTAACGATTGATTCGAACCGATTTTTATTATTCGTGTTGCCTGGTCGCGTTTTACGATATATGATGATACATTTGGGGCAGGAAGCGGAATATGCCGCCTCCACAACCTTGTAGAGACATCTTCGTTCAATAGGTGTTTGTGTGTGTGGCCTTAAGCCAAAGCGGTTATTTTAAATACAATTTTTGTTAGTTAGGCTTTATTATCCGACAGACCTTATTACCCGCAAGTACCTTAGTTGATTTTTAGTGGCCCAGTTCAGAAAATTTGACTCATATACAATTTTAATTAATCAAAAATGCGAATTAGTTTACATTTCAAAGTACACCTGAAAATATTTTTATCAAGCTCGCTACAATTAGGCGTGCGGAAGAGCACCATGATAACTTATCAAAAAGAAAAAAAAATATCTAACCTTTTTCAAATAAGAAATAGATCTAATTTATTTGACTTTTAATTTTTTGAATTGAAGAATAAAATAATAATATAGGCAAATCCGATAAATACGAGGATGTGCGCATTCGAGCGAAAAGTGGCACATTTCCGAGCGAGGGAGGCAAATGAAGCGCGACGCGGAGCGGCGCGCTTCATTTTCCCGAGATCGGAATGTGCCACTTTGAGCTCGAATGCGCACACTCAGTTTTAAGCACGATTACAAAGCGTCCCGTTTTAACAGGAAAAAAATTGGTCAAATTGTTAGGTATATGTTTACAAAAAACGCAACAAATATTAATCACTAAGTGAAACAGTCATACATTATCTCAAAATCAACAAAGAAAAAAAAACTCTGTTTAGTGCAAAATACAAAATAAAATATTTAGTGAGAAATACCGAGGTTTAACTTTCGCAACCAGTCCGACGCTGTAGACAATCCGGTTAATCGCGAATCCGTATAACTGAGGTCCGGATAATTGAGGTTTTACTGTACTAATTAAAAAAAAAACGGGTACATGTACTTACGTACGCGCGTTAAAAGTTATACTTCTTTGTACTTGTAGATTATAAAAAAAAAGTTTATTTCTAGATTTTCTTTTCGGCGCGCTGCAATCCTTCGGGGAGAATTTTACGAATTGATCAAAGTGGACCAGTTTCACTTATTGCGTAATTAATTTATGAGTTAAAAGCCCCCGAGAAACTGCTCGAGTATGTGAGAAAAGTCCTAAAAAGACCAATCACGGTACGTACAAAGTTAAACATCAATCGAATTACGGAAGCTCCTTTGAGATTTACTCTTCGGTACTTAATGTCCACAGATTTGACGGCTAATAACGCTTTCTTTAGAAAAAATCACTTGCTGCATTTGTATAAAAATGAAATCGATTATCTGCGCATTCAAAATATTTGAAAATTACGTTTATTTAAATTTCGTGTATGAATTAGAAGTGGATTTCCATTATCACAATAGTTTCTATGTAAAGTGCTTCAATTAAGGCACACTTAAATTTAACGTAAAAGCGATGCAAACGGCTACTAATCTTTAATTTAAAGCCCATTAGCTTAATTAGAAAATAAAAAAATTAAAGAACACACTAAAGGTACGGTTTTACTTCGGTAATATTTAATTTATTGTTGCAGACGAATAAATTAATTTCGAAAACTATAAAATGTAGTTTCGCACGAAGCATATTAAGAAGCTTTTTGCATTTACTTAAGAGTAAAATAGAGTTGTATAAGCTTATTGAAACTTTGGGTACCCTGTGGCAATAGAGACCACCTTTTACAAGTTTCGCTAAGGCATAATCCAATAAGAGCACAAAGACTTAGATCAGTATATCACAAGACCCATATTAGTAGGCAAATGCTTGTTAGTCGAAATCAATAGTGGACCTTAATTGGCATTACTTTCCATATTGTATTGCTCAAATTTAATTGCAGTGATAACGGGTTGACTACTGTAAATGCACATTTATATATCATTATTTTTCTCTTCTCACTTTGCACATTTTTTTTAATACATATTATTAAAATTAAAAATGTTTTTGAATTGAACAAATGAGTTAATAACAGTTAAATACCTATATATAATTATAGGTATATTAGGTTTCGCCTAGGACATGTTTTATTTCAGTAACTACCGTTTATAACATTTATTTCCGAAAATAATGTTGAAGAAAAAATATACATTACAGCAGTGGATGGTTTTTTTAAACAGCTATAGATTTTGGGAATGGCATTTCAAGTTCTTCTTCTTTAATATACTTTGTTCTTTTTCAACCGATTATTTTCAATTGCTACCAAGTCCTTTCCTAAACCGATAATTTGTTGTCGTTTTTGTTGTAAAATGAGGATATAATTTAAAAATCGATAACGTGCTAGAAAAATATTTATACGTGTCATCTGTGCCGCGCGTGTTATAGGTTGGCTACCGCTGGTCTAGCTATACACAAACGCAAAGTATGCAACATAACACGTGGTTATATTTAATTTAGTAACGCCAAAGAAGTATAACTTCCATTTTTTTATCTTTTTTATAATGTAGTTAACAAACTCCGTAGTGACAAATATAAAAATGTTCATCTAACTCGTTTCAAGCTATACTAATTTTATTGATAAAAAATTACTTTAACTTTTTTTTAATTATTGGGAACATATTACAAAACGAACGAATGGTTTTTTTATAGTCATGATAAACGTTCAGTATTGTATAGAAAAAGTATACAAATTGCATGATAATCGATTTTATACATATAAGTGTAAACTTGAGGATGTGCTCATCGATTATTAAACAGTTGTAAATTATTAAGTAGCACCCCAATATCAGTAACAGTTTTTTATCTACAATTTTCTACACGTGTGTTTTAAAAAATCGCTTGTGCGGTGAGAAAATGTAACAAAAAGTAATAAGTAATCATATTTTATATTTGAAATAATATCTACATAAATTTTTATTCATTTTAAGATTTACTATGCAAAGTGAGGTAGGAGAGAAATTAACATACAGAATCGAATTACTTCAAAAAATTTATTTTAATTACAATTAAACCACGCCGTTCTTTCGGATGAGTACAATTCACTTTTTATTTAACTGTTGCGAATAGAAATCGACTCGGCGTTTATAAGTTTTTATTTTTGAACTGTAATACGTTTATGTCTTTAATCAAAGCTGTCTAAAGAAGAAATTATTTAATACTTTAAATCATAATTTTCTAATAAGTAGGCATAATCTTGAGAAGCCTTTATGTCTTATTTTAAATTTGAATTGGTCAGAAAATCTAACCACTTAAAAATTTTGAGAAAATTGTAAAAGAGTAAAATGATGGTATTTCAAATTTTCAGATTTCTGAGCGAAAAGCTAATAGACTGCTTTGCCAAAATCTTAAAAGTACTGTATTTGAAATATTCAAAGTGCATTAATTTCAAAATTGTTTTTATAAAAATATGAAACGGCGTTAATTTTTGGGATACTTTCGAAATTCAAGTACGATAAAACATAAGTTCTAACTCAGAACTCGAACATCCCCAAATGCTCACTTGGATTAAATATCTAATGCTTCAAAAAGCAAAGCTATTGTGACAACATGTCTCTGTTGAACCTAATCCGAGCTCCCCTAAGTAAATTATATTTTCAATTAACTTTTTAACATGCAGAATTGACATTGTGATCAGCGGTGGTCTCAAAAAGGCTTGTACGTTATTTATTGAATATGGATAAGCGAATAGTAATTTGACCAGGTAGTTAATACATTCACTGCGCATAACGGCTCATACCGTGAAAGTCTCACAAGCAAATAAGCTTGAAAGCTATTACCATTATTGAAAAACGTAAAGTTAATTGATTACCTACGAATACAGTGGTAGAGGGTAGCGGGTAGACACTTTTCTATGATCCCGATAGGAGACAGGTCTACTTCAGGGAAGCGACCCTGCCGACGCGAGCTTTGATTTTCTCCCTTCCCTACACTGGGCAGAAAATCATGTCACATCCTTTACATACCATCTATACTTTATCCCATTATCATACTTCTATCCATAAAAACTTGGCAACACGTCTAGCCAGCGCGACAAGCATGGCTAAAAGCCCCGAAATAAATGATGATCTTCAATACGAAACGGGAATTACCTCAGGCAAGTAGAGGAAAAATCTCGGAAGCTTGCACTGTGAAAACAGTCTGCTCCAAAGATTTTGAGAGAAGCATAAGTTCAAAATCGTGGCTAAAGAAGCTCGAAAAAATTTAAGGGGAACAAAATCCAACTATGGATTGATATGCTGAATATGATGATGACATCGGTAAATGTATGAGGTTCTACAGAAAATATAAGGAATTAAGGATCATGTTTGGTAAATTTATATTTGCTTCTAATTAAGATAGTTCACTCGTGATAATTGAGCTAAAGGTACAGGCCTACAAGGAGTACAAAAGTTTAATATGTATATTCAATGGATGGAGTATTATATTTCGGTCAGAAACTGTACCTAGTACATAAAAACGTTGACATTGTGTGTCAGACGAATAAGTACTGAAACTTAACAGGATGATACCTGACACCAATCTAAACCATAAAAGTTTAAATACAATATGTTCTAAATCTAAATATTGCTTATTAGCATATTTGATATGCAATTTTTCTGGTTTTTTTTTAAATTTACATATGGGATCAATGAATTCGTTATTAACAGACTTAAACAAAAAATTTTCAAAATATTTTAAATTATTTAAAATATTTATTACACATTTTTAAAATGAAGCTTACGATACCAAAGTTCAAAAATATTATATTTAAGGCCATTTGAATTGTGGTATTTTTTGTTCAATTTAGGGCCATTTACAAGTGAGATAAGTTTCAGTACTTATTCGTCTAACACCCGGTACACAGAACATTTTTAAAGAAGGTAAATGTGGCAACGCTATCAATGCTCTATAGATCTATGTATAACAAATATATTATGCTTTGAGTATATATGATTTTTTATGCATGTTTGAAAATAATAAAATATAAATAATTTAAATATGCCATTTCATCACAATCAATTGTGGCATAAAGCTTGAAGACACACAGCGTTGCCAAGCTATGATATCTATTCTCCCGCTACGCGTGTATTGTTTTGGAAAATTCTATTTAAATATTTATGTCTTTATACCCAATCCATAAAGAAAGCTCATGCTTATTCCAAAAATGTTCTAATTTTGTGCTTTACATTAGTTTTTAAAAAATCTGTAAGAAACAATTTTAAGATATACACAAAACTATGTCTTTTTTATATACTACATCTCTGATCTATTGCATGTCAGTTATTTACAGTTTAGTTAATAATATCTCGCTTTAAAATCGCTCAAAAAATTTGAATTTTTTGTTATGAAATAAATGGCACTTAGCTCAATACATTATATCAATTTTATCAAAAGCGTAAAAAATGTACATTTACGAGTGACCTACCTTGATACCCATATTTTTTTCATAATTAAAAAAAGATCTTTCAAATTCCTTCATTAAATCGTCCAAAAAAAGATTGAAAGCTTTCGTTACGTAAAATGTTTGAAGGCCAAAAAAAAAAAATATTAAAAGTATCAAACTGAAGTTGCAACTCATTTTGGGTGTTTAACGGTCATAATGGGGCCATTATATGAAAAGACGTGTTTTATTCTTCATATCGCCTTAAATGCCTACGGTTTATTCTGGTTTTATTTTCATCTTTTGTTAGTTCTGTTCGAAGAGTGTAGTGTTTTGATAGGACGACATAATCTCTTCAAATAAGTTTTTATCATCTACCTGATTTTGGGTTTCGGTAAAAATTTATGCGTTATTTTATGCGCGGCGACGTAGATAAATAATACCAGTAAATCTATCGAAACAGTCCACCTAAAATTTATTTAACTTTAGAAGACTCCAGTATATGTCGAATATAAATTAGAAAACTTTTTACGTCGGGATGTAATCGGTCCAGATGTACGTTTAAATTTAATTTACTCGCCGCGTAAATTAGCATGTAAGGGATAGTAGATAGCCCTTCGTTTACTTAATACGGTCGTTTATTTTAAAGGGTTTTAAAGACACCTGAGGTTTATTTCAGCTGTCTTGTCGTAACTTTAAGCCTTCGATAGAATGCCGATATAAAAAATAGGACCGGTCGCGCCGTAAGTTGTTCCATTTAGGCGCAACTTAATCAGCAAAGTCACTCGCCGTCTCGAAATAAACGTCATTTATGAGCGTACATTTATGGGGGAGGCGTGTAAAGTAATACATGGTCTGGGGTACGCAACGACCCGTGGCGTCGCCATTGCTTCGTGCTGGTTACCGTAAACACAATGGAAATTCGGGATAATTTACCGACCGTGACACGCCGCTGTCACCACTACCGTGATCTCATTCAGCAAAGGGGCAGACGGCTTAACATTGCGTGTATAAATAACAACTAGCAACAATTTGTCTGATACTTTGCGACTCCATTTCCTTCTTTCGAAATTTTCAAGCTTCTGTCAATTAGGCGTGTGGGTTATTCAACAAGAGAAGCGTCGCAAAGCGGAACGAAACATTTCAGATGTTCGGACTTCGTTCAACATTTAAAAATCGAAAATGTTTACTTATTAATTTTAACGCAATTTTTTATTGAGGTTATACTTCTGATGGCGCGTTGAGAGTAAATTTTTAGCAGGCAATGGAAGTCGCACGGCTAACGGTAATTTGACAGTTGAAGTTAGCCGTCTAAAAAAGTAAATTAATTATTGTGAATCGTGCTTAAAACCGAGTGTGCACATTCGAGCTCAAAGTGGCACATTCCGACCTCGGGAAAATGAAGCGCGTCGCTCCGCGTCGCGCTTCATTTGCCTCGCTCGGAAATGTGCCACTTTTCGCTCGAATGCGCACATCCTCGTATTTATTGGATTTGTTTAAATTACTTCTTGGATTTAAAAAGAAAATGGTAGTACAGTAATCCCTCAACATTCGCGGTTTCGATGTTCGCGAATTTCGATTAATCGCCATTATTAAAATGCGGAAAAATTCGACATTCGCGAGCTGCGTACTCGCTTATTCGCGGAACCATTAAAAAATTAAAATTAAAAATTCTTGAGTGAAGTAAAATAATTTCTTGTGTTCGACAATTTTGAATTACCAGGCTGTTCAATAAGTTTTGTCGTTCGATAAGAAAAACACAATTTTATGGTTTAAAATACACTTTATTATTCAGTATAATATCCCTGAAGATTAATACACTTGCTCCAACGATCCTCCAATCTGTGGATCCCATCCCTGAATTGAGAATCCGGAAGGTCTGCAAAATACGCTTCAACAGCCGTTATGACCTCTTCATTTGATGAAAAACGCTTGCCACGCATAAATTTTTTGAGTTCTGGAAACAAATGGAGGTCGCTGGGGGCCAAATCTGGTGAATACGGTGGATGCTCCAACAATTCGAACTTTAATTCATGGATTTTAGCCATTGTCAAAATGCTCTTGTGACACGGTGCATTGTCCTGATGAGAAAAAAGATTTTTTTACACGAATTTTTTCCTTCAACTGGTCCAAAAGGTTGCAATAATATTCAGAATTAATTGTTTTACCAGTTTGCAAGTAATCCACAAACAAAATTCCTTTCGCATCCCAAAAAACAGATGCCATAACCTTCTTGGCCGAGTTCCGGACACGAACTCGTTTCGAAGCCGAACAACCAGGTTCACACCACTCTTTAGCCTCTTGTTTTGATTCAGGATCATGGTGATAGACCCAAGTCTCATCCATAGTGATGAATCGACGCACAAAATCCACTTTATCCTTTTTAAAACGCTCCAAATGTTGCTGAGAAAGTCGCATTCGAATGTGTTTTTGTTCCATTGTTAGCGACTGTGGCACCCATTGTGCACACAGCTTTCTAAAACCCAAAATTTCACTTAAAATATGGCTCACACTGCCTAATGAGATGTGTAGAGCCTCTACTAAATTTCTCTCAGTCAATCGACGATCTTCCAAAACCATATCCTGTATTTTGGCTATGATTTCTGGTGTTGATGCGCTTTTTGGACGTCCTTCACGTGGATCGTCTTCAAGGCTTGTACGACCACGTTTAAATTCAGCAACCCATCTTTCTACTGTTCTAATTGTAGGTGAACAATCATTATACACTTTTAACATTCGTTCGTGAATTTCTTTTGGTGCTACACCTTCCAAAAATAAGAATTTTATCACTGCACGATATTCAATTTTTTCCATTGTAAAAAAATACTGTGACACGACGACACTAAATGGCTTGTAAACAAAGAATGAATTGACAGATTGAAATGAAACTTCACATACGTTCATATGAAGAGTGTAGCAACAAAAGAAAAAAAATTTTGGGCTAGTAGCAACGCCCTCTCTTATCGAACGACAAAACTTATTGAACAACCTGGTAAGAAAAAAAATCTTAATACATACAAGAATTTCGTCATACTTGGTTCAACAGTAAAATTTCTTATGAGGAGAATTCACATTTATTAATACAATAATTTCTTATCTCAAGAAATTTTTTTTCATTCAAGTGCAATTTTTTATTTTAGTTCAAACTCAGTAAATTAATGGTAGTTTAATTCAAAATTATGAAGACTTGTATATACATATGTAACTTGTTTTGTATGTATATTAGGGTGGTCGTTAAAAATTAAATTTTTTCCGACGCCCCAAAAAAACCTTCCTTTTAATGAAACAATCCGGAGGAATTTTTAAAAAAAATTTTTAACAAAAATAACACGTGCATCAAGACAATATAAGTTCATTTTTTGATAAAATCGTAGTTTTTTGTAAGTATCTCTTAAAGTATACAGATTTGAGAAAAAGTTATAGAAATAATTTTGTAAGAAATTCAATTCTCGATAAAAAAAGTCTTTTTTATTTTCTTCATGAAATTCATATTTATGGAGATATTCTCAATAATAAATTCATTAAATCCATATAGTCAACATTTTACGACCTACAAATTTCATTTTTTCTGAAGTATAAAAAATCTTGTATCAATTAGAATTTATTATAGTTTTACATAATCATATATATTTCACGAAGAATGAGAGTCTTAAAAAATTGACTATATGAAGTTAATGAATTTATTATTGAGAATATCTCTATAAATATGAATTTCATGAAGAATATGGAAAAAACCTTTTTTGTAGAGAATTAAATTTCTACCAAATGCTTGTATAACTTTTCCTAAAGCCGTATACTTTAAAAGATACTTAGAAAAAACTACAATTTTATCAAAAAATGAACTTTGTCTTGAGGCATGTGTTATTTTTGTTAAAAAAATTATTTAAAAATTCCCCCGTATTTTTTCATTAAAAAGAAGGTTTTTTTAGGGCGTCGGAAGAAATTTAATTTTTAACGACCACCCTAATGTATATACAACGTATATCAACCATCGTGGAACGGAACCCCCTTATTTACACATTAAGATAGACTTAACATTCGCGAATTCGATATTCGCGATGTTTTTCTAAAACCTAATTCTTGCGAATGTTGAGGAATTACTGTATATTCAAATAAAACGTCATATGTGCACATTTTTCCCAGATTCAATTGTAGGAGTAGAGGGCACATTTGAACATTTGTTGAATATTGTGTTATATCTAAGAATTCTTTTTATTCTGACCGCTTTATGGTGTTGCAATTTTTAATCCGACCATTATGTAACAAAATAACTGTATCTTAGTGGACGATAAATTGAAATTAACGCCGGAATATTAGTTTGAGCAGCGGCGGTCAAAATATCTAAATGTGCCTCACACCGATGTAGATTTGAACACATATGGGGCAGTTTTGAACTATGATTGGATAAATAAAATTAGGAAAGTTTTACCATATATTTTTTTATTTTTACTAATTAGTAACATTTTTCACAATGAAATAACAGTAGGAACAATTAGGATCAAGGTTAAAATTAAAAATAAGCTATTACAATATAAAACATTAGTATGGAGTTTGTACATTGAGTAGGGACATTTATCCAATTAATATTATAAGCGTAGAAGTAATAAATTATACACAATACGAAAAAAAACAAATAAAAAATCAGAAACTTTGAATTGACAAATTTTAACCAATTTTTACGTAGAAAAATAAGAGCAGGGCTCCTTCTCACTGAGTCTTGATTTGAGAACTTGAAAATCATATAAGAATATAATTAAAATAAATTGACGAAATGAAATAATTCACAAACAAAACATTCAAGGGTGCCCTCCAACAACTTTAGAAAATTGAATTAGAATATCAATGTATGTAGTGGTACTTTGGTTATAAAATGATTGTTGTTTAACCAAAGATTGCAACGATTTCCAAAAAAAAAATTGTCTATGGCCAAATATATTCACTTGTCAAACCGTTTCAGTCATCGAAGTTCCACTGTGTGTAGAAACTTTTTTTAATATCTAAACACATTGAAATTATTCGATTATTTTATATAATTAATAAGTAGATCCAGTTTATGTGCGCGCATCACGCAAATACTACTGGATAAATGTTCATCAATGTTTTTTAGTTTTCCTCCTTGGACTCTTGGGTTTTATCTCCAATAAACATTATTACGATATTCCTATTTTAATATCAAGTTATTAAAGTTTTTATACACATAAAGGGTCAACGCAAAAGTAGGAAGTTTCTACTTCTGTTAATACATTATATTGGTAATATTGTAAACAACGCAAACGAAATCGGGAATCAGCTATTTTTAAATATTCAACACATTGTGTATAAACTATAAAACATCTTATACCTAGTAAATATTTCTAATAATTTTTGTTCGTTTAAAGAACTTAAATAACATTAATTGTCAAAATTAAAAAACAGTTTGTAGTGTCCTTTCAATCCTCTAATAAATAATTAACAAACAAGAAATCCATTCGCAGTTTTTGGCACAACGCAATTCATAAAATGGAATCCTTTTAAAAACTTTAATATGAAAATTAAAAATTAAATTTACTGCATTAGTTTGCAAAGTATCAAAAGGCTTAATTCAATAATTTTTTTAAATAAAATAAAATTTTTATTTTACTGTTTATTCAACAGAATTACACTAAATCAACAATTACAGGAAAATTTCTTGTAATTTAAAAAATATAATTTTAGACCTACATACTTCCAGATAGTATTTAACTTTGTAGCTAACGAATATCTTATGCATTTTAGGGCTTCAACTAATTTGAACGTTATATACTAATCAAGTAATCACTTGAACCTCGAAACCGTCAGAAAAATCTATAAACATGTCAGGAACAATTTAAATAACCGTTATCTTTTGATTGGAAAATAACAATTTAGAAGCCAATTAGAAAAATCTTCTGTTGGCAATAAAAACGTCTCTACATAAATCTGAAATTTAAATTATTCCAACAATTTAGGGTTTATAATAATTTTATGGTAATTCCGATCGCAATAAATTATCTGGTAGTTAAAAATTAGTTTTAAAACCTATCAATTTAAACTTAGTTTTCGGTTTTTATTAAATTTCAATTAAGAAGCTTTATAAAATTAATTTTCTAGTATTAATTTAGTAGCGCAACGCTTCAAAGACAAGTTAAACTTTAAATTCCGTTATACATTGTCTCGAAACTTAAGCAGGTATCTAATTTAGAGTGAATCAACAAATCTCTCGTTTTCGGTATAAAAAACGAAAAGTTAATTAACTACAAAAAGCGATTTTATTTTTAAAATAATTGGTTAAAATAATAATTAATGGATGACTTTGAAAATCAAATTTAATTTACTAAATTAATTCGCTACATTCATTTATTACACTTTTAGTGGCACAAAAACAATTTGTATGTAATTTGCATTCAATTTTACTTTAGTTTTCTGCAATTATCAAGCAGGAATTTTGATGACAAATCTATTTATTTTATATTATGGAGTAATATATTCATGAGTCGGGTATTTTCGCAAGAGATAATAGATGCATGTGTGTTTATACTGGAATTGAAATTTAAAGCAGGCAAACAAATCTTTCGGTCGCAGATTGTGCTCCATAAGTACTTTTTAGAATTTCTACACAACCATTAATTTGCGAAAAATACTAAACTGTTTAGATTTACATTCAAAGGTTATTTTATTTTTTAAATACGTCGATAATTTTGTAAAAAGGAGAAATGTAATCTCCAGGCAGACGTTACTTGCTTTCCAGGAGTTTTAAAACTGGCGGCCGTGGACTGAATTCCTTCTCTTACGCTTTTAAAAATTGTTACTTATGTATGGCACATACCGCGTGTCGGACCAATAAGTACTGAAACTTAACCCACTTATATAATGACTGTAACCTGACAAAAAACATACGCCAAGTCAAGTGGTTTTATGTGTAATATTTTTGGGTTATGGTATTGTAAATTTGAATATAAAAATATGTAATAAATCGCTTATTATTTAGAAAATTTTGAAAACATTTGTTCAAGTCTCTTACAATGATGCCATTAAAGACATATGAAGCTTATACTAAATGATTTTACTTTTTTTAAAAGCATGTGGAGACGAGATGCTGTAGAGGAACCTGTTGCACCTTGGTCCCTTTGTACCTAGGGCAACTTTATTTTTTTTAATATTTGCGGGCTTTCGTGACCTATAATTTTCGATATTTCATATGCCACATTGGCAGACATTAACGTAAAGTTAGCAGCAGCTGGCCAATGTACTTTGTTAATGTATGAGATCAATTGAAATTTTTAATCGAACAAAAGTAAGTCTTTCTAAATTCTTTTTACTTAAATATCTTATTGATTTTTATTACCTAATAACAAATGACTCATCGTAATAGAAATATTATTTATTAATGTTTGCATAGTAGTGGTCTGATTTTGACACAGCAGAATCTTTCATTTTATTTTCGAGTTTAAACATCAAGGGTCGGTGTGTTGTACCTCGGTCATTGGCAATTAATTGTACCTTGGCGCTAAGATCAACGTGCAATAAATAAAAGTTTAGATATACCTTTGTTATAAATTCCTATTTTGTTTTTATTTTGCTTTAGATAATATACCTCGCAAGTCTAACGAGAAATTTTAATTTTTGCATAGTAAACCATTAAGTATGTGAAATTTTATTATACGTGAAAAGTTTTGTTAATTTTTGAAACAATTTTAGTATCATCTCAAAGAAGAACATTAGTAGTTCTTATAATCCAAAAATAAATATATAGTTTTCATAGAACAATGGCTTTTATTTTGCTTAATGTGAATAGAGCCAAGGTAAATCACCTCTGTTGTACGTAGGCCATAGATCCACTAATTTTTAAATCTTATAGCAATTTGAGTAAACGGTTGGTAATGCTTTCAAATATTTTATGATGAATACCTTAAAAGTGCCCCACTACGATGCAATTCATTTTATCAACAATTTGTTACATATACAATTTAAAAAAAATTACAAGTAAAAAAAGGGTCAAGGTACAACAGGTTCCTTTATTGCTTTTTAAAAAAAAATTGAAATAGGTTTCTAAAATTGAATGTATTTTATCGACTTTCTCCCATCAATATATTGTTATAAAATTAATTATAATAAAATGGTAGTACATACTAAACCGGCGCCAAACCGGCCCGCCAAAAAATTTTAAAATTTAAATTGGCCCGTTGATTAAAAAGATTGCTCACCCCTGCTGTATAGGATATATGAAAATATCTATAAATGAAAAAAGGAAATTTAAGTGTCTATTTACTATATTTGCCAAAAATCTAATTTTTATAATTTAACAGAAAAAAAATCTTTTAAAATTTATATAATTCTGTTTAGTATTTTTCTAGTATCAGCAAACAGCTTGTTTACCAAACTTTATATTTATATTTATATTATTATTATTATATTATTATTCACAAATTATTTTGGTGAGGTGACCGAAATTAATTATACCGGTGATATTGCTCGATTTCGTCTTTCCGCAACTACGGCTTTAGATTATTCTATTTATTTTACATTATAGAATAGTATATTCATGGATCGAGTATTTTCACAAGAGATAATAGATGAATATGTGTTTATGCATGAATCAACGTATCGCTGTTGGATAATTGTCTTAGCCAATATTAGTAAGCAAAACAAAGGGGTGTGCAGGTGGGCCGTTTGTGGCTATACATAAAGTCGACAGCGTTTAACCAAAGTTTAGCTGATTTAATTGTTAGCATGATTTATGAGCAGTCTGTGACATCGCAGTCGCCGTTTTATTGTGAACCAGCGCCGAAATCGTGAATTACATCCTATTCTCTGCAACCGTGTAATGGTGCCCATAGTATATAAAAGCTCCGCCGGCAAAGTTGACATTATTTATTGTATTTATTATTATAATATCTGTATAATAACCTGAAATTCCAGAAATATTGCTGTGCGAGCGTGTGCAGCGACAGTGGCCACGTCATTTATTATCTTTCGCTCCTTTTATCTTCTACGATACGAAATCTTCGTAATAGTTTCGATGTTTTATTTCTTTTTCGTTTCTTATAAAGGCGTCGAGCAGATGTTTTTCTAATTACAGATGGCTGTTCCACGAAGTTCCATTTTCCCTTTGTGTAAACATTCGTATATCATGGGACGTTACGTTAATCCTTATAAATTATTAAAACATGTGTAAATATTGTAGGGATTATCGAACGATTATATATTTTTTTCTGACGTTTATACACAGCTCACATATGTTACCTACTTTTTACTTCCACAATTAATGCGAGATTAACGAACGTATTTTGGCAAATATTTATTTTCCGAGTAAGAGGTTTATAGATTTAAAGAATCCTTCGGGTCGAGCCCCAGTAGCATATTCTGCATTCTTCTCGGCGTAAAATATAGCTATAATCTACAATAAAATATTTTCGACTATTGCAAACTCGGGGCTACAATAGTCGAATATTACGTTAGAAGTTCTAGGCCACCCGGGAGATACCCATCGTTCTTTTCAAAACCTTATGGGAGGTCGTCTTTCTATGAATAACATTTTAATGCAAATTGAGCCGTGCTTTATTCTTTACAGTTTCAACAGATTTTACGAATGTTACTTTATATGTTTGACATTTTCTAAATACATTTAAAAAAATAAACGCTTCATAGTTTTTTTTTTAAAATAAAAATCTCGAAGAATTTTATCTTTTAAAAATAAATTTTCATAAAATTGGCGAAGGAAAATTAAATTTGTCACTTTTATTAAAACATTTTTATCTTTGTTAAGAAATATAAATTTTTGCTTAAAGTTATATATTAATTCAGGTTTTTATTTATACAAAAGTTGAATTTTATTATAACGTCTTTAAAGGTACAGTCGCACCTCGATAATTCAGGACTGAGAGATCTCCGAAAATAATTTGTTATATTAAAAATTTCAGTTGTTTAACTCTAATTTTAAATACACTACTTTACACAGATTAACCAAACTTAAGCAGTCATTCAATTTACTTATTTTTAACCTTCCGCATAGTAGGTGATTAAATGTCACATGGCATACTAGGTGGGGTTTGCCATAGCCCAAAAATAAAATAATATAAAATCCACAAAATTGTACTTTAGGACAGTTAAATGATAAGAAATATAATTTAATAACCAATAATAAATAGATTTACGTAAAATATTATGCATTATGCATTAGAATAGACTTTTATTAATAAAAATAAAAAAAACTTAATTAATCAATTACACGAAAAATTAATTGAATAATTTTAATCGTTCCCTTTCTCTTCCATTGACAAGATTATCGTATCTTCTCGCTCCCGTCCACTCATTGCTATGGTAAATACCTTTTTCCAATATAAATTCGATATTTACTAAATTAAATTCAAATTTTTGATTTGAAGGAGCGCACGGTAAATTATACTAATGTAATAAATACGAGAATGTGCGCATTTGAGCGAAAAGTGGCACATTTCCGAGCGAGGGAAGCAAATGAAGCGCGACGCGGAGCGGCGCGCTTCATTTTCCCGAGATCGGAATGTGCCACTTTGAGCTCGAATGTGCACACTCAGTTTTAAGCTCGATTAACAAATGTCCCGTTTTGCAAAAAAAAAGAAATTGGTCACGTTAGTTATACCCCATCTCGTACACGGAAGGTTAATAAGCACTTAATATGTATATAATTGACTTATTGTTTGCTTGTAAATAATTAAAAAATTTTTTTTGATGCAGTTATCAATATGTTTTTTTGGTAATACCAACAGCAAAAGTTTGATTTTAGGACGCGGTACGACGGTAATAAAGAGGTCTATTTATCTATGACAGAATAGATATAGTTTCGTCGTTCCTTTCTGCACGTGTGCGAAAAGTGCTTACGTTCGCTCTTCTCTTTTCCAGTTTTTTCTCCTGTTGTCTAAAACATTTTAGTATTTATAACAGATAATTTATTTATATAATTACATAATTTAAATAAAAGTAATGATCAGCGTGTTAAGGTCAAAATTTCTTTATTGAAAATTTTTCCTTGAGCATTTTATTTAGTTAAAAACTTGCATATACTTCGTTGAAAAAAAATAAAAATTTAACATCGTTTTACAGAAATATTTACCAATAAATACATAGAAAAAGGAATGTAAGAAATTACAGAGCTTTGCCGAAATTTGAGTTATTTTGTTATTTTGGCTGAAAAAGCTTTCAATTCCAATAATTGAAAAATTTGAGTTATCAAGATTTGAGTTTAGGTTTAAAAGGAATCTCATATTCACAAATAAAATGTTTATCTAAAAAACTGTTACATTTCCAAAATCTATTAATTTTTTCTGAATTTCCACTACACCACTTTTACACTTCACATACAATAAATACATAATAATTCTAATTTATCATTTATTTATTAAACAAATTTTGAGTGCACTTAAAATAACAATGTATTAAAAAAAAGGGTTATCATCTGGTCTGTCCAATTTGCTTCCGCATAATTCTCGCAGAACCCCTCATTAGTTTTTGTAATTATTTAAGTAAACGGTAAACTATGCTCTTACAGTCACCTAATAACAAGTCGTGCAATAAACTTGCCACGGTCGACAACTCCAGTTGCTACCAAGTACCAGCTTTAAAGCTTACTCTGAAGCAACCAGAATCAGACCTGAAAGCTAACTAAATGAACAAAGGGCGGAACGTCAAGCCGCTACCTAATAGAAATGCACATAAATTCAGATTTTCACTAACCAAGAAAATTTTATATTCAATACTAGTAGCACCTGCAGAGCAGACAATTAAACTCGAAATCGTACATTTTAAGAAAGGCCATGATAAACGATTTTTCTTCTGATACAAGCATGAAAGGAGTCAACAATGAATTACCTCAACTAAATCTATTAAAGTTCAAAAGATTCAAATCTTGAACTTCATATAGGATAGGACAATTGTAAATGCAGCCATTTAGGGCCATTAAGGGATTTCAACTCAATCGAAGTGAGCTGTGAAGGTAGACCCAAGCGACTTGGTCTAGTGATTTATGACTCCAGATAGTTCAATATTATGGCAAAGCGTAGGCCCCTACGTAACCTAGAGATTTACCTATTTCCAATATTTTTCAAAATAAACACTCATTTTCCGTATAATTCAATTATACTCGGTTTACCTTTTCATCGCACAACTTTTGTTATATTAACCGTGATTTATCTCTCTTATTCGATTCGCATTTCAGCGTTGTTATGGAACGTATCTTTTGGGTTTTTTTAAAGGGATTTTTATTGATTAGAATTTATCATTGTGTTTTAATAAGCGAAACATATAAATTGAGTTTTATATTGGAAAAATGTAACAACATTTTTATTGAGAAGCATTTCCTGATTGAAATGCATAAAATTCTTTTCGTAATAACGGGAGTTATAAAGCAGCAATAATGCTACATTCGATTCATTCGGAAACTAGGAGTATATTAATATATTTCTCCTGCTCTTTGTCGATGAGTCTTTTATAGCCCTTTAAAAGATTTCTATTACAATTTTCTATTAACGTCAGAGTTATTACATTCAAGGCATTCGAACGTCATGTTTCTTTTTACTTTTTGTGGGAATGTGAAGTAATGTTAATTGTTTTTGAAGATAAAGTGCATTCTTCTACATCTTTTCACGTTGGAAATTCCACTTACAGATTCAAAGTGTCTATTTTAAAAATCGGGCGGATGAAAAATAATAAACAAAAGTTTTGACAGACTTATTTCCCACGCTTATTTTATTCTTTATTTTATTGTATTTTATTATTAAATTAATTTTGTTATTAACTTATGTTCTAATGACAGGCTAGTGAAACTTTTAAGTGATTTGTGCGCTAACGATTTAAATATTCTTGTTGGTCCTGTACATCCACAAGGACGTATTTTTATTCTTTTGCGTACCATTAGCAACAAACGATCTTATTGAACATTAATAAACTTGCAGCTCGGTTATTTGTAAATGGGTTTTCAAAAACTTTGCAGATTTGAAATCCGAAGATTTTTTGACTTTAGATAGGCTTAAAGAACTATACACGCGATTTTATTTTTGTGAAATTTTTCTATTCTGCAAGCTCGTTTATCGAAGTATAAGACTAGACAATAAAAAGGTTAAGGCCCGATGTTAAATTATGGAGAAAAGCGCGTTTGAACGTGTCAAAGTGTAAATTTTAAAAAAAAAACATTTTCAAAATGCTGTAACTCTTTTATCTTTGAGAATGTTGCAACATGCTTTTATTTATGAATGTATCAATTCTAAATATATAAGAAATTGGCCTTGACTCAAAACCCCTACAATTGGTCAAAATCCAGAGAAAAATGAGGTTTAACCCTTTTTTGAAAAAAAAAATTTGAAGAATAGATATTGTTTAAATTTTTACAGACTGTTCCTCTGGTATAGATATACAGTCAAACCTTTTTTTCCTGCTATCTTGTCAACTCCAAAAATTTTCAGTGAAACTAAAGTTTTTAAAAGTAAAGGTGTAACTCTCTTAATAGTTAAAGTTTTGGATTTCTTATTACGACAGAAAATTGATTAATAAAAAAATCATTCCTCAATTATTTGTGAATCGATCTTTAACCCTCCGTTTACTAGGTGACTAAATGTTACATGCTATAATAGGTGGGGTTTTCTATACCCCGAAACTAAAATCTACAAAATTGTACTTTATGACAGTGAAATGATAAGATATATATTTTATTATTATTATTTACCAAATTAAATTAAAATTTTTGATTTGAAGGAGAGCACGGTAAATTATACTAATATAATAAACACGAAGGTGTGCGCATTCGAGCGAAAAGTGGCACATTTCCGAACGAGGGAGGCAAATGAAGCGCGACGCGGAGCGGCGCGCTTTATTTTCCCGAGATCGGAATGTGCCACTTTTAGCTCGAATGTGCACACTCGACTTTGAGCACGATTCACAATTATTTAGGAAAAAAAAATAGATGAAAAATCAGTTGAATAACTTTAATCGTTCCCTCTCCCTAGCATTTACGAGATTTTCGTATCTTTTTGCTCTCTTCCCTCATTGCCATGGTAAAAACGTTTTTCGAACACAAAATCAATATTTACAAAAATAAATTTAAATGATGTGAAAGAGCGAAGGATAAAGTAGACAAATGTAATAAATACGAAGATGTGCGCATTCGAGCGAAAAGTGGCACATTTCCGAGCGAGGGAGGCAAATGAAGCGCGACGCGCTTTATTTTCTCGAGATCGGAATGTGCCACTTTGAGCTCAAATGTGCACATTCGGTTTTAAGCTCCATTACCAAACGTCCCGTTTTAACAAAAAAAATTGTTCACGGTAATTATACCCCACCTAGTACACGGAAGGTTAAAAAAAAGGTTTCGAATCTCCAGACGTTTTGCATTCAGACATGCCTAAAGAATCATAAGCCAGTGATTTGAAAGTTTCAAAATATCTGTGTTAAAGACTTGACTTGTGTTTTATTTATTCAAAATTTTGATTTTAAAAACAACATTGAAAGCTGCATAGAATATTTCTAATACACTTTCGATACTTGCATCTGTAAATTTCACATGAAAATAATTTAATTATTTTTAATAACAATACATAAATTTTGTACATATTAAGATTTAACTAATTCTCTTCTACACGTAAATCTCAAATCGGATTAAAAAACTTAAAATTGAAATCTTGCGCATTATTCGAATAAGCTATGCCTTTACACACTTTAATATAGTGACAAATATTTACTGGACATTAATTTCTATATATTTTATTTTTTGGGCAATTGTTCTTCTCTTTCTGCAAAACCAATTATTAGAGAAACTCTGTTTTCATTTAATACAAATGAAATTGTTAGTCTACTATGTTACAATCAAAAGCAACTCAAACGAGCAAAATAATTGCTGAACTTCAAATACTGCACTTTGACCTACTCACTTAGAGAGTAGTTTACTTTTTTAAACCGCTCGAAAGTTTCTACATTTTTTTACTTGTAAAGATCGTTTTGAAAATATCCTAGTTTTGCAAAGTGGACAAATTTACGAGAAAAGATCGACAAAGAAGACTTTTATGGGTCACCAACCGATCAGAAGCAGTTATTTAGTTCCGGACATAATGCACAGCCCGTTTAAAATAGCAGAGTAAAAAGTTTTATTGCCGTCCATAAACTATTGCCTTAGAATTCTGCGAAAAAATGTTTTCGGTATAGAAAGTTGAGAATGTTAAATTTAAAAGTAAAAATAGCAAAAACTTCTATTTTAGTAAGAAATTTATACCAACCCGCTATGCACACACCTAAAACAAACTACTATTTTTCGGAATGAATTATTGCTTTTGATAAAATCGATCCATTTTAATATGGCGGTTTTTATTTATGGCAAATTTTATTCAAGTGTGTAATAATATGCAAAAACTATTTTTCTAAAATAATGAGTTCTTTAAAATATGTATTAAAACGCAAGTAAAAAACATCGAGTTTTACCTTAAATTTTTTTTTTGTTATCATATTTTCTTATTTGATTTTTCAAGTGAAGATTCTTTACTATCTTTTGAACAACTGCATCGATTTTAATAAAAATTTTGTGATGTGCTAAAATTCAAAAAAATTATTAAAAAATTAATATATTTTATTTTATTATTTTTAAATTGCTATAGGTGTTTATTAACCAATTTTAAATTGAAATTGAAATACAGTAATAATTTTTGACTGTACCTAATATTTTTAAAATTGAGACATTAAAAAATTGTCATCTTTTGTTTAATATAGAAATACTGATAATTTCTCTTTATCCACAGTAGCGGATAAAATAGTTACCACTTTTTTTAATTTTCTTTTGGTTGATTTTATTTCAATGATTTTTGAAGTTTTTTATTTTTGTAAAAACCTTTTTATATAAATCATTTAATGCTCTTTCAGATGGCTTCAAAATTACACCAATCTATCAACAAAAAAATTTGTTATAATAAATTAAATTATAACAACAAGAAAATAAGCCCGACAAAATAGTTACCACTTTTGTTTATTGTGTTTTTTATTGCCCTTTATTCACTGTTCATTTGCTATCGTTTTGAAATTTTGTTTGTTTTTGTTAATTGTATATCAAATATGCCTCATGAAAAGAAAACGGAACCAGAGATGCGCAGTTTAATCGTACTTCTTCAAAAAATAGAGTCATAGTTTTTGAGAAGATTGCGGAGCAAAAATAAACATACACAAACGAAAGATTTTTGTGCAAGAACACTGGTTAAAGGTGTTATTTAGTGATGCGTCCAAAATTAACTTAATAAACAGTGATGTGATAAGATTTGTTAGGCGTTAAATTAATGAACGTTTTAATCCGCGTTATAGGTACTATTGATAAAATCAAACATGGTGGCAGGTCCATCATAGTGTGGGGGTGTTTTGGACTGCTGGTGTTAAGACCCATTCATCGTATCGAAGGCATAGTGGATCAGTACCAATATAGAGCCACTTTGGAGGAAGTCATAAAGCTTTATGCTAAGAAATTTTTGACTGCTGGAAGGATTCTCCAGCAGGACAACGACACGAAACACTGTTAAGTCAGTGAAAGCATGATTTCCTGATAATAATATGATAATTATAACTGACCGCGACAGTCGCCAGATCTTAATCCCATTAAGAACATTTGGAGAGAGATTGAAAGAGCATTGAAAGGAAAAAAGTTAAAAAAATTTGAAGATTTGTACTCGACTGTTTCAGAAGCTTCTAAATGGTTTTATTGGTAAATTGATTGATTATATGCCGTGACGATATGCTGCAATGCTAAAGACAAAAGGAGAGACCACTAAATATTAATTATTTTTAATATTATTTTGTTATTTGTTGATTTTTTTAAAGTGGTAACTTTTTTGTCGGGCTTATTCCCTGGTTGTTACGATTTGAGTTATTATAACAATTTTTTTTTGTTGATGAATTTGTTTAATTAGGAAGCCATCTAAAAGAGCATTAAATTTTTTATAAAAACGGTACTTACAAAAATAATAAACTTAAAAAATCACTGAAATAAAATCAAGCAAAAGAAAATTGAAAAAGTGGTAACTTTTTGTCCGCTACTGTATATCTAATAAGCAAGAAGTTTCACTTCGGTCGTGGACTCCACACATACCTTTTTTTTAGTTTTTTTTTTTAATTTTTAATCACTAAAATTTTCCTCTGTAGGTCACATTCATTTTTTTATTCACAGTCAGATCCCTAAAATTACAAATATTATTAAACAAACTTTTTTTAAATATTTGCTGCACTTTACTTAATTACCATAATATTTTTTTAATTGTAAAGTCGACCGCTACAATGCAACACAATCCATAATGGAATACTTTTTTGTTTACCTATTATTTCTTTTTTCATCTGAAAGATATTTAATGATGAATACTAAAATGCAGCAGGTAATAATTATGGAAGAAATGTAAAAGTATAATTGGCAAAATAATTTTAATTATCCGTACTGTGAAGCTGCAGTAGAAAGTTTTGTTTAAATTCTTACTTTATCTTCTTAATTAGTTCGAAACTCTTCGTATTCATTATTTCAACATCTCATTAGAGCGGCATTATTAATAATTTTACTCCTCGCGGTTTCGAGTCGTCAGATTTTTTGCGGATGATCTTTTAATCAGACACGTAAAGATTCGAAAAGTAATCCGAATTAGATACAATTTTCTTAAAAGAAAATTAAGGTCTTTTCAAAACTAACTTGTAAAAGATGTCTAACTCAAAGAAACTAAATAAAATACAACTGATCGACTCGACACCTACAAATTCCGTTGAACAATAAAGCGTGTCTGTCTACGCTTCTGGAATAAAATTCTAAATCTGTGTTTAACTTACACAATATTCAAAGCAGGAAAGAAAGTGTCAAAGTCGAATTCTAGCTGAATGATGCTGTTCAACCATTTCTACTCCGCACTTATTGCTTACTTTGCTGCTCCATTTACGAGAAACGTACGAATTTACTAAATTGCGTCTCCACAAATTTCGAGAGTATTGTCCGAAGTGCATTCTTCGGTTGGTTATTTTGAAAAAGTAGTTCTCGCCGACGAATTCGCAACTTTCAAAAACTACATTGTGACGAATCGCTGTTTTCTAACTATTTGAAAAAAAAAATAAAATTCTGAATGTGACTTCGCCTGTATCTTGCCACTTTTAGAGCTTCAATTCATAAAATAGATGATTTTAGAAAATCGTGGTAATTAAGCAAGGTATACTACCAACCTTGTAGAAGACTGAAAAAGGGCGGTGGGAGTTTCATATATTTTACAAAGTTCATTTTACTTTAATTTTTGGACAGGGGGAGGGTGTACGGAGATGAAGCACCGGACAAGCCATTAGATGGTAGATGGTCCGTAAATTTTTTATTCAATGTTTTTTGAAAACAATTCAATTATTGTAAATCGTGTTTAAAGCCGAGTGTGCACATTCGAGCTCAAAGTGGCACATTCCGATCTCGGGAAAATGAAGCGCGCCGCTCCGCGTCGCGCTTCATTTGCTTCCCTCGCTCGGAAATGTGCCACTTTTCGCTCGAATGCGCACATCCTCGTATTGATTGGATTTGTTTATTTTATCATTTGCTCTTTCAAATCATAAATTTAAATTTAGGTTAATAAATATCGATTTTATGTTCGAAAAACGTATTTACCATACCAATGAGTGCAAGGGCGCGAAAAAATACGACAATCATCTCAATGGGAGTGAGAGGGAACAATTAAAATTAGTGAACTAATTTTTCGTTTAATTTATTGGCCTGAATTTATGTGAATCGTGCTTAAAACTGAGTGCGCACATTCGAGCTCAAAGTGGCACATTCCGATCTCGGGAAAATGAAGCGCGCCGCTTCGCGCCGCGCTTCATTTGCTTCCCTCGCTCGGAAATGTGCCACTTTTCGCTCGAATGTGCACATAGCCCGTATTCAATGGATTTGTCTATATTAATCATCTCTCTTTCAAATCAAAAACTTGAATTCACATTTTTTATTCGAAAAAAGTGGCGTTTACTTTTCTAACAAAAACTACAGTAAAACCTCTCTAACACGACCAGCGTCGTTTCTTGCTCAAAATGGTCTTTTGTAGAGGTGGTCGTCTTAGAGAAAATGATCAAGATAGTTAATGCAAATGTAATAACTAAAGACCGGATTATATGCAACATAATAAATCCAAAATATGCATGCAAATATGCATAAAAAGTGTCAAAATATGCAACATTAAATAACAGAAAAATAGTAATTTTTAGTTTTATTATTTTCAAATCAACATAGAATTAGTAAGTTGTTGAATAACAATTGTGATAACGAGAATTTAGCGAAATCAGATATGTTCTTCACGATAATTAACAATTATTATTTAACATTTTGTTACTTTTATAAACGTATACAATTAGGTACTGTTCCAAATGTTCGGTAGTAAGATTGTGTCTTCGATCACTCAAAATATTTTTTTCATACCTCGGTCGAAAGTACGTACTTTCGTCCCTAATAGCAGGGACGAAAGTTTAACATTTACTCCCTGTGAGAAGTAAACTTTCGTTCCTGCTATTAGGGACGAAAGTACGTACTTTCGACCGAGGTATGAAGAAAAATCGTATACACTGCACGGGCCAAAAGTTGAAATCTCAGTCCTGCGCGTCATGATGCCTCAGGCATCATGACGCGCAGGGCCGAAAATTTAACTTTTGGCCCTTGTAGTGTAATATACTATCATAAGCTGAATAAGACCGTTCTACATCCACTGCGGTAACTGGGCAATATTTAAATATTAGTGCTATATTGACACTTATTGTTTTTGGCAAAAGTTCATATGTTTCATTAATAAAACTATCAATTTAACACAAAGGTTTAAAAGCCTGAATTATTGTTTAAAATATTTTCAAACGTTTCTTTAAATTTATTTGGTAATATCTCTAGCAATACGGAGTTCATTTGGCGGATTTTTTTTATTAGCTGAAGTGATTCAGTCAATGTTAAATGTTGACTTTCAAGTTTTTTAATACTCTCCGGTATGTGGGAAAAATGAGTGCAAATCATGGCTATATTTTTTTAAATCATAGGATCATTAAATGATTTCTTGAAGTGACAAACTGTCATAGCCTCTGCACTATCGAAATCATTTACTACACCTTTGATTGTCTCAAAATGTTTATTGTAAAGCAGCACAGCATTAATCCACGTTGTCCATCGAGTGACTACTGGTTCGGGTGGTAAAGGCACGTTTGGTAGTTTTTCTTTTGTAAAAGCGTTTATAATCGGGTTAATTTAACCCCTCCTAGTTAAAACAGTTGCCCGGGGGGCAAAAATTGGGCCAAAAAATTATGTAAATACGCATTATTACTAGTGTGTAGGTAAAATATGCAAAATTGTTGAAAATGGGCCAAATATGTAAATACATATGCAAATATGCAACTGCATAAAATCCGATCTTTAGACTAATAACGAATACTATATTAGATTAATAGGTAGCGAGTCAACACTTGCTAGCGATCCCAGCTGTGAACAGGTCTACTTCAGATATTGGTAGACCTGCCTACGCGAACACTTGAATTTTTCACATAGGTATCTATCAGTGAAAATTCTCATTTTTTATTAGAAAAATATGTAATCAAATGAAAATGTTTTTCTAATAAAAGTGATGATGGATCTTAATAGTTTTGGTCTTTTTCTCCAAGGGAAAAATATTCACCGAGCTTGCAGCCCTCAATGTAGGCAATTATAGGGGTTTGTAAAAATGTCCTCCATGGTAGTGACCTCATATCATTGAATGTGACATTCCTCACATTAATGTAATCTATGGGAATGACATGCTACAAGGAGGTGACACTTTTTGAAATAAATTGTACCATCAACTTTATTTACCTGAATTAACTTAACATTCATAATAATAATAAAAAATAACACAAATCAACTTCCAGATTCAGCCTTAATTGAGGTTTTTATTACGCTTTTCTTTCAATCGACTCCTAGATTTGCGTTCTTTCCACTCTTTGCGTTGGTTCCGGTGTTCCTTCGGCGTCATATCACGAACAACCTTCACTTGTAGCTTTTGTTTTTTTTCTGCGTACCGAGCTCTATCTTTTTTAAAATCATACAAAACGGTTAGCTTTGATACGTGCTCTCCGTTTTTTTTCAGTCACGTTTTTGTTGATGTATCTCTTCCGAAGTTTTTGGGGACTTTTTGGGTTTTGGCATTTAAAATACAAATAAATAAATGAAGCAAGCATCCCACAAATCTGCGCCCATATACTACACTATTGTCGCTTCTATGGGTCAATGGTCACATCCATGGGTAAATTTTTATCTACGGGTCCATAGAAGTGACGTTCATGGAAGTGACTGTTTTATTTGATATATACATATATCAAATATCTCAAATCAATCCTATCCAACTCACCAACATGCCGTGGCGAGCATGGCGTTTTAATGCCAAAACATCCCTTAACATGCCAGTTCCAAAACAAAGAATATACCCCATGTGGATAGAGTTCAAGGACTCGCAATCCGAATCTGATATAAAATCTAGGATTCTGGGGGAGGCCAGAATACTAGACCAAATGCAGTTATCATCTATCAGAATCATATTGTTATTAAATCAAAGTTATTATAAATAAAGTAGTATTGTTATATTCCAAAATTTATGCAGTAAAACCTTTTGTGGCGACCATCTCTTTCACTAGACCACCTTTAAAAGTAGGCAGTGTAATTCAGAACAGATATAATGTAATTTAATTCTTCTTATAAAATTTTTTAGAGGTGGTGATCTATACCTATAAATAAAATGATAGCTAGGTTAGTCGATGTGCGCCTATCACGCAAAAACTACTGGATAGATTTTGATCAATTTTTTTAGTTTTATTCGTTAAACGCTTGGTCCATATATGCAATAACAATTATTACCCACATTATAACCCACAAGTATAATTGTACTACCACCCAACTATCAAATTAAATAATTAAAATTGAAAGAATATCTATACAGTTGTGGAACTGATTGTACATTTTATATTGCGTATTTCCAAAGTTCAACGATTTATGAAAACTTTTATTTTAGTAAGTTACATTACATAGGACACACTATATAATGAAATGCACTTTTAGAAGTTGCAGAATTTTCTCGAAATAATAATTATTTGGAATATTAAATTTTAGATGCAAAATCGACATTGCCCCAGATAATCTTACCTTCTTTTCTAAGGTAGTGGAAACTGTTGTGAATTATATATTTAGATTGCGATTTGCCTGACAACTTGATATTGCTTAACAAAATTCATTAATTGAGGGATAATGACATTAAAAAGGTTTGCGCAAGTAATGATTTGAGAAAGTTTAAGGGACTTGTCATCGAACTCTATTTGCTGACGTAGTTTAGCTAACTCTGGAGGCAGGGATCAGTCCGCGAACAAATAGTAAACTAACTTCTCAATTGGCAGTTACTTAACGGATTATCCACTTGACCACAACATTAATGGAGTTGCTAAAACATTTAAGGCGGCTTAGAAACTTGAATTCGACTGTGTTTTCCAAACGATAACGTATAAACAATACCAACCATTATGGGCAAAGTGTGGCGTAAAATAACTTCGCTTTTAGGGTTAATAAAGGGTTCATCCGATAAAAGGATCCCTTTATTCAGCCCGCAGTTTAAAACTTTTAAAAGTCACCCAGCATTTATTCATTTGCCAATACTCGAACAATAATTTATTCTAAAAGTTTAAACTTGAGTCTCGAATATGCCGTTTTTTCTACGTCGTTCGTTTTCGGTTCGAAAAACAATTAAAAGAATTAAAATTCCAATAATTTCCGGGAGCCGGGATTATCGGATTATATTGAAAGACTGCTCCCTGTACAGGCATTTCATTTTAGGAAACTTGTTCGGAACTTTTTAAAAAGTCCAAAAATACATATTCATAAAAATAAAGTGCTTTCAGATAAATTTTATTTAACTTTGTAAGTGAGAATAAATCTTTTGTTAGTTACGATATGAAGAAGTTTAAAATTTAGATTGTAAAGTTCGTACGTTTTAAGTTAAAAGTTTCTTGCGGGTTCATAGGTTACTTACAAGATGTTATAAAGCGCATATCTTATAAAGTTCTGAACTTGGAGAATATAATTTTTAATCGCGCTTTTTGGTTGTTGCCGTAAAAGATTTATTACATTCGGCGAAGAAAAATTTCCATATTAAAAAAAAAGCATAACACCGAATTTTTTTTCAATACACTTGCAACAAAATTTTATTCGCATTTTTTCTGGGAAACGCTGTATATACGGGTGGCGCAAAAAAACAACAATCTTTTCTTCAATCTCGCATTGAAATATGCTGCTTCTACGTACTTTAAGTAATTTCACCAAGATGCGAACGATTAAAATATTTTTAAAAGTCACTAGGGAATTTTAAAAATTTTAAAAATAGTAAAAAATCGAATTATTTTTATTAATTTTATTTCTCGTAGCCGTAAATACTTATACGTACATAAAAAATACGCTTCTTAAAATGTCAAATCAAAATATGAATTTTTAAAAGTTGCTCAAGAATTTCTAAAATTTTTCAGTTCATTACTTTGGAAGTTGTGTAGCGACTTTTCTGACTTTATTCTGATTTTACTTTTAATTCACATTATAATGATTAAAAATATATAATGCAACAAAAAAAGAGAATTAATAAAACATTGATATCAGGATATTTAATTAACGTATATTTTTGATAAAAAATATTTAAATCGGTTAAGCAGTTATTGAAAAAAAAGTATTTTTTGATTTTTGGTTATTTTTTTCGATTTATTTAAAAACCAAAAAGATATAGATCTAAAACGTGCAGGATCATTAGTACCAATATACTCTGAAAAGATGATTTACTATGCTTATCGTTCTTTCGGCCTTTCCGAAAACAAGTTTCCAAAAGGCTTAAACTAAATTGCAAACTTAAAGTGTAAATGAATATTCTAGTAAATCGCCTTTCGTTTGTATTTACTTGTGCCAATTTAATTTTATCAAGCTATAGTCGACCAGCTGTGTTTTCGATAAATTCAAGATATAAAATTTCGGTATTGGTTGGTCAACTATAGAAAGTTCCAGAACACCGGCCGATAACTCATTCTTTATTGTGCATTCGTAAAGGCAAAACGCATGCAAATTGTGCTCATTTAGAATTTAGTTAATAAGTCCATCTTTTTATTTTTACAAAATGGTAATTATTCAATTAATTATTTGTAATAATTTACAAATATTTATAAGAAACAAACTTTATTCTAACAAATTTTTTATTGAATTCCAGATGGTTCTTTGTCGAAGAGAAGTTTTAGCGTTTTTCCAGCAAGCGATTTTCCAAAATTCAGTCAAATCATGGCATCGAAGCTTCCGATTCTTTACAAACAGTTTCTGGCCTGCTAGGGTAAGTTTATTTATTTTTTTTCTTATGGATGCACGATTGTTTATAATTTTCTTAAAAATTCCATAAGAACAATTATTAATTTTTTCCATTTTGTTCAATTGAAATCGAACTTTGAACCAATATTTTTATGCCAAATTTTAGAAATTTACATAGGTTTATCAAATACGTATTACCTGAAGCGCTTTGTATAGGTGGCCTCGCCGATATTATTCGCAACTTTCTCGATACGATTTTCTTTCTTTCGGTCGCTCACCCAAATACATTACATCGTATTAATTAAACAAAATATTTTTAATTAGTTAGGCAAGATTAATTTTACCTTGTTATTTACAAATGCAATATACCTGTGTCGAATGGGCCACATTAAGGTTTGGTGTTGAGTTTTTCATTTCTCTTGTAGTATGGGCCTATTATAATTTTTCTTATTTAGTGAAATACAAAAGGCAAATAGATTTAATGTTTTTTTTATTTTTGGAGTAATTTATTGTTTTTTACAAATTGCCCATATTTGTGATAGTTTAAGTAAATATGGCTACATATTATGTTTTTACTAAAGTTCAAATTTTCACATAGTCTTATTACTTACGGCATATTCTGAGATTAATTCTTTTCAAATAGTCTTTTTTACTAGTTCAGGTTTTGTGTGAGGTAAGGGCAGGTGTAGAGGTGGAGGAGCCTGCAATGTTTTAATTGTTTTAGATAAATTGTTAACAGAAGTGTTTCCATCAAAATCATTACAAAAAATTATCGTTTCTTTTAAACAATTTCAACTTTAATAAAATTAAAACATTTTTATACCTACCACAGTGGAATTTCGATAACTCGAATTTCAAGAAAAATGTTAAATATTTCGAGTTGATGAGTTTTCAGCTTGGCGAGTATTTTGACATACAAATCATTTTACGGCTACTATTTTGACTTTCTAAGGGCACAAACTTTTAGGTACCTACTTAGAAAGTTTAATAAATATATATGTGTATAAAGAACAATAGAAAAAAAGGTTCAAACATTTCTGCAAATAACTAACAAAAGTATTTTTGTTTTAATTATTGCCACGTTTTGAAAAGTTTTTTATTTTTTTTCTTTGTCGTGAAAATCTGTAATAACAACTTTCGATTATTTGAAAAAATTCATATTTTGATTTGAAATTTCAAGAGGTTTGTTAATTTTTTTATGTGCTATAAACATTTACCGTACCGAAAAAAAAATCGATTTGTTACTATTTTTCAAAAATTTGTATTATTCGTAAGCGACTTCTAAAAGTGTTTAAATCGTTCTCATCTTTGTTGAAATTTACTGCAATATTTTAAAGTAACATATTTTCATGAGACATCGACAAAAAAATAGTCAGTTTTTTTTTCGTGTACCCTACTGTATATGCATTTTTATTCATTAAAAAAAGTAACAAAACATCATTATCAAAATTAGTTTTGGCAGCTGTCTTCGAATTTCTTTTCAAGGTACATAAATAGGTAAAAAAAATTCATACAAGACCTTTCTTAAAATTAAATTTAAAGCGATGAGTAAACAAAATTAAAATGCAACATCAAACGTTAATTTAAAATGTAAAAGAGCCTTTACGCTTTTACACATATCCATCTACCTGTGTGAAAGAAGAAAAGGTTATCACGAAATAGAAACTGCGAATGTTATTAATGTAATCGGTTATGTTTTCGAGTTTACACCTCTTTAATAACTTTATGTAAATGAAAGATGTAAACCGTCGAGCTTTTTAGATAATAATTGTATACAATGTGCGAACAAACATAAATGTTACTTCTTGGTCTCTCAATTATCTACAATTGTGGATGTAACAAAGGCATTATAGCAAAGATTATTTAAACAAAATTAATGGTAATATTCAATTTAGATTGGGTAATCTGGAGAATTAAGTTAAGAAGCTCATTAAAATGAGAAAATGTATGAATTTACAATACAAGGAGGTCTCTGCGTACCCCTATTAATCTTCACTGCTTGATAAGACTACAAATTAATAACAGTCACTGGGGTAGCGTGTGGAGTTTGGTATGCATCAGAATTGTCAAATCACTAACGGTGACAGCCCTATCTCTACCTCCGGGATACCTTGCGTGTATTTTAACGCAGTTCCTGCTTCCCCCTCGAATATATTTGAGAAAAAGAAATGGAAAATTTGCTAAAATTCACGAAGCAATTAGTAGACTGACAGTTAATTATGGTTGGGGTAATATTTTATTCAGAACGCTATTTAGATCCTTAACTAAACTTATTACTCGCTAAAGTTGATACATTTTAGATATTAACGTATTCAATTTGGTTTGGAAAAAATACCAATATCGTTTTGATTGATGGATTAAAAAATGCATTTGAAAAATTAAACTCTGAGCGTTTGCGGGTAACTATTATTGGGCGTGGACGACTAGAAATACAGTAAAACCTCTCTAACACGACCAGCGTCGGTTCTTGCTCAAATTGGTCTTTTATGGAGGTGGTCGTCTTAGAGAGAAAGACAAATCTAGTCAATGCGAATGTAATAACGAATACTACGAGGACCGTGTGATAAGTCAGTGACTTTTTGTATAAAAGAAATTCTTGTTCGGCAAATAAGCGTTTTATTTCTTAACATAGTTTATATACAATATGATCTAAATCTAAAGATTTTTGACAAAAATGCATTTTAATTTTTTAGTAAATTACAACACAACATCGTTTCTATATGGTCTTAAAATGGCATTGTTATTACAGATTTAAACAAATACTTTTGAAATATTCTAAATAATAAGGCATATATTACACATTTTTAAATTAAAATTTACCATAACATAATTCAAAAATATTATACATATATAAGGCCATTTGTTTTTATTTAGTTTAGGGACATTTATTACTGGGTTACGTTCTAGAATTTATTCATCTGACAGGCTATATGTACAGTCAAACTAAGAAGTAATCAACACCCTTTTTGGTACCTAGAACTAAAGGTGCTAAAATTACAAAGATTAATCTTAATTGTTTTTTAACCATGCAGCGCCAGATTTTGTCTCTTGGAATAGTACGTTTACTGTAGGTCTGTTTCTAGGGTGTTGATTACTTCTTAGTTCGACTGTACATACAAAACGGTATTTTATTATTTAGTTTAAAAAAATAAAAACTTAATATGAAATTATTTAAAAGATTGTTAATTAACTTTAACTACAACTTACCAATTTACTCCTGTAGGTCCTTTAGTATTCCATTCAGCCTTACATCGTTTAGAACAACAGTATGACCCTTAATTTCATAAACGTACAACTAATCTGTAAGCTAAGTGATTGGGAAAGTGACCAAAGTAATTTCTAATAACTTTATCCCTAAATAGATTAATACAAAATCGATTGTTGAAAACTAATTACGAAGCAAAATAATTTAAACCCTTGTATTTGAAAATGCTATATTTAAACTAATTGTAAGTACATTAAAAACATTAAGCTCACAATTTATTAACAGTTAGGCATTTTACCCTCTTCGTGCTTATTTAAAAATTTTAATTACCGTTTATTTTTTTAATAATTCAATTGAAAAACGTTTTTAAGAAAAATTCTAGTTCTACATATTCAATAAATGAAAAAAAAACTTCATTAGAAAGAGGTATTTTATATTAAATTATATCATTTTATATTAATTTGGGCATACTGCAATTAGAAATTTATTTACGTTTCAAAAAGTGGTAAATAATGCAACTTTAATAGACAATAGTGTATAGGTAAAAAATCAAAATAGCAAATTAATTTTTTTTTAATAATTTTGTTTGTTGAAAAATTAATATTATTATTTGATTATAGTCGTATTAGGTATATTATTATAGTACTTACTATCAATAATTAAAGTGTTTTTTTAACATTAATTTTTCATTATTATTAAAATTTATTTTTTAAAATTTTATAAAAAATGATGTCAATACCTACATATATTGAATCAATGTACCTAATCTACAGTTCACGCGCTTTTTTTTTAATTTATACATATTACGATATCCTATTAATTTATTATGAATAATATATTATGAAACTTATTATTATTGTAATGATTAATAAAATTATATATTTTATTCGTTTGAAAATTAATAATAATTTATTAAACTATTTTTTTTTTACACAATTTGTGATCGTTTAATGCAACATGTTAAAAAAATTATACTTTATAAGAGAAAGATTTTTTATTTGTCTAAATAATCAATATGTTTTACAGCAATAAAATTAATTATTGTAGTACTGGAAAATTCGTGTTAAAAGAAACTTTAATTATTGTAACAATTCGATAATTCTCAAATAATAATATTAATTAAATCAAAATGATTAAAAAAACAATTATTTTTTTGGGTAATGAAAAATTAAAAAATTAAAAAATCAATTAAATACCTACAAAAAAAAGAAATTTTATATTTCACTAAATTTTTAATATTTTAATAAGAATTACAAGAAATAAAAAAATGTAAAATGACAATTTTTTTGCCGATGGTATTCAATGCTCCAGTAGTTGTATATAAAATTGATATTAATCAGGAATTGATAAGAATTATTTTCTTGAATTTTTGAATGCAGATATGGTTTACTATTTTAATTAAACTATTGCGATAGCAAGTAGGTAATACCACATATTATATAAATCATTCCTTTCAGTCAGTGTAGTGTAACAAAACAAAAAAAAGAATTAGTGCTTACCACTAGAATGTGTTTGGTAGTCTCCTGCTGTTTAGCAAAGCATAAATTTAAATTTTCCACCAACCAGCAGTAAGTTGAAAACTTTTCTCGTGTCCTTTTGTCTTACGTTTCTACTTTTTCGAATTTCCGACCGAAGTAATGATCTTAGCTGGATCACGAAATAGTAAATTCGCAATTTAACTTAAAAATGCCAAAGATCGTTTAAATTATCTAGTTAAAAAAATTTCAAGTTGTTCAGCGCAAGCAGGAAAATTATAAGTCACGTAGCGAAAGCTTGCCCGTCTATATTTTATTCAGCAAATACGTCCCTTAAATTTATTGAATAGTTTTTACTTACCTATTCTTTTTACCTTCCATTTATTTGCAAAAAAAACTTGTAACATACAAAGCACGCACATTGCTTTCACGCATGAAACGTCACGTGCGCCTCGAGCGATTTCCGTCATCAAGGACAAGGGCATGTCATTCCTGTCAGCATGCAGGATAAAGCTTTAAGCTTTTAAGTTCTTTGAGCGATGCTGATTCCTGTCGCTTCGTTTTAGCACGGATATCTTTCTTTTCCTTTAGCAGAAAGTACAGAGAAATGTAACACGACAGTTTTATATTAAGTAAGAAAATTTAAGGAGTTTTTCATGCTACATTTAAATATTTTATTATACGCCATAAATATTAAATTTGTGTTTTAAGTAAAGAGCACTTTATAAATACGAAAATCGTATTTGCTTTTATAATGCTTTTACAAGAGGTGCATTTATATATGAGATGCATTAAAAAAATAACCTCCAAGCAGAAAATTTTTGTACGCATACAAAGCTCTTTTTATTTTTATAAAATGGAGCTGTTTTTTTTTTATTGAATGCGCTTTATATCCATCGCGATTTGTCAAAGCAACAAAATGAACTGGCAAAGTCTTTGATCTAGACTGCTTTAAAAGTTGCAATACCTTTAATTCGGGCAATTATACGAAAGTAACAAAAACGAAGTCGCATAATAGGGCAACCGGAAATCCAAATAGTGATAATAAAAATTCAAAACACGATGCAATCGGGAATAAGACTCGCCTCTAAGCTTTTTGCATACATATAATCTTCATTTGTAACAGTCCACCACTATCCTATACATTTTCCTACTGTAGATGCATTGACAGAATCAATTTCCGGTCCAGGGCTTCCAGAACCGTTTCGAAGGTACAAGTAAAGCTATTGGCAATTCAAATACAGAGCTACCTATTTGGTAGGTAAAGTGAAGGTGCAGTATTATACAAGCAATTCCTTTGGGGCACTTTAAAATCCGAGACACTACGGCTTCGGACAGCCCAATGCCAACGTCCAGGATGTATCGAAATAAATAAAAATCGCAATAAAATTTAAGAGGCATACGTATAATCATTTGCGACTTTTTTTCTTGTTTAACATAATCATTAAATCTTCTTATGTACATAAAGTTGGGTTCAAAATAGAAGCAATTTTTCACAATTTCGTTACTAAAATATATCAAAATGCAAACTATGACAAATCAAAATTCACAAGTGGGACAATTAAATTCGGCGAACTATATCTGATCCTTTCTCGAAATTTTCTTCTGGAATTAAAACAGATTTTAGTAAATCTTATGTCAAAGCATTATCAGGTTACATTCAAAAAATATTTTACGATTAAACAGTACATGATAGTATACATTGCCATTGAAACAAATAATTACTTTATATATTCATTTTTTTTTGAACAGGAGTTATAGGGTTTAGTCTGTGACCACCTACCAGTGAATGACTGTTAAAATAAATAATGTTTACAACAATTAAACTAATTAATTTATACCTATGATATATTTATTTATACAATCTTGTATGTCTTTTTTTTCATTTAAGTGTAAGAAGTAAAAGTAATAAAGAAATGTATAGTTAAAATAATTAAATTTATATTGCAGTTTGCTTCTTACTTGATTACTGCTGAAATTTAACTAAAATTCATGAAATATGACGATTCTATAAATTATGTAGGTATTTTCGCGAGCGTATTTTGTTAATTATAAATAACTTGATTTAAAATAATTTAATAAAATAATTAATTATTTAAATTGAATTTAAATAGTTTTTTTTATTAAATAATGAGTTTTTATTAATTTTATCTCTGTCATTCACTGGTATGTTTTATTGCAATACTGAGCTAGGAAGTAACCTACTATTTTGAGATTCTAATATTTTTATTTGTTTATTGACATTACATATGTATTCAAAAAACACAAAAAGAAATGGAGGATAATAAATGAAAAGATGAGCTAAATGAATAAAAATGATTAGAACCTGAAAAAAAAGAAAGGAAAATTCAGATTGAGTTACAATTAAAAAAGTCGGTGCAATCGTTTATTTAACAAATTATGATATAAGTAATCCTTGTCTCAAAAAATTTAATATTGTTAATGTTTATGACCAATTTGCCATAATGTTTCATTAATTCATAAACAAAAATAAAATCTCATTTCTTGGTTTTATACCTGTTATATCGTGAGATAATTTTGTAAGATAATTTATTTTAGTTATTCCATTTTGATTTATTGTAATTTCAATTTTTTTGTATTTCAGTAACAATAAACTACAAACAAATTTTTAAGCTGTGCTAGTATTTTGAACGCAACTTTAAACGTTAGTCAAGATGTTACATATATTTGATGTAAATCAATCATAGGTAATCTAATCACTATCACAAAAAGAAAAAAAGCAAGATTTATCATCGTTTGGACATGTTATGTGAACGATAATATGGGACTTCTCGATATATTTACACAATCGATTTTATTTAGTTCTTAACCTCTTAATTTAACGATTCATCAAAAGTTTAATTAAAATAAACATTCTTAGGCTCCAATCACTTAGACAAAACAAATAGTTGCATATATTTATAAAGAATAAAAATCTATACAAACAGTATACAATATATTAATTATCTTAAAATGTATAATGTGTAACAAAACACCTTCTTCTACTTAAATCTCTATTATTACAACAAAACTATTTTTTTTAATTAGTGCTAGAACATATTGAAAAAAACCAATGCGTTTACTTATATGCGTTAAAAGTCTAAGGAATGTACATTTAATTTTCTTAAACGTCTAACTTCATACTGACGAATTTTTGTTTGTTGTGCGCGCGCACCTCCTTCACCTGCTGACATTTTAATCTTGACGCGCCAAACAAAGTATAATTTTATATTTTTTTATTCGGTATAAGTACTTATTATAAATTCACAATGACCTTTCTCTAATATAATTTTCTACAAAATTTTAAAATAAAAATTGTATCAACTGCGGACTCCGACAGGCCTTCAAATTGATTTTAAAGCTATTGTAATTAATTGTTAATTACATATGAACCATAAATTAAGACTTCAGTTATCGAGTTCTTAAATAAAATACTCAATTTTGCAATGAATTTCAAAAATAATTGTCAATGTGGGCAATTCTCGAAGGAACAGTAACAAGTTACCTAAAATTCAATTCATTACTAAGCACGTGATATCGACATGAATAAATGTACCGTTTCAAATTTTCCCGTAATCTATCTGGGGATAGAGTTTTATATTTTGCTGCGCTAAGCGTATCAGACCATTTAAAAACACAATTTTAGAAAAAAACCCTTCCAGCTCGGCGGCCTAAGCGCAGGTGTTCCATTACAGCTGCAACTGAGCCGTCAGGTCATCGCATCAGATTACCAACCCCGAACTTTACCCTCGACTGACTCAAACATAAACAAATTTGCCAAACTGAGATCCCATCTTACTAAATGTTTAATTTTATTTGCCTTCCATTTGTACATTACCGAAGCGGTATCCATAGAAAGCCATCGCGGCTTAAGAGACGACACACGAACTTATTTGATACGGTTCGGTATTAGTTTGATGAATCTGAAAATAGAGTTTAACGGTTACAATTTAATATTTGTTCTACTAAAACTGTACAAACAAGCCGACGAAACATAATAAGCACTTACATAATTAAATAAATATTTACGAAAGACACATGCTTTAAAATTTTCTGAATTAATTAGTATTTCGTTACGGTTACTGTATCACGTAATTCCTTAACTTGCTACGACTTTATTGTCAAAATTCGATCTGCCGTATAATGTCTTTCGGTAAAACTTTTATAGTTAATTTTATTTTCAATTCTTGAATTTCTGGTAGCGTTTTATGAACACCATAAAAGTCGAATTGTTACTACTTTTAAGGAGTTTTGTTTTAGATATTGCAACTTTTAAAACCCCCGAAGAAACGGAGAAACGTTCAATATTTTCGATACCTATAGCTCAAAAATTCGTTTAAAGTTTTAAATTCAAGGATCAAAAAGTTTTGTACACAATACACCAACTAAGAACAGGGCTAAGTTTTCCCAATCTTTCTATTTCCTTTCCGATTTTTTAAGTGAAACGCTTTAAGGTCGAAAAGTAAATTCTGTTAATTAAAATTGGATTTAGCAAAAAAAAAAGACTTTGGAAGACTAAGCCTTGTGGATTAGGACAAAGTTAGTTTGGAAGAATTGCCAAAATTGATTTTATAGAGAATCGTATTTATTGAATAATTTAGATGCATCATCAATTAAATGTTCAAAAACAGATAAAGTTGTAGTATTTCATTAAAACTTTTCAATTTAATTAGGAGTAGTAAGGTATTAAATGTTGGAAACGTATACATCTACACGTGCCTCCCAGCGAACAAGTTGTTCAAAGTATCGACTGCGTAATTCGACTCGGGTCCGCGGTACGAATTTTTCACGGTACCAATTTTACTGTGCACTGTTTTGAAAATAATTAAATTTTCCAACTTTCCAAAGCTTTAGAATATTGACTTTATTTTATTATTATCGTTAAAGCTTTTTATAAAATTCTATAAAGTAAAACCTCGTATTCCCGAGTAAATGCTAATGGAATATAAGATGAAGGGTGAACAAGATCAATACAGGACTCATTACTCTATTTGTCGAGACTAATTGAAAGTACAGACAATGCACTCAAGATGCTGGGTAATTGGAATAAGTGAACCGGTTTAATTTTAAGAAAATAGCGTAATTGAAAGCGAATTTCTATTTAACCACCTTCCATGACTGGTGCGATTTATTTGGAAAATAAGAGCTTTTGAATGCGAATATGCACATAAAATTTATCAACCTAACATTCTAATCTCAGGTTGAAAGGAGGTACATAATTTAAATTACAGTGGAACTTCTATGCAATGGTAACTAAAGTACACTGATAAAATTCTTTGTAAACTTACTACATCTTTACTAAACAATTACATTGTAAAATTACGAACTATTGTATTGTATTGCAATACTAATACACATATTACAAATTATTAAATTAAAACTACTAAAGAATTTGTCATTTTACTATATTTTTGTAATTTTGCAATACTGCATAATTGTAGAGTGACTACTCTTCTAGCGTTACTTAAACACGCTACCGCTAAAGGACCTTTGTATATAAGTCGCCACTTACATCGGCCATGGCCCTCTAGATAAGGAGTTAAGTTAGGGTCATTCTAAACATGGGCAATAAATCCATTTCTATGTTTATATACCTTTCTTTGTAATAATTTTTTCATTATAATTATTTTTGGATTGACTTTTCGCAATAAATCTACCGGTCAACTCTATTACATAATAAAAAAAAATATTCAAAAGTTTAATAATGAAATAATACGTTTATTGTACTTAATATTACTGAACAAAATTTTGATAAATTCTTATATCAGTAAAGGACTTAGCGACATAAGAAAAAATGGTCTCCGATTATTACTATGCCGTGGTGAATAAAAACTTCCTATATATGTATAAAATTACCATAGAAATTTTTAACAGTGTAGATAATCTACATGAAAAATACTTATATGGATTTATTAGAATTTTTAGAGCAATTCTAAAGTAGTTCTCTATGACTATATTTAAAGTAAAAAATATTTTATCAAATTAAAAAAAACACTAGCATATGTTAAGTGCAATTGACTGCACTTTGAATGGTGCCTAATTGATATATGTACTATGAAGAAAACGACTTTTGGTTTTTAAATTCCATAGAAATGTTCCAAATAATACTGCTGTTTAAATATTGAATTATATTGTCTTCTTTAGACAATATTGAATTATATTGTCTAAAGAATAATCTAAAATGTATAATTTAGATCGTTAGCAATTTGATCAAACAAGCAGTATTGCATGCGCGAAGTTAACTCCTTCGGGTAAATACAGATTATATTCCTTCTCGCAACGAACCTGTCTGGCATTACAATTCTAGAACTGTATAACAGTTAGTTTTAATAAATACTAAATATCAATACGTACTTAGTAAAGAAAAAACACGATCTATATTATTTTGTAAAAAACAGAAAATCTGTGATACTGTGTTTTTTTTTTTCGTTTTTATCCAAAAATTTGATCAAAACTTTAACTACATCTTCGTAAAGTTACATAGTAGTAAATTCAGAAAAGATTGGGCTTACGTCATAATCGATATGAGTCTGCAGTAAGCGGTGGACGTAAGTCCAAGATTGAATCAACTTAAAAATCTTTGCGTAACTCATCGTGTCCCGATGGCTTATACGTTAACATGAAAAATGCGTTCATCATTCTATCTTTGTCGCTTTTACGTAGACACCATATACGCTCTTCACAGAAAACGATTTTCATTACTTTCTCTTTCTATCCTCAAAAACATGACGTGCCACGTTGTGCGGAACTTGTAAATAATTTTATAACGTAAGCCCAATCTTTTCTAAATTGTACAGTTTTTGAAACCATTGTAAAAGAAAATAATTTATAATTTAACTACACCATGTATTTTTTTGTCATATGCGTTCATAGAAATGTGTTAACTATTATTTATCGCAAAATTTGAGATCACTTAACAGTATGTTATTGAAGTTCATTGAATAAAGAGGTGCACACTTTGAAAAAATACAAATTAGGATATACATATCAACAAAATTTCATCATATCATATTGAACTGAATCATTCTTAAGTTACCTGCTTTTATCATCAAACTGGCACTTTAAAAATGTTACAATACAAGGAATTTTAGTACAGGTATAGAAGTTCGACTGTAACGAAAATTCCAATACACCAATCTATCTCAACTGATTATCTCTAAAATTGTAGTTAATGCAGAAATTCTGTCGAGAGGTTACACAGTCGCGAACAATCTATTACAGTATTGGTGTCTCTGGGGAGAAGTTGCACAATAACTGATATTGGTTTGTGCAAGGTATGAGTAGAATAGATGATTTATTTACCAAACTGCGAAGTTTAAATTGCGATAAAGGCTATAGATAATATTCTACAATTTATTATATTCCAACTGGAACGAAATTTATTAAATACCATAGTCCGACCAAGTTTAACAAAATTTATGCTTTGCCTTCTCGATGTTCTGCCAAGTTCAGGACAACGTCATCTCACTTTGAAAAAATCATACAGTTAGACTAAGGCTTTTTCTGAAGGATTGTGTAAAATTTACATGTTCTATTGTAACATTTTACACAATGAGTTTTTATCTTTTAGAAGACATCTGTGTAATAATGAGCATATTAATATTTACACTCCTGAAATTATTCTTTTCTTTCGCTAAATTCACATCTCTAATAAATTTATTTAAATATTTATTTTACTTGAAATATAATTCAAGTGCTTCAGCTTCGCAGTATTAAATAATTTAGTTATTCCTTTTAAAGAGTTAACTTAAATTAAAAATACATTCAGATTAGGAACTATTGTGTGCGCGGCCTAATTTTCTTTATTTACAGCTGAAATAAAAAAACTCAGGGATTAGAACTTCTGTTTTAATTTTATTTTTAATTTATTTTACGTTGTTAGAGAAAGATATTTTTTAATTTTTTACGAAGAACAAAAACGCGTAAACAATCAGTTAGCTATCGTCGAAAAAACTGTAGAACCATAAACTAATTGCGAACAAGGTTGATACATTTGAAGTCAATGGTTCAGTAACTGAATCGTTCAAGAATTTTTGTGTATACTTAGTATGACCACAAAGGGTGGTTTATTGAAGCGCACTGGCATATGTGAAACTCAACATACCGAAATCATTTGATTAGGTTGCAGATCTTGGAAAAGTAGGGGAGCTTCGATGAATCGATGTGTGTTCTACACCTGCATGTTTTGAAAATGAATTTTAAAAGAAGTGAACCATTTCAAAGTTGATCTAACCTCGTACATTATTCAACCACTGACATTAAAACAATATTTGGTGAAGGACTTCTAAAACGTGTAGGTAAACATGATTTATAATGCCTCGAATAGAGGAGCAATAAAATTGAGACACTTATTGCACAATAAAAGTGCATGAAACAATAATGGGTGCAAGCTATCGGATTGGCGAGAAAGTAAATTCGGTTTTTAGGTTTGAAATAAAACCCGACTCGAGACATTAAAAACAAAAAGAATACTAGAGACAACAGAAATAAAAATAATGCGCAGAATAGCTGGAAAAATACTAATTAATGGAGAATGAAGTGCGAATAGCAGAAAAATATGTATGATAGATAAGATCAATAACTGCATATTAGATAAATAAGTAAAATGAAATCAGCACATTGATCGCATGCTGGAAGAACAAATTGTGAAAATAACCAAAGATAAATCCCCATTAGGACGAAGGACCATCGCGGTCATCTCGAAAACGACCTTTCATACCATTAAATAGAGGAAAGGATGCAACGGAAAACACGCAATCATGCTTAAATATAGAAGGAAAAAGAATAAGAAATAAAACTCAATTTTTTATACTTAGAAAGAATTTTGATCAACTATAAATGTACCATTTCTTCAATAACGTTTTGCCATTTTTCTGGAAACTTCATGATTTCCTGTTCGTAGAACTTCTGATCCTTATCAAGAAAAGCTGAACTAAGTGCTATTTCAGTTCATTATCATTAGCAAAATTTTTACCATTTAAAGTTTTGTAAAGATCGAAATAAATGGTAAACTAACGATGCAAATTCAGGGCTATATGGTGGATATAACATCAGTTCCCAATCAAGCTTCAATAAATTGTGACAAGTTATTAAAGATGCGTAAGGTCAAGCTTTGCATGGTGGAACATAATGCCTATGCAAAACGCCAATTCTTTAAATTCGTCAGTTGTTGTAAACATCTGAACTGATCGCTTAGTAGCTTGCAAGGAGCTCAAATTATACTTCTTTATAATTCTACTAAACTGAAAACATGATATTTTTTAACAATTTCGTTTTTGATGTGGCTTGGACGCTTGGAAAATGATAGTTTTCAATTAATGTTATTGTAGACAACTCATTTTTGATCACCAGTGATGATTCGTTTTAAAAAAGGATCGTTTTAATTTTATTTGAGATGCATATCCCAAATACTTATTTGTTGTGTTAAATGAATGACACCCAACTAACAAATTTAAACCAAATACCAAGTAATTTGTTTCTGAAGTAAGTTAATAGTCACTGCTGTCAACTTTCAAACAAAAAAACTATAACATTGACCGAAGTGATTCGAAAAAATTATAACGCCATCAACATTTCATTCTTGCCAACCCAATATTAAGGGCAACTTATTTCCGAAAGAAATAGCGCTTTTCCGCATATTTAAAACTATCTCATTCTTTCTGAGATTAGCAAAGTAATTGTTTACACGCAAAAGAGTTCTTATCTCAGACACCACTTGTGCAATATTGTGGATGTGTCGAGATATGTCCTAATTTAGGTTTACACGACCCTGAGATTTTTTGACCTTTATTTTTAAAATATTTTAAACAAATAATTCAAAATATCAGTTTATCTATATGATTTTTTAAACATTAATGGCTAGGTTAGATATAATGAATTTCGGTTATAATAAAAGTTTTTTTGTGGTTCGTAGTGGTTTATTAAAACTGAACGCTACTGTATGTACATATATTAAATTAAATATTTAGGCAGCGTGATGTTCATTCAAGATAAATCTCGTATTACTAGTTTCTCTTCTAACAAAATTAAATTAAATTTTTAATTTTATTAAACCGATAAATAAATTTGCAAAATTTGTTCGACAATCTAATTGCCTTCTTCATTCGAAGCTCAAAAGGACTAACCATTTCTTTGAGAGATTGTAACCGACAAGTTAGTATTCAGAGTGTGCATCCGTAGTTAATAAGTATGGACAGTGAGTTTGTAAGAGTGCTGGGTCATCACTAAAATTCTAACACCCTTCATATCGACTCTTTATTTTCCCTTACATGTTGGACTGCATCTCTGGAATGAGTCATCCAAATTATTGATTCCTCCTGGCAGATCTACATTACGTTTTCACATATAGCAGTTACATTTACTCGCCTTATTGTTTTTTACTTGAAAAGTTTCGTTCTGATACTTTTTAACTTCTTTTGTCGAGATGGCATAATCTCATTTAGAACCACACAAGTGTTATATAACCTTTATTGTCTTCCGGGAAAAATAACAAAGCCATTGACAATATTTCTATTTCGATAATGTTCAATAGAAATCATAATAAAACTAATCTTTAGGTGGCGTGCGACACGTGACTTTAATAACACCATTGAACTCGAATACCAGCTAAAACTGAAATAAGGGTAACCACCCTTCTTACACTACAACGACTTTTCTTGTAAAGTTTCCTTGTTAAATGAATCGTTAATAGGGATATGAAAGGGCTGCCAAATCAAGCATATACAGAAGTAACGCCCAATATATATATTTCTTTTTTAAAAGCATTTCCTGAACGAAATTCGCGACTTTTCGATATTTTTCTTTTTTAAAAATACCCAAAGTTTATTGCTTACTTATGTTACAAATATCGATCTAATTGCGTTACAATCAATCACTGGTTGACGAAGGTTGGAATAAAATGGACAAAGTATTGAAAGTTTAGTAGTTAACATGATTAAACTACAATTAAGTGTAATATATCAACTTGTCCTAAATAATATTAAACTATGTTAAACTTCTTGACGTTGTAATATGTATCAAGTTGCTTAACTCTCCAGTTTTTTTAACGTGATATAAGAAAATTATAGAAGTTTTTGTTCTTCGGCCAAACAAAGATATAATTTCATATGTACTACACCTAAATCAATTTGGAAATTTTAGTTTTGTTAAAAAATATATTAGGTGCATACATGAAAATACTTTTGCTTATAAATTTTATTAAAAATTATTTAATTTAATTTAAATTTAAAAAAAGTAAAAAATTTAGGTTGCTACATTTTCTGTTTTAAGAACTTGATTTGCTGATTACTGTAATATGATTTGTTAAAGTTCTATAAAGAAGTTTAATTAAATTGATTTATTTACACGGCCCCATCTAAAAAAGATTGACTATTTGTGTTGTGATATCCTGCATCTGAAATCGATGAAGAACTATTCATATTATTTATTTTAATGTTTATATCATTTAATTTACTTTGAACATAATAATCAATTATTTGCAAAAAAAATATCGAAATAATTTAACATACGAGGTCTGTTCAAAAACAACACAACTTAATTTTTTTAAACTGTATCATTAATTTTACAGGGTGTTTATTCTTGTCCCCTTTAAGTTACTCGTCTTCTCAATTAACACTCTTTTCCCAACGGTGTTTCTATTTTGCAAAGCAGTGTTGTATAGATTTATTTGAAATGACTTTTAAAGTCATCAACACTCTAGAAACGGTGTCCTTTCGGCACTTATTTTAATTTAGAAAATAAGAATAAATTTCAAGGAGCGGAATTTGGCGAATAAGAAGGCTGCGAGAGGACAGTCATCTGATTTTTGACATAAAACTAACGAATTGACAAAAAAACATGTTTTATCTCGCTACAACTATGATCTTTTTTTACGGATTTTTTACATACACACAGTTCAAAAATTGAAACATTTTTGTGAAAATTTTCCCCAATTTCACGCAAAATTTTACGTTGCAACGTTGCTCCCGACAATCAAACATTTTAAAAATCACTAAATATCTCTGTTGCCGCGTAATTCTAAATGTTCGGTTGATTTCTGAACAGACCTCGTACCTATGTGAACTTACAGAAATCGTGATGCAATTTAAAAAAATTTTAAGCTATTTTTGCTGAAATCGTTAAAAACTTGGCATCATTTTCTCTGATAGACAAAACAACTGTTGGAGCATATTAAAACCAAAAAATATAACTTTTCATTAAAAATCTATTAATATTAATTTGATTAGAATTGCTATTAAAAGATTAATATCAAACGAATTTTTTGTACATGTGTCAATTTTGTTTACTATTTATTTACTGATAATTCATTGACGAAACGTACTTATAATTTTTAAGCAGTGATCTTCAATAGCATTACGTACTGATAACATCCTGCATGAACACTACCATCAGTCAACTTTTCTCGATCTTACTATTATATCTTTTTTTTACTATTAAGCATTGTAGCAGATTAACGTTAATTTTAATTAGTTTGAAGTCACCAAACACGACATTAAATTACAGTTATTAATAATAAGTAATGCCTTTTGTTTAAATACCGCTGTTTATTTAATCGAGACTAATTTATAAATAAAACAAATTCTTAACGTTAGCTCGTCAGACTGATAAAACTAAGATAAACTTAAACAAAACAAACTTTTAATATCGTTCCTGATGTACGCCAAAGTTACATGAAAACTTTGTTTGGAGTGTTATAATAATAATAATAATAACAATACAAACAACTCATTCAATTTATTTGAGTAGAAGTAGGTACCTACATTTAAACGTAACTCACAATTCGCAATACTTTACATAATAGCTTTATAATTAACGAAAGATAACAACGGAAGAACTTTCAAATGACTTCGAAAACGGTATTAGAAAAACTTCTGAGGAATGCATATTCTACGTATAACAAGGTAATACACTAGCATTACGTTTTATTAGTTGGCAATAATATTTAATCGAATTTCAAGCAAATACAGCGAAATGGTGGCGGAGAATTTCTATTTAATAAAATTGTTGTGGCAAATAGAGGCGAGATCGCATGCAAAATTATAGAAACGGCAAAGAAAAACGGGATAAAAACGGTGGCCGTGTATTCAACGGCTGACATGAATTCGGTTTGGGCAGATTTACAATTATCACCATTAGTTTAGAAATAGAGCTTTTTTAGAAACACGTGAGACTGGCGGACGAAGCCGTGCACATAGGGCCATCGGAAGCAACACAATCTTATTTAAATATGGAAATTATTTTAAAGGTCATAAAGGATACGAAATCAGAAGCCGTACATCCAGGCTACGGATTTTTGTCGGAAAATCCAGATTTTGTCGAAATGTTGGTAGGGTTACTGAAATGCTAAATAAAAAAAAAATATATATGAAATCCATAAATCGTTTTAGGAAAAAGAAAATATAATATTTATAGGGCCCTCTTCGAAATCTATTAAAAATATGGGCGATAAATTAGAGTCTAAACGTATAGCAAAAGCGGCAGGAGTAAACATCATTCCTGGATTTGACGGAATAATACTTAATGAAAGCCAATGCGTTGAAATTGCCAATACTATCGGGTACCCTGTTATAATAAAAGCTTCCGCTGGCGGAGGCGGAAAAGGCATGAGGATTGTGAAAAATGATAAGGATTCTATGTAAGTAAAAATATCGAAATCGATAAATTCGCCTAATTTAATCTTCGTCGAAATTGACAATAGAGAAGGCTTTAAAGCAGCAACACAAGAAGCAATCACGAGCTTTGGAGACGGCCGTATAATAATAGAAAAACTTATTCATAATCCGAGACATATCGAAATTCAAATCCTCGGCGATAAATATGGAAATGTAATTTACTTAAACGAGAGAGAATGCAGCATACAAAGGAGAAATCAAAAAATTATCGAAGAGTCGCCCAGGTATTTGCATACAGTGTTATTAAAAAAAAATTATGAAATGATCGTTACGAACGCAAAAATATTTTGAAATGGACCAAAAAGTAAAGAGAAATGATCAGTTTTGTCTGTCAAATATTTTTATAGTTTGTTTTAACGTTATTGGAGTTTTATTTTTAATTATTTAAAAAATTATTGTAATCTACGTGTGGTGCCCAATGTACTCAAAACGAAGATTCGGACGAAAAGTTGCAATCTTGCCATTTGCTTCAATGCTTTGTAATCGTGCTTAAAACCGAGTGTGCACATTCGAGCTCAAAGTGGCACATTCCGATCTCGGGAAAATGAAGCGCGCCGCTCCGCGTCGCGCTTCATTTGCCTCCCTCGCTCGGAAATGTGCCACTTTTCGCTCGAATGCGCACATCCTCGTATTTAACGGATTTGCCTATATTATTATTTTATTCTTCAATTAAAAGTCGAATAAATTAGATCTATTTTTTGTTTGAAAAAGGTTAGATATTTTATTCCTTTTGATAAGTTATTATGGTGCTTTTCTGCACGCCTAATTGTAGCGAGCTTGATAAAAATATTTGCAGGTGTATTTCCGAATGTTTACTAATTCGCATTTTTGATTAATTAAAATTGTATATGACTCAAATTTTCTGAAGTGGGCCACTAAAAATTAACTAATTGATTTTTATACCATCTTTTGCAGATTGTTGAAGGTTTACATGTCAAAATTAATGTCTCCAAATATTTTTGGATAATTTTTATTTTGTAAAAATTATAAACAAATTAGTTTTAAGGCACATTTTGTATACAATGTTGTAATTAGACTTCATTTATGGATTAATTCAATATTTAAATGTCAAAAATATTTATATGCTACATAGGTGCATCAAAACTTTAAAATGACTTGGGTGGGGTATGTTAAAAAAGATTGGGAAATAAGAGTCAAAATTCGGAGAAAGTGAAAGTATTTTTTTTTCATGTACGATGAAGTCTCCCATCTAGTCTAGTTTAAAAGTAGGTACTAAATTAGAAATGTGGTTTTTGGTAAAAATACCCTACTGTAATATTTAATTAAAAGAAAAGCCAGAAGTGGTACATTTAGTTCAGTTTGATTTAATTACTATTTGTAAGAGAGAAGAATAAGATAGGCAAATTCAATTATTAAGAAGTATGTGCACTTTCCAGCGAAAACTTTTTCTGGATAGAAAATCTGGATTTGAAGAATTTGTTATTAACACAAAGATGTGCGCATTTGAGCTCAAAGTGGCACATTTCCGAGCGAGGGAGGCAAATGAAGCGCGACGCGGAGCGGCGCGTTTTATTTTCCCGAGATCTGAATGTGCCACTTTGAGCTCGAATGTGCACACTCCGCTTTACGCCACGATTAACAATGATCAATTTACCTTAAAAAAATTCAAGTAATTCTAAAACCGTAGTTGCGCTCTGAAAATGTCTCCTTTGGGCTTCACTTATTTTTTATAAGTTTTTACTTTTTTCATTGCAAAATGTCCGTGAAATTAATTTGTATTTAAATAAGGAGGCAAAAATGAAATTCTTGTTAAAATTTCTTAATATTCAGTATCGTAAGTGACAATTTTTTGAAAACGGGACATTTTGGCGTCCCGAATGATTGCTTGGGGACAACGGGACAAATGATCTGAAAACGAAACAATCCCATTCAAAACAGGAAGTATGGTCACATTATATATAGCCAAAATTAGTTTTTTTCTATACATTCAATTAACCAATTTTTCAATTATCCGAATGAGCTGTAACAATAATTAGTCCGAATAACCGAGTTTCCACTGTATATCGATTTTTTCGATTTTCGGTTCAGTTTCAAGTGATTAATTTTGAGTATTTAATTCTTTTTTTTGTAATAGATACTTTATGAATTGGCACAATAATAAATTATAAATAACCGTTGAGTTAAAATAATAATAATGAATAAAGTTTAGGTGTGGTAAATAATTAGATGTAAGTATATGATCATATAGAAATAAACCGAAATATCATTTCGGTTCAATTCCGGTTTTCGTTCCGGCAAAAATAACAATATTTTTCGGTTTTCGGTTAAGTTTCAGTTCGAAGCCTTCGTTTTAAATCAAATATGCATTTCAAAATAACATTTAAAGATACTCATTTGTATACATTAAATATTATTATTTTTTACACACCACTTTACATGTAAAATAATATGTAGAACTGCATTTATACCTAATAATACATATATAATTTAAAATTTAATCAAAAAAACAATACATGTTTTAATAAAATACAATTTACAGCACAATTCTGGATCAAAATACCAGAGAACTGATGGGACAACAAGCAGTCGCCTTATGTAAAAAATTAGGATATTATTCAGCGGGAACGGTTGAATTTTTAGTAGATAATAATCGAGAGTTTTACTTCTTGGAAATGAACACTCGCATTCAAGTAGAATACGCTTTAACAGAGTGCGTAACCGGTATGGACTTAATTTATGAAATGATGCGTATTGCGAAGGGTCACGCTCTCGGCGTAAATCAAAAGGACATTAAAATTAATGGATGGGCAATTGAAAGCAGAATCTATGCGGAGGATCCGTTCAAAGATTTTGGCTTGCCCAGCACGGGTCATCTGTACTTATACAAGGAACCTCGAGGAGAAGGCGTCAGGTGCGACAGTGGAATTGAAGAAGGAAGCAAAATTGGTATTTACTACGATTCCATGATGGCTAAATTAATCTGTCACGGACGTACTAGAATGCAAGCAATAGAAAAAAGCATCAAAGCATTAGATGCTTATGTTATATTTGGAACAGCTCATAACATCCCACTGCTTCGAGATATTTTAACTGAAAATAAATTTATAATGGGAGATACGACTACCAACTTTTTGCAACAGCTATATCCCAAGGGTTTCAGAAAGCACACATTAAAAGAAAAAGATAGGAAGCAACTAACAGCGGTTGCTTTAAGTGTTTATGCAGCGCTCGATATGAGAAGTAAAATATATTTAAATAAACCTAATTTACGAATTAGTAATTTGAAAAATTTGGATGTCTGCGCTTATCTATTTGAGAAGGAAACTTCGGCACAAATATCTTTGCTAAATGAAGACACTTTTAAAATTAAAATGGAAGGTGAAACGCATATAGTTTGTGTTAAGTTAAACACTAGTAATCCTATTTTAACTGCTACTATTAATAATGGACCAGTAACGCTGCAGCTTAAATCAACAAATTATACCGGAGAACTATGTCTAATGTAATAATTAGTAAGACAACACTTCTCAATTTATGCTTACTGTCATGTTGCTTCTGCATCGTTTTATTTTTCATATCTATCACGTTACGAATGGTATTAAATTAATTTATGAATCTACATTAACATTTATTAATATAACGTAAATATTAGTACTAACAGTGAGAACTCTAATTGATTAATATTTATGGTAATCGTAGTTGTTAATTAGAATAACCAGTCTCATTCACAGTTGTAAAGAGTATAGTAGGATAAGCATATAAAATCTGTCCTCGCACTTATCATGTTCAAAGGATCATAAATTTTCCACGTAAAAAAATAAAAAAGAATTTTATTTTTTTTTAAATCTTATTGATGGTGCAGGAGTCGGGTTACCACTTTTACATTTTTACAAAAATATGTCTATATTTTGTACTTTAATTATTTTTTTTTGCTTTCAATTTGGGAGATTGGTGGAACATTCACAAAACTATATTTTAATGGTAATAACGTAGTTCAATAATAACTCATGTTTTTGTGATGGATATAATTAACTCACTATGAAGCCTGATAGTTTTTGATTATTTTCCACCAGTTTAGTCAAACTAAAAATATTGTATGTAAGATGCTTTTAATTCAGGGAATTTATAATTGTGGATTGTGTTAATCAAGAAGAAAGCATTTCTTTCATCTGAACTGTGTCAATTAAAATGAAAAACTTATATTAGGTGCTAGTCTAAATATGAATCTGAAATTTTAGCGAATAATTAAGGGATTTATTGTTTACCAAAAAAAGAATAATTAGGAAAGCCCTTTCTAAATTCTACATCAAGTACAGTTCATTTTCTGACCTTTTGAACATAAGTGCCTAGAACTATTTTAACTGCTTTAATACATTTATTTAACAAAAAAAAAAAAATTTTAAATAAAAAGTACAATGCAACAATTTTTGTTTCAGATATAATGGCAAGGAATACAACATCAATATACTTCCTGCATTGGCTGTTGACTTGTTAAAAAAGATTCCCAGGAAAACTGGTAAAATTAAAACGAAGATTATTAATGCTCCAATGCCTGGTTTAATAAAACATGTTTTTTCTAAGCCTGGAGATGCAATTTTACAAGGAGAAAAAATATGTATTATTGGTATGTTTCAAAAATCACTTGGATTATTTAAAATTGATTATCAAATATGTTTACAGAAGCAATGAAAATGCAAAACAGTATTGTTTCTGAATTTAATGGCAAAATAAAAAATGTGTATATATGCCAAGGAGATACCGTTAATAATTCAGATATTTTAGTTGAGTTTGAATAAATTTACAATTTTTGATCAAAAGAAAGTTACTATATTTAAAATTGCAATAAAAATGCAAATGATGTAATAAACTAATATTTAAGTCGAGCATATTTTTATACCAAAAACGTAATTAACTGGAGGGTTTTTGGCGTACTTACAAACATTTGAATGACATTAAGAAATTGAGTATTTTAATCTGTAAAAGGAAGTACATTGTGATTTGTCTTTTAGGTTCTATTGAGCATTGAAAACTCTTTCGGTGTACTTTTGGAAACAATATTAAATTGAAGCTGTGGACTTTTTTATGTATTTTATCCACACGTTAGGGTGTTAGCCCCTCAAGTGTGAGGGCGAGGAATTGTCTATTGTTCACCGACTCTAATGAATTGCTTTCCATTGTTGCAAATGTTACTGAATAGGTGCAGGAATAGCATGCTGATATATGCTTGTGTATTCGCATTATTATCCTGTTACCTAAATCCATTACCTTAAAATTTAAAACAACGTCAACAATGGGATCACTGGAACTCTATTTAAATGTAACACACTCTTTTCATTCCATAATTTATTAGGGTATGTTAATTACCAACAACTTTAACTATTTAATCAAGAATAGAAATAGATGGGATGAATAATCGAAAATATATTTCAGCCTTTAAAATAAGATTTAAACATTTAGCATTCTTAAATTTGAAATACATTTTATAATATTTGTTTTATGATCAATAAGGAAACATACTTGTAGGGTCACATTTAATAGTCACCTTTAGCTCAAGGTTTATTTTAGTTTCTGTATATCTGGAGCTAAATAATAATACTCATCATTTCCTTCAAGAGAAACATAAAAAATTATATAACATTTTTTATTAGATTATACCATACAAAATGTTAAACAAGGGTTAGTGCTGAAAACATGAATGAAAATATAATAAATAGGTATAGGAGCAAAAACATACTCATGATAGCAAAATGAATAGCAATAGGGGAAGGTGGTTGCTAAGGTGATGCTATATACAAATGTTGGAGTACAGCAGTAAAATGCTACGTGTCGACTGAACAATTTCTATACAAATTATAATTCTTACAATATGAGATTTAAAATATCGTTAGCTAAAGAATTTTCGCATAATGCTGCAGTTACTTGTGTTGATTGGAGCAGCACCGAAGAGGTCTATTCAGCAGGGTAACTATTTAACCAATTCTTTTCAGATGCATTAGTATAAAGTTATTCAGAAAATGCAAATCTTGTAGTGACGATAACAAACTCTTATCTTGGAGTGTGTCGAATAACGAATCGACGAAAGTAACAGATTTTAATCCTGTTCTGTATCCAACGAGTTTGCACTTTATGCCACGTGCATCGGGATCTTTAGGGAAACATGGTGATTTAATATTAATCACCTCGGCAGATGGAAAGTTCCATATAATGAATCGCAATGGACGTATAGAGAGGACGGTGGAAGCTCACAAAGGGGCAGTTTTAGTAGGACAATGGAGCAATGATGGTGCAGGATTATTAACCGGTACATTTATAAATAAATCTAAAACTGATCAACTAATCCTGGTGTTAATGTTGTAGCCGGTGAGGATGGTTTTATAAAAATTTGGTCCAGAGGAGGTATGCTTCGGTCGACCGTGGTTCAAAGTGATAATTCGGTATATGACGCATGTTGGTCACCAGACAGCCAATCCATTGCGTATCCGCAAGGAAAATCAATTGTAGTTAAATATCTTGCACCTAACACCAAACCAGTAAAAGTAATTAATAAGAACTGTTACAAACTTACAATAGACTTTTCTCTCTATTGTTTTAAGTGGAGAGCACATGAAGGACTAATTTTATGTTTGGCTTGGAGTACAGCATGCGAGCTAATAGTATCAGGAGGTGAAGATTGCAGATACAGAGTTTGGAATAACCAGGGCCATTCACTATATTCAAGTTCCTCACACGATCACCCAATCACCTCAGTATCTTGGTCTCCAAATGGGGATGTATTTGCAGTGGGCTCTTACAACACGCTGCGCTTGTGTGATTTTTCTGGAGTACTACAAGTAAAATGTAAAATTCTTTTCTAAAATTTATCCAATTTTAGTGGTCAAGATCACTTGATAAGCCTAATACAGGATGTCTTTATAAGATAAGTTGGTCAAACGATGGAACTCAGGTTGCAGCTGCTTGTGCCACTGGACATGTGCTCTTTGCACATTTAATAGAAAGACAAGTTCATTATTTAAATCACACCGCAATTGTTAAAGAAAAGAAGACATGTGTTGTACAAAATATAGTAAACGAAACGACAGAGGTTTTAGAATTACCAGAAAGAATAATTCAAGTGGCTTTAAAATATTCACATTTAGTTGTGACAACGCCAACGCAATGCTATATTTACAATAGTAACAATTGGAATACTCCTAATATTTTTGATTTAAAAGATGGGTCTGTTATACTACTTTCCTTGTGTGAAAAGTATATTATTTTAAGGGTACACAATTTAAACATTAATACTTTATTTTTTTTTTAGGACAATGCTTGTTGTGGAAAGAAGTAATGCTTCTATATACAATTATCAAGGAAGATTGGTGGCTTCGCCTCGTTGGCCAAATATGCGTTTAGAACATCTTAGGAACAATCATATAAGTTTAGCATCTGATTCATTAGCAATAAGAGATTCAACTGATTTAAAAAGTATGCAAGTCAAATTAATCAAATTTCTATTACATTATTATTTGAATATTACAGCTGTTCATGTATTAGATCTTACATCAAATAGAAATGCTTCTGATACAACAAGCACAATTCAACACACTTTACAAATAATTCAAATAGCGCTAAATCAAACAGGACCTCCTGCTCAGCGAAATTTGTGCATCTTAGATCGAAACAAAGATTTATACATTGCAACTATACGTTCATCAAATAAAATGATGTTAAAATTAGGTAACTAATAAGTTAACAAATAATTAGCAACGGGAGAATTTAAAGAAATCTGTTACAGGTAATCAAATACAATCGTTTCAGTGGAATACGGAAGAAAATATGTTAGCAGCAATACAAGATGTACATGTAATTATTTGGTATTTCCCGACTGCTTGCTTCAATTCAGCACTTCTTCGTTTTTCGTCATTAATATACGATTCGTCTGAGATTGGACGTAATCCAAGGGTAAATTATTTTGTAGGAAATTTTGTATCAGTTCGGCGTGCCGATGGATCATTGATAAATATTCCAATTTCTCCATTTCCTGGATTATTGCATAGGTAGATTTTAAATGCAACTCTAACAGACTTGTATGACTAAAATAATTATAGATACGTCCAAGAGAATAAATGGGAGGATGCATTACGTTTATGTCGTTTAACAAACGATACAGCACTGTGGACTGGTTTAGCTGTATTAGCAACTCAATCAAATAATAGTGATTTGTTAGAAATAGCAGAAGAAGGATATGCTGCGATTAATCACTATGATAAAGTTTATTACATTCAATACATAAAGGTAACTGACGCTTTTTAATAGATTTCGAATAAGTATGTTTTATTAAACTAGGGATTGCCAAACAAAGCTCAACAATTAGCTGGAGCAGCATTACTTGGGGGCTCTGTCCAAAATGCTGAATTAATACTGCTTCATAATGGACTTGTCTATCATGCAATTCTGATACATGCCAAACTTCATAATTGGGAGAGGTACAATAATTACTACAAATTATTAATAATTTTATCTATTTATTTTAGGGCGTTAGAATTAGCTCTGAAACATAAAAGTCATATTGATATTGTCCTATATCTCAGACAAAAATATTTAACTGCATTAGAAAAGACTGAAACCAACAATAAATTTCTTGCTCAACGAGAACTAGTAAGTTAATGTGATACAACAGATTATTGTTCGACTATTATATTTTAAGGTTCACATGGATATAGAAAAAATTGAACAAAAGTTAGCCCAAGAACAGTATGGAAATTAGAAATAATATAATTGTTTGAGGCACCTAGTAAGTTGATTATTATTTTATTATAACTTATTTAAATACTATAATGCAACTTTATTTAAAGTTTGGTATGGTTTTAGCTGTTTGCTAATGTAAATTCTTGATGATCCTGATACTGACCCTTCCTCATCCAATCTAATTCTTCAAGTTTCTTGTAACATTCCATTCTGTCATCTTCACAATTAGCAATGTTCGAGGCAAGATCTTTTACTAACCAACACTTTGCCATTATCACCCCTAGAAATAGTTTAATTATTGTATTTATAGTTGCTGCATATAAGTCTTACATTTGCAATGTGGTTCCAAAGCAAATAATTCATTTAGAGATAGTAATAATTTTTTCTTGTGTTCATTACTTGCAACTGAATTACTTAAAACCCATCTTAAATAAAACCATGCACTGCTATCTGCAGGATCAGTAAACAGAGCATTCTGTACTAAAGTTAATTCGTCATCGATTGTATCTTCGGTAAGTGCTTTCAATGTACTTCGATAATGCCATGACGAATAATTTGAAAAATTTATATTAATTCGGTCAGTAGAAAATTTTAATTCATCATTTAACGATACACCAACTTTATTTAAAATCAATCTTCTGTAATCCCAGCAGTGAACTAAAATAATTGATTATTACTTTTGCTAATAATTATGTAATATTAACGTTTTAAATGTTTAAATATTATTAGAAAAATGATGAGTAATGAAAAATATAACTTCTTATTGTTAGATAAAGAAAAACATTTAACTTACAATTACGATCATCCATACTTAAATATTTAGTACAAAGATCAAATTCTTTCTCCCAATTAGGCTTTGGATGATGTTCCAAAATCCAATATCGATGATGCCAAGAACCATATGACTTTGGATTAGCTATTAGACAATGCTCAGTCAATTTAAGTTCATCCTCAAGGAATTGAATTAATGTTTCTTCATAAGTTTCTTCCATTTTACTAAAATCATATATTCAATTAGTTTTATATAAAACCCTTGAATACTTTACCTTTCTTCAATTTGCATCAGTGCAACTTCTTTCCTATAATTCCATAAAGTGTAAATATCAGGATTAACAACCAGAAGTTGAGAACATATGGATAAACTTTCTGGATCTTTTAAATTTGTTTTTCGAGAACTTAATATTTTTTTCATTCCTAACCGATAAGCAGTTAGTTTTTTTAATTGCTCCTTTTCCTTTAGTAATTTCTGTTCTTCTGTAGAACGTACCTTTAATCGCCCATGCTAAAAAAGAAAAATATAATTACATTACAACTTATTAGTGAATTACAATTTTAACCATCTTATTGAAGAACTATAGGTTGGAATCAGTGTTTGGGGCCAACAATATTAACCTGCTTTTTTAGAATCAGTAAGTGTATCGAGTTTTATTATTTACTTTTGAATAATATTTCCTATTAATTTTGTAATATTACAACCATAAAATCATAGATATTATTTATAAATTATTTATGTTTTGAAAATTATTAATCGGACACTGATTAAATTTTATTTGATTTCATTGGAGCGAACAAAATTCTTGTAAATTAATAGAATTCAAGCGCATGTTCTCAATTAAATTAGACATCAAGAATTATAAAATTACAATCACTTTTTCCATTTTAATCAAGTCCCGAAATAGCACATAAATTAAAATCCTGAATAAGGGCCGACATTTTGATAGCTAAATATGACAACAAATTAATTTGATACTTGAGGTGACATCTGCTGCTGTTTTCCAGAACTTATTACAGGAATTTATAATGGTTTTAAAAAGAAGGGTTGGTTTTTAACTTAACTATTAAAGTGTAGCCTCTAATTGTTAGATGGCGGAAGCTGTATTATTTGGGTGTAGAAATAGTTTTCTTTTATTGACAGATTGTTATTGTTTTAATTTTACATGTTTAACCTTAAAAATTTTACTGAGAAAAGAGTGCATCTGATGTATGATTTAGGATATTATATCATACTTCAAGCTTCATTTTTGTTACAGATTTGTCCTTTTGAAAACTGTGAAACTCATGAAGTAATTAAAGTTATATAGATGTTAAAAACCTGATGGAAGCAAGAAAAGAGTTTGTTCTTCTAGCAACATAATTACAATAATTTTACATCTATGTGATCTTCAAAGTTTTGTAAATACATAATAATGTATTTAAGGTGCTTTTGATTAATTTATTAATTTTGTTGTGTTAATTTTATGTATGAATATTTTAATTTTAGTGTGTGTGTGTCCCTAATTGTTTTTGTGATTGTGGAATGATCATCTTGAATTTGAAGTTACAAACAAAGCTATGATCTATTTTTAGTTTTATAATAAAATGCAATGGGACTATAGCGAATTTTTCTAATTAAACAGAGCTTTAACTTTGTGTCAATCGTTATTATTTATAAAACACATGCTTTCAGGATGTAGCAATAGAACTGTAGCATTTCTCAAAGGATCTAATTATAACAAATTCAGAGAAGAAGTGGTAGTGATTCCGGGGGTCTAAGAAGTGCTTCCTCGGAGATACAAAATACAAATTCGAAATTGTTTTGGAACTGTTTAGGTATTATCATTTATGATCCTTTTCTAACTTTTGCCGAGGGTTTTTCTTTGGGAGGGATGCAAGACAGGATAACCTGGAAATTAATTTAGTTAACATTTCAATTCAATTCATGGGATATATTGTTTTGGAAAATACTAATCTGAGACTGATTAAATTTTAATCTTTTAATAAATATTATTGGGTATACTTTAAATAATATTAATAACAGTTAAAATCTCGATCTTGTATTATATAGGCTTTAGTAATTTTTCTTAATTTTGTTTTTTATTTTATTGCAGAGAACAGTCGTGTTGAAAAATACTTTCGGAAGCCAATGTGGATTTGTACATGTACCCTTGGTTCTTCTTCACATAAGGCAATTCAAGAGGCTTTCGGAAACCTAATCCAGCAGCACCAGCAGAATCATCAATGGAAGACTAAATCTTCAGATTTGTATATTAATTATAGTTAATCTTACAGAACGACCCTCATATTTTTGTCATTTTTTCTACATAGGATTAAGTTAGATAATCCATGTTAGCGTAGTTTTTGCTAAACTTTTACTATGTTGTAAATTTATTTTGGGAATTTTAATTACTTTTAAAACACATTTCTTTTTGCCACACTTATTTATGTTTAATTATTTATTTATAAATTGTTAAAAGAGTTGCAGTCCTATCATATTGATAAGTATATTAATGTTTCGATCAAACCTCCCTTAATTTATATATTTGACACTTTGTTTAATTTGAATAGGGTTTCTTTTGAAATTAAACGACAAAAAAGGGATGCAGATTTTTATTATTTTTAGGTTTTTAAATTGTAACAAATTGTATATCTTTTTCTGTTAATCTAAGACAACATGTGCTCTGATGCGAAGGGCTTAAGTCTTCGATTAAAACTTTTGCTTTCGTTGGTTTCATACAGTGGTTACCCTTCACATCGGACCACATAATGTTTGTTGAATGATGGGGTGTTCTAAGATTGTATAATCTTAAAACATCCAAGCAAGGGCTGTGCTCTATTCTAAACATATTTGAATTTTATGACCAATATTCCTCTGTTAGGCTAATTAGATGTAAAGTGGGATGTAAGGGGGGTTTGGGAAATAAAAAAAACTATCAACTACCTGTTGTTTCTTTTCACACTAAAAATGTAAGGAGAATGTGTCAACTGGTAACAGGGGCATAAAAGAAAAATTGCAAAAATGTGATCGCGATCTACAGTCGTAATATCACAAATTGCGAGTGACAGTCGGCCGAGTCGGCCGAGTCGGCCGAGGGTTTATCTTAGAGATTTTTAAAAATATTTTTCAAATCACGAGTATCCTACAGTCATTCGTCATTCGTCATTCGTCTCGTTCGGCTCGTTGCTCGTTGGATTTTTCTTAGAGATTTTTAAAAATTTAACTTCGACTGGTATCGAACTCGAGACCATTTGAACAAACAACCGAACGTTAACCATCTGAGCTATGGCGTTGTTATACGAAGTAAGTGTTTTAAACGTTATAAAGTACACGTCCTATAATATTAATTTAAAATTTATTTTTAAATGTTTAAGTAGTTAGGTGTAAAAGCCCACCTGACTCTTGCTCTTGCTCTTGCTCTTGCTCTTCCAATTAATAATTATTAAAATTCGGGTAACAATAAAGACTCTTTATTATATCTAATAATTTATACAAGTTATTTTACAGAGTTTAAATTTAACAGTTAAGAAATTTGAAACACACATTTTTTAAGTCCGCTTCTTCAAAAATATTTAATTCAAACTTCTTATCTGTTTTAAATTATACATTATTAAAATAATTAATTAATTAAAAAAACCAAGTAAGGGGGGTTTGGGAAATAAAAAAAAACTATTAACTACCTGTTGTTTCTTTTCACACTAAAAATGTAAGGAGAATGTGTCAACTGGTAACAGGGGCATAAAAGAAAAATTGCAAAAATGTGATCGCGATCTACAGTCGTAATATCACAAATCGCGAGGGACAGTCGGCCGAGTCGGCCGAGTCGGCCGAGGGTTTATCTTAGAGATTTTTAAAAATATTTTTCACATCAGGAGTATCCTACGGTCATTCGTCATTCGTCATTCGTCATTCGTCATTCGTCTCGTTCGGCTCGTTGCTCGTTGGATTTTTCTTAGAGATTTTTAAAAATTTAACTTCGACTGGTATCGAACTCGAGACCATTTGAACAAACAACCGAACGTTAACCATCTGAGCTATGGCGTTGTTATACGAAGTAAGTGTTTTAAACGTTATAAAGTACACGTCCTATAATATTAAATTAAAATTTATATTTAAATGTTTAAGTAGTTAGGTGTAAAAGCCCACCTGACTCTTGCTCTTGCTCTTGCTCTTCCAATTAATAATTATTAAAATTCGGGTAACAATAAAGACTCTTTATTATATCTAATAATTTATACAAGTTATTTTACAGAGTTTAAATTTAACAGTTAAGAAGTTTGAATCACACATTTTTAAGTCCGCTTCTTCAAAATATTTAATTCAAACTTCTTATCTGTTTTAAATTATACATTATTAAAATAATTAATTAATTAAAAACCAAGTTTTAATATAATAAAAGTTGCAACCCTTACGATTTTTTTATTGTAATTAATTAAGAGTGATTTGCACGTCAAACTTGGGATTGCAACTTCTTTTACAATTACATTACATTACAATTACATACTATAAATAAAAGGGAAAAGGAAGGTGTTTTAAGTGTGTGTGAAAAGATAAAATAATAATATGTGGATGGAGTGGGGTTATTTTATAAAAGTAATAATAAATAAAAGTTAAGTGCCCTTCAAAGTGCTACATAAATCAAAGGAAGACAACAAAAAAGGTAAATATTAAAAAAATAAATAAAGAAGTGAAATATTAAAAAATATTAAAAAATAATAAATTAAATAAAAAGTATAAGAAGTAGTAATTTTCACCAAATTTTGAAAAAAATCTAAATAAACATGAATTAATTTTGCAATAAAATTCAAAAGTTATAGCAAGTTCGAAAAATAAACAAGACGGGAAAAATTAATAAGATATAAAAATCAAAAAATCAAAACGCACGGTCCAATAATTAAATGAAGAGAGGGTGGCTTTAAACTTTTAAGAATTATTTAGTTTTATCGAAATTTCTATTTTAGAGGTGTAGCGCGCGGAAATGACACCGTTATAGTTAGTAGGGGTACGTAGAAACGTCCCCTCGCAATATAAAGCAATTCTATTTTTTTCATATTTTGCCAAAAAGACATGGGTTTTAACCCATCGATTTTGATTTTTCAAAACGTTTTCCCAAAGCTCTGGAATAGCACGCCTATGGTTTCTTAAGCCTATCCAAAGCCAAAAAGGCTGTCAAATCCGATTCTGAATAGTTTTCAAAGATCCGTCCACAAATAACGGCGCTACAATTTTTTGAAAGTTCAAAATTGGCTAAAAATGAGCGTTAAAATCGCAATTTTTATTTTCGAAAAATTAACGTCGCACCCTATACATATTATACATGTATCTTATGTAAAAAAGCCTCAGGATTCCGAATCCGTGTCGTTTGTAATGATTGGATCGAAAATAAAGGAGCTACGATTTTTTTTGTGAATCAAGGGGTACGTATTTCTATTGATTTAGTTTGTATCGAAAATTTTTATTTTAGAGGGAAAGCGCGGGGAAATGACACCGGTTATAGTCACTAGGGGTACGTAGGAACGTCCCCTCGCAATATAAAGCAATTCTATTTTTTCATATTTTGCCAAAAGACATGGGTTAAAACCCATCGATTTTGAATTTTCAAAACGTTTTCCCAAAGCTCTGGAATAGCACGCCTATGGTTTCTTAAGCCTATCCGAAGCCAAAAGGCTGCCAAATCCGATTCTGAATAGTTTTAAAGATCCGTCCACAAATAACGGCGCTACAATTTTTGAAAGTTCAAAATTCGCTCAAAATGAGCTCTAAAATCGCAATTTTTATTTTCGAAAAATTAACGTCGCACCCTATACATATTATACATGTATCTTATGTAAAAAAGCCTCAGGATTCCGAATCCGTGTCGTTTGTAATGATTGGATCGAAAATAAGGGCGCTACGATTTTTTTGTGAATCAAGGGTACGTATTTCTATTCATTTAGTTTGTATCGAAAATTTTTATTTTAGAGGGAAGCGCGGGAAATGACACCAGTTATAGTCACTAGGGGTACGTAGGAACGTCCCTCGCAATATAAAGCAATTCTATTTTTTTCATATTTTGCCAAAAAGACATGGGTTAAAACCCATCGATTTTGAATTTTCAAAACGTTTTCCCAAAGCTCTGGAATAGCACGCCTATGGTTTCTTAAGCCTATCCGAAGCCAAAAAGGCTGCCAAATCCGATTCTGAATAGTTTTTAAAGATCCGTCCACAAATAACGGCGCTACAATTTTTTGAAAGTTCAAAATTCGCTCAAAATGAGCTCTAAAAATCGCAATTTTTTATTTTCGAAAAATTAACGTCGCACCCTATACATATTATACATGTATCTTATGTAAAAAAGCCTCAGGATTCCGAATCCGTGTCGTTTGTAATGATTGGATCGAAAATAAGGGCGCTACGATTTTTTTTGTGAATCAAGGGTACGTATTTCTATTCATTTAGTTTGTATCGAAAATTTTTATTTTAGAGGAAGCGCGGGAAAATAACCGGTTATAGTCACTAGGGGTACGTAGGAACGTCCCTCGCAATATAAAGCAATTCTATTTTTTCATATTTTGCCAAAAGACATGGGTTAAAACCCATCGATTTTGAATTTTCAAAACGTTTTCCCAAAGCTCTGGAATAGCACGCCTATGGTTTCTTAAGCCTATCCGAAGCCAAAAGGCTGCCAAATCCGATTCTGAATAGTTTTAAAGATCCGTCCACAAATAACGGCGCTACAATTTTTGAAAGTTCAAAATTCGCTCAAAATGAGCTCTAAAATCGCAATTTTTATTTTCGAAAAATTAACGTCGCACCCTATACATATTATACATGTATCTTATGTAAAAAGCCTCAGGATTCCGAATCCGTGTCGTTTGTAATGATTGGATCGAAAATAAGGGCGCTACGATTTTTTTGTGAATCAAAGGTACGTATTTCTATTCATTTAGTTTGTATCGAAAATTTTTATTTTAGAGGGAAGCGCGGGAAATGACACCGGTTATAGTCACTAGGGTACGTAGGAACGTCCCCTCGCAATATAAAGCAATTCTATTTTTTCATATTTTGCCAAAAGACATGGGTTAAAACCCATCGATTTTGAATTTTCAAAACGTTTTCCCAAAGCTCTGGAATAGCACGCCTATGGTTTCTTAAGCCTATCCGAAGCCAAAAGGCTGCCAAATCCGATTCTGAATAGTTTTTAAAGATCCGTCCACAAATAACGGCGCTACAATTTTTTGAAAGTTCAAAATTCGCTCAAAATGAGCTCTAAAATCGCAATTTTTATTTTCGAAAAATTAACGTCGCACCCTATACATATTATACATGTATCTTATGTAAAAAGCCTCAGGATTCCGAATCCGTGTCGTTTGTAATGATTGGATCGAAAATAAGGGCGCTACGATTTTTTTGTGAATCAAGGGTACGTATTTCTATTCATTTAGTTTGTATCGAAAATTTTTATTTTAGAGGGAAGCGCGGGAAATGACACCAGTTATAGTCACTAGGGGTACGTAGGAACGTCCCCTCGCAATATAAAGCAATTCTATTTTTTTCATATTTTGCCAAAAAGACATGGGTTAAAACCCATCGATTTTGAATTTTCAAAACGTTTTCCCAAAGCTCTGGAATAGCACGCCTATGGTTTCTTAAGCCTATCCGAAGCCAAAAGGGCTGCCAAATCCGATTCTGAATAGTTTTTAAAGATCCGTCCACAAATAACGGCGCTACAATTTTTTTGAAAGTTCAAAATTGGCTCAAAATGAACGCTAAAAATGGCAATTTTTTATTTTCGAAAAATTAACGTCGCACCCTATACATATTTTACATGTATCTTATGTAAAAAAGCCTCAGCATTCCGAATCCGTGTCGTTTGTAATGAGTGGATGGAAAATAAGGGCGCTACGATTTTGTTTGTGAGTCAAGGGTATCCATTTTTTTATTTATTTAGTTTTAACGAAAATTTTTAATTTTAGAGGGTAGCGCGGGGAAGTGACACCGGTTATAGTTATGAGGGGAACGTAGGAACGTCCCCTTGTAATATAAAGCAATTCTATTTTTTTCATATTTTGCCAAAAAGACATGGGTTTAACCCATCGATTTTGATTTTTCAAAATCATCTTCTTACCATTAGCTGATCTTCAATCTTTGCCCAAGATTTGAGGGCGCATTATTTCTTTGTGTGTCAGAGGCCTTGATATTTGTTAGATGTTGTTTAATAATACTTAAATTGTAATAAATCACCCCCTCTTAATTGTTATATTTTCTAATTACAAATATCAGAATTCTTTCCCCACCCTTTGCAATGTGTATTGTGTTTAAATTGAAATTTTGATGGTATTTTTTTGATAATAAGTTTGTTTTAGATTTAGTTCTTAACTGAATATAGATTAATATTAATTTCAAATGTTTACTAAAAAAGTCTAATTTTAATTAAAAGAATAATAATAAAAAAACTAATTTAAAACCAAAATAATGAAAAGCATTTTAAAAGTGTGGTGTGTAATGAACTTATAAACTACCCTAACACAATGGGTCAAATAGAAGGGCCCCCGTGCACAGCACCGGTAACCACGACTGTCTTCGGCTAAGAAGAAACAACATCTAAGAATATACCATGGCCTCATTTGCAAACCGTGCTACCGTATTATTTTACTTTCTTTCGTTAAAATGAAATAACCTTCTCTGGAATGTTGTTTAAATTAATTTTTCTTTAAAACTGACCACGGTTTTTTTTTCACTTCATGAAATATAACGTGGACACACAAAGAAATAAACAAATACAATAAAGAACTTACTTACTAACACAAAAATTATTACAAGCATATAAATACAAATATAAATAATAAATTAACTAAAAGTCTATCACAGCATAGACTTGAACATGAAACGATAGCTCTTAATAAGCCGAACGAAATAATTAAACAAAATTTACAAAGAACAATAAGACCCCTGTTACTCCACCTTAAATTATAGGAGAAAAAGTGGTAGAAAAAAAGGTTTCAATAAAATGTAATACAAATAAGCAAATTCATGTAAAAAATGTAAAATTAAGACATTATCAAAATAAGACAATAATTAATCGTAATATTCACAACCAATATCTTTAAATATTATTAAAAGTTAATAGAAATTGTTGGACTGCCAATAAAACAACTCTTCTTAAATATGGTAGTCCTTAGTGAACCTGGGGGAATTCTCCTGTGTTACTTATGTCGGTGGCCTGCATTGTCCTAGAGCACTCGCTGTCTTAGATGAGGTTGTCCCCCTTTCACCCGCCAACCTGCCAGCCATGTCGAGCCACGGGGCTTGTAGTGCCTATGGTGGTCCTTGGTGAGGATTATGTATTGTCTTAAAAGAAAGATACAATAGTTTAAATATCATAGAAGCACAGATAAAAAACATAGTGACAGTAGAGTAAACTAGTAAAAAGTTTATTAGTAATATATAGAAATACATATTTTATAAATTATATTAAATAATTAATTATATAAATAACATTATTGCGTATATAACGTTGTTTCACTGATGACTATACACTGTCCGGCCAACAGAAATAGTTAAGCCACTCCCACAAATGTGCGCTAAATTTAAATAGAATTCTTTCTATTGGCTTAATTTTTAAAGCACGTAACACAAGTAACCATATTAGCATTTATGTCCTGGTAGAACGGGAACAAACTTGATTATTAATTTGTACCGTGTGAAACTGGGCACTGCATACATTGGTTCAATTTAGTGGGGCGTGGCTTAAATATTTCTGTTGGCCGGACAAAGTATAATATATTTATTTCCATTTCTAACACCGGCTATAGTTACGAAGGGTACGTAGAAACATCCCCTTGCAATATAAAGCAATTCTATTTTTTTCATTTTTTGCCAAAAAAACATGGACTAAAACCTATCAATTTTGTTTTTTCAAAACGTTTTTAAAGATACGCTCACAATTAACCGAGCAACGAATTTTCAAAGTCAAATGTTCGAAAAATTATAATACAAGTCCGGAGTATCAATGTTACAAATAAAAACAATACAGAAAAAAAAGATATTAACAAACCCAAGTGGCTGGGAGCTACCTTTGATTTCCATAAAGAGCTGGAAAACATCGTCCAACGATCCCACAGAAAGGAGTCCGCTCGCAGCAGTGGTGACTTTGGCCGACACCTCTGCGTCGCTCGCCGGGAACTGCCTTCGCGCCATCGACGGTGAAATCCGGTTTTTTCCTAAACACAAAAGAAAATAAAATTACAAGATTAATAAAACGTTTTTGGAAAAACACTAAAACACCAAAAATTTGGATTTAAAGTTATGCAAGTAATAAAGAGTTGAAACACTAATCAATTTTAAAAATCGGTGGGACTTTAAGAATTAAAAAAAAACAATCGGCCGTTTCTAGAATTTAATGAAGCGATCAAAGGATATTCAAATTAATCACCAACTATAGTAATTAACAAGCCTTTAATTTAACAAAGGCTACCCATGGAGGAAAAAAATAAGACCTTCGTACTTACATCATTTGAAAATGTGCATCCCTTTGATGGGTTGGCTATATCCAAAATTTTACTTTTAAAGAGGGTTGAAGGTGGTGGGGCGTAATGCATGGTACCTTCGCGTTTAAATTGCTGTCTGTAAAATAAAAAAAATAATTATTAGCTGAAATCTTTTACGAAATGTGTGAAGTTTGAAAGAAATCGTTAGAATTACTATTTACCTTAAATGAAGGATTGTAATAAAAGTTAGATTCACTAATTTATAATAATAAATAAAACACAACCGTTCAGCTTCGTTGTATATTGAAAAATGATTCAGAAATTTAAAGTTTTATGCAAGTGTTGATATACGTAATATCCGTAGACCCCCAAAGCCAAGTTACCTGATATCAAAAACGATAAGGCCAACTAAAAGTGCCTTGATTATTTTAAATAAAATTATCGATTTAATTTGTTAAAAGAAAAACGTAACACATGGTATTACGAACATATTGGTTTCTACTTTATTTTAATTAAATCCTTAATTTTTAACTTATGAACGAGATTGGATTATGCATTTCAAAATTACCAAACGCAATAACTTTTTTATCTTGGATAATTACTGGGAAATCTTTTCTTTCCGAACGTATCGGACCTTAATACGTCGTAATCCGGTCATAAATCAAACCCCCAAAAATCGGCCAAAAACGAGAATAAAACACGGATAAACCCCACTACTTTTTTGAAAATAAAAATACAGTAGACGCCGCTTAATATGTTCACGGTTAATGTTATCAACCGCTTAGTCTGATCAAACTGGCTTGGAACTGGCGTTTGAAATATTTCATTTTAAAGCTAAATTTAATTTTTCAAAAAGACGAAAATTTTTATTTTAGAGGGACACCGGCTATAGTTACGTAGGAACATCCCTTTTCAATATAAAGCAATTCCATTTTTTCATTTTTTGTCAAAAAAACATGGGTTATTCTGGTAAGTGGCATTTTTAATGAAAGTCGCGGTGAACATAATCGGTATAGTTGCGTCCCTTAAACAATTTAAAAAATACTCACATCAAACTAATAAGTCAATTGCGATGGGAGTTTTTTATCAATCCATTTCCCAAACGGCTTCTGTAGGCTTGCACCAGTCCTAAATTTCCATGGTCAAAACTTGTGAGCGAATCATCTTTGGGAATGATATTGTATTTGGTTATCATCACTACGTTTCAGCTGCTTTTGTACTTGAAGATAGATTCATTTTGCCACATTTATAAAAGAAAAACGCATGCAATTCATAGAAATTTTTAAGTCATTGGGAAATCTGTAGCTTGAATTTTAAAAATATAATTTTTTTTTAAATTAAAAATACGTTAGAGTATACCAAAATTAATGTTGGAAAGTCGCACCATTAAACATAACTAATATATAAAATTTAAAAAAAAACATTAAGGAAAAGTTGATTTAATAAAGCAATAAAAGTACCCCACTTAAAGATCCTTAACGAAGACGCTTTCCCTAAAACACTAGCACTATTATTATTAATTAACAACAATTAGTTAATTAAGTTAGAACTAAACACTGAAAATATTTCAAGAGAAATGCAAATAGATGTTAACGCAACAAATACCGGAACAGAACTAAAAGTCGATTTCTAATCCTTATCAATTTGTTATACAAAACGTACGTATTCGAAAACTTTCCAAAGCGATTTCAAAAACGCTAGTTCATATGCAGCCTCATTCAACGAGCATTCGCGCGCTTTTCAATTTGTCGTTTAAACACTTCATATTAAGAGTTGGCCAATGAAGTAGACAGAGATTTTGTTTGATTACACATTATTCTTTATTCTTTTTTACATTTCATAACCTCATGATACAGCAATGGTACTTACTGCATCATAATACATGTTATTTGCTTTAGGATATCGAACTGATAAATGAACAAATTTTAAAGGAACACTGCCAAAAGAATAATTCTTATATTTATTTAAAATATATGTAGCATCAAATGATTCTCTACTTTGTTTCTTGTCTTTCTCATTTTTATTTTGTTTATCCCCTTTTCGAAATAAAGAATTAATTAATGTTGCATGCAGTTTTACGTTTTCGTATTGCTGTCTTACTAAGCCTAAATTAACCATCAGTTGTAGCTGTTTAAATAAATTATTAATATAAAACATACCTTTACTTGCAAAAAAATTTACAATACTGTTAATCACATTCTGAAAGCTTTGATTATATTTAGGGGGATCAACAATAACGTTTCCATACAAAACATCTACATTGGTTGGATCATCATTCATTATTTCCACACCACGTAATATAATATTCAAATCGGTTGAATTAAGAAATGGTCTAGAATTTAGTTAAATTAATATTATACATTATATGTTTACAAGAACTTACTCGACCACCTCTTTCTTACATTGCTTTAAATATTCTACAGCTTTGTCAATTTCAATATTATCAACCAAAACCAAAGGTGTAATAGTAAGATGGATTCTGTTAGGATTTTGAAACATAGACTCATGCACACCTCGAATTACAGGAGCATTTAAAATGCCAGACTATATACAGGAAATATATTAATAATATTATATATTAAGTTAGCAGATCTTATATTTTAATATAATTATAATTAATATATTTAACCCACCTTAAATACATCAAAATTATGTCTTACCATATCAGATACCATTGGTATTGATATGAAATGAGTAAATGGATGCTTCTCCCTTGCTTGGCATACAATTAAATCGATTCTATTTTTTGCAGTTATTACAGCTCTTTCATTCTTACCAGTAATAACAACATCATCATTTTCTCCTCTTTTAGGAATTTTTATTATTGTATTAGTATCTTGTTGAATACTATTTAAAACTGAGCCATTGGAACCAATTACATTACCAAAGAAATTTCTAAGATGAGAGAAACTTTGAAATACTTCTCTTGTTAGAGTAATTTGTAACTTACAAAGGTACATGATATTTTAATACAAAGTTTCCAGATTTAGTAATATTCAAATCAAAATCATCTTCAACGTCCATACAGCTTACCATTTCATCTAAAATAATTATAACTTATGTCAGATAAACAAAATAAATTAAGAGTTACCATCCTCTTCATAGGGTGCTAATATACTTTCATCACTCGTTGTATTTCCATCATAGTCCTGAAAATCTCTTACTTGATATCCTCCAACATTTAACAACTTCGGTTGTGTAATTTCAAGAGGATTTTTTGAATGTAAAATATCATAGTTCATTGCTACTTATTGTTAACCTTCTGGTTGGATTGAACAATGATTACCTAGTTTTTTATAATCACTTGAGTTTAAACCTGTACTTCTAAGCCCTTCGGTTAGAGTTCACATCATGAGGCCGCCCTTGAATCGTACCGAAATGTATGTAGGGCGTTAATTTTGTATTCCAGGTTAGTAAATTAGATAATATCAAGTGTCCAAACCATTCAAATCAAAAGATATAACAGTTTTAATTTCGTTGTTTCCGAGCTAAAATTGGCTATCTTAGTCAAATAGTTGAGCTGACGTAGGTTAGATGGCGCTTTGAAATCAGCTGGAAATTTGAAAGTGCCGAACGAGTAAAGATGCGAAAAGTAAATTGGAGAAATAAAAATAATTATTCTAAGTTATTAATGATGCATTGTTATTTTCTATATTAACTCCAGGATATACTCTTTTGATGTCTGTGAAGACATGTTGCAACATATTACCTGGAGAGCGATTAAAATTTTTAAGAAACATCTTGCGATATAAAAAATCCGCGATATATAAATTAGCCGCGTTGTTTTCTCTACCTCTTATACAACTCCGACAAGATTTAATACTTTTTTTCAGTTTTCGCCACTGTCTTTCCTCTTTGTAGTACACACTATTTCCATACCTTCTCGAATGATTAATTACGAAATGATTCCCCATTCCGCATCAGAATCTGGTGATGGGATCAAATTCTTCCTCGATACCATTGTATCCACCCCAAGAATCAGAGTGTATGAAAGTAAGAGGCTCAACATATGTTCTAATAAGCCTATGCAATTCTGCACGATTTCTTTGTTGAATGGGCACTATAAACATATCATCCGTTTCCCTGCAAATACCACCGAAACATCATAATTGTTAGCGATAGATGGGTCTTCGGTGGTATTTGCAAGTGTAAATATGCATGCAGAATTGCATGCATTACCCAGTGTGTTTATTTCGAATTCTTGTAATTAAATATAATTTTAATTTTTTGTCATTCTTTATTATTTACAGAAAGCATGCCTTCGGGTTGTAGCAATGGAACTGTAGCATTTCTCAAAGGATATAATTGTAAAAAAGGGTATTTGTGCCTTGCAATGATTCATGAAACGCGCATTCGCGCGCTTCTCAATTTCTCGTTTCGGCAACTCCTACTAACAGTTGACCAATAAAGTAGTCAACGATTCTATTTGTTTACAAATAATACGCGTTAGATGATGCTGTAGTGTAAAATTTTGTGAGTATATGCTACCCAAAATACGCCTCAATAGAAGTAGTTACATATATTCTATTTTATTAATGCCACCTCTTTTATTATAAGCGTGCAATTCAATTTTCAATGATTTGAGTTATGCACTTTTAACAACTCTAAATTCATAATTATATTTTGTTGAAATAAGTATATAAATGTTCTTAGTCGTCATAGACTCCCCATCTATATTCTTTGTGGCCTGCCTTTCTGCCTTCATACTTTTGCTATTATTTTTTCTTGGCCATTTGAATCTAGTCTTTGATTTGTAAATACCTTCTTGGTCCATCCTTTTTAATCCAAAAAGATATTCTTGCAATATACTTGTCATTTATTATTGTGGTTTTTAAAATATACATATATACTTAAATTTCATCATAATTAATGTAACGTTTTACCAGTAGTCTTCTTTAATTAATAGGATGCATATTTTTCTACTACAACTTGTTTAATTAGTAATATTCTTCCACGATCTGATTCAAATGTATGATACATAAAAATTGCCAGAATTATTGTAGGAGTTTATAACTTGGAAGTATTGCTGTTTATCTAAAATTAACGTAACATAATATTAGTAAATTTTATTTAAAATTGATCTCTTCAATATTAATACGTGTGAAGATAAAGTAATTCTTTAATAAAACAAAATAATACATACCTTATACTTTCAAAATCAACTTTTTAGGTTAAACTCAAAATACAGCTGTATTTCACTGACTTACAATATCCGAGCCATAAAATCGATAAAACTTTCATTGACGCGCATAAATTCAAAATTGTTTCATTCAAGGCACAAGTACCTAAAAAGTAAACTCTGGGGCCTTAGAAGTGCTCACCAAGAAGTACAAATTCTAAATGGTCTTGGAAATATTTAGGTTTTATCATTTATGATCCTTTTCAAACATTTGCTGATGGTTTTCTTTGAGAATGGCACAGGACGGAACTACAAACCTGAGAATTCATTAAAGTTATATAGATGTCAAAAACCTGATGGAAGCAAGAAGAGTTCGTTCTTCTAGCAACATAATTACAATTTTTTTTATTTTTGTGATCTTCAAAGTTTTGTAAATAGATAATAATTTATTTAAGGTTTGCTTTTGATTAATTTATTAATTTTGTTGTGTTAATTTTATGTCTGTTCCTAACTTAAATTATGTTTCAGTAAGCTACAACAGAAGATTAATGAATATGAAAGGATATATGATATTTACTTGTGTTTCTAACAATTTTAATTCTTTGGACAAATAATATTAGTAATAATATCAGTAATGCGATTGCGAGCTCCAAATATGCTTTATAACTTATTCGAATTTAAATTATGAAATGCATTTAGTTTATTGATTTTTAAAACGATTCTAACATATTTGCGCCATTAAATATCGTATTACTCTGTAAATTTGTTAGTTTCTGTTTAACAGTTATTTAACAAAGAATATTTTCTTTTTTTTAGCTATAAATTGGCAACTTAGAACTTCATTAATAATCAAAAGGATCTTGGCTACTTTTTACCTTCACCTTTAAGCAGCCTTACATCTCAGAATTGTAGTGCCGACCAAAGAACAGCCCGTGAAGAACAACAGCTTGCTTTATTATTTTGGGGTGAGTTTTCTTTTTTAACTACTATTTTCTTTGCGATTTATCTCACATAGAGAACAACAAATTAAAGCTTGTGAGGCCAATGTTAATTTTTATAACGATTAAGAGTTAAAATTATTGAATCGTTTTTGTACCACAAAAATCACGGTTACTTGTCGACGGATCTTTGAGAATTTTGTAGATTTCAAACTTATGGACTTTTTGGTTGCGGATTGGTCTATAGGTATTTAATAATAAATTTTTCTTTTTTAAAATGTAAATTTGAACACCTGATTGTTAGGCAACCGCGTATACTCCACTTTGAGAGTATTTAGAATTGCCTATCTTTTGTGGACATATACATCGGCCATCATGGTTATCTAACGTCAATTTAATCAATACAAGAACATTTTTCCAATATTATTAATTAAATTGATTAAATTCTTGGTGTTTTTTATATTGAACAAATGTAAAACTACAATTTTAATAACTAAATGTGATAAAATCGATGCTATAATCATGTTCACTAAAAACTATTAGAATAGGATACCAAGTCTATTTACTTCATGTGGTTATTAGATGATTGGAAATATTTATGTACAAATGATATATCAGTGAGTACACTCTTGTAAGTTTAAGCATAAACTTATTCTGTTTTGTTTTAGTTTATATCGGTGGTCGAAGCCAGGTTCAACTGTCGCAAACACTAAGTCACTCTGAAAGAATGTTTTTACAGTACAAGAAGATGTACAAATTAACAGCTTACTCACCAAAGAGAACTTTTATAGCAGGAGTCCTTGGTGAGATTTATGGCTATCATTGGAATGCTCTCTTCTGAACTAACTAGGATGGTTGTGTCTACATATTGCAGATTTTGAGATCTTCTGACCATCTATCCATGTCATCATTCCAATTCTCTATTGCTTTACGAATACTCCATTTTCTGTAGATTTTAAATAGAATATAAAAAGGACACAGTCTGGTCGCACTTCTTTGCTGATGGTAAAGCTCTATGATGTCCTTATGTTAATAGGTATGAAGGTATTGTTTGAATAGTACACCCAAACCACACTTTACGTTCCGAAAAAAGTTGTCAATAAAGCAAAAAGCCGTATAACAAATCAATTTAAGACTTTGTTAAAAATAGCAACTGTCCATGAATGGGGGATTGCTTTTAAGTACCAATAAACTAGTCTTTGACTTCTAAAAGGGTTTTAATATATCTTAAAAGATATTTGGTTCCCCAAAAGTGTATTTCTATTAAATAGTTTGTTTGTAGGTAGTATTAAACAAATTTGTTTATTTCTTTAACTTTTCATTGCGTTTTGGAAAATTTTGTTACAGCTTTTAAGGGCCAAAGGACTAGTTTTTTGCTCATGAAAGGGTTTTCTTAACTCTTAAAATTAATAGAGATACAGGGCTGTAAAGTATATGTTTTCTTCTTACAAATAATAAGAATGGTTATTTTGCTAATTCTGAAAATGTTCTTGTTTAATTGATTTCTTTTCTTTCATAAACTAAAAAAGAGTGCTTTAAAATAAAGTAGGAGCCAATATTTATGTATTACTCTGTATTTGTTCTTTCTTTTAAATTATTTATCGCTTTTGATACCTGGAAATTTTGCTTTGGGGTAAATGCGATAGCGTATATCGGCTTTTACATAAATTTCGTTTACTGACTCATTTGTGAGTGTACAGCGAAGGCAAACCGTTGTGTATTTGTAAGAATAAGTGCTCTAATTTTAATTACAAACCTTAATCTGAGGTAAATATTTATTATAACAATTTCTCTCATTCTACAGCAGGGGTGCCCAAAGTACGGGAAATTTTTTTTCTACATAGGCTTCTACGTAGGCTTCAGAATGTAATAAATTTAATGGGTTTAAGTTGAATGGTAATCGATATTTACTGTTTTTAACTGACATTGTGGAAGTGCATGATTTTCCCAGTAAGAACAATTTTATTTAGAGTAAACTGAGTTAATTGATATCGATCATTATACCAAAAGAAAAATCACACTACGACCTTTATTTTTGTCACAGATTTGCCCTTTTGAGAGCTGCGAGTCACAAAGCAATTATAGTTAAATAGAAGATGACACGAAACTGATGGAAGCAAGAAAAGAGTCCATTGTTCAAGGAACAAAAATACAATTTTCATCTGTGTGACCTTCAAATCTTGGTAAATACATAATGAAGTATTTAAGGTTGACTTTTGACTACATTATTAATTTTCTTTGTATAATTTTATGTATGTTTTCATGACTGAATTGTTTAATTTATGTGTATGTGTGTATCTGTAACTGTTTTTGTGATTGTGGAATAATTATGTATAATTTGTAGTTATAAACAAAGCTTATGGCCTATTTTTAATTCTTCTTTATTTCAGGGATTAGGCTGTACACCGTTCTGACACCCATCCCTTTCTTGGCCTTCCAACATCCCTTTTGGTTTATAATGTGTTGAAGCTAACGGAAGCCCTATCTCTTAAAATTTTGCTTTGTAATAAAACCCAGTGTTTATTTCGAATTCTTGTAATTAAATATAGTTTTAAGTTTTTGTCATTCTTTATTTTTTGATAAAAAGCTAGCCTTTGGGTTGTAGCAATGGAACTGTAGCATTTTTCAAAGGATATAATTGTAAAAAAGTAAACTCTGGGGGGCCTTAGAAGTGCTCACCAAGAAGTACAAATTCAAAATTCTAAATGGTCTTGGAAATATTTAGGTTTTGTCATTTATGATCTTTTTCAAACATTTGCTGATGGTTTTTTTTGAGAAGAGCACAGGACGAAACTACAAACCGGAGAATTAATTAAAGTTATATAGATGTCAAAAACCCGATGGAAACAAGAAGAGTTCGTTCTTCTAGCAACGTAATTACAATTTTTTTTATCTCTGTGATCTTCAAAGTTTTATAAATACATAATAATGTATTTAAGGTTTGCTTTTGATTAATTTATTAATTTTGTTGTGTTAATTTTATGTATGAATATTTTAATTTCAGTGTGCATGTGTGTTCGTCCTTGTCTTTGTGATCGTGGAATGATTATCTTTAATTTGAAGGTACAAACAAAGCTATGGCCTATTTTTAGTTTTGTAATAAAATGCATTGGGTTCATATCGAATCATAATTAAACAGAACTTTGTGTCAATTATTGTTATTTATAAGACACATGCTTTCGATATGTAGCATTTCTCAAAGGATATAATTTTAACAAATTCAGAGAAAAAGTGGTAGTGATTCTGGGGGTTTAGAGGTACTCATTCACTTACAGTTCGCCTGCAGTCCAGAACTGCAGATTAGATAAGGTCAATTACATATACAGGCTATCGACACACGAGTCTATTATAAGATTCACTTAAACTGAAGGCTGTAATCTATCAATGGCATGTATATGTAATTGCCCTTGACTGATCTGCAATTCTGGACTGCAGGCGACCTGTAAGTAAATAGGTACCTTAAAAAGTGCTCCTCGGAGATACAAAATACAAATCCTAAATTGTTTTCGAACTATTTAGGTTTTATCATTATGATCCTTTTCAAACATATTTCTGATGGTTTTTCTTTGAGAAGGGCACAAGACGGAACTATAAACCTGAGAATTAATTTAATTATCATTTATGTTTTGAAAATTATTAATCGGACACTGATTAAATTTTATTTGATTTCATTGGAGCGAACAAAATTCTTGTAAATTAATAGAATTCAAGCGCATGTTCTCAATTAAATTAGACATCAAGAATTATAAAATTACAATCACTTTCTCCATTTTAATCAAGTCCCGAAATAGCATATAAATTAAAATCCTGAATAAGGGCCGACATTTTATAAGCTAAAAATGACAGCAAATTAATTTGATACTTGAAGTGACATCTGCTGCTGTTTTTCAGAACTTATTACAGGAATTTATAATGGTTTTAAAAAGAAGGGTTGGTTTTTAACTTAACTATTAAAGTGTAGCCTCTAATTGTTAGATGGCAGAAGCTGTATTATTTGGGTGTAGAAATAATTTTCTTTTATTGACAGATTGTTATTGTTTAATTTTACATGTTTTTAACCTTAAAAATTTTACTGAGAAAAGAGTGCATCTGATGTATGATTTAGGATATTATATCATACTTCAAGCTTCATTTTTGTTACAGATTTGTCCTTTTGAAAACTGTGAAACTCATGAAGTAATTAAAGTTATATAGATGTTAAAAACCTGATGGAAGCAAGAAAAGAGTTTGTTCTTCTAGCAACATAATTACAATAATTTTACATCTATGTGATCTTCAAAGTTTTGTAAATACATAATAATATATTTAAGGTGCTTTTGATTAATTTATTAATTTTGTTGTGTTAATTTTATGTATGAATATTTTAATTTTAGTGTATGTGTATGTCCCTAATTGTTTTTGTGATTGTGGAATGATCATCTTGAATTTGAAGTTACAAACAAAGCTATGGTCTATTTTTAGTTTTATAATAAAATGCAATGGATCCATAGCGAATTTTTCTAATTAAACAGAGCTTTAACTTTGTGTCAATCGTTATTATTTATAAAACACATGCTTTCAGGATGTAGCAATAGAACTGTAGCATTTCTCAAAGGATCTAATTGTAACAAATTCAGAGAAGAAGTGGTAGTGATTCTGGGGGTCTAAGAAGTGCTTCCTCGGAGATACAAAATACAAATTCTAAATTGTTTTGGAACTGTTTAGGTATTATCATTTATGATCCTTTTCTAACTTTTGCCGAGGGTTTTTCTTTGGGAGGGATGCAAGACAGGATAACCTGGAAATTAATTTAGTTAACATTTCAATTCAATTCATGGGATATATTGTTTTGGAAAATACTAATCTGAGACTGATTAAATTTTAATCTTTTAATAAATATTATGGGGTATACTTTAAATAATATTAATAACAGTTAAAATCTCGATCTTGTATTATATAGGCTTTAGTAATTTTTCTTAATTTTGTTTTTTATTTTATTGCAGAGAACAGTCGTGTTGAAAAATACTTTCGGAAGCCAATGTGGATTTGTACATGTACCCTTGGTTCTTCTTCACATAAGAGTTGCATAAGAGTTGCAGTCCTATCATATTGATAAGTATATTAATGTTTCGATCAAACCTCCCTTAATTTATATATTTGACACTTTGTTTAATTTGAATAGGGTTTCTTTTGAAATTAATCGACAAAAAAGGGATGCAGATTTTTATAATTTTTATGTTTTTAAATTGTAACAAATTGTATATCTTTTTCTGTTAATCTAAGACAACATGTGCTCTGATGCGAAGGGCTTAAGTCTTTGATTAAAACTTTTGCTTTCGTTGGTTTCATACAGTGGTTACCCTTCACATCGGACCACATAATGTTTGTTGAATGATGGGGTGTTCTAAGATTGTATAATCTTAAAACATCCAATCAAGGGCTGTGCTCTATTCTAAACATATTTGAATTTTATAACCAATATTCCTCTGTTAGGCTAATTAGATGTAAAGTGGGATGTAAGGGGGGTTTGGGAAATAAAAAAAACTATTAACTACCTGTTGTTTCTTTTCACACTAAAAATGTAAGGAGAATGTGTCAACTGGTAACAGGGGCATAAAAGAAAAATTGCAAAAATGTGATCGCGATCTACAGTCGTAATATCACAAATCGCGAGGGACAGTCGGCCGAGTCGGCCGAGTCGGCCGAGGGTTTATCTTGGAGATTTTTAAAAATATTTTTCAAATCACCAGTATCCTACGGTCATTCGTCATTCGTCATTCGTCTCGTTCGGCTCGTTGCTCGTTGGATTTTTCTTAGAGATTTTTAAAATTTAACTTCGACTGGTATCGAACTCGAGACCATTTGAACAAACAACCGATCGTTAACCATCTGAGCTATGGCGTTGTTATACGAAGTAAGTGTTTTAAACGTTATAAAGTACACGTCCTATAATATTAATTTAAAATTTATTTTTAAATGTTTAAGTAGTTAGGTGTAAAAGCCCACCTGACTCTTGCTCTTGCTCTTGCTCTTGCTCTTCCAATTAATAATTATTAAAATTCGGGTAACAATAAAGACTCTTTATTATATCTAATAATTTATACAAGTTATTTTACAGAGTTTAAATTTAACAGTTAAGAAATTTGAAACACACATTTTTTAAGTCCGCTTCTTCAAAAATATTTAATTCAAACTTCTTATCTGTTTTAAATTATACATTATTAAAATAATTAATTAATTAAAAAAACCAAGTAAGGGGGGTTTGGGAAATAAAAAAAACTATTAACTACCTGTTGTTTCTTTTCACACTAAAAATGTAAGGAGAATGTGTCAACTGGTAACAGGGGCATAAAAGAAAAATTGCAAAAATGTGATCGCGATCTACAGTCGTAATATCACAAATCGCGAGGGACAGTCGGCCGAGTCGGCCGAGTCGGCCGAGGGTTTATCTTAGAGATTTTTAAAAATATTTTTCAAATCACCAGTATCCTACGGTCATTCGTCATTCGTCATTCGTCTCGTTCGGCTCGTTGCTCGTTGGATTTTTCTTAGAGATTTTTAAAAATTTAACTTCGACTGGTATCGAACTCGAGACCATTTGAACAAACAACCGAACGTTAACCATCTGAGCTATGGCGTTGTTATACGAAGTAAGTGTTTTAAACGTTATAAAGTACACGTCCTATAATATTAAATTAAAATTTATATTTAAATGTTTAAGTAGTTAGGTGTAAAAGCCCACCTGACTCTTGCTCTTGCTCTTGCTCTTGCTCTTCCAATTAATAATTATTAAAATTCGGGTAACAATAAAGACTCTTTATTATATCTAATAATTTATACAAGTTATTTTACAGAGTTTAAATTTAACAGTTAAGAAATTTGAAACACACATTTTTTAAGTCCGCTTCTTCAAAAATATTTAATTCAAACTTCTTATCTGTTTTAAATTATACATTATTAAAATAATTAATTAATTAAAAAAACCAAGTTTTAATATAATAAAAAGTTGCAACCCTTACGATTTTTTTTATTGTAATTAATTAAGAGTGATTTGCACGTCAAACTTGGGATTGCAACTTCTTTTACAATTACATTACATTACAATTACATACTATAAATAAAAGGGAAAAGGAAGGTGTTTTAAGTGTGTGTGAAAAGATAAAATAATAATATGTGGATGGAGTGGGGTTATTTTATAAAAGTAATAATAAATAAAAGTTAAGTGCCCTTCAAAGTGCTACATAAATCAAGGGAAGACAACAAAAAAGGTAAGTATTAAAAAAATAAATAAAGAAGTGAAATATTAAAAAATATTAAAAAATAATAAATTAAATAAAAAGTATAAGAAGTAGTAATTTTCACCAAATTTTGAAAAAAATCTAAGTAAACGAATTAATTTTGCAATAAAATTCAAAAGTTATAGCAAGTTCGAAACATAAACAAGACGGGAAAAATTAATAAGATATAAAAATCAAAAAATCAAAACGCACGGTCCAATAATTAAATGAAGAGAGGGTGGCTTTAAACTTTTATGAATTATTTAGTTTTATCGAAATTTTTTAATTTAAAGGTGTAGCGCGGGGAAATGACACCGGTTATAGTTAGTAGGGGTACGTAGAAACGTCCCCTCGCAATATAAAGCAATTCTATTTTTTTCATATTTTGCCAAAAAGACATGGGTTTTAACCCATCGATTTTGAATTTTCAAAACGTTTTCCCAAAGCTCTGGAATAGCACGCCTATGGTTTCTTAAGCCTATCCGAAGCCAAAAAAGCTGCCAAATCCGATTCTGAATAGTTTTTAAAGATCCGTCCACAAATAACGGCGCTACAATTTTTTGAAAGTTCAAAATTCGCTCAAAATGAGCTCTAAAAATCGCAATTTTTTATTTTCGAAAAATTAACGTCGCACCCTATACATATTATACATGTATCTTATGTAAAAAAGCCTCAGGATTCCGAATCCGTGTCGTTTGTAATGATTGGATCGAAAATAAAGGAGCTACGATTTTTTTTGTGAATCAAGAGGTACGTATTTCTATTAATTTAGTTTGTATCGAAAATTTTTATTTTAGAGGGGAAGCGCGGGGAAATGACACCGGTTATAGTCACTAGGGGTAAGTAGAAACGTCCCCTCACTATATAAAGCAATTCTATTTTTTTCATATTTTGCCAAAAAGACATGGGTTAAAACCCATCGATTTTGAATTTTCAAAACGTTATCCCAAAGCTCTGGAATAGCACGCCTATGGTTTCTTAAGCCTATCCGAAGCCAAAAAGGCTGCCAAATCCGATTCTGAATAGTTTTTAAAGATCCGTCCACAAATAACGGCGCTACAATTTTTTGAAAGTTCAAAATTCGCTCAAAATGAGCTCTAAAATCGCAATTTTTTATTGTCGAAAAATTAACGTCGCACCCTATACATATTATACATGTATCTTATGTAAAAAAGCCTCAGGATTCCGAATCCGTGTCGTTTGTAATGATTGGATCGAAAATAAAGGAGCTACGATTTTTTTTGTGAATCAAGGGGTACGTATTTCTATTAATTTAGTTTGTATCGAAAATTTTTATTTTAGAGGGGAAGCGCGGGGAAATGACACCGGTTATAGTCACTAGGGGTACGTAGAAACGTCCCCTCGCTATATAAAGCAATTCTATTTTTTTCATATTTTGCCAAAAAGACATGGGTTAAAACCCATCGATTTTGAATTTTCAAAACGTTATCCCAAAGCTCTGGAATAGCACGCCTATGGTTTCTTAAGCCTATCCGAAGCCAAAAAGGCTGCCAAATCCGATTCTGAATAGTTTTTAAAGATCCGTCCACAAATAACGGCGCTACAATTTTTTGAAAGTTCAAAATTCGCTCAAAATGAGCTCTAAAAATCGCAATTTTTTATTGTCGATAAATTAACGTCGCACCCTATACATATTATACATGTATCTTATGTAAAAAAGCCTCAGGATTCCGAAACCGTGTCGTTTGTAATGATTGGATCGAAAATAAAGGAGCTACGATTTTTTTTGTGAATCAAGGGGTACGTATTTCTATTCATTTAGTTTGTATCGAAAATTTTTATTTTAGAGGGAAAGCGCGGGGAAATGACACCGGTTATAGTCACTAGGGGTACGTAGGAACGTCCCCTCGCAATATAAAGCAATTCTATTTTTTTCATATTTTGCCAAAAAGACATGGGTTTAAAACCCATCGATTTTGAATTTTCAAAACGTTTTCCCAAAGCTCTGGAATAGCACGCCTATGGTTTCTTAAGCCTATCCGAAGCCAAAAGGGCTGCCAAATCCGATTCTGAATAGTTTTTAAAGATCCGTCCACAAATAACGGCGCTACAATTTTTTTGAAAGTGCAAAATTGGCTCAAAATAAACGCTAAAAATGGCAATTTTTTATTTTCGAAAAATTAACGTCGCACCCTATACATATTTTACATGTATCTTATGTAAAAAAGCCTCAGCATTCCGAATCCGTGTCGTTTGTAATGAGTGGATGGAAAATAAGGGCGCTATGATTTTGTTTGTGAGTCAAGAGTATCCATTTTTTTATTTATTTAGTTTTAACGAAAATTTTTAATTTTAGAGGGTAGCGCGGAGAAGTGACACCGGTTATAGTTACGAGGGGAACGTAGGAACGTCCCCTTGCAATATAAAGCAATTCTATTTTTTTCATATTTTGCCAAAAAGACATGGGTTTAAACCCATCGATTTTGATTTTTCAAAATCATCTTCTTACCATTAGCTGATCTTCAATCTTTACCCAAGATTTGAGGGCGCATTATTTCTTTGAGTGTCAGAGGCCTTGATATTTGTTAGATGTTGTTTAATAATACTTAAATTGTAATAAATCACCCCCTCTTAATTGTTATATTTTCTAATTACAAATATCAGAATTCTTTCCCCACCCTTTGCAATGTGTATTGTGTTTAAATTGAAATTTTGATGGTATTTTTTTGATAATAAGTTTGTTTTAGATTAAGTTCTTAACTGAATATAGATTTATATTAATTTCAAATGTTTACTAAAAATGACTAATTTTAATTAAAAGAATAATTATAAAAAAACTAATTTAAAACCAAAATAATGAAAAGCATTTTAAAAGTGTGGTGTGTAATGAACTTATAAACTACCCTAACACAATGGGTCAAACAGAAGGGCCCCCGTGCACAGCACCGGTAACCACAACTGTCTTCAGCTAAGAAGAAACAACATCTAAGAATATACCATGGCCTCATTTGCAAACCGTGCTACCGTATTATTTTACTTTCTTTCGTTAAAATGAAATAACCTTCTCTGGAATGTTGTTTAAATTAATTTTTCTTTAAAACTGACCACGGTTTTTTTTTCACTTCATGAAATATAACGTGGACACACAAAGAAATAAACAAATACAATAAAGAACTTACTTACTAACACAAAAATTATTACAAGCATATAAATACAAATATAAATAATAAATTAACTAAAAGTCTATCACAGCATAGACTTGAACATGAAACGATAGCTCTTAATAAACCGAACGAAATAATTAAACAAAATTTACAAAGAACAATAAGACCCCTGTTACTCCACCTTAAATTATAAGAGAAAAAGTGGTAGAAAAAAAGGTTTCAATAAAATGTAATACAAATAAGCAAATTCATGTAAAAAATGTAAAATTAAGACATTATCAAAATAAGACAATAATTAATCGTAATATTCACGTCCAATATCTTTTAATATTATTAAAAGTTAATAGAAATTGTTGGACTGCCAATAAAACAACTCTTCTTAAATATGGTAGTCCTTAGTGAGCCTGGGGGAATTCTCCTGTGTTACTTATGTCGGTGGCCTGCATTGTCCTAGAGCACTCGCTGTCTTAGATGAGGTTGTCCCCCTTTCACCCGCCAACCTGCCAGCCATGTCAAGCCACGGGGCTTGTAGTGCCTATGGTGGTCCTTGGTGAGGATTATGTATTGTCTTAAAAGAAAGATACAATAGTTTAAATATCATAGAAGCACAGATAAAAAACATAGTGACAGTAGAGTAAACTAGTAAAAAGTTTATTAGTAATATATAGAAATACATATTTTATAAATTATATTAAATAATTAATTATATAAATAACATTATTGCGTATATAACGTTGTTTCACTGATGACTATACACTGTCCGGCCAACAGAAATAGTTAAGCCACTCCCACAAATGTGCGCTAAATTTAAATAGAATTCTTTCTATTGGCTTAATTTTTAAAGCACGTAACACAAGTAACCATATTAGCATTTATGTCCTGGTAGAACGGGAACAAACTTGATTATTAATTTGTACCGTGTGAAACTGGGCACTGCATACATTGGTTCAATTTAGTGGGGCGTGGCTTAAATATTTCTGTTGGCCGGACAAAGTATAATATATTTATTTCCATTTCTAACACCGGCTATAGTTACGAAGGGTACGTAGAAACATCCCCTTGCAATATAAAGCAATTCTATTTTTTCATTTTTGCCAAAAACATGGACTAAAACCTATCGATTTTGTTTTTCAAAACGTTTTAAAGATACGCTCACAATTAACCGAGCAACGAATTTTCAAAGTCAAATGTTCGAAAAATTATAATACAAGTCCGGAGTATCAATGTTACAAATAAAAACAATACAGAAAAAAAAAAGATATTAACAAACCCAAGTGGCTGGGAGCTACCTTTGATTTCCATAAAGAGCTGGAAAACATCGTCCAACGATCCCACAGAAAGGAGTCCGCTCGCAGCAGTGGTGACTTTGGCCGACACCTCTGCGTCGCTCGCCGGGAACTGCCTTCGCGCCATCCACGGTGAAATCCGGTTTTCTCCTAAACACAAAAGAAAATAAAATTACAAGATTAATAAAACGTTTTGGAAAAACACTAAAACACCAAAAATTTGGATTTAAAGTTATGCAAGTAATAAAGAGTTGAAACACTAATCAATTTTAAAAATCGGTGGGACTTTAAGAATTAAAAAAAAACAATCGGCCGTTTCTAGAATTTAATGAAGCGATCAAAGGATATTCAAATTAATCACCAACTATAGTAATTAACAAGCCTTTAATTTAACAAAGGTTACCCATGGAGGAAAAAAATAAGACCTTCGTACTTACATCATTTGAAAATGTGCATCCCTTTGATGGGTTGGCTATATCCAAAATTTTACTTTTAAAGAGGGTTGAAGGTGGTGGGGCGTAATGCATGGTACCTTCGCGTTTAAATTGCTGTCTGTAAAATAAAAAAAATAATTATTAGCTGAAATCTTTTACGAAATGTGTGAATTTAGAAAGAAATCGTTAGAATGACTATTTACCTTAAATAAAGGGTTGTAATAAAAATTAGATGCACTAATTTATAATAATAATTAAGGCACAACCGTACGACTTCGTTGTATATTGCAAAATGATTCAGAAATCGAAAGTTTTATGTAAGTGCTGCTATAAGTCATATCCGTAGACCCCCAAAGCCAAGCTGCCCGATATCAAAAGCGATAAAGCTACCTAAACGAGCCGCGATTATTTTAAATAAAATTATCGATTTAATTAGTTCAAAGGAAAAACATAATACAGGGTATTGCAAAATATTTGTTCTTACTTTATTGTAATTTATTAAACCCTTAATTTTTAGTTTATAATCGACAAGGGGTTAACCTTTCCGTGTACGAGGTGAGGTATAACTAATGTGACCAATTTTTTTATTGTTAAAACGGGATGCTTTGTAATCGTGCTTAAAACCGAGTGTGCACATTCGAGCTCAAAGTGGCACATTTCCGATCTCGGGAAAATGAAGCGCGCCGCTCCGCGCCGCTCCGCGTCGCGCTTCATTTGCCTCCCTCGCTCGGAAATGTGCCACTTTTCGCTCGAATGCGCACATCTTCGTATTTATTACATTTATCTAATTTATCCTTCTCTCTTTCAAACCAATAATTTTAATTTAGTTTAGTAAATATCGATATTATATTGGAAAAATGTATTTACCATAGCAAATGAGTGAAAGGGAGCGAAAAGATACGAAAACCTTGTTCTTAATCTACAAAATTGCGAGAAAAATACATTTTGATTTTCCAGTAAATGGCAACACAGCAATGTCTCTACATTTATGTTTTTAAAAGAGAGTGAGGTCATTTAGTACGTGTTCCATTGCTAATTGACATATTTGTTATACGATTCCTATGCATTTTTCGTATTTTTGTAAAAACAAATTCTACGTTCGGCTTTAATGGCATCGTTATAACAAATTTGAATAAAAATTATAAGGTATTTACCTATTACAAATTCTTGTTTGGTTTAGGGTCGTTTACAAGCGGGTTAAGTTCCAGTACTTATTCGTCCGACACCCCGTCTATTATTTTTTTTTGGTTTTTTACATTACTTTATTGTTTTTGTAATTTAGTAAATTTTTATTAGTCTATTGAAACAGAAGAAAAACTAATATTCAGAAATCTTGCAAACAGGTTAATAAAAGTGGGGGGACCCATCTATCGCTAACAATTATGATGTTTCGGTGGTATTTGCAGAGAAACGGATGATATGTTTATAGTGCCCATTCAACAAAGAAATCGTGCAGAATTGCATAGGGTTATTAGAACATATGTTGAGCCTCTTACTTTCATACACTCTGATTCTTGGGGTGGATACAATGGTATCGAGGAAGAATTTGATCCCATCACCGAATTCTGATGCGGAATGGGGAATCATTTCGTAATTAATCATTCGAGAAGGTATGGAAATAGTGTGTACTACAAAGAGGAAAGACAGTGGCGAAAACTGAAAAAAAGTATTAAATCTTGTCGGAGTTGTATAAGAAGTAGAGAAAACAACGCGGCTAATTTATATATCGCGGATTTTTTATCGCAAGATGTTTCTTAAAAATTTTAATCGCTCTCCAGGTAATATGTTGCAACATTTCTTCACAGACATCAAAAGAGTATATCCTGGAGTTAATATAGAAAATAACAATGCATCATTAATAACTTAGAATAATTATTTTTATTTCTCCAATTTACTTTTCGCATCTTTACTCGTTCGGTACTTTTAAATTTCCAGCTGATTTCGAAGCGCCATCTAACCTACGTCAGCCCAACTATTTGACTAAGATGGCCAATTTTAGCTCGGAAACAACGAAATTAAAACTGTTATATCTTTTGATTTGAATGGTTTGGACACTTGATATTATCTAATTTACTAACCTGGAATACAAAATTAACGCCCTACATACATTTCCGTACGATTCAAGGGCGGCCTCACGATGTGAACTCTAACCAATAATTCTATTGACGAAGGTTAAATCTCAATTTCCAACTATGCAAGAATGGTAACTGGTTAAATATAAAGGTATCTGTAAAAGCAAATATTAAAAAATTTCTTTTAAAAAAATTAGTAGGTACCTAATTACAAAAAGACGATTCAAATTCTAATAATAAAGATAAAATTTCAATCAATTCAAAACTGTATATAAAGCAATTATATAATTCTTAAAAAAACAAATTTACTGCTTGTGTAATTTAGAATTTTTTAAGTTATTAAACACATTGTTGTCGTTTGGTAAACTTATCACAACTCAAGAACCCTTAGAAAGAACGTTTAGTAATTGCGATAAGAAAATCTAATTTCAATTCTAATTCGTGATTATTACTTATCAAATTAGTATTAATTCTTTAATTTATTGTTTTGTAATTCGTCTTCCTTATTATTTTTAAAATAAAGTATAACTGGTATTAAATAATTAATGTAATTGAGATCGTTTAAAAGCCCATATGTAGAACCTATTAACTAAGTTTAAAGATCAGATTAATACATTTAAAAGACGAGTATAATTAAAAATTAATTGTTAATTTTTGTGACAAAATACATCTTACTACATCAATTCTTTTATAGTTATATAGTCTTCTTTAGAGGTTTTTTTTAAAGGACAAATGTGGTCTTCCTCTTTTTTTTTTTTTGATTAGACAATTAAAAGATTATACATCATAAAGGCTTTAAAATTTAACAGCACAGAATAGACAACATTAAGGAAAATATTTTATGAGTAGGAATTATAAAATGATAGGGAATGCTGATTATTACAGAAAAACACCCCAAGTTAATTTAGCCTTTAAAAAAATGCCAACAAAATATATAAAGTGCTTATTAAATATATTCATATATTTATATAGAATCAATAAAAGTCAATCAATATTCATAATGCTTATCCATGCTCAATGTACCACAAACAAATATTAGTTTTCCAGTTTGAAAGGTTCCAAAGTTTTAATTCTACACTTCATAGGATAGGACTATCGCTGAGCGATTTCTTTAGCCGCACTGAAAGCTTGGGATATCAAAGAATAATATGGATATAAGGATTGGTACATGAGTACTCTTTGAAAAGATAAGAGAACCCAAGAGCTCACGTTGGCAGGGTCGCTAGATTCCTGAAGTAGATCAATCCTTTACTAAAGATGTAAAGAAGAATCTACCCGTTACCATTACGAAAAGAAAATGTTCCAGATAGTCCCTTTTCATAAAATGCAATTTTTATGCCAAAACATAGCTTTTAAAAAATAACTATGTATCAGATTTAAAAAAGGCAGGTATTAATTTATTCTACCAAAATAAAAGCATATAATACATAAATGAAATTGTAAACGGTTTCTTAAAAATTAAATTACAAAGCTAAGACTAGTTAGTTGATATTTTGATGAAAGATGAATTTCATACACGTTAGTGAGCAAAGTGGCGTTTATGGCATTTTGTATGGCAATAATTACGTTTACCATTTTTGTCATACACAATGCTACTTTTATGCAATACTGATGTTTAAAACAATAAATAAAACAAATAATTCAATTACGATATGACCAAAACATGTCGATTTTAATATAACAGTACAAACTTAAAAAAAAAACAGATTACAGCTATACCCACATTTAAGTTCATTATTTTATTTCTAGAGAAATATGGCTTGCTCTATGTATACGTTATTGATATTTTCAGCGATAACATAGGCCATCTAAAGATGTTCTTAAATATTTATAATTTTTTTAAAAATAGTAACTGCTATTATACTGCATGATCTTATTTATAAAAACTGGTCAACACTTTTACTTCTTTTTTTCTACAACAGTCACTAATAGAATTTCTACAATAAGATTAATTTTCTTAAAACAAATAATCTAAAACTACTGACTCTTTATCGAATTGTTGAAAACGAACTGACAATTTATTAACAAATTTGTTTACGTAATTTAGAGTTATGATCTCACAATTAAATAATAAAATATATGAATCACAGATAATTCTCAAAATAATTTAACTTTACGCAAATACCTAAACATATCTATCTACACACATCACTCAGTCTCACTCTTATGATACAAACATTTAATAAGTAGGATGATTGTGAAAATGACAATGTTATTTGTGTTCAACACAAACCAATGCAGTTATACAAGTTATGAAGCAGTTATTAATTTGTTTCTATCCTATCAACAGGAAAGACGTGTTTTTTTAAATATATTGGATGACTACATATAGCTTCGTCGGCATTACAATAATTTTTCATATAACATAATTATTCAACTTGCAACTGCAAATTTAAGTTTTTCATCATTAAGGTTGTTGCATATTTGATGTGTCATTACACATTCATACGAAATCTTAATTCATACATATAATATTACATCTAATACAATTTAAGGCCACATTTGTAATATGAACCAAACTTACAAATAAAATAAAATTGAAAAGTTATTGCAAAAAACTTTCTTAAAGTTGCTTAATAGTGTGCTTAAATTTGCGTTATTACGTATATAAAAATAATTTATCGAAAAGAAAATCGTTTAGATTTTGATCTACAAATGCAGCCTTAAATGAGAAAAAGTTTGCCTCAAAGACAGTTAATGGAAGCTACGAATTAATAAATATCTAATTTCAATTGGCAACATCATAAATTAAACATAATTAAAACTACATACACAGTCTTCTTAAACTAATATAACAGCTATATACATGGCATGGGGTTTCTAAGATACTCATAAATTGACACATTTATACATGTCACAGAGATTTTACACGAGTCTCCAATTTTATCATTTTTATGCTACACAGAATAAATTATTCAACAGCCACTTTCAAAGTAGTATCCTAACACTGAAAACAATTTTGAAACAATTTTTTTGCAGACAGAAAGTTATAAGTAGAGAGTAAATGTACTCGTAAAGTGCATTTTATATCAAATTATCAATTTTGAATAATAACGAAAATAAAATTGCTTTAATTTTCTTTTTAAATTGACCACTTAAAAGTCCATTAGCACCTTTAGTACTTATTTTATATTTTTTATTGTCCTAACTACAAATAAGTTTCTGAATGCCTTATAGAACAACGAAAAAGAATTTCAAAAGAGACATTCCAGAAAATAACAAATAAGGACGATTAATTTATTCCTTCTTTCTCTTCAACGGATTTATATAACTTTCACTACCTATTAAATCTTTGAAGGCGATATCACACCTTTATAACAATCGAAATAGACTTTCCACAAATTGCCTATCCTTGTGTTGTTCTTGTCCCAAAATGTATTTAGTAGTTCACTAGTAAAGTTTCGCATACAACACGGTGATATGAAATAAACATAACTTAATATCTTACAAGTACAACTGTTACTATGAGCACCAAGTTCCAAATTGAACTTCTAAATTTATTAGCAGAATTTCCTTTAACATCTTTAGGAGTTTCTTGGGTGTTATATGTCGTTGAGTGTGTACCAGCTCGTCCATTGCCACTTCTTCCAGTGCCAATTACGTCTGTATTTGACGAATCAACACCATTATCTATAAATACAATTTTAATAGTAACATAATTTTTTTGTAAAAAAAATTTAAAGTAGCATTTTAAAATAATTATTTCACAACTAATTAATTGTAAGAAGAACTGGGTGATTGATAAATTATTAAATCTAAAAGACTTACTGTTTGCTGTGATGACAGCACCATTTCCTGATCCAGAACCGCTTCTTCCATCTAAATCATCGGAGTCATCTGTTAAGTCAGGACCTCCACCAGAACCTGATCCGTCTGCACTGTCACTCTGCATGAAATTATCTGATTCAGGAAGTGCAGCAGCTCCAAGTGAAGATATTACCATCTAAATAAATATAAACCATTAGTGGTACGCTGTGTTTAGTTGAAAAACTTAAAAAAAAAATAATTACAGTACCTGATGAACATGTCTCAATTTATCGGCTAAATTTGCAATTCTTGGATCAAGATTTTGTAGATTTGTGCTTGGTTTTACTTCTGGATTATATTTTTGCATATCAAGTCCTGTATCAACCACCGTTTTTGTGTATCTGAAAAAAAATGGTGTAATTATGTTTCAGTAGTCTTACATATAAACAACTATAAAATTTATTGTATATTATTTTTTGTAATTTAGATTTAATTTCCTATTTTTTCTAAACGGCAATTATGCTTTTTAGTACCATGATGTAAAAAAATAAGTAATTATGATTTATAAGTTGTGTACAATATTTAAAATTTTCATAGTTTTTACGACTATATTTTAACAACTTTTGTACTTGTAATTATTAGAAATGAATTACTTTTTATAAAGTGTATTTCTATTTTACTGTTAAATACTGGTCGGTTTTGTGCAGTTCCTATATAAAGATAAATTAAACCGATACGCTATTCTAAAATTCTGAACTTTAAAGTACCATTTGTAATGATACAACTCCAATATTTTATGTGTTTAGTTAGCTCTTTAACGTTTGTACCATTAGTCCTTTTACAGCCTTTTGTTAAATGTGCATGGTTATACGGTTCCCCATCTAATAAATAAGAAACGCCAAAGAGCTGATCACAACAGAACTATTGACCTTTTACACAAGGAATAAATCTAAATACATACTATAAAAATTATACCTAAACATGTTCAGTCGTTATAAACAATAAAAGGAGATGCATTTAATTCTTCTTGATATCATTTTTAAAGTTTGCCATGTCTTTAAAAGCAAACCATTTTCTCCACAATAAATAAGCAATAAACGCGCTTCAACTAATAACATAAAAATGTTATCAATAAAAAAGATAAAATTTAACTAAAAGAGTTTAAGATGCTGTTATTTATCGGTAATCTTTAAAAGGCAAGTGATAAAAGAAATTTTATAGCTGTTTTAGTTTCTTTACAACCCTTTCGAATTTCAGAGCATAAAAATCGCATTAACGCTCCCAGTGTTAAACTGACCTCTGGACGACGTAAAAATCTACTCTTCGACCCAATTAAGTTGTAATTAAAATAAAATAAAAAAAGAAACGTACTCTCCCATACGCTCTCCATTCCAACAGTGCTGATCTTTGGGTTCGGCGAAGCTCTCGTCTCGGCAAAGGCTATCGGCAAGATTACCATAAAAACCCCGGCTCTTAGCGATCGATGTTAAAAATTGTTGTAGTTGATTTGTAGGCGAAGGTGCAAATACTCGAAGATTAGCCACCAAACGTTGTTTTCCAGCAGTGCCCGCACTTGCTGATGTTGTGGTGTCCATCAAAGAAGGATCTTCGGCATCTGACAATTTCGGTGAACCACAGGCACGTTTTACCTAAAAATTTAATCTCTCTTAATTGTTGATTTTCATAATTTTTTTATAAGTATGCGACCCAAGGTTTTTAAGAATATGGCTACATGAATAGTATTGAAAATGTTAATTGTACCAGAGTAATAAACATTATTAAACGATTACTAAACGATATTTTTTATATAGGAAAAAGTACACAGTAAAAAAATTTGGTGTAAATTTGGACCCGGCGACTTTTACACGGCCGTGTAAGTGTGAAATTTTGGTGCAAAATTTCCTTCGTGTAAAATTTTCACTTGAGTAAATTTCACAAGGTGTAATTTACTGTTTTACACCATTCCGTGTTATTATTTATAATTTTACCAATTAAATTACTATTAGTGGTTTCTAATCTATGAAAATATATTTACAATCAATTATCATGAACTGCATTTACACGCAGGATGGTATAAAATTAAGGATTCACACCGTTCAGAATTTTACACTACACTTAGTGCGATTTTTACACCGTCCGTGTTGAAAATCATATTAACGTTGGAAAATTTGCAACAAGAATGTAAACATTCAAGTTGTTACAGGTCCAAAGAAATCTATTAAATACAATAAAATAATTGAAAATTTATCTAATTATACGGTGGATCCTATGTTAGAGAGTATTGATAAAAATGAAAATGTTTGTAATGTTACATATTTAACGTATGGTCATCAATATAAAATTAAATATTTTATTACTGTTAGAGACGAAAATGAGTTACCAGTTTTTGCTCAGATTCGTTCTTTATTTGTTTATAATAACATTCCATTTGCTGTTTGTGCGCTGTGAGAGACTGTTGATTTTGAAGATACATTCAATGCCTATTTAATTAACAAAATAATACAGAATCTATCGTTATCGTAAATTTATCATCGTTAAGCCATGAAGAACCTTATGAAGGCCACAGGAATATAAGTGGTAAAGCTTTATTTATAGTTTGTAAATATATGATAATTGTTTCTTAATAAATAATTATAAAAATCTTAAAAGTAATTAATTGTAAATATATTTTCATAGATTAGAAACCACTAATAGTAATTTAATTAATAAAATTATAAATAATAACACGAAATGGTGTAAAACAGTAAATTACATCGTGTGAAATTTACTCAAGTGAAAATTTTACACGAAGGAAATTTTACACCAAAATTTCACACTTACACGGCCGTGTAAAAGTCGCCGGGTCCAGCTTTACACCAAAATTTTTTACTGTGTAGAAAACCAACCAAATAACTTAGATTTGATTGTTATAAGCGTTACACCGTACTAACTGTTGTCGCCAGAAAATCTCTTTTTAGTTTAAGTTTTGGCTATTTTGTTTGTATAATTATAATTCTTATTACAATCAACACAAAAATAATTTTTAATCGTTGTCTGCTTATATTCAAAAATTAATCATAAATTTTTTAATTGTAGAAATTTATATGTTTAAACCAAAAATATAAAGATCTTAAAAGAAAACGAAATTATTTTTAGTTGAAGAGAATTGTACTTGCAAGGAAGGCATCCCAGGTAATCACCCCCGATTTTAATGGAACTGATATAAATTATTCTACATCGAATTCTAAGACACACGTTTTTTATCTTTTGTTGGAAAACATTTATTACGGGACGAAATGTGCCCCCAATGTTAACTACCCCAAGGGGTAGTTTTAAAGTTTCACATACTTCTAGTCAATATTTTTTCAAACAACCAACCGGGTAATTATCTATATAAAATAGTTTGAAAAAATATTAAGTGTAAGTAAGTGAAACCTTAAAACCATCCACTGATGTGGTGAATTTTGGGGGTACATTTCACCTCTTATTGTTATTAATGTTTTCCCGCAAAAACAAAAAAATACGGGTCTCCTGGAATTCCATTATTATTAATTCTATTAAAATTGGGGGGACCACCTTGGATACCTTCCTTGCTAGTTCAAAAATTCGATTGCATCGACTGAAGATAATAATATGCTTTTGAATCAAGTATAAGTAGTTCTCGATCGAAAAAGAAATGTCCCAAAACAATAATATTAAAACATAAACTAGAAATTCTTGAGGCAAAAAAAATATTTTTCTTTGTAATGGTTATCTTGGTTTAAAATTAATTGTATCGAATCAAGTTAATTTTTCTTCGTGTAATAAACTATACAATTTTAACAGAAATTTTAAGTTATAAACTGTAAGAATTCTAATAAATTTTACACAATAACAATATCCATAATTTACATTGTGTATTGATAATATTTTTTCCAAGACATCGACTGACTTAAAGTAAAGTACTGGTAAGTCGGGAGCAACCCTCAGCAGCTCGTGGTTTAAAAATTCTTAGTCTATAACAATATTAATAAAAAACAATATCTACCTATATCCAGTTTAAAAAGAAATTTAATTTAAGATTTGCTCCGTCCAACTTTTGAAAAATAATGTGCCCATTTCTAAAAACCAATTTTCCCTTCTAATAGATTCAGGTTTGATTTTCTTAAATTCGTTTATTCAACCAATTGTTCTAGCTTTTTTAAGCAAAAGTGTCTCTAAATTTAAAAAAAAATGAGTATTCTACTTTTAATACAGTTTAACAAGATAGTTCCTGCTTTATTCGAATCGCCCTGATAATCCAATGATTTAATTAAAGTAGAGTTTCCAATTGTAATCTTCCGTTTCTCTAATGCCTAGAATTTGGTCCATCGATTTTCGGACGATAAATTCAATTATTTGTTGTACATATATGGAAAATTTAAATCCATGTTTGCAATGTTCGTATATAGGTACCTATACATAATTTTCATTAATCTACGCATTTGGCTCTTTTAAATTTTTATATTGCTTTTTATAAGCATGTATCGTGCTCCAACCTTATAAAGATTTAAAACACAATGAATAGCGCAATTTTTAAATGACTATATTCGCTCGTTATTTTCCCAACTAGATCTTCTCACGATTTGTATTTTTCTTTCGCTTATAATAAAGAATAACCGAATAATCGTTACACGAATAGATTTTGGGCAAGTTGCACAAAGGTAAAAGGGGTAAGTTTGGAAAACAAGGATGATGAACTGGATTGAGCTTAATACACAAGGGAAGACGGAACCTCACTAAAAAAGATTTTATACAGGATAAAATTTCCAGCCGTAGCATAAAACTGACAATGTTACCTAAATTGGCGTATTTATTACCATAGAAATTTACACTCAACGAACATAAAATATAATCTCACGTAGTTTAAAAATTTTCTCTCGTAAATTTTAATAAATTCATAAATTTTAATATAGGGTCGGTTGTTTTGTATAGTGAAATTTATAATAACTATAATGCAGTCCGATTCGTTTCGTACAAAATCCAATTTTTTCGGATCAAATATTATGGCTTTAATAAATTCGTGCGTTTCCCGTATCAATGAATCGCCAAACGGGGAAAAATAAATTTAAAGCGATCCGCCGTAAAATTATAGACTTGGTTTTTTTTATTTATAAACCGTTCCCGGGTCAATAAATTTAGCTACAAAGTCATTTTTTTCTACCACCGATTCGCACATAAACAAAGGGTAAGAAATTCTTGGCATGTTCCACGACTCACCCTCGAAACACACCAGTAACTTGGAAAGAAGTCTTTTTTTCGAAAAGTACGAACCTAACTTACATTACCTCCAACAAAAAGAATTCTTAAGATTGATTAATAGCCACATATTTTTCAAAGCCTTTGCTAACACGATATCAGATCACCAATAATTTGATAACCTTTCTACCCCACGACGCCTTTCCTTCGCACTTAAATATAATTAATTCGTTTTTTTCTGAAAGTTCCTTCGCTAATGAGAACTAAACAAAATAAATAAAAGTAACTCTTCCTTAAAGACTTTCCAGATATTAAAATCATTTTCATAGAAATACTATTATGTGATTTTTAATATCTTCTGAATTTTTTAAGTTCATATACGTAATAGGTACTAAAACTGAAATTTTCCAGTTTTGTATGTACACGATCTCTCCCAAAAAGAAGGAGACTGGTCTCATAAAGCTAAAACGGGTATACAAATTCCCATTTTTATTTTTGATTATTCGAAATACATTTATTCCCCATCTATACAATGTTGGAATCGTCTGTAGAACGACTCAAAACAGTTTTGGAAGTCTTTTGGTTCGACCTTGTTTAGGACCTCGGTCATGGCCTGTTAGATCTCTTCCGCGGACTCGTAGTGCATTCCCTTTAGCACCAGCTTCAGCTTAGGGAATAGACAGAGCATCCGCAACTTTTCTGATGTTTTCATCGCTGCCCCCAGTTTTTGGGCGTCCTCCCTGGAAGTCGTCGGCAATTTCTTCTCGACTTTTCTTGAAAAGTGAGAACCACTTGAACACATTCTTATGGTTCATAGTTTCCTTTCCATGTGCTGTTTGTATCATTTCAAAGGTTTCAGTGGCATTTTTACCAAACTTGAAACAGAACTTGATATAAGCACGAATTTCAATTCTGGAATTAATGACGAAGTAGATAAAGTTCAGGTGGGAAAAATTAAATTGTAAAAAAAGTGAACACACTAGAAAAGTGAAAGTTTCACGAAAAATAAAATGTTTGTTTACCAACTTAGTATAATTTAGAAATTCTTAGTAGCGCTTTTCGAAAAAAAGTTATGAGACCAGTCCCCTTCGTTTTGGGACAGACCGTGTATTTACAAATATTGCCCGTTATTGAAGTGTACACAACCGAACGTATCATTAGTTTTTCACTGTATGGCAGATTAGTCCCTTTTAGTGCGATTATATTTATGCGGTTTTCTACGGAACGTGTCTACCACATAAAATCAAACCTATGATATAAAATAAGCTCTTGTAGCAATTTCAGTTGGGTTTTGCTTCATGTGGATTCTACAAGAAGTATTTGGAAAGCCTAATTCGGTCCAAATTAATCTTTCGGCATGCCTTACTAAAATTTCTAGATGGGAAGGTTAAAATTGTACCTCTTTCGCATCGCAATTTAAATAAGTCAACTTCGGTAACTTAATTTCGTATTCATTATAATGAAAAATAATAGTAGGTATATTACGTTTTAGCAATAAAATATTGATTAAAAGGTGGCGCCATATGAGTAACAATAATATCCCAATAATAATGAAATTCGGTGAAATACCAAATACAAGCAATGGAGAATCAATCATCCTATTGAATAATATACAATAGCTCATAATGTAAATGTAACTAGATTTTTAAACAGATTCGTGAAGTTTATCTTTATATTTCCTTGTCACGTTATTGAAAGGGAGACAAATACACATCCCCATAATAGTCTCAATTGTATTAGACCTGTCATAACCAGAGTAATGTCCCATATAAACATGGAGTATTTGATACGGACCTGCACACGTTTCTGATCCAGAATTAACGCCATTATTGCCCACCAAAGAAAATTTAATTAAAAAATTATTTAGTTTTAGGGTTAATTCGCTTGCTGTAAAAATTTCATTAAATTATAAAAAGTTTGGCAAAAAATATTAATAAATGAATGTTAATGTCAATATTTCCTCAAATACCGTGCGCACCCTGTATATTAGCTGGATTTGGTTCTATACCACTAGCACAAATTTTTACTACAACTCCTTTATAAGTTAAATAATTTTTTTATATGCATAATATTCGTAGCCATATTGGGTCACATGCGGCCCCATAGATCCAGCATCATTTAAAGGGATTTCTAAATATTCAGGTTTTAACAATCTTAGTTCCATTATTGAAATAAAATTATTGATATGCGTTTTAAAGTCATATTATAATTGATAAAAAAAAGAAAATGCAATTCAATTAATATCAGTGAAAACATAATTCCAATCTTCCGCGTTCCATTGTTCGCACAATAAAAAACAAATTAGCCATTTTCTTTCAGTTGCATGTTAGAATCAAGTATCCAACAATAAGGCAGACATTCTTAACAATAAGAACGGCAGTACCACAATAGGTTTTACGCCTGAATCATTAAAACGTTAACATTAATAGTATTTACATTCCACAATGGAATGGAATTCATACACAACGACGAACAATGCGATAAAGAGCAGCAAACAAGCACAAGGCCTACCACATACACCCCTACACCTTCAACCCCGTTCCACCGCATCACATGAAACAGGTAAGAGGCTGGATATGCATTCCATTCTCACAAAAGTTCATGAATCGGTGCTCTAGGTGTTGCCCTAATAGCTCTATCAGTTTAAATGCATGTATGAGACCTGTAATCGCCATGAATTCGAAAGAATTACGAGGGACTAATGAAAATGCCCATAGATTTCTAATTACTTAGAACAACCTTTTCAGTTCTATTAACGACCATCTGCATTTGGAAAATTATTGCTGCTCTTCTCGATGTTTTCATGATGTAGTAGAACATAGAAATTTTGTTGAAAACTTATTCAAATTGTTCTTGTTCAGCGTTTCACTAACATGAAATATAACATCTCGAGATTATGTTCGTTAGTAATTTCGAATGCATTACGTCTGTTATCTTTCATATTAAATTCAAAAATTCGTAAAAGAAATTGTCTGCATTTAAAGCTTTATTCTTGGAAAAATTAGCTTAGTTAGTTTAAAAACAGAAAAATTTACAATACTAATTTTATTGGCTTAATGAAGAGACTATACGTCAGTAATCATTAAAATGCAAGAACACATAAATGTGAAATTCTAAATACCATATAAAATGGCTGAGCTATACCTAAGCTAGTGTAATGTGAAGTTATCTTTAAAAATTAGTGAAATCACTATGCAGAGAGGTGCCAACTTAACATCCGTTTGTGTAAAAATAACAGGCTACAATAATCGCATCCTGATGAATGTACCAAGTCTCAGCATGCAAAATTATATGTCAAAAAGCTCTAAACTTATATCGGTTTAAAAAAATACATTCTAATTTATTGTGTATTCAAATGAACAACATTTGATAAGTAATATATTATTTTAGAAAACTCTTTACATATAAAAGACAATAATCTAATTATAAAAAATTTCACCCAAAATTAATGGTGTAAGACAGGGGTCGACAAACTTTTAAGCTGGGAGAGTCAGCCGCAATATAAAATAACGATTTCATGAATTTCAAAGAGCCACAAATTTTGGTTTTTGCTTTCCTGACATGTGGTCGCTTGTTTTATGTGTAGGTACTGCGTGTCTATCCGCTTTAGAGTTTAATTTTTTTTAGAAATACTTGAAGAGCCGCAATTGTCTCTTGAAAGAGCCGCATGTAGCTCGAGAGCCGCGGTTTGCCGACCCCTGGTATAAGATAAGTATTCAAATGTGAAATGTAGCCTTTGGCATCGTCTTCACTAATTTCATTAGTCATTATAGCGCAATGGGCCCAACTAAGTCGCCTAAGTGCGATTGAACTAGTGTTCACCCCCAATAAATCCTAATCCTAATCCTAGTCATTATAGTCTTTTTTTTCCTGCCTATTTTATATTACTTAATTCTATCGAAAATGTATTTTCTAAAAGGAAACCATCAGTAAGAACAAAAAATTGTAAAAATGAAGATGATCTCTATCATGTCATTCATAGTATGTCCAATAAAATTAGTGTGAATGATGCCAAAGACTGAATTTTTCATATAAAAATTTACATATCTTTCACCATCAATACGTGTAAATTCATTTATAATAAGTTAATTATCTTATATATGTAAAATAAAATAGTAATCATTAAATCTTTTATTTGAACATATAATAAATTTAGATGTATGTTTTTCAATGAACAAAGTGTATTTTTAAACCTTTGAATATAAATATTGAACCTTCGGAAGTATAATTTTGTACCTTCAAATTGCCTTGCAAATTACGTAGTACGTACATAAATGTAAAATACAAAAATTTTAATTTCTCTTACATTAATTCAACATTTGTTTTTTATATATTTTTTTCGCAATTAGATCTTGAACTAAAACGTCAAATAAGGGGATCCGTTCTTTCAGTATCCACGTAGTACTTCTCTAGTGTTACGGCTAAGTTCTTTCTGATTCTCAAGGAGCCTTACTTTTATTTATTCAAAATTCAGACAACGTATCGGTAGCAAGCCCTTGAGAATATTCTTTTATCTTTTATTACGGCAGACATTGCCGAACAAGTTTCTTTTTCCAACACGCAATTGCCGTTTCAAATAAATTATTTAAAATAAAATTAGTATAATTAAAAACTTGTTGATTTTCGAGCGTTCTTCAAACAGAAACGTATTAATTATCAAATATTTGGGGACAAATAGAAAAGGCATGTTTCGATCAAAAACGGCATCGATATATCAAAAACGGGAACGTTTTTATTAGGAAAAAAAGAAAGATAATCTAAGAATAAATTAGTGTTGCCATTAGCGTCACGTTTTCGTCCAATTTCATAGTGAAAAGTGAAATTGTTATTGACAGGAATTTATGTTTTCACACCTACTGCAATTACGCCGTGTTTATCGAGAGTGTTTTTTTAAGATAGATATATATGTATACTAATTAGCTGTTTTATGTTTATTTCTAACTGTTGTTTCGATAACGTTCTTTTAAATAACTTATTGGTCTTATTGTTATTTAAATTGAAATTAAAAAAAATGTGAAAAAATAAGTTTCTATGACTATTATAAACATATGTAACTATAAATATTTAGTATACATTATGTTTATGCGATTTGGATCGGTTTATTACAACGTAATTGAATACAAATACAGAAAATGTCATCGACAGACATGTTGTACTTCATGTTTTCCCATGATTTGTTATTCGTTGCCATTTTACACCTACGTTATGGCGGCAGATTTTATTGTTTATATTTAAAGTTCAACGAACTAACTTATACTTTTATTGTTAGCTTACTTTTTTATGGCTGTTAAGCCGCAAATTGTCGTTTTACTAAACAATTCGGAAAAGTTAACGTTTGTTTTATAAGTTGGTTTAGGGACACATAAAATAAAGCTAAAACTTCAGGTTTAAAACCGAAACTCAAACAGCAAAAAAGCCGTATTTTTTTCTATTTGTAGTAGATTCCGTTTTAAAGTTCGAAAAGTCGTACAGTTTAGTCTGGCTAGACTTTCAGTTGGAAAGGTTGAAGTTTAGGTTCATTTTTGTAGCACTAAATTTTACGTAAAAAAGTTCTAGCGCCGTTATTTGTACACAAATCTTTAAAAACTGTAGATATTCGGATTCCCGAGACTTTTTGGCTTCGGATTGGGTCAAAAAATCATAGGTGTCCTATTTGAAATTTTCGTGAAAAATGGGTTCAAAGAGTCCGACTTATAATTATTTTTTTCTAAATTTCCACTTTGAAAAATCGTAGCCCGGTAATTTGTGAACCGATTTTGAAAAACTTTACAGTTTCTGAAAGCCCGTTTATCAAGTCGTAAAATCAGTAAAAAAAATCAACAGGACCCAATATTAAGTATGGAAGAAAAACGCGTTCGAAGCTTTCAAAGTGTAAATTTTGATAAAATTTTTAATTTTCAAAATTCTGGAACTCCGCCGTCTTTGCGAATTTCGTCAAATCCTTTCATTTCTAAACGTTTGCAACCCCTACGCGTGGGAATCCGGTCCTAACTCAAAACCCCCAAAAACGCCAAAAATTGGGAAAATATATGGATTAACCCCTTGCGTATTTTTGAGGAAAAAAAATTTTAGGTAATGGATTTGCTTTAAATTTCTATGGGACGTGCCTTTGAACCCCAAACCGACATAGCCGGAGCCATTCTTCCCTGCTCCGTTTTCAACCCCCAAAATTTTCGAGAAAACTAAATACATAGAAAAAAATAAACTTCGACTTACAAAAAAAATCGCAGCGCCCTCATTTTCGATCCGATCATTAAAAACGATACGGATTCGGAATCCTGATACCGCCTTCTATAAGATATTTGCAAAATTGGCATAGGGTGCAATGTTAAATTTTTGAGTAATCAAGAGTTGAAGTTTTAGGATCACTTTGGTAGAACAAAAGTTTACGTTTAAAAAATTGTAGCGCCGTTATTTGTTAAAGGATCTTTAAAAATTATACAGATTCAAATTCGTCAGATTTTTTGCCTTCAGACAAGCCCAAAAAACCATAAGCGTCCTATTTAAAATTCTTGAAAAAAACGCGTTCGAGGAGTTCGACTTCTGATTAATTTTTTCTATATTTCCACTTTTAAAAATCGTAGCCGGGTTATTTGAGAAGGGATCTTTAAATACTTTTCGGATTCTGAAAGTCGGTTTATCGGAGCGTAAGATCATCCAAAAAAAATCTACAGGGTCCATTGTTAAGCCTGGGAGAAAATCCTATTTTTCAGCCTATTTTTTCAGAACACGGCTATATAAAACTTTTCAAGGTACTTTTGTTTGTACACTGTAAAAAATGTGCCAAGTAAAACCTACGTGGATTAGTTTTAATTTATTTCATCCCCTTGGAGTAAAATTCACAATAATTAATTTTAACATAAAGTTCCGTATTTCGATGTATTTTTTGGATTAAAATCTAAATTCACTTCAAAATAACTCCGTTGAAGAATAACTCCCTGTTTACTTCGCACGAGGATTCAAAATTTATCCGAATTGAATCCCAATTTTTTACAGTGTACCTCAAGTACATCGAAAAAAAATTATAAATTCTTAGAAAAAAAACTTACAATTTAGACTTTTATTGAAGAGATTCGTCCGATACACAAAATTACTATCACTAATTAAAATTGAAATTCTAAGAAGCGCCCTTGCCACTTACACGTACATTTTACAAATGAGGTGTGTGAGAAACGATTTACACATGTAGGTTGTGATAAGAAATTCCAGTTATCGTAATCACTTTATTTAAATTCGTAACTGCTAAATGTAAGATTTCAAAAAATGATCAAAATGACCTTTCCAATGCTTCCTAATTATTTATAAAAAATTACTATAGACCAAAAAACAAATTAATCTTCTCAACCATACAGGCCGGAAAATTTATTAACCTGCAGTAACTTCTTCCTTTAAATTATTTGGGAAGTATTTTAATCGACGCATAATAAAACGTGCCGCTTTTCTTGTTCGGAATACTTTGTTGTTACTCATTATTAATTTAAAAATTTAAATTCAATACAAATTGAACTTGACCCTGTAATTGACCGATTCGAATAAATAAAACATTTTACTTTCAATGGTAGAGTGCTTTTTTTCGAAATATGCATTTAATTGTAGTGTGCATTGTATTGATTTTAATTGAGTCCACTTGATGGGTCGTATTGTTGAATAGTAATGTCTTCGACTTTGTATTTTAGAATAATAAAAAGATTGACACCAATCGACATAAGTGCAATTTCTTGTTAAAAAACAGAAACGTTGCATAATATTTGTAAATTTATACATTTTAAGATGTGATATAAATTTTAAGTATTTTGAAAAGTGTTGAAACTACGCCCACATTTATTCACATTCGAGGTTAACCACTTTGTGTTTACAGAATTAAATTTGAAATATCTTTCGATGTAACAATAATTTTCAAAAATATTCCTAAGCACCTCGATCTTGCCAATGGCCAAAATATTAAATTGTCTGAAACTACTAGGAGACACTTATGAAACACAAACATCTACGTGAAACTACTGCAAAATAATAAATTTAAATTTAAATTAATATAATAAATATTAATTTAAAAATATGCATTCCGTGAGATAATTGAATAAACAAAATTGGTTGATTTCGTTAAAAAAGTAATTTAAAAAGTTGAATGATATACTGATTCATTAAATTCAAGCAATTTAGTATTAAGACATAGAATAATAAAGAAGGTTGCTGACGAGTAATACCCTTAAAGAAAGCAGAAAACCAAAAGCTATGCTCAAATGGAACAAAAAGTTTTCACACTAAAATAGAAATTCTATTTTTAATTATAGATATAAATATTATTCATTTACAATTTTATTTAATTATTACTTAAATGTTATGTAACAAGGAGAGAGACTGAATATTAAATCACAAATTTTGTTTATATTTATAATATTTGAAGACTACTATTTCAACGTTAATTTTTTAATTACTTTTTTATGGTCGGTCTTTGTGTTCGAAATATTTTCTGAAAATAATACTGTAACACAATTTCGGGAAATTTATCTTTATACGCAAAGTAAAACCTTTTCAAAATTCCACTTATTTCATTGTAAAAAGAGTGCAAATTAATTTTCAAAACACTAACGTTAAAATTCAATCTATTGTTATAAAATTATAAAATGCCTTTGATTTTCTTAAATCTTAAATTAACATTGCGCCCTATACTTATTTTACACGTATCTTATGTAGAAAAGTCTCAGATTTCTGAATCCGTCTCGCTTGTAATGATTGCATCAAAAATGAGAACGCTACTATTGTTTTTGTAAGTCAAAGTGTATTTTTTTTATTTATTTAGTTTTATCGAACAATTTTTATTTTAGAGCGAGAGCGCCAGGAAATAACACCGGCTATAGTTGCTAGAGGTACGTAGGAACATCCCCTTGCAATATAAAGCAATTCTATTTTTTTTCATTTTTTGCCAAATAAACATGGGTTTTAACCCATGTTTTTTCAAAAAGCAAAACGTTTTTATCAAAGCTTTGAAATAGCACGCCTATGGTTTCTTAGGCCTATCTAAAATAAAAAAGTCTGCCGCATCCGAATCTGTATAGTTTTTAAAGATCCGTCCACAAATAACGGCGCTACAATTTTTTTAAAGTTCAAAATTGTGCAAAAAAGTGTACCTAAAATTGCAATTTTTAATTTTCGAAAAATTTACGCTGCGCCCTGTACTGATTTTACATGTATCTTATGTAAAAAAGTCCCAGAATTCCGAATCCGTCTCGCTTGTAATGATTGCATGGAAAATAAGGGCGCTACTATTGTTTTTGTGAAACAAGGAAGTATTTTTTTCGATTTATTTAGTTTTATCGAAAATTTTTATTTTAGAGCGAGAGTCAAAAAAACATGGGTTAAAATCCATTCTTGGAGAAAAACGTTTTTCTCGAAGCTTTGAAACAGCACGCCTATGGTTTCTTAAGCCTATCTGAAGTCAAAAAGGCAGCCAAATCTGAATCTTTATAATTTTTAAATATTGGTCTGTAAATAACGGCGCTACAATTTTTTTAACATAAAATTTTATGCAAAAAAGTGAACCTAAAATTGCTACCTTGTGTTTAGAAAACAAACTGCATTGGTATGTGTAAACTGTCGCAAAATTTATTATTTTTTCGCTTTTGCTATAGATAAATACCATCCTAGGTCACGTACTATTCAAATAATGTTACAATTTGTCTAAAATATAATATTATCATTATTTGTGTGTAGTATTAAATATATTTTTTGCCAATATACTTAATACTTATTTATTATCTACTGAACGTTTTTCGTTTTATAATAATTTTAATTTGGCACAAATATTGATTAAAAAAAATTAAAACACAAAGAACGACCAAACAAATAGTAATTAAAAAGAAATGCTTTTTCTTAATTGTGTTAACCTTTCGACTACTGAGTTGTTTCTCAAGAGCACGAAAATTTACGGAGAATTCTAAGACGGATGAAGCAAAACTTTAAAGCCGTTTTTTTTCGAGTATTTCCAAATAGTGCCTCGTACCGCTTCAGAAAATTAATGCTGAAGTAGTAATCTTCAAATACCGTAATTATAAACAAAATTTGTGATTAAGAATTCCGAACCTCTCTTTGTAAATTCTGTTCGCACTTTACTTTCGAGTTTTCTGCATTTCAATCCAAAACGATTACTGTTAATTAAAGTGTATAATTTTTTAAGACTTAATTGGGGTTAATTTAATTATATTATTACGTCAAATGTTTGCAACCAACATTTACGAAAGATCTTTCAGTAAATCAAAAAAGAAAGAAAGAAAAAAAAGAAAGAAAGAAAGAAAGAAAGAAAGAAAGAAAGAAAGAAAGAAAGAATCAAAATTACTTTAACATCATCATTACTCAAACGTACCTTAATCCTGTCCTGTATAAAAATATTATTAATTCACAATTTCCTTTTACTAAATCAGGGTCATAATTAAATTTATTTGTATATTACAAATAATTCTAAAAAATATATTCTTTAATCTGATTAAATTTGTGAAATAAAAAATCGTAGGTATCGGTTAAAAAAATATATGACTATTAAATAGAAAAATAGGTAAAACTAATTTAGAACCGTTCAAAACATTGTCACCGTAAACAAATTACAACCCAAACAAAACCAATTAGTATTTGAGTAAAATGCAACGCAATTTACATCGAAATTAAAATCACACAATGCAAATTTGTTGAGCAGATGAGGGAGTATGCAGCGATCGTTGCACCCAACAACAGTACCGGTTCAAATCCCTCGTAAAACCGGGGACATTGCACAGGACCGGTTTCGACTTTTTGTACAATATTTTATCGTTTCAATTATTAAAAACTGGTCTCCAAACTGTGCGACGCATTTCTTCAATTTCTCTCATTGCTGCGCGCTTTGAAGGAACCAAGACAAGATGAAAAATGACTCTTCGCCCGATTGACATTAAAGTTGTTAGTAAACACAACTTCTTATCGTGTTTTCAATATTAAAACGTTGAATAACTACCGGCTTTATAGAATATCATTGACCCATAAATAAAAAATTAATTTTAAAATGTTGGTACAATCGAACGTTTCGATTTATAAGCGAAAGTTTGATAAAACATTTAAAAAGCTATCAAATGGCGCCTAATAAATATATGAAGGCGCCGTACTTAACGGTTAGAAATCACATTACAGCTAAAACTGGTTAAACCGTGTCTCACTCATATCAAAATTAATTTATATTCAATGTATTAACTTCTATAAGAAACCAGAAGTGGATTGCATTCAGTTAAAATAAAAAAAATAAACGCGTTTCCGTAAGCGGCTTGTTCGTTCATTATTTTTTGCAAAACAATTTTAGCAAAACGAATAAATCTTCTTTTTAAGTAAAAAATTCATTACAAAATATGCGCATAATTTAATTTCACGCGTTCTACCTTATTTAATAAATTTGAACCAATTCCGTTTCGTACCAAAAATTTTACATTCCACGGGCGGCATTCCAAATACCTGGACATAAACGAAATAAATGTTATTGGGCTGCAAAATCGCTTTTCAAAAACATTTTAAATGGTTCATTTAATTTTTTATTAAAGTTATAATTCTTGAGAGTAAAATTTAGTAAATATGAATTTTCTATGCGAAAAACGTATTTACCATAGCCATGAGTGGAAGGCAGCGAGAAGATACGACAATCGTGTCAGTGCAAGCGAGAGAAAACGATTAAACTTATTCAATTCATTTTACGTCTAATTTAATGGCTTAAATTATTGTGAATCGAGCTTCAAACCGAGTGTGCACATTCGAGCTCAAAGTGGCACATTCCGATCTCGGGAAAATAAAGCGCGCCGCTCCGCGTCGCGCTCCATTTGCTTCCCTCGCTCGGAAATGTGCCACTTTTCGCTCGAATGCGCACATCCTGGTATTTATTGAATTTGTCTACTTTATTCTTCGCTCTTTCGAAACATAAATTTAGATTTAGTTTAGCAAATATCGATTTTATGTTCGAAAATCGTTTTTACCATAGCAATGAGTAGAAGGGAGCGAAAAGATACGATAATCACATCAATGCGAGTGAGAGGAAGCGACTGAAATTATTTAATTGATTTTTTGTTTAATTTATTAAACTAAATTATTGGGAATCATGCTTAGAACCGAGTGTGCACATTCGAGCTCAAAGTGGCACATTCCGATCTCGGGAAAATGAAGCGCGCCGCTCCGCGTCGCGCTTCATTTGCCTCCCTCGCTCGGAAATGTGCCACTTTTCGCTCGAATGCGCACATCCTTGAACTTATTAAATTGATTTATATTGATTTTTACGCGTGATCATATTTTATTTATTAACGCCAAAGAAGTATAGCTTCTAACGCGCGGTTGTTTTTTAAATGGTACAACTTATTTTGAAAGAAGCCCGACAATAAGTCTTCTGAACGGTGTGTTTAACTTAGAATATTTAAATTGTTTTAACCACTAGTCGGACCCACAAATTAGAGCTTTTACAATCACATAAAAGCTTAATTAATAACTGGAATCTCTAAAACAAACTCACCCAATCGTGGAAAAGCAAACTTAATCTCTATCTCAGGACTTCAAGGAAACTCGTTCGACTCACCTGGAAAAAAAACACATATTTAGTGACAAGAAATTAAACAGTGTCATAAATTATTTTTAGTGGATTGAACAAAGTCGAGGTTTGGGTGGGCCAACATTACTTAACCCTTTAAAAAGTACTTAAATACATTTGAGTTGATTTTTATGTTCTTGGAGGCACAAGTAAATTAAAATTTGTATCTACTTAAAAGGTTAAATAAGTTAATTAAAATTTTTTTTAAAAATTATCCGCCTAATAAAAAAAATATACAGGATGCCAAAAGCTCCGCTGACAAACGTATTTCTTATATTTCATGTGCGCCGTATAAATTAAATAATCTGTTAACTAAAACGAAGCTTCTTAACCTTTCAAAATTTTAATTTTTTCAATATATTGTAAAATAAAAACAGCTTCGTTATATTTTATATTAAAATAATCAAAATTCTTCTACATCTTTTTAGGGCCTTTTACACCCAGAGTCAGGTATATAAGCGATTTGAACGCTTGAATATTTGTTGTGAATGTAGTGGTATTTCGAAGGTACAAGAAGGACCTACAGTTTTACGTGGGTTCCGAAGCGCGACAATTTCTAGCGATTTTTCTATGGAGCAGTTTTTTTACTCTTGGCAAGGTGCTCCGCCCATTCGAAGAGAGGAGAGCAAGAGCGTGAAATTTTACAATAGTTAGCGCGGGGATTCGAACCCACGTCGCTAAACCACTTGCGCCACGCTTCCTCTGATAATCAAAATGGATTTCCAAAATTTAATTGTGGAACCAAGCGCATATTCTTAAAAAAAAGGCCAACGAAAGGAAAACTTGCGTTTAAAATAGGTAAGAGCTCACCTTCCCCTACGGAATCGCCGCCACTGATTACACAAACGTTTCCTTCAAAAATATGTAAATTTACTGGAGCAGAATATTTTAGCGCGAAATTTGATAATCTCAAAATGAAAACAATTTTCCTTCTTTCAATTTAGAAAGGAGAAATGTAAATAATATCTTATTTCAAAGTAAATCCGAAAAGTTCGACGTAAAAATGTTCTGCCGAGTAATTGGGTGACCCACATATCGATTAAAAATTTCACCAGTTTTTTTTTATAAATTCTCTTTACAAAAAAAAAGGAAACCGAGCCCAACAAATTACGTTTCCCGAGAATATTATTGTTGTGTTTGTTATTCGTAATGCGAATTTTTCTCAATTTTCTCCAACATCTAGCCTGATAATGACAGTTTCCGGCAAAGTCGGCCGAGAAGGTACTTTTCATAAATGGAAATTTTAGGTACGCATATTTCTTCTCCGCATTTCAGGAAATGTAAATGTTGAAATAGCGAGCATTCACGTTTTGCTTCGAATTCTGGTTAATTATTGCAAATAGGAACAAAACATTGTTATAACATTCTTTTGTGTATTAATTGTGCTTTGTAATTCTACTGAAATATGCAATTACATACTAAGTCGAACGTTTTCAAACTGCATTTACCTTAGCTGGAGAATTTTCATGTTCAATTAACTTCACTTGCAGAAAGTTTTACGTTCAAATTTTTTCGTCTGAGTTGGTTAAATTACCGAAGTCCTTTTTAGCCTTTCAAAAATTACTTTTGTGCAAAAAAAGTTATTTTAAATTTCAATAGAGAGAGACTCGCATAAATTTACGAAAAATAAACTTTTATAAACGATTGAAGACGTTTCAAGAATTTGCATATTTTTTACCTATGTATGTAATTGGAGCTTTTGTAAATGTCATTTTATTTTCTCAAGAAATATGCCTTGCCGTTGTTCATGGTCAACAGAACCACATAATAGAATTTGCATTTTTAAAACTTGCGATTTTTTTGCATTTTTCTTGTCCAAAAATTCCACCTACTTCTTTTTTGTAAACTCTTAGTGGGTTGCCAAACAATTAATAAAAAAATCAGTTTACAAAGATAAATCAACCAATTCAAATTAATACAATATAGCGTGGGCTCACTGCAAAAAGTGGCCAAGTTACATTTACAGAAGGTCCGAATAATGCAAGTTAAAAAATTTTAAAATTTTCATACTTATTTTTACACTTTGGTAGATCTATTTATTGGCTTTATTCGACATGGTTACTTTTTCCAGACTAAAAGCAACACTCTATTTTGGATTTAGTTATATAATCTTATTTTTGACAAATTTTGACTTTGTCAGTTTTATCAGTATGTCCACGATATATCTTTTAAGTTTAAGAGGTTCTTTGTTTCTTAGTTATCTTAGTTATCAAAGCAAAAATATCCAGTGAAATAACAAAAGGAACCGTCAAAGTAAGTATTTTTAATGTAACTTTATCATTTAGTACTTAAAATATCCATGAGATTCAAAACAAAATTATCTGCATAAAATAAAAGTTGTAAAACAATAATTTATAAATAACATTTTTAAAAAAATCAAAAATCTGTTTATTTAAAACACGCTAAGAAAATTAAAATTAATGTTTTTAAAAAAGATAATAAAAAAATAATTTGAAAAAAACCAAGAATGATCAAAAATAGACATTAAAACATTAGAAAATTTGGTGGTTTTTATGCCTCAAAGTGTTTTATAAAATATAGGATTTGCAATCAGATATTAATTTTGAAATATTTTTGCTTTCGTTTAATGTCGTGTCCGAATACATTTGAACCCTTCGTTTTCTGTATTGTTTTGATTTTTAAGTTCATAAGACCTTATTTTATAGTGAAATAAAGTTCTGTTTAATGATTTTTCTTCTATCACCTTTATTGTAGTTTGTAGATTAAAAAAAAATATTATGAATTTTTAAGCTAAAAATACATCAGGAACTATACATTTTGTACGTGTACCATTCATTTTGATATTTCGCTGTATTTAATAATATCGTCCAACTAATCGCTTTGGTCAACTTTGTTCCTCAAAATCGCCAATTACAGTCGAACCTCGATAAGTCGAAGTCGAAGGGACACCCAAATTAATTCGAATTATCAATAATTCGAGTTATTAAAAAAGCTTAAAAATTAAATATATATTTGGGTATGTATATATCTTTTATGTGAAATGGTATTTTATATAACGTAATTAGAACTGTAAGTGGTTTAAAGCATACTTTAAAAATCCCGCTTTAGATAAGTCACTGTAATTGGCTCATTTTTGATACACCATTATGGCCGTTAGCTAATTGACCAATCAGAAAGGTTAATCACTTCGTAACCATAGTTATATTAGAATAGTTTCAATTCTACCTTTTGAAATAGGTATTTTGTTGACAAATCACTTTCCAACTTGAGTTATCAAAGAATTCGAGTTGTGGAGTTATTAAAGTTAACTGTACATAAAATTTATTAAAGTGGTTAAGCTGAAAATTTTCATATTATTTACAACAATTATTAAATGATAAAGAAAGGTACGTGTACTTATGCACGCCCGTGAGAAGTTATACTTCTTGGCATAACTAAATTAAATGTAATCATAAATGTAAATACATACCAAGATGTGCACATTCGAGCGAAAAGTGGCACATTTCTGAGCGAGGGAAGCAAATGAAGCGCGACGCGGAGCGGCGCGCTTCATTTTCCCGAGATCGGAATGTGCCACTTTGAGCTCGAATGTGCACACCCGATTTTAAGCACCATTCACAAAATTTAGGCTAATAAATTATTCAAAAATTAAATAAATAATTTAATCGTTTTCTCTCACTCGCATCTACTAAATTTTCGTATTTTTTCGCCCACTTCCACTCATTACTATGGAAAATACGTTTCTTGAATATAAAATTCATATTTACTTTTAATTTTTTGATTTGAAAGTGGAAAGATTAATTAAGGCAAGTCAATAAATACGAGGATGTGCACGTTCGAGCGAAAAGTGGCACATTTCCGAGCGAGGAAAGCAAATGAATCGCGACGCGGAGCGACGCGCTTCATTTTCCCGAACTCGGAATGTGCCACTTTGAGCTCGAATGTGCACACTTCACATTCAGCACGATTCACAATACTTAACTTATTTTCTAAAACAATTTTATTATCCTAACTAATATTATAAAAACAAAAATATTAACGTTGAGATAGGCAAATCTTAGAGAAACAGGTTCGAGTTCGAGCTATAAAAAAAACGTCTTATCGGCGTTCGACTTATGGAAGTTCGACTGTAATTATAAGCCCTCCCAAACTAAATGTTAATTTTTTATTTAAAAAGAAACTACACGTTTTAATTATTTTATATGAACAAGTTATTATTATAATGGAGCGAAAAATAAAAGAAAATTTTAGTGGCATGTTGTGAGAAATTGCATCTCATTCTCGCAAATTGCGTTCGATGTCAGTTTTCAATAAGCGCATTTTATGGTAGTTGTTCTAAGTGATTTTCCTATAAGCGCTTTCAATTATTAGACAAATTGTCGCTGATCATATAAAGCATGGATGAAGTCACGTAATCACGTACATTCTATTTAATAGTTAATTACCACAATAAACTAGATACAACATCGCATGAATTATGTCGCTTTAATGTTTGCGTTATCACGATTCAAGTTTTATAACACCACTTTAAATTATTAAACGATTTATTCTTGCATTTAGTAAAGATCAGCTGCAAGAAGAAAATGCTAAATGCTAAATCGCGACTTAATAAGACTCGGTATTAAAATTCCCCCTGAGTAAAGAATCTTCCTAACTTTTGAAGCTTATTTTACTTCATTTCAAATTTATTAAAGTAAATATTTTAAGCCCCCTCGAGATTAAAGCGTCTTAATTGATGTTTAAGACGAAACCGTTTATTATTGTATTACTTAACTTCGTGTTTGTTCCATCTTTCGATTTTTACAATTTCCAACAATAAAATATCGCCCCGTCCAAAACAGTTTCGAGTTAACTTCGTTAGCGGCTTTTAATTAAATTTAACTTTATGGATTCACGCCGTGGGCCTAATATATTACCCATTAATCGCCTATTTTGTCCGACTTAAACATTTCGAATGCCCATAAAATTATGAATTCTAATATAAATAACGATTTTATGTTTATCTAAAATTACGGTAGAACGAAATTCCTAAACAACGTCGATATTCCAAAAAAGTAAAACAAAACTTTTACTGCAAGAATGCAATCTCTCGAAAATGCCATAAGCTCTAAAATGCAGAAATCAATACTTGCCGTCTTTATGTTAAACACGTTGCAGTTTTCCCATTGTTAGATTATTTCAAAAATATATATTGTACTTTGTGAATATTTGTCAAATATGTAATTACGTATGTAAGAATTTACTATGGTAGTGTATATTTAACACTAGATTTACGGACTGAGCCAATTTGACTCATTTAAAATTGTATTGCTATATACCTATAGCAAAAAAAGCGAGGATTATTTCTGTTTGCGGAAAATGTATTTCAAAAACAGAGTTTATATTTAAAATAATAAATCTTTTATTTCAATTTAGTTGGAACAGTTTTTTGCAAAAACTTCAATTTTGTTGTATGAGTCAAATTGGCTCAGTTCGTAAATCTAGTGTTAAAAAAAAATACCATTTCAAAAAATTATTTTCTAATCTGTAAATATATCAGGATACTTGTATTTTAATTTAAAGAACAAATATTATACATGAGATCAATAATCGAATTTTAGTAAAACTACCAAAAATTTAATGTTTGCAGTGGGGGATTCAATTTTGAAGTCCTCCCCAAATATTTTTGGTACCATTTTCTTTCGACCCCTAAAATTCGAAGCCCCCTGGACTGAAAAGGCCTCAAGCGAGCGCCTTTGCATAAAACCGTCACTATTTGTAAGATTTTCAAAATTATCATAACTATTTTTAACTTTGTCATAAATCGCTTCCCTGTATAATTTAATATCAATTACGATCATTGATTTTTAACCAAATAAAATAAACACACGAATGCAGGGTGTTTTTAAATTGGTGCAAAAACTACGTGCAGCGACATCCTTCGTTCAGTTCTAAATTAGAAATCTTAATGTTAAAATGTTGTATCGGGCTTTACATGCCCAATAATAAACCTATGGATTCAACCATATATGATCGGATCTAGTGCTATATCCAAACATTTGACCTTACTATATTTATCCATATTTAGCAAAGTTGCCAAGTGTACCTACATTTCTTTTAATTAAATTGTATCTGATAACATACGAAACATGACACCACATTTTAACCTAAAGATTTTCGATTCCGAACCGAACGGAGAATATCACTTTTGCGCCAATTTATTCATACCATATATTTTCTAGAAAACAATAAAAAATAATCATCTTAAAATCTGCAATACGAGCTCTGAAGAGCGAAATATCATAAATACAATCAAGAGAACTCAATGGAATATTTTTATCGCCAATAAATTACATAGAAAGACCTTAATTGACATTATCATTTTCTAAAAAGGTTTGTAAAAGCACCGTAACTAATCCATAAAAATAAATAAATAAAACGTCACGCCTTTATACCAAAAAGCTTATAAATCATCATTAAATAATATAGAATATTTGGACCGTGTTAAAAACCAGATATAACAACACTTAAATACCATAATTGGTTCGAAATATGTATCATACAAAACTACCAATTTGAGTTTTTATTAAACCACAAAAATTACGAGCAATTTTAGTAAAATATAGATTTTAACGAGCCAAATTGCTGGCATTTTATTTCGGTTCAAATTTATTAATATTGTTGATTGAATTGCGACACCGTCAGATTTAATAATAAATCATTTGAATTTGGTTTTATAAAATTTTCATTTTCCATAAATTCAGTCGAATTATTTTTTTTAATCGCATTTTCATTCTAGTCAAATCGGTATTGTGGCCGTTTTTACGGACTAGAAGATGTTGCTATTGTTGGGAGATTCAATTTCCGCTTCGGTTATTGCATAAGATCGATACTAACTTTACCTTTGCCCTCCACGAGTTTGTTAAACATCCTTATATACCTAAGAGCTTTTATTTTATTTTAATATAATGTTTTTCCGTCTTTTAAATTTATTTGTTTTCATTTAGACGTTGCTTTTCGGTCTGCAAAATATTCTTATAGAAACGAGCAAAATACAAGCATCATAAAAAAAGTTCTGTGCTTTTTTTTAAAGCTAACTCTTTTTAAAGTTGTACTTCTTTTGGCGCGGTGGGAGTAAAATTTTAGCATTTTATTGGACTGCAAATTCGCTTTTCGAAAACATTTTAAATAGTTCATTTAATTATTTATTGACGTTATACTTCTTTTAGCGCCGTGAGAGTACAATTTAGTAAATATAAATTTTCTATGCAAAAAACGAATTTACCATAGCAATGAGTGGAAGAGAGCAAGACGATACGACAATCCTGTCAGTGCAAGCAAGAAGAAACGATTAAAATTATTCAATTAATTTTACGTCTAATTTATTGGCCTGAATTATTGTGAATCATGCCGAAAACCGAGTGCGCACATTCGAGCTCAAAGTGGCACATTCCGATCTCGGGAAAATGAAGCGCGCCGCTCCGCGTCGCGCTTCATTTGCTTCCCTCGCTCGGAAATGTGCCACTTTTCGCTCGAATGCGCACATCCTCGTATTTATTGAATTTGCCTACTTTATTCTTCGCTCTTTCAAATCATAAATTTAAATTTAGTTTAGCAAATATCGATTTTATGTTCGAAAATCGTATTTACCATAGCAATGAGTGGAAGGGAGCGAAAAGATACGATAATCACAACAATGCGAGTGAGAGGGAGCGACTGAAATTATTTAATTGAATTTTTGTTTAATTTGTTGAACTAAATTATTGTGAATCATGCTTAGAAACGAGTGTGCACATTCGAGCTCAAAGTGGCACATTCCGATCTCGGAAAATGAAGCGCGCCGCTCCGCGTCGCGCTTCATTTGCCTCCCTCGCTCGGAAATGTGCCACTTTTCGCTCGAATGCGCCCATCCTTGCATTTATTGAATTTAAATTAAAATATGCAAGACAAAGTTTTATTTATTTTTCAATAAGTGGAAGCAAGTGAAAATATACCAATATCAGATGTATACAAGTAAAAAATATAATGTTAAAAAATACAACATTCATGAGTGGGATACGGCGAAATGATACAAGTATCCCATACATGCAAGCCTCAATATGTATTAGTAACATTTTTAACTAATAATTGATCACAATTTAAAAAAAACATTTCTATTAGTTTATAAGATTTGTTTTTTAGTAGTCTAATTTGTTGTACAGCTTCCTATTAACAAGCAAAGTAATTTCAATAAACAGTTTATAAATGTATTTCTTTTCCTAATTCGAAATCTTAACAGATTTTTAAATAATTTCATACAGGGTGCTGTATTTGGCACTTAACAATTAAATCTCCTTTTTTTGTCTGGCCCTGTTTTTTAGTTTCTCAAAATTGAGAAATTGGTATGGTTAATTGAATAAAATATACCCAGTGGTTCTAAAGTTATGGTTCAAGAAATAGACAAATTCAACAAAACACCCGGTATCTTGATAATTAAAGATTATTGACCCACTAATCATATGCCGAAGTAATCTACATATGCAGATAAAGTATGTAGACTTACCAATGAATCACCCTGTATTAAATTTAGTAACGGCAAAGAAGTATAAGTTCTAACGCGCCTTCATAAGTACATGCACCGGTTTTTTTTAAATTTATTTTTAATAATATTTCCAACCGTTTTTAATGTTCTCTTTCCCATCATTCTTGATAAACGTTTAGAATAATTAACTTCTTTAAAAGCTTCATTAAAGCTGGCTCTGCTCAAAAAGTGCATTTATTGTAAATAAAACTGCACGAGTTATTCGAAAATTATTCTAAATAACACGAAAATAATCTGACGATCTTATAAAGGTCGAGTTTTAAGGCGATTAAAAAAGTATTGATATTCATTTGCACATTTTCTCATTAATTCCTCGCAATTTGCGGATCATTAGCGATGTAGAACTTTTTTAAACGTTTTAATTTTAAAATCAGGTTTTATCCCTTCCTTTCGCCGATATTATTGGGATGCTATGAAATGCAATCACGAATTCAACCCTCGATCAATTCCTTTCATGTTTTATACATTCGTATTATTGGTTTAAATGTTTTTCATCCACTCTTTTAAAAACAGGTTGAATAAGCTTTACGTCCGCACAACAGATTTTGATCATTCCTGTTTAAAAAAAATCATAGAGCCAATCGTATAATTAAATTATCAATTGCAATGAACAAGCAACGTTTGTAAATTTGAAATGTAAAATTTTGTTAATTTTTCTACAAGTACCTACACGTTTTTTTTTTTTAATTATAAATTTTAAAGATTAGTTGATTACTTTATAAATTCAATATAAAATTCTATCCAATTTTATTTAAATTGGTTTTGAAAATTAAAATTAAACCATTTACTTATAAAACAGACATTGCCCTGTATTTTCCCCTGAGTGAGCTAAAAAAAAATTAACTCAGTGAATATCAAGTGCAATAGGATGACAATGTCCGCGAAAATAAAGTTCAACAGAATAATATTATTATTGAAGATCAGTGGCAACAAAAAGTCATTATGTTTAAAAATCAACGATAGAGAGAATAGATATCCCCTCTGAAATTTGAAAGATAAAAAAATAACTATTTTATTTCCGTTTATTTCTTTGTGGTAATACAATTGTTATAATATTTCGGTCTTAATAAAAAAAATACGACCTTAGTAAATTATTGATTTTTTTTTTCAATCGTAATTATCGTATTTGATCACTTTGGAGAAATTCATGATAATCAGAATCGGGCGAAGTCTATATACCTAAGTTTGGGCGAAGACCCGCCATCCGGGCTTTGATCAAGCCTGTGTGTCAGGCTTGGCACGATTTTATCATGTCAAAGTTCATTCAAGACTGGGCCAGTCTTTGTTTACAAAACTGAAGACCCTCGTCACAGGCTTGAACCAAAGTTGGCCCGTTTGTTAAATTTTATATGGGATCTTGCAATTGTGCTTACGTGGAAAGAAGATCCAACGATTATAGTGACATTCTTAATAAGCTCCGCGTGCTTGACTTTTTAATAAATAAATATAGTAAAGTATTTAAAAAGAATATTTAATATTAGTTATAGCAGTTCAACTTTTACGAACTCTTGTATTTAAAAGAAGTTTATTGTTGTTAGTTACCAAATAGGTACTTTTTATTGTATTATGATTTTCAACGCTTAAAGATAAAAATATACGTTAATTGATCAAAGTCTTGTATTTTAGTTGTCCGGATTTACAAATCCAAAACACAATTTTTTTTACCTCCCATCCCGCTATTGAGTTTACTGGACCTGGCAATACTGGTCTAAATACTATTTTTTACCACCATTTTTATAGTTCAACATAAAAAGCGCCAGACAGCTTTTCATAAATCGCTTCAGGAAAACAATAGTTTCTGAGATAGTTCCAAATTATAGCCGTTACGTCTATAAATTAAATGGTAGTTTTGCAAGTTGTTTCGTAAATTGCCCTTACTTTAGTCGTGCACGGTGTCGGGTTGCTGTCCTTTTAATTCCCTTTACTTTATAATTGTTAAATTCTTCCAACTATACTGCTAGAATTTATTATAACAAACCCTAAACGCTTACGCTCGCTCCAAGCATAATATCTTTATAAATAAATTAAAAACAAAAACTTATTATTATGAAAGAATCTCGCGTTTTGCCGTAACTTGTCGGCATCGCAAAAGCTTGAATTTTTTTTCCAAGTGTCATCCAATTACAGAAACGAGCTATAACTTTTAAAAGCGTATAATTGACAGGCATATAAATTGTTATAAATGGTTTAATTAAGACGAAAAATAATCTATCAATCTCTAAAAAAAACCTTTAAACTATAGCAACATTATTAAAGTTTTGTAAAAATAAAACCCGGATGGGTGCAGCGCCCGACAACTTCAGCGATGATTTTCATCTGCATTCTTGAAGTGCGAAATATTCCAAAGCTGCCACTTCGTAAAACTAAGAATAAAGGAAACTCTTTCAATAACGCCGGGAAAAAAATCGAGAAAAATCTCGGAAAGAATTTGCTTTATATTATTTCATTTTCTGATAAAACTAATCCAATTTCGAGAGTCTTCATCGAATTATATTCGATTAAAGCAACATATGTTTGATTTAGGAAGATAGTATTGATGATTTTAACTTTGAAGATACGAAATTCATTTAATCTTATGCCATAGCAGATTGATAATAATATAAAAGGTTATATCGAAGCGTTTGATAACTTTCTCTCTGCCTTTTATGGTATTAAATGTAATTTCTCGATAGTTTTTGAATCAATTGGGAGCTACTTTAGAAAATGCAGATGGGTTGATTGTGTTGCCATAATTAATGATACAATCGCGTGCGAGTTCCAATTTCAAAAAAAAACACATTTACTTACCACATTATACTTTTATAAAATTGATATAGATACCCCATTCTTTTTTAATTTTGTTTACAAAATTAAAATTGATTATTTTTTAATAAAATCATTAAACGAAAAAATTAATAATTAATTGTATTAATTTTCCCATAATTTTATAGAGAAATAACAAAATGCACTCTTCTCCGTAATTAATGTAAAGCATTGAATAATCAATCTCAATTTCAAACCACTACATTAAATATTTGTGTAATTACTCTCGTTTGAAAGAAAAATTTTATAATTAAGCAACAACAACGACTCGTAAAAGAATAACAAGTAAAGCAATGCTCGTTAGTTATGAAGCATCTGCAACTCCGATTTTTAAAGATATAATTAAACTAATTATATAATTGTCAGCAATTTGTTGTGCTAATTTCGGTCTAATTAATAATTTATGCCATTTTTTAACAACTTGTTAATTAAATAATTCCGTGGACGCTTTGTCCTGCTTTTTTTTGTAATATGGTCGCTTTCGGTTATTTTCGACAAGCTTTTTAAACTTTTTCTAATTAATGAAATTTTTTGAAGTGCTCGAATTGTACAATACGTACAACCTATATTGAAATCTGTTCATGTTTACTTTTGAATTTAAAAATATTTCACAACGAATAACACGTATAATATTGAAGAATTCGTACAAATAAAATCATTTCATTTTGCATCCAATTTTTCTTTTTTCCACAGGACATGATTTAAATAAATCGATAGATTATAATTAATAAAAATTGTAATTTAAATATTTAAAAGCATTTAGCTTAAGGATTATCGTGTCCCACAATGGAAAATGTACTACGTTTTGCCTCAATTGCAAATCCAAATTTTTTCAATGATTTATAATATTTAATCAATTTCTTTCTAACTATTTACTTAACGTTATACAGGATGTCAGATAAATAGGTACTGAAACTTAACCGACTGATGCTCGACATCAATTTAAACAATAAAAGCGTATATGCAATCTAAAAAATTACGGAAAGCCTGCATTTTAATTTTCCAGTAAATTGCATAAAAAGAAAAATGATATATTATACTGCAAAAGCTTTAAAATCAAACCAATAAACTTCTGTTCTCCACAAACAAAATTAAGAATTAAAATAAAAATTCAATAAATTACAGTCATTAAAGAACACATCGATAATTATAACTAATTAAAAGTTATCACTTTCGACTTTAATCGATAATTACTAAAATCAATTAGTAAAACTCATAAACCATCGAAGGATATTTAAAAGTAGTAAAATCATTCTTAACTGCCAATTTCGATTAAAACGTTCTACGCAACGACGCAGTCCTTTGAAAGGCGAAAAAAAATATCGTTAAGCTTGTAAAAAAATACAAGAAAGCGATTTACGAAATTGCAACAAAATATTTTGACGACACACTTATTAAATTATCTCTCCCGAAACTCCGCAAAGTTGTTCGCAATTTAAATTTTAAAATAAATGAAAAGCTTAATTAAAAACCAAGAGAAATAAAATGTTTAACGGAAATTTAAGTGCTTTGTTATGTTAACGTCATAATTATGAGTCCGAAAACGAGCATTAGAAAAATTGAAGCATTTCACTTAACTTAAATAGAAGAAAATTTAATTAAAAACCTAATTTGTTAATTCTGTTGGAAGTGTTGCCATCGCAACGGTTCCCATCGAACTTGGACTTGTTGAGAACCGAAGAAGAGCAATATCGTATAATTTGTCATTAGCCTTTATAGGTAAATAATTTAGCAAATAAACTAATGCGGATGGAAATTAGCTATTAAACAAGTAAACAAGAGTACAGTCGCCGTGTCTATAATTTTTCTAAAGGAAACCGTCTGCTGGTGCTATTTGCATACACGTTTTCCAATATAATCGCTCTAACTATGTGAAGATTGCATCTTATTTATGTTCACCTCACGATAGCTTCCCGTCCTGCTTCGATATATTTTATAAAGCGATTATGCAACTACAGAATAAGAGAGTTTCCGAATGTTTAAATTGCATTTGCATATTCCTATCTATGAAACCTATACCTACGTGGTTTCTGAACTTCGATATTACCATCTTAATGAAATATGCACTTTGTAAACGTGACTCGTGCACATGTTACTAATGTTTTCATGATTAATGTACAATTGATCTAGGTTTTGTTAACCTACGCCTAAATTAGGTATTCTCATTTTAATCTATTAGGTACTTGTTATGCCTATGTTATTATAATAGCCGCTTAAAGGCTGTAATTATTTCGAATCGATTAAACTTCAAATTACTTTTATTTATGCGATACGCCTTCGTGAAAACGCTTTTGCCGACCATCTTAATTTTTCTCTCGCCGAACACACTCGATTTATGTATTACTAAAACTAAAAAGCAACAACTCTTTTGTGTCTCGTTTTGAATCAACACTTTTCATCTTTTTTTTAAATTTAATTGTCCATAGAATAGCGTTGAAAATAAAATAGTACAGCGAAAAAGCATGAGATGATCAACTTTTAGTTTAATGAAAAAAGTTATGTGATTGAATTTTTGCAAAACCAACAATGGTTACGCCCCTGACTTCAGATAAGCAACTAGACAATCACATTTGTTCAATGAACCAAAAGTCTTTCGTATGAACCAAACATCCTAAGTGTTCTATAAATTTCAAATAGATAAAACCATTGAACGTCCATTAAAGAAAATCTCCAAAATAAATGTTGGAAGAACAATCCCCGTGGATATTGAGATTGTGAAATCGGTGCACACTGTGCATAATTTTAAAAATAAAACTGGTTCGAAAAAAACTATTATGAAATAAAAGAACTACCTAAATAATATAAAAAAGAAGATAAAAAACATTAATGTAATTAATTTTTTTAGAAATATGTAAAATAAATATTTACTTTATTTTAAACAAAGTGATCTATCAACAATTTAAGAGACATATTTGTATAAAATTAAATATGGTAATATGTCACCAGTCATTTTTAATCAAATGAATTCTTGAAAGAATAACTGGGGTATCACTTCTTTTTTAAGTTATGGTCTACTTTAATTAAAATTGTACCAATTAATAATTCAGTTTGATGACATATATTTCAAACATTAAAAACTGTCTATTATGAAAATAACCACTATGCGTACTAAAATAAAGATTAGAATAATTTATGAAAATAGGTAACATTTAGTATCTACTTTTTTGGTTCACTTAATACTTTCTATACATCTAAACATAGAAATAAAATTAAAGTGTGTTTCTGTAATTTCAAAATAAAGATTTCTTCTTAAGCTAGTATGGTTATTTGATTATTATTAATGTTTAAATACGCGTTTTTAAAATTTTGTCTGTCTGTCTGTCTATCGATCTGTTTGTCCGTCCGTATATCTCTAAAATGACTGAACCAATTTTGACGGGACTAAATTGACAGGTAGAAAACGTTTCAAAGAGTAGGATGGTTTTTATTCGAGAAATATTTACAATTAAAATTAAATGTTAAGTTTTGTATTTTAAAATCATTGTATTGTAATTATTGTTTATTGGAACTAATGCTTTCTCTCTTAACCTTCCGTGTACGAGGTGGGGTATAGCTAACGTGACCAATTTTTTTTGTCAAAACGGGACATTTGGTAATCGAGCTTAAACCGAGTGTGCACATTCGAGCTCAAAGTGGCACATTCCGATCTCGGGAAAATGAAGCGCGCCGCTCCGCGTCGCGCTTCATTTGCTTCCTCGCTCGGAAATGTGCCACTTTTGCTCGAATGCGCACATCCTCGTATTTATTACATTAGTATAATTTACCGTGCCCCTTCAAATCAAAAATTTTAATTTAATTTAGTAAATATAGATTTTATATTCGGAAATCGTATTTACTATAGTAATAAGTGGAAGGGAGCGAGAAGATACGATAATATTGTTAATGCAAGGGAGAGGGAACGATTAAAATTATTCAATTGATTTTTTGATTAATCTATTGGTCCAAATTATTGTGAATCATGCTTAAAGTCGAGTGTGCGCATTCGAGCTCAAAGTGGCACATTCCGATTTCGGAAAAATGAAGCGCGCCGTTCCGCGTCGCGCTTCATTTGCCTCCCTCGCTCGGAAATGTGCCACTTTTCGCTCGAATGCGACATCCTCGTGTTTATTACATTAGTATAATTTACCGTGCGCTCCTTCAAATCAAAAATTTTAATTTAATTTAGTAAATATCGATTTTATATTCGAAAAACGTATTTACCATAGCAATAAGTGGAATGGAGCGAGAAGATACGATAATCTTGTGAATGAAAGTGAGAGGGAACGATTAAAATTATTCAATTAATTTTTCGTGTAATTTATTGGTCTAAATTATTGCGCATCATTAAGAAATTGCCGTGAAATTAATTTGTATTTCAATAAGGAGGCAAGAATGAAATTCTTGTTTCAATTAACTTTTCGTGTAATTAATAAAAGTCTATTCTAATGCATAATGTTTTACTTAAACCTATTCATGATTGGTTATTAAAATATATTTATTATCATTTAACTGTCATAAAGTACAATTTCGTGGATTTTATATCATTTTATTTTCGGGGTATGGCAAACCCCACCTATGGCATGTGACATTTAGTCACCTAGTATGCGGAAGGTAAAGGTGGTTCCCATGAAAATAACAATTATGCGTACTAAAATAAAGATTGGAATAATTTATGAAAATAGCTAACATTTAGTATCTACTTTTTTGGCCCGCTTAATATTATAATAATATGTGTAACTAATCTCCAACAAAAACCTAATCGTTTAATTCCCTAATCGTTAGCTAAATCGTATTCCAGTGTGCTTCATGCACATGTAAGAAATAAGAACTTAACTTTGCAAAATATCACAAAATTAACCCTATTTAAGTGTAACTTATCAACGTTTCCCAACTCTTAAGAAAACCCTCAGAAAATGGAATTAATGCAAACCTTAATAAAATTTGAATATTTTAATCGTTACGATTAACAAAAACTTTGCCTTCTATAATAACTTAAACGGGCTAAGTGTAAGATGTAATTTTAAAGGATTTTATTTTAAAATATTTAATAAACGCTTCTTAGGCAATTGCTTTTTGTTAAATCTCGTGGGAACGTTGCACTTACACCGAGAGAGCTCTCGGAAAATTTAAATAATTTAAGACAGAAGGCCAAACACACTTGCAAGAATTTCTCGAGCAATTGAATGACGAAGTCTACAGTATTTTAATTAATTTACACCTCGAAAGTTTGTAGATCGTTTGAAAAAGGATGCATTCGTAAAATCGATGTGGGCGCCATTCGTTAAGCTTTTGTATTAATTAAGCTGTTACGCTTCGTTGCCGGCCTAAATTACAAATAAAAAAGATAAATGTTAACGAAAAGGGAAAAGTAATCGATTAAATTTGCCGAAAAAATTGTTGCAACGTGCAAATTTGACGTCTGCGACGAAACCGTGCAAAGTAATTCGAATGCGCCGAAATAATTCGAAATCGCTCGGGCGGGAAAAAGGAGAATGCGGATTTAATTCAACGATGCAATCCGTTCGCTGTTCTTAATTTAAAATTAAGAAAAAACATGGCGCGGTAGCATTTTCGTATTCACTTTAAATCCATAATTCAACACGCATACTTCTTCTTCTGTACTTTGTCGAAAACCTGTGTTTATTATAAATAAATATGAAGCTCGATTTGAATTTGATTTATTCGATATTTGCATTTTTATAAATATACATCGAGAAAATATCGGTTTACTCTGTCACTGTGGCATAGAAAACGGTAAATCTATAGATTGTACGTATAGCACACTTGAGTGGTTCCCCCGAAAATGCTATAACGCAAACGCCGAAAAATACAGAAAATGAAATAAACGCTATTGAAAACCAATAATGCAAAACTTCTACGAAACCTGATGATATATTAAAGTAAACAAGTATTCGAAGAATCTACAAAAATAAACCTAAACAAATACCGATATAAAAAGAAGAGGAAAAGCAACTTGCATGATATATTGTCTAAGATCGAGAGCAATGATATATAGTGTGAGGTTTGCTTAGTTAAATATGCAGAATAGTTTATTTCATCACTATATCAATAATGTGACAAGTTATGTCTATTTTTTTGCAGTTAAAAATGTAAAAAGATTAATCAGTGTTGTCAGTGGTAACGGACCTGTATTTCTCACAAGTTCTCTATGCTATGATTATGACATGCAAATAACTACATAGTAGTTGATAATTGTCCACTTTAAACGTTGTTCATTTTATTTTGTTCGTCGAAGAGGGGTATTCTGGTAAAATAGACGTTTCTATACGACAGACACGTCAATCTTGGTCATGCAACTTTTCTCGATGATAATGTTATAGATTTATTCAAATCGACATGTCAGAGTGTTGTTGAAATAGATGCTTTATCGTTCATCTTTTACAGCAAGATGCATTCTTCTGTTTCGTATTATTGATACCCTTTCGGTGAATGATTTGAAGAATATTTAAGATCGCAGATAAGTTGTTTTATTGTTTCCGATTTGATTTGCGTATTGTACTACAACCGTTTTCAAAAACAAAATGAATGTGGAAAAGTAATCCTTAGAAAACATGTTAAAAGTATTCCATATGAGCAAACTCAAAAAAAAATGTACAAACCTCGAGTTAAAATAAATGTAGACAAATATTCACAAAGTCTTGGTCATGGCCCAACTTTCTAAGTGTCGTACTTTTTATTATTATGGGTTATATTTTCGCATAAAATATTAGATTATTGGCTACCATTTGCTAGAGTGAATAAGAATAATGTTCCGTAGTGTAATAAAGCCCATTTGGATTTTCTGCTATGTCTAAGATTTTTTGATCGTTGTACCATTGATAATAAAACTACCTTTTATCAAATTTGTTGCTGATTTATATAGAATTAATCTGTTTTCTGTTAAGACTGGTTATTTAGGCCAATGGGGCAATTGTCGTCAAAGTTATAAAATTTATCATGTCTCCAAAGTTCATTTTCGTAAAAAAAGCGATAAAGTGCTAATTTTCATAAAAGTAAGTTCTAATACAATTAATGCAACCCTCATTACACTATGTATGCAATATTTAAATTCCTTTTTTTTTGTTATAATTATCTTCAAAATGAATTGTATTGGATAAGGATAAGACCCACAGAATATGGGAGATGCCTTATTACCCCTAAATAACTGATATTTTTCTATCCAAAAGTATGGGTAAAAAATACCGTTGTTTAAAGGCTAATTGGACTGCAACCAAATTTGAAAAAATATTTTTTATTTGGTATTGGAGATGTTCACATAGAATTTTCAATATAAAGTTCCGCATTTGTCAATTATTCATTAAAAAAATTGATATCTCAAAAAGTTAATAATATACAGGGTGTTCTATTTAAAATAACCAAGTTGCTGTTCACTTACGGTAAAACCGGAAGTGGCATGTCTATCAAAATATTTTCCATTCGGCATTACTTGTTATCCATCTATACCAATTTTTATCAAAATCAAGTGAGTAGTTTCCAATATAGAGATAGTGTAAGCTCGTCATGAAACACCCGGTATATATATAACAAAGATTAATGACAATTTGTGTACCTAAATTTTGTATAGGCACTACAACTAAAAGTAAAACCGTGTAGCTTTATAAAAAGGTTAATATAATATAATATTAACACGATAAAAATTTGTACAACATTAAATTTGCAAAATACGGTAAAACAAAAACAAAAATCCATTAAACGAACCATCGAAAGTAGCATTACATTCCGTTCGACTTGACAGCCACTTATGCTGCTTGTACAGCCATCAAATTGTGTTGATCAAACAATTTATTACTCGATTAAAGCATTTATTCTACAAGCGTTTATTTCAATTTTCGATGATAACTTTTTCGCATTACACAAAAACATATTTCCAAATTGTTTTATGAATTTCCTAAAACCGTCGAATTTAATCTAAATAAGCCAGTTGTAAATTTCCAAATAAATTAAATTCTCCTTTAAAAAGTTTGCAAATTAAGCAAATTATATGTATTAGTCGTAAATTAAAGCTCGATTACTTTTTAAACTAGCAACTTTTAATCATAATAAAGCACCTACTTCACGGACGATTATAACGTTGTACCTTTATTTGTAGACAGGTTATATTAACAACTATTATAAAAGTTTATAGGGGTTGTTTCGTAAGAGGAAAGTTTAAAATAAAATTTTCTTTTATATAATAGTCGTTTAGTAAAACGCTGTTTAAAAGTTTAACAATGACACTTCTCTAGCGCACAATTTCTAAAATTCTATGTCGAATATTCCTTTCATATTGTAACTGAAACGGGCAAAATTTTAACGAAAGCGCATAATTAGATTTTGCATTTTTAAATGCGACATTGTGTTCTAAAATTACAGTTAAGCACATATATTTTTATCAAAGATCGTGCGAGACCGTTCTCGTCCGAAAACGTATCCAATTATTTTTATTATTGTTACTTTTTGAATTCTAATTGCTGTTCTTTAATAAAGACATGTCTAACATACGGCAACATGCTTTTATCTGCCGTTACTTTATTCGCGACAACAAAAAAGCGATAGCTCCAATAATGTATGTATTGCAATAAATAAAATAAATTATCTTTGTTATTTTATAATGTCGTACAATTTTATCATAAGCCATAGATCTCTTCAGACATCTTAACATCTCGAATAGCCAGCTATAACTGTTGTACTGAAATAGTAGCAGCATATTATGTGAGTTATTAACGAAGCAAAAGCTTTTTTGCTCGGACTAATAAATATTCATTAGAAAGCTTTTGTAAAATATATAAATTTTCTTCTTTAAATTAAATTTCAGATTTATTATTCCGTAGACTCGTTTTTTTTAAAGGAAATGCAAGCAACTATTTTTCCTAGTTTACATTTGAATAAAATTTTAAAAAAGCGTAGTAATAAACAATTCTTTTGTTAAATATTATAAAGTAACACGACAGTAAAGAAATGATCATTTTCAGCTTTCTAGAATCGCCCATGAATTTTTAATTATTTAGAAAAGGCGAGATTTAGGTACAAAATTGAAATGCACAGAAATAAAACTGGTTAGAGTTTATGATGCAAGCAAAACTACCGTAACCAATTTAATTGATCAATTGAATGCCTCAATCAAAGTTCCCTACTCTGTATGTGTAAATATTTGATATACCACAAGTGCTTTAATTGTGTTTTTCTTTAACGTTGAAGTTTCATATTTTTGTTTATTCGCGGTTCGTTTTTAAAAAAAATTGTAATAAATCCATTTTATTTGTGATGGTTGTACGATGATTTATGTGTGCAATGCTAGCAAAAAGAACATGTTTTGGATGTTAACAAATTATTACCTCTTCTTTGTTATATGGAAGTCCATATATGTAAGTAGGCTAGCGCCTGTTTTTTCCCATTATACCTTCTCTAAGGTAGGCGTCCAGCATTCTCGCCACCGTTTTTGAAGTCTGTCTTGAAATCTTCTTCCAAGCGATTTTCTGAGTTTTGCCTTCTTCACGAAGGTTTCGTCATTCATTTTGTCTACATGATTGTTCCACTGTTTCCCTCTTTCTCTTGCCCATTTGGATTCCTTTTGGATATCTCTTAATTGTCGCAGTTCTTCACTTCTGACCATGTCATACAACGTTTTTACACGTTTGTCTCTAATTACTTTAATTTATGTATTCCTTATGATTTGTGCTGTTCTGAATGCATATGGTCTTGTGTCCACTGCATATGTTAGAATGAGCCTTACTGCTGTTTTATAAATTCTTGTGTTGCTTCAACTTGTAGAATATTATATCGTTTAATCGGCCTCTGGTTAGGCCTGCAATTGGCATACAGTGCAAAGACATGGTCAAGATTAGCTAAATACAATCAACAGATGGGTGTCACAAAGAAACACCATATACGTAATAAACATATCCGAGGTTCATTGGGTGTTCATTCCATGAAGGACTTTATGGACAATCTCAACTAAAATGATATGGATATGTTCAACGTCAAATTCCGAACCACATAGTGCAGGGAGTCTGGTTCAATCGATCAACCAAAAAGGAAACCGGATAGGCCCAAAAGTACATGTAAGAGGCCTTCTCCTAAGCTACAACGTGATTATAATATAATCCCAGAAATGGTTTAGAACAGAAGAAATTATTCCTTGAGAACACGCCTACCCCGATAAGCGAGCAGTTAAGAATAACTGGGTTAAAGGCGATGATAAAGAAGAAGAAAATTTAAACTAAATAATAGTTAAACTACATTTTTTTTAGTGCCAAAATACTTTAAACATATATTTTTTGTTATAAAAAAAGAATAGGTTCTCAACAATTCTATGGACTACACGCACCTAATCTAATTAAGGATCAATAATAACAGTGATTATTAAAATAAATACTTCTAATTAAATTTGAAACGAGAATTGCAATTTAATGAAAATATTCACAGCTAAAACTAATTAAACGCATTAATTTATAGGAATATTTCAATTAATTGGCGTTATCAATTTTGCGGTAGTTTATTTGTATCGTAATGTTATCCTGTCACGGCGTTAAATAAATTGCCGTCTCATTTCGTTAATATTAGAACATATTTCTTCTTGGAGTATTCAATTTAATCTTAACGAGATTTAAACAATTAAGAGCTTATATGGATTTTAAATATTAAAAGATATATCAAATAATACTTGAGAAGAAGAAAAAAACTAAACAAGAACTGGTTCAACAAGCGACTAAAATAAATCTGCAATTAATTTATTGACAAGCTGAAAATCTACTTGTAATTAATAAATAGGAATTAAATCTTTTTATCGTTGATTTTAAATCGCGTATAAATAATAATTCCAACAACGGCTAAACCTATCTGGGAAAAAACAAACAGGTTGTGTTGACGTTGAATTTGAAAAAAGGAAGAGCGCTGTTTCAAATACGCTCGGAAATTTTAAATTCCATTTATGCAAAGTTCGTAAAAGTAAATAAATAAAATTTGGTTCGAATTCGAGTGTCTGAAGGAATCAGACTACAGTTAACCGCAGATATCCAGTCTAGCTTTATTTTCAGTCTGAATGTTCCACTTGGCTAAAACACAAAGTAATGCAATACGTTTGTCTCGCGCAAATGGATCCTCTTTCTTATTCCTTTTCTAAATGCAAAAGGTGTAGGTGGACCCGACTCGTCTGTATTATTGTTATTCTCCACCTTGTGTTGCCATGTATAACCGTGGACTCCATGAATGGGCAGGTAAAGTGTTTAGGAATGTGTTAGCAAGGCAGTTGACAGGTAATGAGCGTCTTGACAAATGTAGAACGGCTATTGTTATATATAAAACGTATATTTTTCCCTTTTGTCGTTCATTTTTATACAAAAACGAACAAAATGTTTGATATTATTCCTTCGAATTCGCTTTAAGCAACACAATTCTGAATGATACTAATTTCAATATTAATGGAGAACCGAAGACACGCAGGCACGCCAACGAACACTTCCATTATTATATTGTGTTATTGATCAAATATGTATACAGGGTGGCACACGAATAGGTACTGAAACTTAACCGGGTGACACCTGACACTAATTTAAAAAATAAAACTTTAGGTATATACAATATGTCCTAAAACTAAAAAGTTCGAGTAAAATTCATTTCAATTTTCCGGGGTATGACAACACAGCGTCGTCTAGGGCTAAACAAAAGTTAAAAAAATAATAATAATAAATACATTTCGACGAACCTCAAAATTTTTCCTGTGGACCAACGGTTAACGATCTCTGATCTAAAGCACAAGGTTGTCTGAGGTAAATAGTGCATAGAGTCACAAGCTCGTTCAATTATACGACGTTTCAGCATGCAAAAAAGATTAAATACTAGATTATTTAAAGGTCACGGCAAATAAAAGCGTTAGAATTAATTAAACAATTAAAATGCTTTCATTTACCAAGTTATGTCTTTGAACTTTTGCTTTCAATACTTCTTTCGTTTTTTCACCATTAAAATTCCCCTTTCTCGGTATTTAACTGTTATAAATAAATGAAAAGGTCGGTATTAAAAATCTTTAGCTTCACATTTATGTATTACTCCATCCGAATTTAGTCATAAAATAATATTTCTCGACAGTTTACCATTTTAAAGACAAAAAACAAACCTTAGAAGTTATACTTCTTTGGCGTAACTAAATTAAATAAAACTACGCGTTTTGTTTGTGTTTTTTTCTAATGACACTTTTGTAAATTAATATATTTAGAAAAAAAAAACCCTAGACGACAAAAAACGAAATTTATTCGTCCAACAAATTTTGTTAAAAAATTAACTAAAAATACACATCTCGGATAGCAAAAATGTAAGAGCCTGGACACTCAACAAAACCACAACTAAAAAACTCAACGCTTTCAAGATGTGGCAGTATAGAAGAATCCTGAAAATTCCTTGGACGGCAAGAGCGACAAACGTGGAAGTTTTGAGAAGAATGAAAAAAGACTTAAAAATTCTGAACATAGTTAAAGCCCGCAAACTGGAATAAGGTAAAAGACCCAGTTATTGACACTTTAAGATTGATAGCTGAGGTTATAACAGGATAACGTATAAAAAATTTAATTTAAATAATTAAACTTATAGTTCACGATTTCTAGAAAAGGTCATATGCGTAAAATAATTATTTGAAGCAGATTAATAATTTAAATTAATGTTTTAAAAAATAATGTTTGAATCTCAGTTTCTGACACTTAAAATTTTTATTGCTGTAGTTTCGGACACTGGCATCTGCCTAGTTTCTGTCAATAACTGTAACATACCTATAAAATTGAGCCTAGTTATTGACACTCTTATTTTAATAATAAAATATAATTTACTATGATGTTTTACCCCAACATATGAAAACAAAAGTATATAATCAGTGTATACTGCCCAACATCACATATGCATCAGAGACATGGGCATTGACAAAAGCATCTGCCCAAAGGCTACGAACAGCACAACACGCCATGGAAAGAGCGACGTTAGGCATTAGTCTCAGAGATCACATTACAAATAAAACTATCCGAGAAAAGACAAAAGTAGAAGACATCAAGCTAAGAGAGGCAAAATTGAAATGGCAGTGTGCGGGGCACGTCATAAGAATGGATGACGAAAAATGGACAAAGGGAATAACAACGTGGAGACCACGGACAGGAAAAAGGAATACAAGAAGACCGAGGATGAGATGGGACGATGACTTAAGAAAAGGGGCCGGAAAATTATGGGAAAGACAAGCTATAGATAGAGAAAATTGGAAAGATAAAAGGAAGGCTTACATCCAATACTGGATTCAAGAAACAGCTGATTAAGAGATGATGTTTTAATATTTAAAAATAAAGAGTAGTTAATTATTAATCGAACAATACATTTTTTATAATATTTTTATACTTATATGATGATTAAATCACTAATTCAATAGTCGAACGCTCTTCTGTCAATTGCTTAGACTATAACCAAAAAATGGCTTTCACAGTCACTCTGGGCTTAAATATTATTTTATATTAAGTGAGTTTCTTTTGTAACTGATATCGTCATCAAATAGGTACACGATGAATTTATTTTAATTTTGAAAAAATTTATTTATCAATTCGAGGTAATTTTCTTTTTATTAATTCAAAGTACAGTTCAAAGTGTCAGAAACCGGGTCAGTGTCAATAACAGGGTTTTTTACCTTACTTAGGGCACGTCATGCGAAACGAAGGAAGATGCGCTCTGCTACAGGCAATCCTGCAAGGAAAAATTTTTGGAAGAAAAGGTCCAGAAAGACGTAGGATATCGTCACCCAATAATCTGAGGATTTCGTTCAACATAAACATCAGCAGAACTCTTCCGAATTACTGCAGATAGAGCCAAGATTGCTATGATGGTCGCCAACATCGGCAACGGATTGGCACCATAAGAAGAAAGAAAAATGTCTATTTGTTAAACCGTGTAAAACAAGTATGATGGGTGTAGATTTTTGTTAAAAGCCGATTGTACAATTTGGTCTTGGGAAAATATGAACTTTTCGCGCGAATGTTCATACACGTCGTTTTATGTGGGTACATTGCTTTGCTCTTTCTAAATTTGCAAATTAATTTACACAAATCCACGGAATACGAAAATGTGCACATTCGAGCAAAAAGTGGCACATTTCCGAGCGAGGGAAGCAAATGAAGCGCGACGCGGAGCGGCGCGCTTCATTTTCCCGAGATCGAAATGTGCCACTTTGAGCTCGAATGTGCACACTCGGTTCCAAGCATGATGGACAATAATTTAGTTCAATAAATTAAACAAAAATCAATCAAATAATTTCAGTCGCTCCCTCTTACTCGCATTTATGTGATAATCGTATCTTTTCGCTCCCTTCCACTCATTGCTACGGTAAATACGATTTTCGAACATAAAATCGATATTGGCTAAATTAATTTAAATTTATGATTTGAAAAAGCGAAGAATAAAGTAGGCAAATTCAATAAATACAAGGATGTGCGCATTCGAGCGAAAAGTGGCACATTTCCGAGCGAGGGAAGCAAATAATGCGCGACGCGGAGCGGCGCGCTTCATTTTCCTGAGATCGGAATGTGCCACTTTTCGCTCAAATGTGCACACTCGGTTCTAACCATGATTCACAATAATTTAGTTCAATAAATTAAACAAAAATCAATCAAATAATTTCAGTCGCTCCCTCTTACTCGCATTTATGTGATAATCGTATCTTTTCGCTCCCTTCCACTCATTGCTACGGTAAATACGATTTTCGAACATAAAATCGATATTGGCTAAATTAATTTAAATTTATGATTTGAAAAAGCGAAGAATAAAGTAGGCAAATTCAATAAATACAAGGATGTGCGCATTCGAGCGAAAAGTGGCACATTTCCGAGCGAGGGAAGCAAATGATGCGCGACGCGGAGCGGCGCGCTTCATTTTCCTGAGATCGGAATGTGCCACTTTTCGCTCAAATGTGCACACTCGGTTCTAACCATGATTCACAATAATTTAGTTCAATAAATTAAACAAAAATCAATCAAATAATTTCAGTCGCTCCCTCTTACTCGCATTTATGTGATAATCGTATCTTTTCGCTCCCTTCCACTCATTGTTATGGTAAATACGATTTTCGAACATAAAATCGATATTTGCTAAATTAAATTAAAACTTAATGATTCGAAAGAGCGAAGAATAAAGTAGGAAAATTCAATAAATACAAGGATGTGCGCATTCGAGCGAAAAGTGGCACAATTCCGAGCGAGGGAAACAAATGAAGCGCGACGCGGAGCGGCGCGCTTCATTTTCCCGAGATCGGAAATGTGCCACTTTGAGCTCGAATGTGCGCACTCGGTTTTAAGCATGATTCACAATAATTAATTTACATTCTTAGATTATTAATTTTATACCCTCAAATTTTCGTTAGGTGTGCGCGCGCAACACCCGTGGCCCGTAAAATTTTACTCTCGACGCGCCAAAAAAAAGTATAACCTCAAAAAAAATTTTTGTTCACCAAACAACATTATTAAAAAATGTCATACTTTAGAAGCAATGGCTTTAATGGATATTAGCCCATCGGAATTTACATTTTCATTATCTTTTATGGCTCACTAAACATTGTAAGTTACTTAAATTAATAAACTTTACCAATCCTAAGCAATTATTAATAGTTTTAAAAGTGTACGTCGTAAATCATGCCGGGGAGCGTCTAAAATTTAATTTTCTGACTCGGATGTTTTATTGGGGTAGCTTTGTCGTACACAACAAAATCTTCTTTCTGGATTGTAATTTTCTTGGAAGGTAAGTGGATATTTTGCAAGAGCGAATGCCATGTTTAAACAATTCTTGTGATCAAAAGTGCGTACGTAATTTTCCATATTATAATTTTCCTATGACAGGAAGACTGTTACCGAATTTAATAAAACACGTTCCGAAAAATATCCCTCTAAAGTAAATTTCAACATTGCTCGAGTAAATATGTTTCCATATCCAACCGTTTAATGTATCGATCTGGCTGCAAAACGACAAAACGAAAATTGTAGACGGTTACCGATCCGATTCAACCCGATTTTTGTAAAATAAAAAAAAAAAACGTAAATGCACACAAAACAGATTACTTAATATTTCATTTTCAACCCTCACAATTGCGCCCAATTATTTGTGTGTTTTTTTTTTGATAATTATAAAAGCCGGTTACGTTGAGAGAACGTTCGAATCGAATTTTAACCATTTCCGTGTACACAATAAAATAAATCATGAACGAGATATAATCGGATATTAGGAACCGCTCTCTGAATAATTACCTAAAATTTATTTAGGAAAATTTTATTGAAACATAAGCCGAAATACGGAGAATAATTTAGGGCGCACGTTTTCAAGGCGAAAAATCGGCCGAACGCATTTAAATTCCTCGCTAAAATTACCGAAGTAACTTTTGGGAAAATAATTTCCTTTCTATTTTCTGCAAGAAAAAAGAGGCGATAAACGCAGGCAAGGGCTCCTAATGCACGTTCTACTAACATTCGGTTTTATTTAAGCTGTAAGAATTTATAACTGAAGAAGTATGCGAACACAATGCGACTATTTTGCGTTTAAAACAATTTATGGTACGGCTAGAACCACCACAAGGGCTTAAACAACGTTTTAACAATTTAATCTTGTTTCAATAAATTTAATTTCGTGCTGTTTGGTTTAAACACTTGCCAGAAGGATTAGCTTGTACGAAGTTATGCTGTTGTTGCTTGCGTAATATTGCACAAGAAAATTTAACTGAGTATGCAGAAACTAAAATTTTATTTGTTTATTTTTTAAAGAAAATAAAAAACTATGTGGGCAGCGCATCTCAAAATACAAATCACAGTTTCAAGATTATCTATTTGTTTACCTACGGACAGATATTGGGCAACCTAAATAAATTCGAAAACATTTCATATTAGTTTCCTTTTGTGTGTTGCGACAGGTCCTGCGAGAAAAAAACGAGCAAACATCAATAGAGTTGAAACAAGTTAAAACAGAATTTCCCAAAGTTTGGGGCGCAGGTTAAATTTTAGCGAGTTGCCAAAAGCATTAAAGCAGAGCTGATCAAACGATGATTTATGGACCGCAGTAAAGTAAGATTTGCGAAAACATTTATCAAATTCGGAAATGTTCAACTTTTTTTCAGATGCCACACTCAATTTTTCGTTATTGTTTAGAGAGTGACTTTTTGTGGTAATTTCCTACATCAATATGTTATAAATTGGAAGAAATTAATATACACGGATGCGCCTATTTTTTTTAAAGAAAAATAGCACTGGATTCCAAATCTTTGTTTGGGGCTATTTTTTGTGCGTAAATTGCAAAATATGGATGTGGATGACAGGTGGTTTCAACAATACAATACTGCATACCCTACAACCCGTGAAACAATTCAATTGCCGCATGAATCATTTTTCGTTTTAGTGACCAGAAGTGGTCACCCAGATCATGCGATTTAACGCCATTGGACATTTTCTATGGGGTTTTTTGAAATCTAAGGTTTATGCCAGCTCGTCCACGAGCACTCACGCATCGAAGGAAAAAAATGAGCATTGTATCAACAAAATTCTAAAGTACTTATGACCCAGCAAAGCCGTGATGTCCATTTATCTGATATGCTATGCCATACATCACCCTATAGCGTATACTTTATGAATCAATAAAAAAATTACAATTTTTAATTAAAATCCTGTTTTCTAACAAAATTACTTCTTGCGTAAATTTTGGGACACTCTTTATAATGCTTCGTATGTTTTTTGGAACAGGAGGAGAATCCAAACTTTAATTGGAGTTTGATATTTCATTTAGAACATTGTTTTACGTCTTAATAAAAATTAATTTAATTAATGCATAAACTTTTTTAAATAAATTCATAGTTTGGATTCTTCCCCCATATTTTTCATATTTTCGATAAATAATTAAAAAATTCATATTTATAAATTCCGAGTTAAAACCTCAATTTTATTTTTTTGTTTGAAAGTTGAAGTGTTTCTTTAAATTATAAAAAATACCCTTGTGGAAAATCAATACCGTTTCGGCGATATGATTTTTCAAAAATACCCGTTTTTGTCAATTTTTTGCGGTTTTTTGCAATAACTAAAGAACCACTTAACCGATTTTGACAAATAAATACATTCTAAAATCAGTAAAACGATCCTAAACATCGTAGGAGCTCAGATTTTTTAAAATCTTGCTAAATCCGAAATTTCGGGTTTTTCGGTTTTTCGGAATTATATTAAAAACTAACTCACCGATTTCAAAAATTCTTTCAAAATCGGTCTCCTCGTTGTCAAATACATAGAAATAACTTGTATGTTTTAGAATAAAAGTTGTTTTGGTCGACCCTGGCCCATAGTGTACTGTAATAATAAGAAAATATTAAAATTTGAAAATAATGCTTATGATTGAAATCACATTAGAACAAAGTTGACTATACAACATTGCCAAATATATTTTTCGTAAAAAAATGATAATAAAAAAATGTTAAAAACAACCTATTAATTTTTTTTCATTTTTCTAATAGATATTAAAGCTAACACTTATTTATGGATCCTTGATCAAACTTCAATAACCTCGTAAGGACGTAAGTCTGATACAACATTTTAATAATACAATTTCCGATTCAGAACCCAACAAAGAATTGCGCTGCGTGTAGCTTTTGCGCCAATTTAAACACACCCTGTATATTATATGAAAAAAAGATACACAAACAAACAAACATTAAAAGTGTTAAAATAATATTTTTATTCGACTCTTCCCTTCTTTAAAGACGCAATTGAGTTTCAAAAAAAATCATTTGTGCTATGGGTCTAGGAACCATAAAACTTTGAAAATCCTCGTGTTTAGAAAACACGACCGTAAAGATTTCGCATATGAGGAAAACGTTTGCTAATGGCGCAACATTAGGTGGCGAAGTCCGACTAACCCCCAGCAGCAACCCAAAGTCTTAATGCTTTTAGAATTGTGCCGGATCCACTTTATGGTAGACAAAACGCATTTAACAAGTATGCAAAACAAATATGCAAACGAGGGTGTAGTTCTAACTAAATTACCCCTCGCGAACAGCTGTTGTACGTTTTAGAATAAGTTTTTTGTGATGATATTCAGTGATGAAGGTGCTCGCGTATGCTTAATTTAGACCTTTTCCTTTTCGAAAAATTTATGCAGGCCCAAAACGAATTCGTTGTGATCCTCCGCACGAACCTAACTGTAATAAATTATGTATTTCGAGAGGTACCGTGGCGTGAAAATAATTGTTAATAAGTGCAACGTGAACGTTGGGGCTAAGGGGTGGCGGCGAATGTTTGAAGATGATCTATTCTTTTACAGGCGCCGTTATTGACCTTCCTTCGTAAAATAAAGGTGCGAATTACAGACATAACAAGACATCAAGGGAGCTTGAGTCAGCTACGCACTAAACTCACCCCTTATTATCTTTAATGATGTAATAAATAACTCTATTTTCTACATGTGTGTCATTTTCTTTTACATCCTTGAGCTTGTCCTTTAAATATCATTTTCTATAACTTTTATTCAAAGGTTTGCGAGTAGTAGCGGCTCGTGATTGAGCACCTACTTTTTTAATCGAATCGAAATGCATTTGTGTAGGTTTAAATTCTAATTATATTGGAACGCTGTGAGTATTTTAGAAAAACAAATTTGTTTTGAGAAGATTTATTTTTGAATTTGCATTTTTCCTTTGGAGAAGAAAACTCACCGTTTAATCCATTCAAAGCTTTACCTCCGCGCGAAATTTGAATAATAAATTGAGATTTTTCAGCGAGTACAAAAAAGATTTGGGATTGATGAATTTTATTGTGGTTCGCCTTATATGTTTGTTAAAAAAACACTAATAAACTAATCTATTTTTTGTCGAATTTATAATTTCGCGTTTTAGGATTTTATGAATACAAAATGAAGGATTATAATCCCATCAACATCATATCTGTAACACTTTAAAAGCAGCTAAAAGGATTTGTGCCTCACTTTTAATTTTCGAAACAATGGAAAATGAAAAAGCGCGATCACCGAAGGACATTGAGCACGACATTTGACAAAACATGATTAATTTCATTTACAGAACCATTTCGTTTTTTGTCGGCGGACAATTAATTGCGCTCCATTATTATTGAAGGGAAATTTAGTAACGTAATTAGCAAAAATGCGAAAGTCAATAAATGCAAATTTTTAAATTATTTTACCTAATTTGATTTCAAAGTTTAATCTCGCAACCTATTATTTTAAAAATAATAATAAAATTAAATCGTTCACCAGACGAGAAATAATTAAATATAATTTCTTATCTATACATATACAGTAAAACCCCAATTATCCGGACCCCAGTTATACACAGTAAAAAATTTGCGGAGTGAATTGCGGAGTGAATGCGGAGTGGATGACTTTTAATTAGTTTAATCCCGCTCGGAGTGAAATTCACTCCAAACATTATTTTATATGAACAATTCAAAAAATTCACTCTGAATAAATTTTAGATATAAGGACCGTGCATAATACATTTGATTATTACAAAAATTGTTATTATTATTAATATTATTATTATTATTAATAATAATATCATTATTATTTAGATTTATAATAATATAAATAAAAAAACAGAAAATGGCGTTCGGAAGTACTAATGGTGCTTTCATTTTTTTAAATTATTTTTGTAAAAATATCTTTGGACGCCATCTATCAGGTAATTTTTTGATTAAATTGTTATATTATTATATTGTTCTGAATATATAATTTATTGACTTATTTACATATTATTTATTTATTACTTTCGTTAACCTTAACTACAGTCATGCAAATAATTTTATAATTATATTGTAAAGATTTAGAAGAAGATTTAGGTTATATGTTAAATTTAATCTATTGTGTTTAATGAATTATAATAATTTCTGTAAGTTAAATCGATATTCACTCCGAACATCTATATTCACTCCGAAATTGATGAGAAATCACTCCGCAATTAATCCGCTAAAAAAAACTCCAAGTTAACTCCGAGCGAGGAGTGATTTTTGTTTTCACTCCGAAACTCCGAGTGATGGGAGTGAAAATTCACTCCGGATTCCTCCGATTTTTACAGTGTACGGATTCGCGAGTATCCGTATTGTCACCGCGTTCGGACTCGTTGCGAAAATTAAACCTCGGTATTTCTTACTAAATATTTTATTTTGTATTTCGCACTAAACAGTGTTTTTTTTGCTTTGTTGATTTTAAGATAATGTGCGACTGTTTTATTTAGTGATTAATATTTGTTGCGTTTTTTGTAAACATATACCTAACAATTTGACCAAGTATTTTCCTGTTAAAACGGGACGCTTCGTAATCATGCTTAAAATGGAGTGTGCACATTCGAGCTCAAAGTGGCACATTCCGATCTCGGGAAAATGATGCGCGCCGCTCCGCGTCGCGCTTCATTTGCCTCCCTCGCTCGGAAATGTGCCACTTTTCGCTCGAATGCGCACATCATCGTATTTATCGGATTTGCCTATATTATTATTTTATTCTTCAATTCAAAATATTAAAAGTCAAATAAATTAGATCTATTTTTTGTTTCAAAAAGGTTAGATATTTTATTCCTTTTGATAAGTTATCATGCTGCTCTTCCGCACGCTTAATTGTAGCGAGCTTGATAAAAATATTTTCAGGTGTACTTTCGAATGTTTACTAATTCGCATTTTTGATTAATTAAAATTGTATATGAGTCAAAATTTCTAAAGTTGGCCACTAAAAATTAACTAGTTGATTTTTATATCATCTTTTGCAGATTCTTGAAGGTTTACCTATATGTCAAAATTAATGTCTCCAAATATTTTTGGGTAATTTTCATTTTTGTAAAAATTATAAACAAATTAGTTTTGAAGCACATTTTGTATACACTGTTGTAATTAGACTTCATTTATGAATTAATTCAATTTTTAAATATAAAAAAATATTTATGTTACATAGGGGTGCATCAAAATTTTAGAATAACTATGTTAAAAAAAGGTTGGGGAATAAAAGTCAAAATTCGGAAAAAGTTAAAATATTTTTTTCATGTACGATGAATTCTCCCATCTAGTCTAGTTTAAAAATACTAAATTAGAAATGTGGTTTTTGGTAAAAATACTCTACTGTAATTTTTAATTAAAAGAAATACGAGAAGTGGTATATTTAGTTCAGTTTGATTTAATTAATATTATTTCTAAGAGAGAAGAATAAGATAGGCAAATTCAATTATTAAGGAGTATGTGCACTTTCAAGCGAAAACTTTTTCCAAATAGAAAATCTGTATTTGAAGGATTTGTTATTGATATAGTCGAATCCAATTAACACGAAGATTTGGGCATTCGAGCGAAAAGTGGCACATTTCCGAGCGAGGGTGGCAAATGAAGCGCGACGCGGAGCGGCGCGCTTCACTTTCCCGAGATCGGAATGTGCCACTTTGAGCTCGAATGCGCACACTCCACTTTTCGCTACGATAAATAATGATCAATTTACTTTAAAAAAATTCAAGTAATTCTAAAACCGTAGTTGGGCTCTCAAAATGTCTCCTTTAGGCTTCGCTTATTTGTTATAATTTTTAACTTTTTTCATTAAGAAATTGCCCTGAAATTAATTTCTATTTAAATGAGGAGGCAAGAATGAAATTCTTGTTAGGATTTCTTAATATTCGGTATCGTAATTTTTTGGAAACGGGACATTTTGGCGTACCAAATGATTGCTTGGAGACAACGGGACAAATGATCTGAAAACGTAACAGTCCCATTCAAAACAGGAAGTATGGTCACATTATATATAGCTAAAATTCGTTTTTTTTCCTAAACATTCAATTAACCGAATTTTCGATTATCCGAACGAGCTGCAACAATAATTAGTCCGAATAACCGAGTTTCCACTGTAAGTAAAATTGCAGTGTTAGTCTGTGATTTCATAATAAAAAAAAAAATTGCCTGTTTGTCTGTCTGTCTGTCTGTCTGCCCGTCTGTCCGTCTGTATATCTCGGAAACGGTTTAGAATGAATTTATTGAGATTACTGCCTATAATTTACGTAACTTCTTGTACCACCAGCAAAATCCACTACGTTCATATGAAATTAAATACAGCCTACGTTAAACCTCACATTGAAATCATTTGCTTCGTCAATTAAGTCATAAACTTTTGCTTACTCATTTATTTTATCTTTTTGAATAAAATAAGACAAACTAATTTTCTTATTATCTAATAAATTACCAACCTCTGCAAACAAAAACGATAAGATTCGCTTCTAAAAACGCAAAAAAAGACACAAAAGAAATAACTTTACATTCGAACTTCGTTATTCGGTAACAACTTTAAAATTTAGACGCCTCGAACTAACTCTACCTTTGGGATATACAAATAAATCCAAGAATTAGAATTCCCGAAACGTGCCCAAAAAAAATCTAAAAACTTTGCCCGCAAAAAGTCGCAAAATGCGAAATATTTACGCACCGCAAGTTTCACGTCGAAAACTAGGAAATTAATTCGAAAGAGTTGCGCACTTATCTTTCTAAAAATGTAAGAAAACTTTCCAACTTCGGATATAAATTATAAACGCACCCTCTAACCCACATCTCGGCGTCCCGAAAACGAGCTCAAATATTTACAAAAAAATAAAAGCACGACAGGAATTTCGTAAGAAATCTTTAGTTTAGTTTTAATATAACATTATTGTACGACACCGGCATTTCAAACACTTTGTAACTTTCTTTCGGGCTAACGTAAAATGACTTTTTATGAAATTTCGTTTTTTGGACTGCGAGATTTGTCTTGGGAGCACTTTTGGCAGTTTCTTTTCTGATAACGTCATCCTCAAAGGAACTCAAAATGCAGGAGGGTTATTTGAAAATTGAAAGGTGCTCATAAAATATGTACTTTAACATCAACACCTAAAAGAACGATGAAACTTTAATGTCCATCGTTCGAGTTTTAGTCACTTGCTTTCTTGTCCCAATTCTTATTGTTCCTCTGCGCCTCGAGCCCCCCAACGAAACGATTGTAAATACTTCAAAAATACACGTTAGTTTTTTTTCCAATTCGATGTAGTATTTACTTTCTAAAAAATAATATTAAATTTTAAATTGTATTCGTATTAAATTTCAATCAAATTAAACATTTCTGGTTCTGTTATTTTAGTAAACTAACCGAGCAAGAAAAAAATCATTTTAACGTTTAATCTTAAAAGGTTTCTTGTTTTATCGATCATTAAAGTCTCCATTACAGTATAACAATATGAAAAAATAGAGGTGTTCGTGTTTCGCAAGATTTTTTTGTAATTTTTATAATAAGCCATAAAAATGTCCTTCCCAAAAAAAATGATATAAAACGTGACACTAAATAAGAAAATTTATACCCGTCTTTTACACAATAAACTGGCCAACACACACGTACCGCAACTTCATTTACTTTCTTGTAGCAACTACGTGCGCACTTGAGTTAACAACTTGCACTTTTCTTTCTCTAACATTGAATAATAGTTACATTAGCACGTTTTATTGAGTTTATGTGTCGACGACTAAAGAATGACATAATTGTTTCGCACCATTAACCTATTTGAAAAAAAATACAGGATGCCATAAAAGTAAAGCTGCGTGCCAAACTTAATTCATAAAATGTGGACACGTCTTTTTCAATTACCTTAATCAAACGAATAGTTAAGTACACAATAAAAGATCAAAGAGGTAAAGTAAGGCAACTAATAATAAACGTGTCTATTTAAAACAGTGATTTCCAAACTGGGGAGAGGGCATCTTGAGAGTCGCGAACTAGTGGAAAAAGATTAACAAAAATGTAGTTCAAAAATATGCTGTATTAGTTTATGAAATACTGCTAACTCTCCATTAACACGCTACTTGTTTTACACGATTTACAGAAAATGACAATTTTATAAATATTCAAAAATTAAAACTATTTAAAAAACAAATTTTTGCCAAACATTTGGTTCTTGGTAGAAATGCGGTTCTGTAACCTTTAATTAAAAAATTGGTAAATTTTAAATTAAAGTAAATTAATTATTGTGCATCATGCCGACTAGAAATTTCACAGTAAGCCTTGTCGGGGCTTTACAGGGCTGCCTTATTAGGACCGTACATGAGGATAAATAATAGATAGATAATGTATTTATTTGACCATGAAGGCAGGACTTCTTGCGGTCATCAAAAAGTACAAATCAGAAAGAAAAATATAAAGTATTTATACCTGTAATAATAACAAATATTTATAAATTATAATTTCTATTACGGAATTTTGCAAAACAATAACAAAAACAACAATAATAATTATAATGAAATTCCTAACCCACCATTTACCATTCAAACCACCATTTAATAATGTAACGCAAAACATACTTGGGTCCTAACCTGGCAGTCGCAATTAAATCCCGATAGGGCAATCCAAATTAGGTTCCAATAAGGCAATCCCAGTCTGGTTCCGTTAGAGCATTCCCTTGCGGGTCCGAGTTATCATTAAATTAATTAACCCACGTGAAAAAAATGGTTTAGTTCTACGTAGATCCAATTTCGACTACTTGTCGAAAGGTCCGTAACAGAGCGGAATGGAGAACCGTAGCCCGAGTAGCCGCGCAGAACCGGGAACTAATACACATAGCTACGACCAGTCTGTCAAGAATGAAAGACTACGAAGAAGAAGAAGAAGATCTAATTTGCTTATTTTGGAGATCAAATTACAACAAATTTATTAATTTTCACGTTTTTTAACCCCATCAGACCCCACATAAATTAGTATTTACATTACAGTACTTAAATTAATACAAATATCATTTATTTTTAAATTGCGTCAATCTTAGACACGCATTCAAATAAAAACATCCAATAATTTAAAAACGAGTAGTGAAATATAATTTCAAGTATTGATTTTTGTGCATAAAATTTTAATTTAATTTAAAAATGTTATCTTTCTTCTAATTAAGCGACATAAAAACCTTGTATATAAATAGAAAAGCCAGTCTCAGAATTTCCGTCGCTAGCTTGGATAAATATTACAAGTCTGACTTGAAAATAATGAAAAATACCGAACACAAAATATACGACTTTATATATTTTAAAGAACTCATTTTATATAACTTAAATTGCAAAATTTCTAATTTCTTATATCCAAAAGATGCTAGATTTTTCAACTACCCACAATAATTCTCCGAAATACAAAGTTAGAAAACTTGATTTTGAATGTGAAAAATCGTTTATACCTTTAAAAACCTGTTCGCTGCCCAAACAGGCAAACACCTTCATTTAAAAGGTACACTGTTAAAAATTTCCATGATAATCCATGATAATTTTACTACACAACTTATACCAACTCAGTATTACAAAACATTTGTTGCAATATTACTAACAATAAGCAGTTATCGACAATTTGTTCGTTATTAAACTTTTATTTAATGGTAATTAGTTTTCAGAACACCGGCAGAAGTCAAACCGAAAACCGTTATATTAAAGAAAGAATTACATAAAAAAAGTAGTTTAAAGTAGAGATGTATTTATAGCACAATTCGGCGATAACCTTCTTATATCGAGTCGTGGCGGAAGTAAATGGCGACTTATATCTAGCAGTCATCTAGCGGTAGCGTGTTTAAATTACGCTAGAGGAAAAGCGCGTAGTTAGTCGTTTACTACGGAAGTACTCACGCTACATTTGAAAGGTCAGACGGGCGAAGGAAGTAACTAGCAAAAATCTGATTCTGGGAAAATCAAGTTTAAACCTTCTTGCGAAGAACTTTTTACAAACTTTCGTTATTACAATAATAATAGTTGTATTAAGTATATAATATGAAACTTCACTTTTGATTAGATATTAATGGATTATAGAAAGACTATCGCATATAATCTTTATTCATACAAAAATCGCAATTTTAACAAATTTGGTAGTTACATCCTTTATCCATGGGACCCTTCAATTATTAATTAAGAATTATAGAAAATTTTCTAAAATTGTAATGAAAAAAAAATATAAGTATTCAAGAGACGTTGAAAAAAAATATAATTTTCAAATTTTCTTGTAATTTAATTTACAATATTTTTTTATTATTTCAAATCGCTTTTTTTTTGTAAAACTACTATACTCATTAAAAATTTCAACTTGCATTTTATTTTAATAAAGAATTATTAAAAATACAACTCATTTCTGTAATTTTACTTTTTTTAATATTGCAACACACAGTTATTTAATTTTACTATGTCTTTGTTTTTTAAAATAGTGTAAGTTTACAAATATTTTTAACAGTGTACCACTGATTATAAGTTTTTGTGCAGAAACCCAAAAATCCTATCTGACTGACTATCACTAGAAGCGAGCAAAATGCCCAAAGCAAAAAGATATCTAAAGTTTTGCAAACATCAATCTATTTTGTTGAACATTAATTCAATGTCCTTAGAAAGTAATAAAGGTGTCAACACAAAAAATAACTAATGGAGTGACTGTCCTGATGCCCGATTAATATTATAAATGAGTTCTAATTGGCACACTTGTAAAAATTACAAAAAAAATCAACCAAAAACCGAATTTGTGCGGAATAAAAAAATCGCCCAACAGTACAAAATACCTAAACTGTTTCTACAAGACACTATTCCCTCAGCTGTGTAAAACATTTCGAAGAATGATGGAAACAATCGGAATTTGTCTTTGCAATTCTTGAGGTTTGTCGCAATGTGTGACTACAATTGATGTTTATAACCCCTCGAGTATTCTCGGAACTTTGTTACAGTTTTATTCTTCTCAATACAACCAACACATACCATAAAAAAGGAAAAAAAGACCCCAAAGCCAAATCCAATGATAAAAATAATGCGATTAACAATTATTTAGGCGCCCCGACTATTAACTATTAATTTTTACATTAAGCGCCCTCTTATTAAAGAAAAGATTGGCATTTGTAGTATTCCCGGAAAGGATTGTCCCAGATGTGACTTATAAATCCCCTTGCTTTCTCTTAGACATCCAACAACGAGCAAAAGGCGAATTTCGGTAAAGGCCCTCGTGAATTTTACAAGAAATCCGTAAATAATACCTTCAGCAGAAACCATCCCTTTTCCGGATCGCTGTTGCAAGAATCCTTCTTAATGCGGCGCTTATTAAGTTTTAGTCTTGTTAGTAATTCCCGTGTCGTCCTTCGAATTAACGTTAAAACTTTATTGCAAAGCTGCACTTTATTGCGAAATTTTAATTCCGCTAGATTTTACGATCCGAACGTTTCGAAAGTAAAAGTATTATCGATTTATTTCCACCTTCGATCTTATTTTAATTTGTCACAGATATCAACCAAGCGGACAGCTGTCTATTATGGTTTAGTTTTTCACAATTACCGACGCAATCTACTTTATTGTTTGTAAATGATTTGAATTAATTAACATATTCAGATTTTGGCTTTCGGTAATGCACTGATTAAAACCAAATATTTGATAATAAATTAAATCAGAAGCTGTTTTGATTGGATTACTGTAGTTTTCCATTAAATAAAAATGTTTTTAAATAAGGCGCTTTAAATGAACATTTTGATTGGTTGAAATGGTACGTAACTATGACAATTAAGGTAAGTAAATATTAATATGCATTTTAGTTCTCATAGAAATATAATATTTAAATTATAGCTTTAAATAGTTTTCTATCAAAATAAAGCGACAGTTTAGAAATACAGGAAATTTACAAAATGTTCTGTGTTTACAGTCAAGATAAACAAGATAAATTGTCAAATGCTAATTTTGTAAGTTATATTCGTAATAGAGGTTACGTTAATAATAATATACATAAGCAAATGATAACGTGACTTAATATTCTACTTTCCGCGCACCGTACAATTACTTCACCTGAATTTAAATCAAATATTTGTTTTTATTAAGAAGAAAAATTACTTTAAAGCATCAAATAAAAATTAAAATAAAATATAAATAAAAGATAATGTTGTATAATTCTTAACTATGACTTATTATTATTAATGTAAACATATTATATTTCTTCATTTATATTTTATAATGTTTTTATTTGCGTCAAAAGATGTATAATAAATATATTAATAAAAAAAGACCGGTGTGTGTACTTTTGTATGCTCGTTAGAAGTCAAACTTCATTGGCGCGACTAAATTAAATATAATAAGGTGTAAAAATTAATAAATTCAATAAATACATAGATGTGCCTATTCGAGCGAAAAGTGGCACATTTTAAGCGTGATTCACAAAAATAAATTTACTTTCTAAATAATTTAAATTAAAAATTACAACGCTGTGTCCAGTATACAATTTATTGTAGGGAAAATGTGCAAACATGTCGTTTTTATTGGAATACATTATTAGAGGTAAACAGTACAGTGATTGGCCCTTTTAGAAACTGAACAATTAAAATATTAAATTTCATACTTTTATAAATTGTATTTATGATTTTTTATTGTGCCAGTAGCCGTAAAAAACGATATTTTTAATATAAATATAATTTAAATAAAAAATTTAACGTTTTAGATAAAATAAAAATATGTGGTTTCTCAAAAAACGTAGTTATTGGCCATGTAAATATAGTAATTAACCAGTGAATAATTTTCTAATTAAGATAAGATATAGTAAATTAGGAAAAAATGAACAATTTATTAGAAAAAAAAATATTTTATTTCCCACATACTAAACAAAAGATAATTATAAATTTATATTTGTATAAGTACTTATTTAAAAAGAAAACAATTTAAATATGAATTTAATAATTAACTTTATGATATTTAAGAAGGCATATAGTCGTTGCGAAGTCAAAACCTCGTATCTCAAAATTCGAAACATTTTAGGAAACAAAAAAAACTATAATAATTTTCTAATTATAATTTTGATTTAAGTTACAGTCATGCTGGAAATAATCTCAAAATAAATAAATTAATGCAAGTGAAATAGGTTTTTAACTTTTAATTATTTAAATTAAATATTAAATATTTTACTAATGATATAAATAAAATTCATATTTTACCCTAAACAAAACTGTTTACCTTCTTGTGCTCTTATCTGTTACTTAAAATATACTGCCAATAATTGTCATATAGTCACTCTAACCTTAGAATAGTAATTGACCGCATGGCTAATCACTGTCGATACCGTTTATCGCGCGATATTTATTGGCCTTTAATTTTTTTTGTAATCTGTGCTTTATTTTAATTAGTGATGAGCAAAACAAGAACAAGATCAAGTCTTGGTAGCATAAAGACAATCTTGGCCTTGGTGTTGGTCTTGCAAAAATGCAAGAACAAGACCAAGACTGCAAGAACAAGACCAATTTGCCCATCACTAATTTTAATTATAATAATTTTTTTACAGAATTTAAACCTTTATTGATTTATAATTCTTAATAATTTGTGCCAAAAGCTTTTTTAAGCATGGAAAAATTTAAGAATAGTAATGTCTCCGCTTGTAGATTTTTGTATAAAATGGAGTAAATTTGTAAGAATCTCGGCCTGGTCATTTTAATAATTGAATATACTCACAAAACTGGAAATTATAAAAAAATGACTAGTTATATCCAGTACAGAGAGGAATAAAGAATTTTCTAGTATTAATAAAAAATTATCTCGCTAAAATATAGACTTATAATTATATAATTTTTAAATATGGCCAATCATTGTTGACTGGCCAACAACTGTACAATTTACCCCTATTTCCTTTTTAAATTCAAAAAGTAATTTAAAAACATTCAATAAATACGAGGATGTGCACATTCGAGCGAAAAGTGGCACATTTCCGAGCGAGGGAAGCAAATGAAGCGCGACGCGGAGCGGCGCGCTTCATTTTCCCGAGATCGGAATGTGCCACTTTGAGCTCGAATGTGCGCACTCGGTTTTAAGCGTAATGCACAAAAATTAATTAACTTTATAAATAATTTAAATTAAAAATTACAACGCTGTGTCGAGTATACAATTTATTGTGGGGAAAATGTGCAAACATGTCGTTTTATTTGAATACATTACTATTTCCTTTTTAAATTCAAAAAGTAATTTAAACAAATTCAATAAATACAAGGATGTGCGCATTCGAGCGAAAAGTGGCACATTTCCGAGCGAGGGAAGCAAATGAAGCGCGACGCGGAGCGGCGCGCTTCATTTTCCCGAGATCGAATGTGCCACTTTGAGCTCGAATGTGCGCACTCGGTTTTAAGCGTAATGCACAAAATTAATTAACTTTATAAATAATTTAAATTAAAAATTACAACGCTGTGTCGAGTATACAATATATTGTGAGGAAAATGTGCAAATATGTCGTCTATTTGAATACATTACTATTTCCTTTTTAAATTCAGAAAGTAATTTGATCAAATTCAGTAAATACGAGAATGTGCTCATTCGAGCGAAAAGTGGCACATTTCCGAGCGAGAGAACCAAATACCATACAATATTTGTTCGATGTGCGCGCGCAACTTCCGTTGCCAGCTAAAATATGACCATTAACGCGTCAAAAGAAGTATAACTTCAAAAATATATTTATTTAGTCACATTGTATTTACTGCAATACGAAATAGTCTACTCCCTTCGTCAAAAACTAAAAACGCCTATTACGCAAAACCACAAAAATCTCTTTCTTATTATAATAATTCACTTTAATTGAAACCGCAAACGGTGGCCTTGCAAAAAAGGCATCGACATAATTCAAACTTTAATAAAATGCCATAAAAGTCATAAAAAATATTTCAAATATTGTAAATCATTTTTTACCGACCTTTTGTGGTATCCGACTGACGTTCCTAATAAATTTCGTGAATTCCATAAAGAGAAGAATATTTAAAATAAAAAAAATTACTAATCGGTTTTAAAAAGTTTCGTACAACAAACGCGGCTCGCTTTACATTTCTACTAAATGAAAAAGTTCCGGGTACATTTCCGAAAATTATCCCTAGTTAAGCGAACATTTTATAACGCTGTAGGGATGAAAGGGACTTGATAACTAGATAAGCTAAATACGCATTTTTTGAATTGCCAGAATTCATTTGGACGTCGAACGAAATCGATTTCTTCAAAAGCTAGTTGCAAGTTTCAAATTGGACGTAAAAAATTTTGGGCGCGTAAAGATCGAGCTTTGATGGAAGATCGGTGGCAAATTTATGTATTTCAATTTTTTTAAATCCGTAAAGCTCTTCGATTGGAAATCCGTAGGCGCTATTGTTGTTTAGAATTATATAATGACGTAAATCAGGATTACACTTCTGCATTATCGATTCTTGCGTCGTTCTAACACCCACAAAGCTCAATATTTATAAAGTTATTGAGTCACAAATCGCATTATAACATCCGTACAAGTAGGCTTTGCGGCCCTTTCGATTTCTGACTAAAAGCGTTCTTGTGGCGTCGCAAAAAGCGAGGCGAAATAAAAATTAATAAGGGCAGGCACGATTTTTTAATACCTGAACATAATGAAAAATTTATTGGAGATTTCTGAAAGGTTCGCCTTTATCGGTTTAAAACCGCATCATCCAAGTAAAATGTTGAGCTAAATTAAATTTGGCGATTCTGCCAGATCAAAGTCGTCTTCGTTTGTCTGAAGAATCTGCGGAATTTTATTTCCATTTAATTATAATCCAAAAATAAAATCGGAGTCAGACTTCAATCGAAATTCTTCGCATTCCGGCACTCGCTGGTAACCCTTCTGCAAGAGTGTGCACTTGTCTCGGACGAGTTTTTTTTTATTGTGTCAGAGGAGGCGCGCAGGTAAGGATATGCAAGAATGCAAGGATTATACCGTCTTCTTGCGGACAAAAAAAAATAATCTAACAAGTTTCCAAACGATACGACACGTTGCCGGATTTAATTTCGTATCGACGACTCTTTTCCAAATGGAAAAAAGTCGCATTCCGATGAAGTTCGATCGTCGACGAAAAAAGGCGCAATCTCGCTGTTTTAACAGCGCGGTAATTAAACTACCGAAATGATTTGGCGGCCGAAAAAAAGGAAATTTGCTTTTTGAAAAAACTTCCGTTTAAAAATGAGGATCAATTCCTAAAATAAGAGTGGATTAAAAACGTTTCAGCTTTTATAACGACCGTGACTGGCACGTCAGAAATTTCAACGAAGGACGGCTTCATGAAAAGCGCTGAAATGAAATTCAAACAGTTTTTATAAGGGTAAATCCCCAGTGATAAAAAATATAAATAAATTTTGATATTGATGCGATCTCTCCTACGAATACTTAAATTAATAATGACGAGATGACTTTCCGTTTTAGTTTATTATTTAACAAAGTTTAGAATTTTTTTTAATCTAATTAAAGCCATGTTAGCATTCCCTTTGTAAAGATTCTCGAATTGTTAGAACGGTAGATTTGCTTTGTATTAAACAACAAATGCTGAATTACTCTTTGTTTAACTATGTAAGCACTAGTAGGTAAATATAATTTTAATTAATTAAAAAAAATTCCAACACGAAAGTAATATTCAAAGTTCTCTTTCATGCAGGTACTACTTCAATGAGATTCATATAAAAACAACTTCAGAACTAAACCTGATTTATTATTAAATTAAAATTTATAGGTTTTAATTAATAAATAATTGCAATTTATATGGAATGAATAACATAAACGTAATATAATGTTTTAATTTCAGATGTAACTCACATAACACTGATATTAAATGAGTTTCATCAAAAAATCTCTACCGTATTAGATTTGAATCGTAATCAATTTATTATATGGGCTATTTATCAAAAACAATTGAACCGCGATAAGTCGAAGTTGAAGGAAAACTAAAAATAATTCGAGTTATCAAAAATTCCAGTTATCGATATAAAAATATTAATTAATCATAATGTTCACGTCGAATATCTTTTATTAAAAAATATTAATGGTGAAATAAGCAAGTCCTAAGGAAACAGGTTTGAGTTATCAAAAATTTGGCTTATCGAGGTTCGACTGTAATGTAATGTACAAAATGAAAATTTCATTATTATTGATATTTTAATCTACAATAAGCTACAGATTTATTTTATAAATTTTCATAAAACTTGAATTTGATTATTAGTATATAATTATTAAAATAAAAACTGAAGTAAATATTTCAGCTGTGCCATTTTAAAATTCATAATAGTCATAAATACAAATTTTCGGGACAACCGATTTTCTTACATTATGATTTGATATCAATTTATTAACTAACGTTAGTGTTTAATACAGTGATTCTCAACCTTTTTTTGATTGCGGCACACTTTTAGCGATTTCAAAATTTGGCGGCACACAAAGAAAACGATGTTTAAAAATTATTTACTTACCTAAAACACGCTGCGTAAAATAGTTATTTAATAATATTAATATACAGTCGAACTTCCATAAGTCGAACGACGGTAAGCCGAATTTTTGATAGCTCGAACTCGAACCAGTTTCCCTAGGACTTGCCTATCTCAACGTTAATATTTTTATGTCAATAACTCGAAATTTAATAAATCGAATTATTTAATTAGTCAAAGCGTTTTACAATTCATTAAATTCAAATTTCCATTAGTAAATAGGTCGATGACTCGAAGTTAAATTTTACAACTTTTCTAAAAATTTCTCTACCTGAAAGAGGATTAACGACGGCTCGGTTCGGTGTTATTGATGCTTTAAAAGCTCTATTGTTAACTACGAATAAAAGGTACATACTACAAGAATGTTTTGACGGCGGGACTCAATTGGATTTAAAAACTAATTTATGTTTAAAAGCCTTCTGAACAGTTATAAATTTTTGAGATGGTTTTACCGTTTATTTTACAAAAAAAGAAACTATTTTTGCATTTTAGTTGTCAATGTGCTAGTTATTCGTCGACTACGAAGACTAACAAATGTGTTTTACGTTCTTTATAGTTTGTAACAGACTATAACAGAAAATCTAAAAAAGTTTAATACTTTTTCTAAAATTATTTACGTATTAACATGGAGTGTAAACGAAAATTAAAAAGTTTAAGCATAAGGGAGAAAATTAATCTTATAAAAGAAGTGGAACGTGGGCTCAAAAGAAAAAAGGATATAGCTAAAGATTTTGGTATTCCCGCAAACACTTTATCAACTATTTTAAAAAACAGAGACTTAATTGTAGCTGCTGAAGATACAAATGACAAATGTCAACGTTGATAAAGATTTGGAAGTTGCTGAAATTCCTAGCGATGAAAGCATTATAAGTAAAGTGCTAGAAGAAAATAAAAAAAACTGTAAAAGTGAAAGTGAATATGAAAGTGATACAGATGTTACAGTAAACATCCCTTAAACAACTCAAGTTTACAATGCAATAGATACTATTTCTCTATTCCTATGTGCTCAAGAAGATGTTCCTACAGATATATTATTATCGGTAAGATCATTGGAAAAATTTGTCGAAACGTAACATTTTGGAGCAATGAAGCCAAAGGCAATTTTAGATTACTTTCAATTTAACAGTAAATAATATGTAAATAACTATATTTTTTAGGGTCTTAATAAAAATAAATAATGTTAATGATTGTAGATCAATTTTGGTTATTTTCTATAAAAAATAAATGATATATATATACGGAAGTATTTAACTGAACTTCTTTTGGTATGATATGATGACTTATTTTTGCTGTCCCTTCGACATCGACTTATCGAGGTTCGACTGTAGATCTAATTTATTCGACTTTAAATTTTTGAATTGAAGAATAAAATAATAATATAGGAAAATCCAATAAATGCGAGGATGTGCGCATTCGAGCGAAAAGTGGCACATTTCCGAGCGAGGGAAGCAAATGAAGCGCGACGCGGAGCGGCGCGCTTTATTTTCCCGAGATCGGAATGTGCCACTTTGAGCTCGAATGTGCACACTCGGTTTTAAGCACGATTCACAACAATTTTGAGCAATAAATTAGACGAAAAGCAGTTAAATAATATTGGTCGTTCCCTCTCACTTTCACTGAGGAGATTGTCGTATCTTTTCGGTCCCTTCCACTCATTGCTATGGTAAAAATAGGTTTTTCGACTATAAAACCGATATTTATTAAATTAAATTAAAATTTTTCATTTGAAAAAGCTTATGGTAAATTATATTAATGTAACAAATACGAGGATGTGCACATTCGAGCGAAAAGTGGCACATTTCCGAGCGAGGGAGGCAAATCAAGCGCGACGCGGAGCGGCGCTCTTCATTTTCCTGAGATCGGAATGTGCCATTTTGAGCTCGAATGTACACACACGGTTTTAAGCACGATTACAAAACGTCCCATTTTAAAAAGAAAAAAACTTGGTCAAATTATTAGTTATATGTCTACAAAAAACCCAACAAATATTAATCACTAAATAAAACAGTCGCACATTATCTTAAAATCAACAAAGCAAAAAAAACACTGTTTAGTGCGAAATACAAAATAAAATATTTAGTAAGAAATACCTAGGTTTAATTTTCGCAACGAGTCCGAATGCCGTTGACAATCCGGATAATCGCGAATCCGTATAACTGAGGTCCGGATAATTAAGGTTTTACTGTATATCTAAAATTCGGCAGCACACTTTTAGAATTTCGCGGCACACAAAAGTGCCGCGGCACAGTGGTTAAGAATCACTGGTTTAATATGACAATATATTTAATTTAGTTATAAACAAAATTTAAAAGGTATTTGATAACTTCCATCGTTTAACAATTATTCTGTACACAAAGAAAATTTAAACTTTTTACAATGGGTATTTGTTAGTCTGTAAATGTTTAGCAAAAACGCCGAAAAGAAACATCTTGAAATAAAATGATTAACATAACCGTTCCGATTTCGGGAAGTCCATTTAAGCACTCCGTGTTAATCAAATTAAAGATCATAATCTTAGGTTAAAGTTATTATCTCGAAAGCAACATATAAGAGATAAACTGGAGAACTGCCAGCATTATATCTAATTATCGGTATAAGGGTTGGTTGAATTTCCGCATCTCTACCGCTATTTTTAGGTCGTACAAGGTACATATTGATTTTTATGTAATAAAAATAATAAAACGACAGCTTTCACGACACATCCATCTAAAAAATAATAATTTTCTTGTCACGGCTGACGTTGAATGAAAATGTACCTCGCAACGAGACATTTTATTAATTAAATTGCCTTACTTATTTAATTAAATACGAGGATGTCAGACACAAATAGTAAAGCTATCTATCTATAAGTGCATTTGAGTGAAACTTTAAAAGTAATTAGTCTCCTTAGGATACCTGCGACCTCATCTTCTCGGATGAATCAATATCAAGCAACTACAATCATTGTGCAGCAATAGAACATCATCTGTCTAATTTTTAATCAATCGTGAAACTTTAAATTGCAATTCATCAAAAACAAACAAAAAAGTAAGTGTATAATAAATACATATTTAATTAGCTAATCAAAAGCAGCGGTCGCCAACCTTTTGGACAACATGAACCAACAAATTTATAAAGTTAAATGCAATGGCCCATCAAACCACTTTAGCCTTTTGCACGGTCAAAAATTTAGGGCGTTTATCACCATAATATTGGCATACAGTGGCAACGAGTCCCATACGTATGGCGTTATGTACTATACTGGTTGCCACGAGTATAATAAGTTCGGCGTTTTTCACAACCATATTGTTTGTAAATAACGCCGAACTTATGAGAGTCGCCGCTAGAGCACGCGACCAGTACGGTGTCAAACGCCATACATTTCCTTCCGTCTGTTTTTAAAAAGTTATAACGTTGATTATTTTATTTTTAATTGTTATTTTATTATTATTAAAAATCCCCAAAGAATCCTCATTGGCATAGACCTTATTCGCTTCACGAAGATATTCAAAGTCAAGGGTGACAAAAACCAAAAATTAGGTTCATGATGGAAATATGGTTCTATAATTTTTAATTGATTTTTTTATTGTAGATTGTACTAAAAAACCGAGTGTGCACATTCGAGCTCAAAGTGGCACATTCCGATCTCGGGAAAATAAAGCGCGCCGCTCCGCGTCGCGCTTCATTTGCCTCCCTCGCTCGGAAATGTGCCACTTCTCGCTCAAATGTGCACATACACACCGCATTCATTCGTTTTATCTACATTAATATTCTCTCTTTAAATTAAAAAGATTGAATTTAAGGCAGTAGATTTATATTTTGTGTTCGGAAATATTATCAGTGTCGTCCACTTACAGCCATTTAATACTTGTGCCAGGCATTTTAAAAATAATGATTCAAAGTTATTAAAAATAAATAAAAGCTATAACTTTTTCCGCATATAGAATATAAATTTATTAAACCAATATATATTTTTTTTAATTTAAAGAAAAAATTAATACAGACAAATCGAATGAATAAGAAGTATGAACACATTCGAACGAAAAGTATCATTTACCCGAGATCGGAAATGTACCACTTTGAGTCTCCATTGTACACTAGGCTTGTCACCACATTCTTCAATAGTAAATTTACTTTGAAAAAATTCTAATTGCAAATTACAGGAACGTATTTTAATTAAGCTTCAAATTTATGATATATTACTGTTACCCCTTCATTGGTCGCGCTATAAGCGTCTCCCCGGTACATAATTTTTTATTCAATAATATAACTTTTTTTTGCTGTTTTGACAAGTTAGCACTTCTAGCATTCATTAAAAATATTGTAAAGCTATAATTATTTGTATTAATTAAATATTAAATAATAACTACTAAAAGATGGTAAATTTTTGGGGAATCACTGGGAGCGCCAAAAAGCCAGTTAGTAAAATTTTACTTTCGACGTTGCAAAATATACGAAACTAAAATACAGTCAAACCTCGATAAGTCAAAGTAAAAGGGTCACTAAAAATAATTCGAGTTATCAAAAATTGGAGTTCTCGATATAAAAATATTAGCGTTGAAATAGGCAAGTCCTAGGGAACCAGGTTCGAGTTATCAAAAATTCGACTTATCGAGGTTCGATTTATGGAGGTTCGACTGTATATACAAAAAACATGGCTATTATCAGCTCAATTGTACGTGTAATGGTCATGATTCATGAATTAAATAAACATGTGATCATCTGTGCATATTAAAAAAAATAATCAATGTTTTAGACAAATAAATAAAAAAGGACTTGGCAAATTTAAAAAAAAATTAAGATTAAACTGATTCTCCGCAACGCGACCAATGATGAGTTAAACTCGACAAAACCTAAAACTTAAAAAAACACTGGTGCGTGTTAGAAGTTATACTTCTTTGGCGTAACTAAATGAAATATATCCACGTGTAAAAATTAATATAAATAAATTTAATAAATACGAAGATGTGCGCATTTGAGCGAAAAGTGGCACATTTCCGAGCGAGGGAGGCAAATGAAGCGCGACGCGGAGCGGCGCGCTTCATTTTCCCGAGATCGAAATGTGCCACTTTGAGCTCAAATGCGCACACTCGGTTTTAAGCACGATTCACAATAAATAATTTACTTTCTTCGAATTTTCGTAAACTGCGCGCGCGCAACTTCCGTTGTCTGCTAAAATTTTACTCTCTACGTGCCAAAAGAAGTATAACTTCAAAAATTCATAAGGCTTCGTCGTACAAAAACATCATAGAACCATATTTGTCAGAAATATGAAAATTTCACATTTCAAAAACATCTTAAGAAAGTAACCTACGATTAACAGCAATTTACAAACACAGTTTTTAAACCTTTAACCCTGAATATCCCTGTAAATAGAATAAAAAAACTTTACAGTTTTTTTAAAACGATAAAATCATGTTTTAACGAAAGAAAATAATCCCCACCATTTTTTACAAATTTTGGCTTATTTTTCGTTTAAGGTGGCCGAACTAAATATGAATTTATAAAAAAAGATAAATGCATTTCGGCAAACTACCAAAAGTTTCTCGCGGAACATCATTGAGCCACGAGACTATCGTTTGGCAACCGCTGCTCTAAAGCGTAGCTATTTAATGCTCTCGAGACCTGTAGTAATAATGCAAGAAACTAATTTAATAATACCCAAAGGCTAAAAATAGTAAGAACAAAACGTAAAAACTTATTTTGCATGTCTATCGTGTTAATCCCTAAATTTTAAATTCAAATTATGTAAATCGATGTTAGGAGTGCAACTTTTTCGTCGACTTTACTATATTATTTTCCATTTAATTAAATTATTTTGAATGACCGCTGAAGAGATAAAGTGTTACAGAATAAAGGAAACAGGTTGTAGGAAAAAATGCAACGATGGGAATAAAAAGCGCGTTGTTTACGTTAAACCGCCTGTAAATTAGATAGAAGAATCTAAAATTACTCTAACTGAGTTTATAATAGGAAAACATTTTAGTTGTTATTTATAAATGCTGGAAGGTGATCGCTGGTTTTACTGTAGCCGCACTGTCTGCTTCATTTTCTAAAAATAAGCTCTTCAACTTTGCACGCTAAGTTTGCAAATAGATAATTGTTTGGCTGAAAGCCATATTTGTCAAGAATAATAAATGTCTACTGCAGATGTAACTTAAATTTTTCCGAGAGTTATCTTTTTTTTGTGCGCTTTAATCAATTTTGTATTGAGACACCGCGCTTACAAGGACGAGGAAATGCTCAGACGATGAGCATGACCCAACGTACCTAATTTGTTTAATTCCTTTTTATCCTTAGGCTCACGTTCGCAGTCTTTTTAAAAAGCGCCTAATTGTTAATACAAAACTTTTTTGTTGGCTTCCGATGATTCATATTTGAAATCGTAGTCGATGTAAATTAGTACAGAAATATCGATTACTAACATCAAAGTTACGTCCTGATTAAGCATAATGGGGGGCCGCGCTCATTACTTTACGAGTTTTAAAAATAATCTTTAGGTATTGTATTTAAATTATAGGTAATAATGTTACTGTTGCGCACTTTAAATTTGATTAATAAATATTGCCCAAAAAACTAAAAATTTTACTCAAATGTAATCGTTGGGCTGCAGATAAGAAACTATCCAGCTAATTAATTTTGTTTTTCACAAAAGTTGAATCAATTTTGTTTAAAAGTGTTGATTATTTTAAATTGTGAAGAACAGAAAATTTTAGTGAAATTGTTAGTGAATTTTGAAGAGCCATAACTCAGTGAAGAATGATCGTTTTGATATGTTAATAAAAGCTTTTTAAAGCTTAAATATTCTGATTATGAAATTTTTTAACAAATTTTTTTTTGAGTTACGGCTATTGCGCAATCAGAAGCAAGATTAAGAGTCAAAATTTTTTCAAATTTCTTTTTTTAAACATGTGTCCAGACTCGCTAGTCAATGTTGAGATCAGTTAGCTTGTTTATTCAGCTTGTACCATAATTTTTTGCTGGAATATCGGTGGTTGAATGAAAAACGGAAAATTTTGTCTTTGATCATCAATATTTCATAAACTAATGTTTGTACAGAAAACAGCAAGCCTTTTTTCAAAACTTAAACGCTCTATAAGTATCAATGATTGTATTTGGGAAAAAAATTTACATTCGTTATTGGTTTGGAAAAAACTCAAAAAAATTACTTTTTGGGTTTCATTAGAAAATCTACAGCTACTTCACAAATATTGATGAAAACATCAATGTTTGCAGGATATTTATCAGTTCAATGTACCCCTAGGACATCGTAAATTTTCAAGTAATCCGTCTTTTCGTACCAATTGATCAAAATTTTAAAAATAAAATAAAGAAACAAGATTTTTTGACAATTTGATGATTATTGAAATAGAAAATTTTCCATAACTTTCCTCACAATTATGTATTTAGAAATCGTCTAATTTTAAATTAAAAAAAATTAAACAAGCTAAGTGATCTCTAAATAGATTAAGTTAGAAAATTTTTTCTTCGACTGGGGGCACGTTTTAAAAAAAAGTTGAAATATTTTGGCTATTGGTATTCCTTCTGATTGCGCCATAATTGTAACTCAAAAAAAATTTTCGTTAAAAAATTTCAGAACTAGAATCTTCAAGCATTTTTTAACATCTCGATATGGTCATTTTTCACGGAGTTGCAGACCATCAAAAATCACTAAAAATTCGGATCAAATATTCTGTTCCTTTAATTTTTTTGAGTAGCGTACTTTGCTAAAATGTGTACGCCCTCGCGTTATTTGAATTGTGATAGAAATATTCTAAATATTAAATTTAAATCTTAAATTCCTATAAAAAGAAAGTACGTAAGCAAAATAAGTATGAAATAAAATCGCAAGCAATATTTTTCTGTTTTTTTAATTTTTAATTAATTCGAAAGACTGGTCAAAAGTTGAATTAAAATTAATATAAATTTTGAAACACTAAAATTCGAATTTAGAAAATAACTGGGCCTATTGTAAAATCTGTCATCATGCCGAAAATTTAAATCGAGACACGAACGAAAAAAATTAGATTTTACGCTATTTCACCTACGAGATATTTTGCTTATCGCACTAATTGTATGCTAATAACGTAATAATAGATCCAATTTTAATTATATATTAATTATTTGTAGATTAGAACTGAAAACTTGCATCGTTATGTTATTTGATTATAACTCTCTGAAAACGAATTCCGCACAATAAAACGTTAAATACATTTACTAATTGATTTTTGACGAATTCTATAAAAAAACTATTCAAAACGAGCATTGCTTTTCTAGGAAAACTAAAAAACAATCATATGTAAAAATGTAGAGCACGCAATGTAAATTATCCTGGAAAATATAAATAAATAACGTGCGAAAAGCAAGTTGAATATAAAATTAACCACTTTTTCATGAACGAGACAGCCTTGAATTATTATTTTAAAGTTTTTTTTACGGCACTTCAAATGGAATAATGTTAGACTATAATTCAAATTTAAGTTCGCCATTATTCAAACTTTTAAAATATATTTCCACTTTAGAAGAAAACTTGTAAAAGCTCAATTTCAATTATTAGCACAACAAATTTTTGAGGATTACTGTTTTTAATTTATTTCAATTTTTTGTCGAGCGAACATTTTTCGAGTTTCGCTTTTACGGCTATTCGTTCGAAACGCTTTATACTTCTCTAGTTGTTAAACTCGTGCGATTTTGGGGATTTCATTTCGAAAGCAGAAGTCAAAAGGGAGCATTTAAGTAACATATGTTGAAGACGTAGAAATTGAAAAGGCCGTCACTAAATGGGTGGCTCTAATCCGACACAAACAAACCCTCATATTTGTCGGAAAACCACACGCAGTCAAATACTAATCTAAATTAAAGACTTGCCATTTGAACATACTGGAAGCTTAAATTGGTAATCAATATATTTCGAAAATGTATAAAATTATTTATTCGTCCTTTATATGTAAAAAATTTAATTTTTCTCTTGGGTTAAAACCATCAAACAAAGAGGTTATAGTGCATATATAATTCGAAAATATTTTTTCTACGATAGCAAATCTGTCACTCTTCGTTCAAATTACTTTTTGTTAGTTATTAACGATTACCCCGACTTTGTTCGCATGGAATACCTATAAAAGAACAAAGGGGTGTTCATTTCTAAAGTTTTTCAATTGTTACTCAGGACCCCAAATATTTCGGGGCTAAAATTAGCCCAAAATTACTCTCTGAAAAGTTCTCTACTTGTCAATCAAACTGCCGTCAAATCGGAAAAGCCATTTCGGAGATTAGCTCGAACAAATAAATTTAACAGTTAGACCAAAATTTGCTTAATATCTTTGTGATCGGGTATTGGGGTAACCAAATAATGATTTTGAAATATTAATTTTACTAATTCGTGTTGACTTATTATTGATTATAAAAATTTTATTAATTTTATATTTAAGAGCACTTAGGTATTAATTAATAAAAAAATGAATTTTAAGATAGAAAATTTTTTATAGCTTTATTTCATTCAACACGACAAAATAGAAGTCGGCGGCTAACGGATCTCGTACTTTAACCCTCCGCATACTAGGTGACTAAATGTTACATGCCATACTAGGTGGGGCAGGGTGGCGCAAAAAACCGACTATTTTTTTTTTAGTTTCGAGTGAAAAAATGTTAGTTTTTTATGTTTTAAGAGCTACCTTGAAAGGGCAGCTCAAAAAAAAATGTTTAAGAGGTCGCTCAAAATTTTTAAAAATTTCAAAAACCGTCAAAAATCGATTTTTTTTAAATTTTTTTTCTCGTGTAGTATAATTTTATAGACAAATAAAAAATAAGTTTCTGAAAGTTTCAATTTAAAATTTGAATTTTAAAAGGTCGCTCAGAATTTTTTTTAATTTATTATTAGGTGAGTGTACCAGTCCCAAACCAGTTAAGGACAAATTTTGACTTTGAATTGCTCTGAACTGGTATTATGTAGTTTTAACGTAGAAATGTATATATAAAATTGTTTATTGTTTACTAACGCTGCAATATTGATAAATTATTTGAATCTAAATATTTGAGTTTTTTATAGATTTCGTGAACAATATCAAAAACGGTAATGCACCTAAGGTTGACTACTGCGCTCATAGCTCTTAAATAAACACTAAAGTTTTAAAATATGTTTGGAACGTTATTAACATTCTAGACCACGTAACAAAACAGTCGAATTCTTCAAAAATGCCCGCCATTTCTTAATTTATTCAATCGAACATGCGAGTGGTCAACTACTGGTACCTGGTTTGGGACTGGTATACCCCACCCTACATCACTTTGGATTATATCCCAATGCTAATAAAGCATATTTAATACGCACTTTAACAAAACAATAAATGATATTGGTCTAAATAAAGTTAAAACCTTCAAAATTTAAGATTTGTTATTAGAATTAACAACAAAGTTTATTAAATATTGTTAAAATGTTGTAGTTGATTAAATAAAATTATTGAGTTTTAATAAAATTATGTTTTTTTGTTATTTGTTTCATTTTTAGTTCATCTCGTGGTGAATTTTTGTTGATTAATTATTTTACTAAATATCAGAAAAAAAATGTATAAAATTTTAATTTGAATATTAAAATGTCGCTCGAAAAAATTCAAAGTTATGCACTAAGAAATAAAAGAAAGCGACCTTTTAAAACTCAAATTTTAAATGAAACTTTCAGAAACTTATTTTTTGTTTATCTATAAAATTATACTGTAACGAGAAAAAAAAATTCGATTTTTGACGGATTTTGAAATTTTAAAAAATGTTAAGCGACCTCTTAAAAAAATTTTTTTTTTGAGCTGTCCTTTGGACATATATCAAAACCAACATTTTTTCACTCAAAACTCAAAAAAAAAAATCGGTTTTTTGCGCCATAAAACCCCAAAAAAAAATGAAATAAAATCCACAAAATTGTACTTTATGACAGTGAAATGATAAGAAATACATTTTATTATTATTATTTACTAAATTAAATTAAAATTTTCGATTTGAAAGAGAGCAGGGTAAATTATACCTATTAATATAATAAACACGAGAATGTGCGCATTCGAGCAAAAAGTGGCACATTTCCGAGTGAAAAGTGAAAAATGAATTTAAATTTGTTATATGAAAGAGCGAAGGATAAAGTAGCCACATTTTATAAATACGAAGATGTGCGGGCCTTATTACCGGAGTAGTACATTTTGCCTTTTAAGATTATCTTTTTTTCTGATTAAATAAATCAATTCAACTAAATAAGAAGTTAAAGAAGACGCTTACCTCTTTGTATACAATTTTGCTCTTCTTAAATATTCACAGGATAGCACTAATTGAAAGTTAATTTGGCAGAGATACATTTATAAATTGCACATAATATTGAGGTAGATTACTAAATCGCGGTTTCCCGCGTTAATTGAAACCCAGAAAATTTTCCAACCCAGAAGTGATATGTTTTAGATGTTTCTCGCTCGACGATGGCACTAAATAAACGATTTCTATTATAGTTTTATTTAATGGATTCTGGGCTTTATTACCTGGTGGGCCTTATTACCCTCCATTGCCTTATAAAATCGATATTTACTAAATTAAATTAAAATTTTTGTTTTGAAGCGCACGGTAAATTATACTAATGTAATAAACACGAGGATGTGCGCATTCGAGCGAAAAGTGGCACATTTCCGAGCGAGGGAAGCAAATGAAGCGCGACGCGGAGCGGCGCGCTTCATTTTCCCGAGATCGGAATGTGCCACTTTGAGCTCGAATGTGCACACTCGGTTTTAAGCTCGATTACCAAACGACCCGTTTTAACAAAAGAATTGTTCACGTAAGTTATACCCCACCTAGTACACGGAAGGTTAAAATAATCAACAAAATTAAAAAGGGTATTTTTTATGAACTAATTTAATATAATCAATTATTATATTTAGTCCAAAATTAATTTATTATTGCTATGATAACCAAGTAACACAAAAAGATTTTTAAGAATATATTCTTCCTGATAAAAAACGATATTAAATATTTACTTATCCCATATAGCTATTTTCGGTACATCAATATAAAATGCGTACCCAACTCTTAATAATTAAATTACTCGAAATAGCTCCCTCTAAAGCGTAGGAAGATATTAAAAATTTTATAACAAGGGTACCTGCATCATACCCAAAATAAAACTGCTTACAAATTTTAAGTACGTCCTTTACGCCGGCAGTTGGGGTAAATAAACAAGCCGGTGATTCGACATCGTGTGCAATAACAGTAAAAGATACACACTTCTACCTGAGAGTTGTTAGCGAGGTTCCGAAAAATGTAAAATACCTGGCGCCCGCAGCACAAAGGCCCATAAAACATCTCAAAATAAGACCGAAAATGTTGGGATACCTTAAGCGACGCCGAAGACCCTCTCTTATTCATAACGAAGGAAAAATATAGCGGCCCCTCAAACAAAAGGGATTTCACAAATCATTTTATCAGATCTCGAACGGAAACTGTTTCACAGGTTGTCGCTGACTTGCGGAGGCTTAAAACGGTACATAAAAGGGACGTTACTCTCGCGGTAGGTATACATTAAGATTTTATTGTTATTTTAGGTCCTTTAAAGCCGTCTTAAAAATATTTTTGGTGCTTTGTACTCTCCAAGATAATGACTTTACGTTTCAAGATAAGCAGAAAACGTTTTGTAACATACAGTAAGACCCCGTTTAACGCGGGAGATACGTTCCAATGAGTTTAAGCGTTAAACGAGGTCTTTGTGAAATGCGGCAATAAGTCAAATAACGTAAATTTTGGGCTGTTTTGAGCCTTCGAGCAGACCGCGTTATATCAGCGTTAACCTTCCGTGTACTAGGTGGGGTACAACTAACGTAAACAATTTTTTTTTTGTTAAAACGGGATGTTTGTTAAACGAGCTTAAAACCGAGTGTGCACATTCGAGCGAAAAGTGGCACATTCCGATCTCGGGAAAATGAAGCGCGCCGCTCCGCGTCGCGCTTCATTTGCCTCCCTCGCTCGGAAATGTGCCACTTTTCGCTCGAATGCGCACATCCTCGTGTTTATTACATTAGTATAATTTACCGTGCGCTTCAAAACAAAAATTGTAATTTAATTTAGTAAATATCGATTTTATAAGGTAATGGAGGGTAATAAGGCCCACTAGGTAATAAAGCCCAGAATCCATTAAATAAAACTATAATCGAAATCGTTTATTTAGTGCCATCGGCGAGCGACAAACATCTAAAACATATCACCTCTAGGTTGGAAAATTTTCTGGATTTCAATTAACGCGGGAAACCGCAATTTAGTGAATCTACCTCAATATTATGTGCAATTTATAAATGTATCTCTGCCAAATTAACTTTCAATTTATGCTATCCTGTGAATATTTAAGAGAAGCAAAATTATATACAAAGAGGTAATCTTCTTCTTTAGTTGACTTGATTTATTTAATCAGAAAAAAAGATAATCTTAAAAAAGCAAAAATGTACTACTCCGGTAATAAGGCCCGGGCCTTAATATTTTAATAAAAGGCAAATGCTTGAAGGTCGTGACTTACAATCAAAATCAGGATGACGTAAAAATGCAATATTGCTGGCTCCTCAAAACAATCTTGGATGTTTTCCGTCGGCAACCATGATTTTGTGGCTGATATGAGATCTTGTACGTTATGTAAAACTTGGGTACATGAAGAATGTGTTGGACTAACGAAAGATGACCAAGCACCTTTTATATGCCAAAGTTGCTACCCGTGAATTGAATACTTTATTAGGGACTTAATACCTGTCATTGTATTTTAAAGCGGGCCTTATTATCTGCCTGTTGGTTTAATAAGGCCCAAACACCAATATATATGTTTTTGCTTTTTAAAAATATGTTTTCAATTTTTTTGTTTTTAAATATAGGCACATTATTTTCAGAAAAAAATATGTAAAAATCACTTAAAATTCATATTATGTTATGAGTTGTCTTAGTTTATTTATTTAATAAAAAATATTTAACACTAAATAGGCCTTATTACCCTCCAGTACCTTTTTCGGTATCGTGATTGACACGTGTCATTGGAATTTAGTACTCAATCTCTCAATAGTTTATAAGTTGAAGAAAAGGTAAAGTTTTAGTATTTTTATTAATAAAAGTCTATTCTAATGCATAAATAAATATGTGTTTTACTTAAATCTATTCATTATTTGTAATTAAAATATATTTATTATCATTTAACTGTCATAAAGCACCATTTTGTGAATTTTATTTCATTTCATTTTTGGGGTATCGTAAACCCCACCTAGTACGCGGAGGGTTAACCGAGGTCTTACTGTACTTTGTATTACGTTTTTCTTCCCTTAAAATTTAGTTCCGATTATCTTAAGCCGAAACTATACATAAGCGACTTGTACAAGTTTCTGCTTTATATGAAGATTAATAGGAAGCGGAATATTAGAAAACTTTATGCACTCGGGTTCTCTTTCAATCAACGCAAAGTTGGTCTAATTAAATTTCATTTAAAACTACACCTGCTTAGGAGTTGCAGTGCAGTTTCTAAAATAAGCTGCACGGTGACAATGCACGTCAGAATAATGTGCATGAAGCTTGAAAGCTTACATTAGCTTTCATTTACAGTTACTTAACTTTTCTCTAAGTCTTCTTATTGTAAAATCAACGTACGCCAAGTATATGCGATTATTTTTGCGAAAATTAATTAAAAAGTACTCACTCCGAATAAAACTCCGGCTAAATTGTATGCGAAAAGGCCACTTACCTGAAAAAAAAGAAAAAGTTAGCAAAATAAATCATATATTGTTGTCAATTTAAAAATTATGAAAAGTGGAGACAGTCTGGCCGCAAATATTAGACAAACTAATCCTTTACAAGGAAAGTTACTTAAAAGCCGAAGGATATGCACCTATTTAAGATTCCACAACGTTTAAGCCCTTTCTAAATGTCAGTTAAAATACAATTGGAAAGAGATTCGCAGCGCAACAAAAGTTTTCGGACAATAAAACGAGTTTAGATAAACGCGCCCGGAATAGGAATGGTTTAGCATTTACTTCTAATTGCTTTGAATTTATTTTCTAGTCTTTTCACCTCCAAACTGATTTGTGTTTTATTTTGCAAACAGTTCGTTACCCGAAATTTAAAAATGCACTTGCGATAAACAAATAATTTTTGCTAACCTTCGGGGTTTTTCCTTCTGCGCGTGTACATTTTGAAATTAATTCAATCAGTTTCAGAGACGACAAAATAAATATGTATGTTTTTTCAATAACCTGTAATCGACAACAAATTACAACAATGTAAAATGTGCATATTAATGAACTATATCAGCTTCAAACGAAAACGAGTTTTTAACCAGGAATTTTTTATTTTTATAAATGAAAAATATTTCTGTCTTCTGCGAAATAAATATTTTCTTTTCGATGTTGCATAACCATTTTTTCCCACTTGAAACGGAACGCTTAGTAATTGTTCGTTTTAACTATTTCGTTTTTAATTTAGACTAGCTGGCCGACCGGCTTCGCACGGCTATTGTGATTTCAAAATTCATAAATAATCCACTAAACAAACCAATAACATTTTAACAACTAACAGTTTTCCGCGATGTTCACAAAATATATTGTTGACAAACTAAATTGTACTAAAAGCACTAACAAACATTGTAACATCTTATAATGCATAAATTAAGGGCTGTGAAATATTGACGACATAGGGTCAGTTACGGAATATAAGTGTCATAAGTAGAGACTGGATTATATGCATATACATATGCATATTTAGCCCACTATCACCAATTATTACATATTTTGCCTAAATTCCAGTGACGACCCACATTTTCCGCTATATGAACATTTTTTTTTGCTAGGATAGTTAATAAATAAAATATTCCAAATAAACTCCGCATTTCCAGATGTTTACCCGCGAGTTATAATAATCTAAAATACATTGACATTAAGAGTAGAAAAGGATATTCGTTAGCAAGTTATAATATTCTAAAATACATTGACATTAAGAGTAGAATAGGATATTCGTTAGCACAAATAAAGGAAGTATTAAAATCAGATACAGGAAGTGCTTAGATGTAAGAAAATTGTTATAAATATAAGAGGATTGCTTTTTAGAGTTAGTTGGTCTTTAAGTAATGTAATAAACGTTTTATTCCAAAAACGGGTTTTATTAATTTCACAAACAAAAAAAAAATAACTTAATAAAATTTAAGTGGCGCAGTCGGTTAGGATAACCAAAACGGGAAATCTATCGCAGAAAGACCCGGTCTGTTTTAACAGTTCGTTTGGTGATTCGAAAAAAGAACTCTTTGTGTAACAATCGAATTGTGAAAGAAGAGAGGAAATTAATACTACCACCTAACTCAACCCTTAAAGTAAGAAGACCTGGGAGTCCAAAAACGTTCCTATAGGCATTAACATAAGAAGAAAAAAAGAAAAAAGAAACGAATACAAGAAAAGAAATGAAGACATTGATTTTAATGTAAGTGCTCATTCACATATATTTTCCTTACCAATCTTATCCGTAATTTAAGGCTTAACTAATAGGACACATAAAAAAAAAATTATATATATATATATTCAAAAAAAAAAAAAAAGATATAAAATAAAATAAAAATAATTAATGTCAATAAACGAAGCTGATTTGTTAATAAACGAATTTTCTAAATTTAATATCGATACGAATAATTCGTCAGATATGTCGAAACAAACTAATGTAGCTTTATTAAGATACCAAGCTGACAATATTCCGCAATACGATGGAAATCCAAAGCAGCTACAAAGATTTATAACTGCTTGTGAAAATCTTTTACGTGGTTTTCAAAATGCCGAAAACATTAGTGATCCAATTAATGTGTGCCTTATGGACACGATCCTTAGTAAATTAATTGGAAGAGCCGCTGATCTAATAACTTCAAGATCAGAATTAAATTCTTGGCAATTGGTTAAAGATACCCTAATTTTGACCTTTTCAGATCAAAGAAGTATCGATTGCTTGATCCAAGATTTAATTTTAATAAAGCCTTTAGAAATGAAACCCCTTTACAATTTGGCATGCGAATTCAAGATGCACGAAGTTTACTATTTTCTAAATTAAATGCTTCGAACATACCTGTTCCAGAAAAACTAATCAAAATTAAACACTACGACGATTTTGCTTTAAAAACTTTCATAAGTGGCTTACCATACCACATGCAATTAGTTGTGAGACTTCGAAACCCCGAAACCATAGAACAAGCTTTAGCTCATACCACTGAAGAAGAAAATTTTGCTTATTTCACTGCTAATAGAAATCAAAATTTACATTTTAATTACCAACCTCAACCAAGGCATAATCCAAATTATCCTAAAATTCAAAAGGAAAAGTTCGCACAACCAATAATGTCAAATTATAGAAATACACGAATTCAACCAACAAATTATACACCAAATTGTACGACAAATTATAGACCAAATTATATACCAAATTTTACACCAAATTTTACACCAAATTATACACCAAATTTTACACCAAATTTTACACCAAATTATACATCAAATTATACACCAAATTACACATCAAATTATACACCAAATCATACAACTAATTTCAATCCAAACCATTCAGCAATTAGACCCCTATTTCATCCTAGTTTTTCAAAATCAACGAATCAAAACGTTTTTTCAAGACAACCCTTTGAAAACAATATCCACAAACCTAATTTTAATAATCAAAACCTTGTAAGACCGAATTTTCCTAATTCCAAATTTAGTACAGTTTCTAAAACCTCTGTCACACCGATGGATACGAGTTCATGTAATTCAAATTTTAAACCAAAACCTAAATTTCAATTTAGAGAACTATATAACCACGAAATAAGCTCAGAAAATCAAAATTATGATACACAAAATTTAGAAACTGAAATTCCCGAATACTTCTATCAACAAGAAGAAACATACCCCGAAAATGCAGAAAATGATTCAACTCATTACAACGAATTATACGACCAAATGTTAACTCAACAACACGACGAACATAAAGACGATCATTTAAATTTTCACTACATCCCGAATCAAATTTTCCCAACCTAATATTTTTAAATAATTATTTTAACGACCTACCCTACATTTTTATACCCGAAATTAATGCTCATTTTTTAATTGATACAGGTAGCTCAAGAAGTTTAATAACGCCTAAACTAGCTTTACAAAATTATCAAAATTATATCAAAACCGAAAACTTTAGTATTCAGACAGCACATGGTAATACTAATCATAATAAAGTAGTATACGTACCGATTTTTAATATGTTTTTAGATAAAGGATTTTATAAATTTCATATTTTGAATTTTCAAAAAATACGATGGCCTCATTGGAGCCGATCTTTTGTCTTACTTACAAGCAACTATTGATTTTAAAAATTTGCAACTAATAACACCAAAAGTTAAAGTTCCGATCAATTATGAAAAAACTCTTCACAAAAACGTAACAAAAAATTCTGAACCAATAGAACAAAATTTTATGATAGAACCAAGAACACAGAAAATTGTTAAAATTCCAGTAAACATTAAAGAAGGCTTAGGAGTCATAGAATATTTTAAATTTGACAAAAATGTAGAAATGCCAAAAGCACTTGTAAATGTCGTTAATAATTTCGCCATAACTACAATTTTAAACTCAAACGAAAATCCAATCGAAATAAAAATTGATCAACCTTTCGATATCGAACCAATTAATGTATTTGATGTTAACTTTTACGAAAAATGGACATTGACGAACCGTACGATTTAGAATACAATAATCTTTTGAAATCAAATTTACAAAATTTACGCTTAGGACATTGTAATAAAGAAGAACAATCTGAAATCAGAAAATTGTGCTTAGAATTTAGAGATATCTTTTATTGTGACAAAACCGCTTTAACTTTTACAAATCAAATTAAACATGAAATTAAATTAACAAATGATTCCCCAATATACACTAAAAGCTATCGTTATCCCGAGGTTCATAAATCTGAAGTCAAAGATCAAATTCAAAAAATGTTAGCTCAGGGAATTATTCAAAATTCAACTTCGCCATGGTCGAGTCCAATTTGGATTGTTCCAAAAATTAGACGCCTCTGGAAAACAAAAGTGGAGAATGGTCGTGGATTATAGAAAGTTAAATGAAAAGACAATTGACGACAAATATCCACTCCCCAACATAACCGACATTTTAGATAAATTAGGACGAAGTCAGTATTTCACTACATTAGACTTGGCAAACGGTTTTCACCAAATTGAGATGGACGTAAATGACATACCAAAAACTGCTTTTTCAACTGAAAATGGACACTATGAATTTAGGCGAATGCCTTTTGGTCTTAAAAATGCTCCAGCTAGTTTCCAACGAGTAATGGACAATATTCTTCGTGGATTACAGAACGAAATTTGTTTAGTTTATTTAGACGACATAGTAATTTTTAGTACTTCACTGCAAGAACATATAACTAGACTTAGACAAGTTTTTAGCAGACTTAGGAATTCAAACTTCAAAATTCAAATAGACAAATCAGAATTTTTAAGGAAAGAAGTCCAGTATTTAGGTCACATAATTACTCCTGAAGGTGTTAAACCTAATCCAGAAAAATTTTATCTGTAAAGGAGTTTCCAATACCCAAAACAGCAAAAGAAATCAAATCATTTTAGGTTTAATTGGCTATTATCGACGATTCATTAATAATTTTGCAAAATTACACGTCCAATGACATTATGTTTAAAAAGATGCAAAAGTTATACATTCCCAGAATTTATAATGGCTTTTGAACACTGTAAGCAACTCTTAATTAACGCCCTGATTTTAACATATCCGATTTTAAGAAACAATTTATTTTGACTACTGACGCTTCAAATCAAGCATTAGGAGCAGTACTATCTCAAGGAAATGTGCCTAATGATAAACCAGTAGCATATGCTAGTCGTACCCTTAATGAAACTGAAACTAGGTACTCAACAATTGAAAAAGAACTTTTAGCAATTGTCTGGGCTTGCAAACATTTTAGACCTTATCTTTATGGCAATAAGTTCAAAATTTATACAGATCATCGACCACTAGTTTGGCTTTTTAATTTAAAAGAACCAAATAGCAAACTAATTAGATGGCGCTTAAAATTGGAAGAATATGACTATGAAATTATTTATAAAATGGAAAACAAAACACAAATGCCGACGCTTTATCCAGAATCCAAATTAATGCTTTAGAAAACGAAAGTACAGTCAACAATCCAGGCGATATAAATTTAGAGACTGTAGAGTTTTTACGAGATGTAGCTCAAAGTTCTAATTCAAATTTAAATCAACCTAATTCGAAACAAGAAATTCAAATTTTACAAGACATTCAAATAGCACCGCAAATTTTAGAACAACCTAACCAAAATTATGACACCAATTCAGATACAGACACAGCTCACTCATATACAGGTGACACAGCTGACAGTATACCAATTATAGACGAAATAATTAATAATAAATCCAACCAAATTTTAATAGAACTAAACCCTTATAATAAATTAGACGTGAAGGAAGAGAATTTTGAACATCATAAGATATTAATTGCAAAAGTACCTAAAAATAATGAAGAAACAATTTTAATTTACTCAAAGAATATACGACGAATAATAGAACATTTTATATTTACTTTTATGATAATAAATTCTACAAAGTATTTAACAAAATTTACATGTCTAAATTTAAGAAAAATGGTCTGAAATTAATTAAGTGCACAAAATTGGTTAATACGATTAAAGAAATCGACGAACGATTATTGCTAATAAAATATCAACACGAAGGCAAATGTAATCATCGTGGCATTAATGAAACCCTAGAAAAACTAAAACAAAATTACTATTGGCCTACCATGAAAAAAGATGTTACAAAATACATCAATGAGTGTATTTTATGTCAAACATCAAAGTACTCAAGGAAAAATCCCTATGTCCCGTTAGTTTTAACAGAGACAGTAGGAAAACCTTTCCAGTTATTGCATGCGGATGTCTTCCGATTTAACGATCAAAACTTTTTAACTATTATCGACGCATTTTCGAAATTAGCACAAGCACTACCTATTCAAGCAAAAACTTCACTTGATATTTGTAACGCTTTTTTAAACTACTTTTCATACTACGGTATTCCTGAAAAATTACTTTAGACAATGGCACAGAGTTCAAAAATGAAAATGTTAAAGAATTATTAAAATCACACAAAATTGACATTCACTTCACAACACCATCACATCATGAGTCAAACTCACCAATAGAAAGATTTCACTCTACACTAATCGAACATCTCAGAATTTTACAACAAAAACACCCTAAAGAAAACATAATCAACTTAATGAAATATGGAATTATAGCATACAACAACTCTTTACATTCAACAACAAAGTTTTCACCCTTCGAACTAACCTTTGGACACACTAATTTAAGAGACCCTTTAGATTTAATAGAAACAACCTTTTATTCAGACTATGTATACAATCATAATGAGAAAATGAAACACCTTTATCAAAAGACTTCAGAAAACTTAGAAAATACAAAAAATAAAATTTTAGGAAAACGAAACATACATGGTCCAGTTCAGACTCAGTTTACAGTAGGACAAACTGTGTATAAAGCAAACAAAAAACGAAACAAAAAGGAAAATAAATTTTTAGGTCCTTACGAAATATTAGAAATTTTAGAGAACAATAAAACTAAGGTAAAAAATAAAACAAACAATAAAATAGAGATTGTACACATGAAAGAACTTAGAATTCCTGTTGTTACAGATTCTTCGTCTCATTCACAAACCAGGAATTAATTCCTCCAAAATTTCATGAGCTTAACGATAATCCTGGCATGCTACCTTTAAAAATTGGAACAGCTCAAAACATAATCGATTTTTGGTTATTTGTTCAGATTTATAATATTTCAAGTGTTAAAAATCAATTTGAATATTTGCATGAAAACTTTGAAAAATTACGGTATTCTACTGATAATTCCACCCCGAAAGAATTTTACAATTTTATAAATTAATCCATTCCTTCGAAACAAAAATAAAAATTCAATTTTCCCAAATTAACCCAATAACTATTAACAGAAATAAAAGAGGCATAATTAATGGCTTAGGATCAGTTATTAAAGTTCTAACTGGAAACCTCGATCAAGATGACGCAGAGAAGTATGATGAAGCAATCGCTACTCTAACAAACAATCAAAATCAAATGCGAAATTTGGTTAAGGATCAGATTACAACAATGACAAAATCAGTTGACAGCTTTAAACACATTGCCGAAAATTTAACACAAAATCAAGTAACTTTAAAAGCTCAAATTTTGAAATATTTAAACAACTATCAAAAATCGGATTAAAAGATTCTCAAACTCACACGTATCTATTTGCACAAACAGTTATGACTCAAATTATATCAGCTTACCAAATTATATATGATATATTAGAAAAAATTGAAGTTGCAATTTCTTTTTCCAAATTAAATACCTTCCATAATTCTATAGTAGAATCTAATGACTTACTCGAAGAAATTGAACAAATTAATATTGTATCAGATTTGGTTAAACTGCCTTTTAAGCCTAACTTGAATAATATTTTAAATTTTGAAAAAATAATTAACGTTAAAAGTTATTGTAAAGAAAATGAAATTGTTTTTATTTTACAAATTCCTTTAGTGGAAGCCAAAGATTACACTTACTATCATTTATATCCATTACCTACGTTATTTAACAACCATTTCAAAACACTAATCCCTCAATCAAATTACCTCATCCTCAATGAGCAACAATATATGTTTTCTGAAGAAAAATGCAAAGAAGTATCACCTCAACAGTTCATCTGTAAAGAAAACGATCCCATCGCCATCAGCAAAACAGTACCATGGAAAATCCAGTTAATCAATTACTTAAAAAATTTAGTGAGCAGTGAAAATAAAGAGAAACCGGAAATAGTGATATAAAAAGAAAAGAACTCCCAAACCCCGTTTGTTCGTTTTAAGGTGGGAGGAGTTATAATAATCTAAAATACATTGACATTAAGAGTAGAAAAGGATATTCGTTAGCAAGTTATAATATTCTAAAATACATTGACATTAAGAGTAGAATAGGATATTCGTTAGCACAAATAAAGGAAGTATCAAAATCAGATACAGGAAGTGCTTAGATGTAAGAAAATTGTTATAAATATAAGAGGATTGCTTTTTAGAGTTAGTTGGTCTTTAAGTAATGTAATAAACGTTTTATTCCAAAAACGGGTTTTATTAATTTCACAAACAAAAAAAAATAACTTAATAAAATTTAAGTCGCGTAAACTTACAGAAAAGTTTGAAAACATTTTGAACGATAACCCGGGCTTTGAATCTTTGTATCAAATTGATAATTATATTAATCGGGCGGGTGAAATTTTGGCAAAAACAATAATTGCTAACATAGCACACAAATTCAAATGCTGCTCAATTGCCTCAGTGGATATGGAAAAGTATTTTTCCACTTATAATATTGTAAAGGGCACGCACTAGACTATTCCAGTGTACTGGACAGCAAGCGCAAAAATACGAGGACTGGAAGTCGCTTTGCGAACGGAGTATTCAGGAAATTTCAGAACTTAGTCTCGGGTGGAGACTCGATAGTTTCGAAAAGAGGCTCGATGATCAAAAGTCTCCGAAAGAGCCTCCTCACTGGAGTGCTTACGGTTCTATTCAAGTAAATACGACCAACAGTTAAAATAAATAAATACAGTCGAACCTCGATAAGTCGAAGTCGAAGGAACACCAAAATTAATTCGAATTATCAATAATTCGAGTTAATAAAAAAGCTTAAAAATTAAATATATATTTGTGTATGTATATATCTTTTATGTGAAATGGTATTTTATATAACGTAATTAGAACTGTAAGTGGTTTAAAGCATACTTTAAAAATCCCGCTTTAAATAAGTCACTGTGATTGGCTCATTTTTGATACACCATTATGGCTGTTAGCTAATTGACCAATCAGAAAGGTTAATCACTTCGTAACCATAGTTATATTAGAATAGTTTCAATTCTACCTTTTTGAAATAGGCATTTTGTCGAGAAACACTTTCCAACTTGAGTTATCAAAAAATTCGAGTTGTGGAGCTATTAAAGTTAACTGTTCATAAAATTTATTAAAGTGGTTAAGCTGAAAATTTTCATATTATTTACAACAATTATTACATGATAAAGAAAGGTGCGTGTACTTATGCACGCCCGTGGAAAGTTATACTTCTTGGTATAACTAAATTAAATGTAATCATAAATGTAAATAAATACCAGGATGTGCACATTCGATCGAAAAGTGGCACATTTCAGAGCGAAGGAAGCAAATGAAGCGCGACGCGGAGCGGCGCGCTTCATTTTCCCGAGATCGGAATGTGCCACTTTGAGCTCGAATGCGCACACTCGATTTTAAGCACCATTCACAAAATTTAGGCTAATAAATTATTCAAAAATTAAATAAATATTTTAATCGTTTTCTCTCACTCGCATCTACTAAATTCTCGTATCTTTTCGCCCACTGCCACTCATTACTATGGCAAATACGTTTCTTGAACATAAAATTCATATTTAGTTTTAATTTTTTGATTTGAAAGTGAAAAGATTAATTAAGGCAAATCAATAAATACGAGGATGTGCACGTTCGAGCAAAAAGTGCCACATTTCCAAACGAAGGAAGCAAATGAAGCGCGACGCGGAGCGGCGCGCTTCATTTTCCCGAGATCGGAATGTGCCACTTTGAGCTCGAATGTACACACTTCTCATTCAGCACGATTCACAATAATTAACTTATTTTCTAAAAAAATTTAATTATCCTAACTAATATTATAAAAGCGAAAGTAACTCTGGCTGTCTGTCTATCTGTCTGTTACATTTCACACCTAAACATAAATTAGTTTTAAATCTAATTGAAGTGCCGCCGTCAAAACAGCTTGTAGTATAAAACCTTTTCATAGAATAGACCTTTTAAGCAGCAATAACACCGAACCGCACCCGTCCTTAATCCTCTCTCAGGTAGCGTAATTTTTAGAAAAGTTGTAAAATTTAACTTCGAGTCATCGACCTATTCACTAATGGATACTTGAATTTAAAGAATTGTAAAACGCTTCGACTTATTAAATAATTCGATTTATTGACATAAAAATATTAACGTTGAGATAGGCAAATCTTAGAGAAACAGGTTCGAGTTCGAGCTATCAAAAATTCGTCTTATCGGCGTTCGACTTATGGAAGTTCGACTGTAGTATGTAAATAAATTAGTTACGCAAGTAACCAATATTTAGGCTAATTTAGTTATTACGTGTTAATTCATTATTAAATTAATTAGTTATTAGTTAAAATTTGTTATAATAAACTTGGAATATTAAATATTCGGTCGTCTAATAACAAAATGCCCAGATTTTGTAAAATAAATAACTGCTAAAATAAAAAATACTCCTAACCAAAAAACTGTGTCAGTATTTCAATTAAGGTGCTCCCTAATTAAATTTTTAAATACGTAGGCATTAAATAATTTTTAAGTACGAATAAAAAAACTTGACATTTTTAATAGGTTCCTTCACACAACCAATCTTTGACGCAAGAAAGCCACTAGCAAAAAAAAATTGATGAAATCCTCTAACTATGCGTGAACTATTAACGCATGATTTTTCGGCAGCAATTATCATCGCGTGGCATTTTAAAACCGAAGCAACTTTCCACGGATGGTTAAGATGTATAGCGAAGGAAGCGGCTATAAATTTTTGCAATAGTAAAAAGTAATTGAAGCTTTAAAGATAATGATGAGAACAAAGTTAGGATTTCCGGGTTGCTTTTTATTTTCAGGTTAATTATGCAATGCCAGTCTTAGTCTTCGTAAGAAACGAACGAGTAAATTCCGTGGAGACTCGTTAAAACGTTTTTAGAAAATACAGGAAAAGATAATTAAACTGCACGAAGTTTTCTAATTAATTACTCGAAAATCTTACTAAATTGCAAAAAAACTACCCAAGATCTTTTTCGCCATTAAAACTTTAAATAATAATAAAATAATGATGATGATGATATTGAGCCAACTAAGAACATCCAGCATAAAAATAACCAAATGTAGTATTACGTAAATATCGTAAATGATGTAATAAATATATCGATTTATAACACAATAAAGACGTTTTGTCTAAATTCCTGTCACCAAATTTATTTTGAGTTCGATGCAATCCAACACACGTCCTTTATATAGTAATTTCGACCATGTCGCACATGATTTCAAGCCGTTTCGCAATCTTTTGAAAAAGCTTCGCAATTTGATTCTAAAGTTGTGATTTTTGCGATAGGTCATGGACGACTTGACTAAAAGTTATGTCATTTTAATTAATGACAAAAATGCGATATTAATTCAATTTTTTTTAAAAGATATGCCGTTTGGTTGAATCTTTTGATAAATCATACGCCCGGTGGTATAATTTCTCATCGAAATTTTTTTTGAATAGGACTTTACGGTCGTAGAAAACGGACGAGGTTTTCGAGTTGCTTTCGTTTGTAAAGTGCAATTTAAAGACTCAAATCGTAAAAAGGCAAAATAAAATGATATCTCAAATGCCAGGTAAGAAATGCGATAAGGTCGGCTCGCAAATAACCGGAAGTTTCTACGTCATTCTGTGATGTCTCAAAATTCAACACAAAGCAAATTAATTTAGGGGTTAGTTTTAATTTTTTACAAAAACCGTTATAGCTTAAAAATTGCCAATTTTTTTGTAAGCACAGCGGTATAAAAATTTCTGAGATACCATTAATTTTACAGACTGAAAATTGAAAAACATTAATAAAAATCTATAAAAAAAGACTTACTGGTTTAAATTTTGCAGAAGGGGTGCTTCTTAAGGGTAGAAGACCCTTGATCAACACTGTCACTCTACACATTTGAATAATCACTAATAAATTAAAATTTTCGAGAGAGTGTAACTGAGCTCTTCGACGTGCCTCACACAACTAAAATATGCGGGGAACGGGTGTAGGAATTCCAATTTGCGATAAGCATTTTGTTTGTGCATTTACATCGTTTTTGAACGATTTCTATAGATTGCGTAAATCTTCGATTTTTGCATAAAACTAGTGATTTTGAAATTATTTAATAATCAAATGGTAACTTATTTTACATGTTTAAAAAGCGCCCAAAAGCTCTATCCCATTATATAAAAAAAATAATACCCTTCAATTCAAGATAAGAAAGTTGACACAATTTCCGTTTAAACCAAAAGTATGAAAAAATTTATATTTATGCTAGGGCATAGATAGAATAAATTAAAAAAGTTTTTATACTTGTACTTTTTTTGAAATCATTATGATTTTAGGAATTATAAACTCGTGGCACTTTAATACATACACTCGGTATATTACATTGCAACGGGACTAAAATAAATATAACGGCAAAAATTGGTACAACGTTAGTAGATTTCTACCACAATTCAATCCCCCAGTTTACCCTTCCGCATACTAGGTGACTAAATGTCACATGCCATACTAGGTGGAGTTTGTTATACCCCAAAAATAAAATGAAATAAAATCTTCAAAATTGTATTTTATAAGAGTTAAATGATAAAAATATATTTTAATCAGCAATAATGAATAGGTTTAAGTAAAACACATATATATCTATGTATGCATTAGAACAAGGATGAGCAACACGCGACCCGTTAAACATGTTTATGCGGCCCGCCAAGCATTTCTAAAATTGAATTTATTTGTTTCAATAAGTGTACTAATTCATATGTGCTGTTTGTTTTGCTTCTTAAGGGTGATACAATTTCTTAAATTATTAAATAAGTGCGGCCCGCCAAAAAATTTTCAAATTTACATTGGCCCGTTGATTAAAAAGGTTGCTCACCCCTGCATCAGAATAATTAGACTTTTATTAATAAAAATACAAAAACTAAACTTTTTCTTCAACTTATAAATTATTGAGTTTTTTCTTGAGTACTAAATTCCAATGACACGTGTCAATTACGATACCGAATATTAAGAAAACCTAACAAGAATTTCATTCTTGCCTCCTTATTGTAATACAAATTAATTTCACGGCAATTTCTTAATGAAGCGCAATAATTTAAACCAATAAATTACACGAAAAATTAATTTAATAATTTTTATCGTTCCCTCTCACTTGCATTAACAAGATTATCGTATCTTCTCGCTCCCTTCTACTCATTGCTATGGTAAATCCGTTTTTCAAATATAAAATCGATATTTACTAAAATAAATTAAAATTTTTGATTTGAGGGAGCGCACGGTAAATTATACTAATATAATAAACACGAGGATGTGCGCATTCGAGCGAAAAGTGGCACATTTCCGAGCGAGGGAGGCAAATGAAGCGCGACGCGGCGGCGCGCTTCATTTTCCCGAGATCGGAATGTGCCACTTTGAGCTCGAATGTGCACACTCGGTTTTAAGCACGATTCACAATAATTTAGGCCAATATATTAGACGAACAATCAGATGAATAACTATAATCGTTTCCTCTAGCTCGCATTCATAAAGTTTTCGAATCTTTTCGCTCCCTTCCATTCATTACTATTGTAAATACGTTTTTCGGATATAAAATCTATATATACGAAATTAAATTAAAAATTTTGATTTGAAAGATCAAAAGATAAAGTAGACAAATGTAATAAGTACTAAGATGTGCATATTCGAGCGAAAAGTGGCACATTTCCGAGTGAGGGAAGCAAATGAAGCGCGACGCGGAGCGGCGCGATTCATTTTCCCGAGATCGGAATGTGCCACTTTGAGCTCGAATGTGCACACTCGGTTTTAAGCTCGATTACCAAATGTCCAGTTTTAACAAAAAAAAATTGTTCACGTTAGTTACACCCCACCTAGTACACGGAAGGTTAACGATTAACAATAAAATAATAAAACAATAAACGCACATAAAAATAATAAAAAAATGCCTTTTCGTCTTATATAAAAACGTTGTAACTGAATAAATGAGAGCGCCTGAGGGAAAATAGTAAAAAAATATATGGAAGTCTGGGGGATAAAAAAATTTAAGAACCCCCGGATATAATCCTTCTCTTATCGAAAAATTGTTCCCGCACAAAATAAAGGTACAAATTAAATTAATTTATGATCGAAGTGAACCGCAGGGACGTACACCCATTAATTTCTCACGTTTATTATTGCACAAAAGGGAATAACATTGCGGATCATCTCCACTCTTCTAAAATGTAATTTAATATTTCAATTCGTCGAAGGCCAAAGGCGAAACTAACTCATTAATATCATTAATGGAAGTATTTATTTACACTCCGGGCGTCAGGTTTCATAAAAAAAGTATAATGACCTAATCATCCAAGAGTTTGTCATTTGAGTGTTAAATTTATCTTCTTTTATAAACACGACTTGTTTACACATTTACTATAATTAAGTGTATGTTTTAATAACATGGTAAGTGATATTCAAATAATTTTAGTGCGACTGGAGAAATAAAAAAAAGATTATTTTTTCGACAAAGCAACGCTTGTGTTACAAAGATTAAAACGTATAAATCAAAGGCGTTGTTATGTAGATGAAATAAAATATGAATCGTCTTCGTTATAAATCATAATAAAGACCATTCTTCTTGGTTTTTCCTTTTTTGTAAACGTATTTCCTACACGAAGCTTTCACGGTTGCTACTTAATAGGTGGCCCGAAGATTTACAACTATGTATTTAAATAATTTTATATGCGAAAAAGCTCGAAAAATAAAAGATTTAAGTAGCTAATCTTTGACAACAACATTTATAAGGTGGACGACCTAAAGGTGTGGTTCTATTTTTCTAACAAAAAATTTTGCATCACAAAAAAATTACGAATTAATCTACCGAAAATAATTTCAATTTTTTATATAATAAAGCATACGTCGTTTTCGAGTATTCGTTTGAATTTTAAAAGTTCCACGTTTGAAATTCGTAATACCTAAATATAATATACTATCAGATTTTCTAAGAAATACTGCATTTCCCAATAAAAACGTACGCAGATTCCAAAAACGGTGCCTTTTAGCAATTGTGAACCCCGTACACTGTTAAAAATATTTATAAAATTGCACTATTTTACAAAACAAATGTATAATTAAATTATACAACTGTATGTTGCAATGCAATATTAGTATACATTTCTAGCAATATTACACTAGGCTCAAGTGGGGCACAGTGTAACATTAAGAATATCTCTCTATCTCTTTTTAATTTGTCTATGGCGTTTCTTATAAAAAAAAGACAATACAATAAGCTGATTGCTACTCATTCTCAGAAAATATATGGAGAAAATTTAATCTAAGTTAGAAAAAAAAAGATTTTCATAATTTTTTTAATTTTGTTTGAGTTTATTTGGTTATGTTTCCCAAAAATTTGGATTAGAGACAGGGTTAAAAGATTTTTATTTTTCGTGTTTTATTTCATTTAATATTTTTAGGTCACTAGTATACTGTACCCCTATGGCTGTTAAATTGTACGCCACCGCAGGGGCACACTATAACAAAATTGTGATCTCAAAAATCTGCCAAATTAATTTATTTCTAAGTATAATTTTAATATTTTTGTTAACCTTACCGTATATGAAAATTATTGACTAGCGATTCTTTAGATAATAATAAGATAAAGATAAAATAAATGTTTTTTTTTCTAAAAATAAAAATTACATTTTGATGCACTGTGCCACAACTGACCCTAGTTCATAGCAAAATTACAGAAATTATTCGTAATTTTATAATACCACATTTGTTAGTGCAAAAATAATTTTTAAAAAAACTTCGTATACACGTTATATAAAATTGTAATAGAAATTTTTAATAGTGTATTTTAATTTAGTATGTTTACTCTCAGAATTTAAACCGATTCAAAATTGTAATTATAATTCATTAAAAATAAAATTTATAAGCTTAAGGGTAAATAAATTGATTTTTGAATAAAATAAAAAATGTATTAAAAAACAGAGGTAGCTACCATCGAAAAAATATTAAGCTCAAAAGCTCAATCTTTTTTAACGATTTTACAAAAAAAGCAATCATATTAATTAAATTCTGTAGCAAACAAATCCAAACTCAGGTATAAAAGAAATTTTAATATTAATGAAATTTGTAATAAATTACTCTCGATAAAAACATCGAGTTTTTCGCTTGTAGGTATATAAAATTATAAAACTCTTTCGACTCCCTTTTAAACTTATTTTCCCAGTTCAAAAGTAAAACTTGAATAAAAAAACGTTCACGTTTTATGCTAGTGGATCAATCTTTAAACATTTCTAAGAAGTTAGTCATTTTTTAGTAGCCTTTTTAAGAAACTATCCGACTTCTTAAAAACACGAAAAAATTCCGAGAATTCCTGAAACATTTCCATACATTAGCAAGTTTATTAATTTCAACCTTTGCGGAGACCTTGCGTGCTTCAACGCCGAGCTTTTTTATTATAGAAAAAAAATAGTTGAGCCAACGAACTCTATTAAAACTAATTAACCCTTGCTGAAAAGGTTTCGATTAAAATCTCAAAATCGTTTTAGAAATGCAATTCTCTTAATAAAATTAATAGCTCCTGTTTGTGTCCCTAAGATAAATGTATTTACGTTGACAAATCAATTTGATTGTTTATTTTTTCGGTATGTAAATTATTATTTTTTATCTACTAATTTAAAATATACAAAAACTAGCTGAGAATTTCTTAGTGTTTCCTTGTTTATTTATTTAACAAATAAAGTAACCCTAATCTAATAAATTAGTCTTTCTCTCCGAGATAAAATTTAAATGTGAATTAAATTTATTGCTATTGAAAGAATTACTTATAATTTAAGATTTTGGAAACGTGATTATAATTTAAAATGAATAATTTTTCGTAATAAAGCGAACACATAATAAATAATTAAGTTGATAAAATCAAAGCATGGGATGAAGATTCCTAAAATACTATTTCGTGACACACCACTGGTACATGCTCGATTATCGGTCGGAATGATGGAGAAAGAATCATCAATTTTTCAGTTTGATAAACAAATTTAAAAATTAGTATTGGTAGCAGTTCACCAATAAATTCTTTTAGAGTGGCTGCGAATATTCTTTGTTTCCTAAATTTTACTTGAATAATTTTATTAAAGAATTTTCCTTCCCTTGATTTTTATTTAATAAAGCCCTTAATTTTTGAATTGTACTTTTTTTAGAAAATCAATTAATTATTTTCGAAGCGTGGGTTCGCAGGATCCACGTATTTTATAAATACCAACGTACTCTTTGGGGCCGACTCACTATGGCCTTTGAGGATTCTATTTTTACCATCATTAATTAAATGAAAATCAAGTAAAAGTCAAGTCTTTAATAAAAAAATAGCAGTAAAATTTCGGAAAAATGTATAAAATAACCACAGGCCTTCTAAAAAAGAATTCTTGATGCGCTGCTAGAATAGTATTTTCCTGAGATAGAAAATGTACCGCTTTGAGCTCGAATGCACACATTCGACTTTAATTCACAAATAAAATTAACTTACAGTAAGACCCCGATTAACGCGGGAGATACGAGCTTAAAGTCGATTGTTCACATCCTCGTATTTATTGGATTAGCCTATATTAATCTTATATCGTACAATTAAAAAACACCTTCGATGAGAAAATTTATCGGGTGTATGATTTAAAGTGCCAAGAACTTATAATTCCTAAACTAATAAAGATTTCAAAAAAAGTATAAATATAAGTCTTTTTAATTTATTCGTTCTATGCACTGGCATAAATCTAAATTTTGCTACATTTCCGTTTTAACCAGAAATAGTATTAACTTGCTTTTAACCCTCCGCGTACTAGGTGACTAAATGTCACATGCCATACTAGGTGGGGTTTGCCATACCCCAAAAATAAAATGAAATAAAATCCACAAAATTGTACTTTATGACAGTTAAATGATAAGAAATATATTTTAATAACCAATAATGAATGAAGTAAAACACATACACCCATACCTCGCTTTACGGCCTAGATACGTTCCACAAAACTTGGCCGCAAAGCGAAAAGCCGTATAAGGAATCAATTATTCTAATACAAATTCAATGGGATCGGTTCCAAATTTGTTAAATATGTAACATGGTTTATCATTCAAAATGCATTTTATCTTCTTATTTCATTTAAATCAAAAATACATACATAACAAGTACATACATTTGCACATAAAATAATAACAGACTCCAAAAACCAACAATAATCTATAAACAAAAATGAAATAATTTCATGTTACATAAAATATGTCTATGTATACATACATAATTTTTTTTAAAATCGCTTTAAACTGAAGACGATGAAGTTTTTTTGCCGTTATAGCGAAACATTTTAGGCCGTAAATCAAAAACGTGCCTTAATTGAAGAGGCCGTTATAGTAAAATGCCGTATAAAGAACGGCCGTATAGCGAGGTATGGGTGTATTTATTTATGCATTAGAATAGACTTTTATTAATAAAATACAAAAACTTAATTTTTTCTTCAACTTATAAACTATTGAATCTTTTCTTGAGTAGGTACTAAATTGCAATGACACGTGTCAATTACGATCCCAAATATTAAGAAAACCTAACAAGAATTAATTCTTGCCTCCTTATTGAAATACAAATAAATTTCACGGCAATTTCTGAATGATTTGCAATAATTTAGACCAATAAATTACACGAAAATTAATTGAATAATTTTAATCGTTCCCTCTCACTTGCATTGACAAGATTATCGTATCTTCTCGCTCCCTTCCACTCATTGCTATGGTAAATACTTTTTTCAAGTATATAATCGATATTTACCACATTCAATTAAAATTTTTTATTTGAAGGAGTGCACGGTAAATGATTCTAATATAATCAACACGAAGATGTGCGCATTCGAGCGAAAAGTGGCACATTTCCGAGCGAGGGAGGCAAATGAAGCGCGACGCGGAGCGGCGCGCTACATTTTCCCGAGATCGGAATGTGCCACTTTGAGCTCGAATGTGCACACTCGGTTTTAAGCTCCATTACCAAAAGTCCCGTTTTAAGAAAAAAAAATTATTCACGTTAGTTATACCCCACCTAATGATTAAATTAAATTTACAGGTAATTTGTATTTAAGTATGGAGGATTCTAAACGCGGGAAAGCGCAACCGCTATTCATCCCCCTAAGTACGCCACTGAGTATTCCTGCGATTAAATTAATTCAATTACACTAATACATAATATTACAACGTCTACCAATTTGTGACAAGTTGTATTTTGGAATTGATTAAAAAACCACGCCCCAGCTTATTTTTTTAAGTAATATTAAAGATATTCGAACAAACCTCGCAGTCCTTAGCACGTAATTAATTCCTAAGGAGATTCTTAACAATTTGGCTTGTAACACGAAGAAAAACATTGCAGACATAAGAAACAAAGTTATCCATTCATCGTGATGGGAAGCAAAAAAAACCTATTCTCTGTTACATAATATAATATTGAATATTAATACCGAACACGACGAACCCAGAACATACCAACCAATCAACAAGCAGAAAAACATTCAAGCGCTCGTTTCTTCCGAAAATTACAGAGTAACTGCATAGTGAGCCTTCCAACAAAAGCTCTAACTACCTCCATCTTTCGCTGTAAAATGATCGTGATACACCCAGACACTATTAGCGGTATAGTAAGAGATAGCTCTTGTAGTAAAGACCTTTTCGGCGGTCTTTGTATGAATGAACACTAAAGCGGATAACAATTTTAGTCCTTCGAAATAATTATCGGGTGGATGACGGAAACTATTTCTGGGTTAATGTGCACGAACTCCATTACTTGCGGTTGTTTTTTCCTTTATATTGCTTTTCCTTGTCTAACGTTTTGGAAAAGCATCTCCGACCTAAACCAGTAATTGTTATAAAAGATAAGAAGATTACTTATATAAATTCTCCCCTTTTATAGGAGTTTTCAAACTAGATTTTCGCCCTGGTATATACCACGGAAAAGGGTGCAAAAAAAACTGCAGATTAATCTTACATTTTGTTCTCGAGCGCTTATGTAGAGTGGCGCTGCTATTGACTTTCGAATGCGTAAAACTCGCCCCTTCGAGCATTAGAAATTTCAGCAAACGTAAAACGTTAGCTAAGCTACTTGCAGCCTTTTAATTTATGTTTAGAGTTAGGTTAGACAAACAATAATTGAAGTATAGGATTAAATTTTAACAGAAAGTGATGAAAACTATCATTAATCATTGAAACTTATCCCAGCACCTTTGCAGACTGACGACCTATTATAAGTTTTATTACTACACATCATGTTTCGAAAGTTTGCCAAGTTTATCAACAATTAATTAACCAAAGTATTAGTGACGCCTCGAATGTTAAGTTCTACTTTAACTAAACTTTTAATTTAAATACGTAACAAAAACCTAACCGTAAATCTTATTTTAATCTGTTTGAACATGCGATTCGCGGATTGTGTATTTTCGAGTCCTACTTTTAATGTTTTCCTTTTTTAAGTAAGGCCAAATATGACTCTTTCCAAAACTATTTTGGGTAAACTAAATTTTAAAGCAGTTTCTAATTAATTTTGTTATTTTAGCAATTTAGTTATCACGATTAATTTTTGATGTTCAAAAATATTCTTTTTCAATAACACAATTAACTACAATTTTTGTAAAATTGATTTTTTAACAATTTTGGTTTGTTTTTTAAACAACTGTCATTGTTTAAAATATTTCTAGACTGTAATATATTGTTGAAACCAGATAAAATTAAAATTTCTGTTAAAATCAAATAGTCCCTACTTAAAATGATAAAGTTGGTGTCGAAATAGGAACAAATAATAGTCCAATTTTTTTTTTAATTATTGTAGAGTACGCAAAAAAGTGTCCCAAAAAAGCGTTAACAGAATTAATTTATCTCAACTAATAAGAAAGTTAGAAAAATTGGATTCATGTAAAATTAATAATTTTAATACTTTTGCAAATAACACCGTTCTTTTTAAAATATTTCCTGATAATTATATATCGTTGAAATACGAAAAAAATTGACTTTTTATTTCCGCGAAAACACTATTTAAAATAACAAAGTTGGTGCCCAAATGAGGACAAATAATGGTCCAAAAAGTTTTTTGACTTGGCCATCGTAAAGTACGCAATAAAATGTACCAAAAATTTTTATTTATAGTCAAAAAACAGAATTTTTGTATAACTAATATAGGCGGATTTACCAAGGTATGGAAGCACGTCATCAATAGTATTCGTCTGCTTCAAATGTCTACACTACGTTGTCCGGGTCTATTACAACGATGCCATTAAAGCCATATGTAAATATATTAATTTTTTAAAACCAAAATAAAAACAAAAGTCGCGTATCAAACATGTCAATTAGCAATAAAGCACATACTAAATCACTTCCTCACTCTCTTTTAAACGAATATGTAGACGATGCTGTGTTACCTTTTACTAGAAGATTAAAATGCATTTTTCTCAATACTCTTTAGATTTAGAACATATTGTATACAAACTTTTAGTGTTTATATTGGTGTCGGGTATCACCCTGTCAAGTTTCAGTACCTATTCGCCTGAAACCCTGTATAACGTTATCAAAACAGATTTGATGATAAAAGTTATCAAAAATAAAACAATAACCGCTATAATATTATCATAATTTATAGTTTAAAGTGACCGAGCTACGTGTTAATTAAAAGACTTTTTGTGACACACGCAATGAGAATGATGCACGGAACATACGTTTCAGATTTGATATTAAACTCGACAAATAAGGACTGACAGCTCTGTTTCCAGCTGATTAGCCAATTGTAGAAGCAAACTCACAAATTACTCAGATCATTAAGTCATCCAGTTAGAGTAACAATTAGTTTACTTAAGCACGGCCTTAACCACAACATGAACCGCGCGTGATGAAAGATAACCGCAATGATACACTTGTTTAAGGATTCTTCCTAATGAACTTTACTTTACGGGCGAAGAATAAAACTAACATAAAATTACCTTAAATGAGATAAACAGGTGGTACGGAATTATGCAATCACCTAAATGAAGATTGTCAGACGAGTTCTAATAAAGAGAACCTAAATACTATCTAAGCCAAATAGGCAACAACAGGAGGGTTGGTAAAATTAACTACAGATTAAATTACGCTTTAAATATCAATACGACGAGTAGGGTCTTACAGGGTTGTAGATACCAATGTAAGTTGCTTAAAACTCGTAGCGGAGAAAACAGTATAATAGAAGACAAGGATAACAAGAGACTTTATTTCTTAAAAAAAAATTAATAAACGCAAACCAAAAAATAAACGTTTTTTATTAATTAAGTTCTTACTCTCTTATTAGATGCCCCTAGTGTTTTTTATTGCCCTCCATTTACCCTCTACTTTTCGGACGGGTGTCATTGCGCGCAGCGATCAGAAAAATCAAATAACATTTTTTTTCTGTAGATATTTGTAACAAGCACTTTTAATAAAATTAAAACTAGTGATGGTGCCATTTTTGTGCAACTTAATTAAATTAATCACCCTCAAATAATAATATATCAAAAATGCTCGAAAAATCGTATTTGTATGCAATAAGGTGTCCCAAAAATTTTTTTTTTCAATGCACATCAATATTTCAGTAGACAATCCCAACTTAAATAAAAAATAAAATAAGTAACTCTTAATATGAACATTAAGGGCTCATATTTGGCTGAGATATATTGTTTGAGATGCCCTACCAAAATTTTGATGCGCGTTTCAAACGAAATTCTTGTTTTGGAACGCCCTAGTATGCAAATATACAAGTACCTAAAAAATTTCTTGAAAATTTCGGGTAACCCAATGAAGACATTAAATCTACCACCACGCGCAATAGCCCCATTGCGTTTTGGAGCAAGGCACCATAAACGGATGATAAACTGACCGCGGCGCGCAATTGATCAACACCCCTACTTTTCAATGTTGGCATAGTAATGGAAAAAAAATTTGATTTTATAAAATCATAGCATCCTTCCAACTCAAAATTAAACAATTCAAAGGTTACACTAAATATTTACATATTTGGCAAGTTTCTGAAAGATCTTAATATTTAATTTCAATTTAAGTTGAAATATATTTTTAAATTAGTAAAAAAACTAAATTGTGTACAAATAGTCTTTTAACATGTTTTATATTGAGTTTTGCACAGAGTGGTTGAAGCTTCTTGAGAAATCATGTCTTTACATAAAGTATATTTAACCTTCCGCATACTAGGTGACTGAATGTCACATGTCATACTAGGTGGGGTTTGCCATACCCCGAAATTAAAATGGTATAAAATCCACAAAATTGTACTTTATGGCAGTTAAATGATAAGAGATATATTTTAATAACCAATAATGAATAGGTTTGAGTAAAACATATTTATTTATGAATTTTAATAGACTTTTATTAATAAAAATACAAAAAATTTAACTTTATTTTAAATTTTTAAACTATTGAGTCTTTTCTTCAGTATTAAATTCCAAATATTGAATATTAAGAAATCCTAACAATAATTTAATTCTTGCCTCTTTATTGCAATACAAATTAATTTCACGGGAATTTCTTAATGATTCGCAATAATTTAGACCAATCAATTGCACGAAAAATTAATTGAATAATTTTAATCGTTCCCTCTCACTTGCATTGACAGAATTATCGTATCTTCTCGCTCCTTTCCACTTATTGCTATGGTAAATACATTTTTCGGTATATAAAATCAATATTTACTGTATTAAATTAAAATTTTTGATTTAAAGGAGCGCACGGTAAATTATACAAATGTAATAAATACGAGGATGTGCGCATTCGAGCGAAAAGTGGCACATTTCCGAGCGAGGGAGGCAAATGAAGCGCGACGCGGAGCGGCGCGCTTCATTTTCCCGAGATCGGAATGTGCCACTTTGAGCTCGAATGTGCACACTCGGTTTTAAGCTCGATTACCAAACGCCCCGTTTTAACAAAAAAAAAAAAAAATTGGTCACTTTAGTTATACCCCACCTCGTACACGGAAGGTTAAAAAAGAACTGAGTTAAATTGAATCAATAATTGTGTTTACCCAATTGCGATGTTTTTTCCTTATTATTCAAATTATTTTATTTCATAGATTACAAATCAAAAACATTACACTGTTGATTTTATAATTTAATTACTATTATCAATTTAATAAAATAATAATAAAACCACGCCACCATAAAATCATCAGAAAAATAAACACAATCCCCCTCATAGCCTACACTTGCCACCACAAAATAATTTCAACATTATTATTATTATTTTGTCACCAAACAATTTTATTTTAATTGCAACCGTGCATAATGAAAAACGAATACACAAATTCGAAATTATCGCATTTGAATCGACCGGCTTCGTTGAAGGATTTTTTTAAACCTACGCTCTACGGATGTTTGTTAGTTCTAAAAATTACGAGGAACACGTATCAAAGCAACGTAATAAAAAAAAAACAATCCGAACTATTCCACTTTTTTTTAATAAAATTCCAAAGTTGTGTGCTTTCATCGCACTACATAGTACAACCCCTGTCTACTCCAGGTTTTCCAGGTCAGTGGAGATGTTCAGAAAGGATTTGCGGTTATTCCATCTAAACCGGGAGCTATTTCCTCAAAGGGCTGTATCAAATTTAATTCGCTGTGGGCATCCGTTCTTTTAACACTAAGGGCGTTTCTGATTATCATTCATTGCGGAAACAAGAGAATGATAATAACAGATTCTCTGAATGAATAATAGCTTTCAGAAGGATGATGCTGAATTTCAATAAACATAAGAGAAAGGGGGAGGATGCGAAAGACAATATTCTCCGAAGCCAATTGCTTCTTGTACGTACGACGTTACAATGAACAGCTTCCAACTTCCTCTTGGATACATTTACTAAATTCTCTTGCACGTCTTAGGGTTGTTTATTTTTCAATAAAGCAATTTGTATCTACTTTTTCAGTGTTGATATTTAACTTTAAATTGTTTGAGTCAAATACAAAGAGCATTATAATAATAATATTAGTAATAAAATAAATTAAGAGCGCTTAAATGTAGGGTACTTCATCGTTATCTGATTTCCTGCCTCAATTTTATGTTCAATGTTCTACTAAATAGTTTAGCACCAAGCCTAGGAAGCAAGCCAATTTGGTAGTCTTGAATTTTGCAAATTAACAGACCGAAGCCCGTGATCACAGAATTTCTGATTGGAAAATTAAACTTCTACCACAAGTACATGCACCGGTTTTTTTGCAATAAATGTTCGTTTATTAGTTATTATTATTTAAATTAGATTTTTTACTATAAAACTACTAACTTAGTGATTTTATAAACTAAAAAAATGTGAAATTACAACAAAATATAAATAAAAACATTTAACTAAATTATTTTAACCAAATTTAATGTTGATTATTGCAAAATTGTGAAAAAAACGTAGTACATTTCCCACGACCATTTCATAAAATACATATTCCATGAAATATTTATTAAGAGTTTTCTACTCTTTGAAAGATGAGCCCTCGGGGGAACTCAAATTTCCCACAATTTCTTACCCTGGAATTAACGATTTTGAATAATGAGTCTTCTGTTTCACGTTAAGCCCCAACATTTAATTTCCTCCTGATGTGTAATTTGCATTAGACGAAAGAATATCGATTTTAGAATTTTACGATTAATAAATCTCACCCTAAGCTAAAATATGACGGTTCTCAAAGATAATTGCTCCATATTATTAAAACGCAAGCTTTTATCCAAATTGTGCGCGTAAGAATTGTTATTTTTGTGTTGGCGCCAATCCCCAAATAATTCTATCGAAGAGGATTTCATGGCCATCGAAAACTTTCTTCGGGTTGAACAAACCGTTTAGCAATAAAAAAAAACCGGCGAGTGTACTTATGTACGCGCGTTAGAAGTTATACTTCTTTGGCGAAATTAAATTAAATATAACCATGTGTTATACCGCGTACCTTGCGTTTGTGTATAACTAGATCAGTGGTTTTCAAACTATATGTTACTGCCCCCCATAAAATCTAATTTTGGCGCTTATTTCCCGATTTACACTACAAAGAACAATATTCAGTCTTTTCCAAGAAGATGGAGACGGAAAAAAACTGAATATATCATAGGTGGCAAAGATTTTGAAGAAGACTGGATTCAGTGCGATGAATGCAAAGTTTGGACCTACAAAGATTGTGTTTATATAAAGTTTGTTCCTGCAGTAGTCACAAACGGTTGCCAACCGTCAGAAGCTCGCGCACAAAAAAGTTTATCGAATTGACAGATAGTTTGGTGTTTCAGCAGCTAGCATGACTTTTGTAAACGTGTGGTAAATTTGCAAATAGTTTGCAAATTTTTTAGTTCGACATGCGTACATAGTTTCCTTGAAAGTAATTATTAGGTTATAATTTAAATAGTAGTCAAATTGACAAAATAGTTTTTAGATAAGTAATTATCCTCGCGGTTATTTTACACATCTTCAGTTTTGTGTTCCAGCAGAAAACAAATTTCCAACTTGTGACCAACTTCGGGTTTGGCACTAGTTTGCATAAAAGTTTCAAACCGTTTGCAATTACTGCAGAAACAAACCTATAGAATCTTCAGATTTTCATTATTATTGTGACATTTATAAGGCCAAGAAACTATTGGGTCACCAGTAATTACTACAGAGTGGTTAAAATTGTACTGCAGGTACATTTTTTATTGTTGTTTACAAACCACATAACCAAGCACATTGAACTTGAGCTAGATGATAGTCTGACTTTTACTATACACGTTGATATCAAAACATTGACGAAAATGTCTTTGGCAAACGAGAGGTACTCGATCTCGGAAAGAGTGGAAATAATTGAATTGTGGGTTTTGAACGGCAAAAACCCGAATGAGACGGTCAGTGCCTGGAAGAGGGGCCAAATAGCCGAAGTCCACATTGGACATCATATCAAGAGCTTTTGGGTCAAATATCATGGCATTTGGGGGCAAAGTTAGAAAGGGGTGCAATTTCTTGGCCACCCTATTTGAACCCCTGTGACTACTCTTTATGGGGTCAAAACAAAGACATCATTTACCACCCGAGTCGAGGCAAAATGGTGGACACAAATGAGCTCAAGAATCGGATCACAGAAACAATCGCAGCCATAAATGATCAAAAACCACACAATATTATTAACAACTTTTTGGTGCGCTTGGAGGCGGTCAAAAGACCAAGAAAAGACATTTTGAAAATATTTTAAATGGGTCATATGATATGCAATCAACAGAATTGTAATAAATATAACAGTTTTTTTGCTATTAATCTTCTTGCATCATCATATAAATGTTATCCACCCTGTATATCAGGGCTACCAGCCGTGTTTTGCGTTACCCAAAAATTAAGACAGAAATATTTCAAATATATTTCACTAAAAAAATTGGATATGATTACTATTTTTTAATTAATATGATCGGAGAAGTTCCTACTTTTATTTAAAAGAATAAAATAAGGACAGCAAATTGGCGTACGTTATTTGCAATTCATTTAACCCAGATGTCCGACCGTCCTTTTTAAAGGACCATTGTTATTACCGGTAATAACTTTTAATTTTGCTATTCTCGTGTATACGTTGCCATCTTATTTTAGAGCTTATATTTTGAGCTATTTGGAAGCTTCGAACGAACCGCGTTATATCCAATCAGCGTTAATCGAGAAAGCGTTAAAATAGGTCTTACTGTGTTTTAAAAAAATAAACGCTACAACTTTTTCTCAATAGAAAGAGTGAATTTATGTTTTCGATTTGAAAGAAAATAGGTGAACAATAAATACGAAGATGTGCGCATTCGAGCGAAAAGTGGCACATTTCCGAGCGAGGGAAGCAAATGAAGCGCGACGCGGAGCGGCGCGCTTCATTTTCCCGAGATCGGAATGTGCCACTTTGAGCTCGAATGTGCACACTCGGTTTTAAGCATAATTCACAATAATTTAGACCAATAAATAAGACAAAAAATCAGATGAATAACTGTAATCATTCCCTCTCGCTCGCATTCACAAGGTTTTCGTATCTTTTCGCTCCCTTCTACTCATTGCTATGGTAAATACGTTTTTCGAATATAAAATCGATATTTACGAAATTAAATTAAAAATTTTGATTTTAAAGATCAAAAATAAAGCAGATAAATGTATTAAGTACTAAGATGTGCGCATTCGAGCGAACAGTGGCACATTTCCGAGCGAGGGAAGCAAATGAAGCGCGACGCGGAGCGGCGCGCTTCATTTTCCCGAGATCGGAATGTGCCACTTTGAGCTCGAATGTGCACACTCGGTTTTAAGCATAATTCACAATAATTTAGACCAATAAATTAGACAAAAAATCAGATGAATAACTGTAATCATTCCCTCTCGCTCGCATTCACGAGGTTTTCGTATCTTTTCGCTCCCTTCTACTCATTGCTATGGTAAATGCGTTTTTCGAATATAAAATCTATATTTACGAAATGAAATTAAAAATTTTGATTTAAAAGATCACAAGATAAAGCAGACAAATGTATTAAGTACTAAGATGTGCGCATTCGAGCGAAAAGTGGCACATTTCTGACCGAGGGAAGCAAATGAAGAGCGACGCGGAGCGGCGCGCTTCATTTTCCCGAGATCGGAAATGTGCCACTTTGAGCTCGAATGTGCACACTCCGTTTTAAGCGTGATTCACGAATAATTAATTTACCTTCTTAGACGACTCACTTGATACCGTCAAATTTTCGTTAGCTGCGCGCGCGCAACTTCCATTGCCTGCTAAAATTTTACTCTCAACGCACTGCACCTAAAGAAGTTTAACTTCAAAAAGCCATAATTATTCGAGCTTAGAGTTTAAGCTATCCATGACATCACCCACGAGTTGGAGTCGGTAAATTTATGAACGGTCGCTTGACACCTTAGATTTATGGCGGAATATCCGGCGATCAAATAGTCAACCCAAAAAAAAATGTAAGAGTAGGTGGATTTATTGACAGTAAAATACAAATTTATATCTTATTAAAATATTGCCGCATTTATCACAATGATCATAAAAGCGCGCGCTCGACCGCATCTACGCGGAATGTGGGTAAATCTGTGTTTGATGGACGCGCAGAGAACTTTACTGAACCGGAAGATGGAACGACTTAAATAATTACCAACTGAACCTAAGTTTAATTTGTTTGCTTCATAAATAGAAAGCGAAAATTCGAGTGAGCTAGAAAGAGAAATTCACCTCGAGAAATTGAACTGGAAAATTAGTGAGTTGACGCTTAAACCTCGAAACTTAAGATTTTGTAATAAGAATTGTTTCTAAGTGCTAATGAGACTACTCCTCAAGTTCACTAATCCTTCGAGTGGAAAATAGAAAAGCTATATAAAAGGAATATTGGATTTCTCGAGTGTTAACTGCCAAAAAGGGAACCGCATTATGTGTAGATGTACTTCGCTCGTTCGTTTTGTCTGTTTTTCGAGAAATTTCATCGATTCCCTTTCGTTTTCTAGTAAAGGATTTGTTTAAAACGAAAAGTGTATTTGGGACTTTAAATTGGGATTTCTCTGTTAGCTTTTCTTTGCTTTTTAGTACGTTGTTTCTAAAGCTTTAACTAAGAACCAAGAACAATATTTGTACAACTTAAGAGCTAAGTTTTTACTTAAAAAAATAGAAAACAAATTCACTTTCGTCCCCAAATAAATTAGAGATATTTTTTTACAAAAAAAAGACCCTTTAAAAACAGTAAATAATCCTCAATTAGATTACTCATGATAGAATTTAACCGGTCCTTATCGATCTACCGCCTTTTTAATTTCAATTTAAGACCATAGGTCCAAAAATTTTTTTTTGTAAATACCCCGCTTTTTATTAATTTGTTACGTCATTAATTACGTTCACCAAAAGGTTTTTATGCTAACGAAACAACTTCCAGTTTAAAGAAAAAAATTTGCAATAATATTGATACCTTATGCCCAACAATTGTATATTTTGGTTTTGAGAGGGCCGAAAGGCATAAATTAGGTATTTAGTCACATGCATAACATTTCTTTACTGCTTTGTTTAAATAAATACATTATTTAATTATACCGGGTATAACATTTAAAGTGCCACGAGCTTATAATTGCTAAAATAATAAAAATTCAAAAACAATTAGGTACAAGTATAAAAGTTTTTTTAATTTATTCGATCTATGCACTGGCATAAATATAAATTTTTTCTACTTCTGGTTTAACCGGAAATCGTGTTAAATAAAAGGGTATTAATTTTTTTAGATAATTGGATCATTGTATGTATAACAAGTTACCATTTCATTGATAAATAATATAAAAAAAATATATTTTTATTACCAGGGTGTTTCAGTAAAGTTCCACAGGCTCATAATTTAGTGAAACACTTTATAATCTAAAATTAAAAAAAATTATTTATTTTTTTATTTATTAAATGGTAACTTGTGATAAATTTTTGTAAAGCCGTCGACGGGCTCTATCCATTTATATAACAAAATTAATGCTCTTCTATTTAATATAAGACAGTTCAAACCATTTCCGGTTAAACCGAAACTAATACAAACTTTATATTTATGCCAATACATAGACTGTATAAATTAAAAAAACTTTTATACTTGTATGTTCTTTGTGATTTTTATTCGTTTAAAGTTATAATCTCGTGGCACGTTACCGAAACAGCCGGTAAAAAATCAGATACGATATACGTGAGATATGGCACAATATCCATGTGAATATTCTCTCATTAAAGAACCTGGTGTGACAATAACAATTAACCAAATGTGTAAGAAATCCGCTAAAAAACCACTTTCAACCATAATCCATAAAGAATTTAGTTATTAACATTATTGGCTTTGCAGAAATGCAATCAAGCAATAACCGTATATGACCAACCATAACACCTCATTAAATTACAATCAAAGCGTACATTTCAAACTATAAAGTGTCCTTAATTAGAATTAACTTTTTATTTAGAGGGCAAACTGTAGTTAAATTAAAGTACTCCGAATAAAGTATCCGATATTAAATAATCTATAGGTATGAACAATTCCTTTTTAAAATAGATTACTTCATACAACCAATCAAAATTGGATGCCACAAGTGCATTATGACAAAGGAAAATTAACATTATTTTATTGGATTTCTTTGAATTTAAAGAAGATTACAGGTGGTGATCAATTTTTGTACATTCCGCTTCCATACCGTTCACTATTGCCTAAATATTCCGTAATGCATTTTAAAGTTAGATATGCATTAAAATGTATCGTATAAACGCATAATTTTTATAACAGTACAATATTTGTTTTCATTACATTGCTCTGCTTTCGCACAATTATAATTGGCTCTCATTTGAAGAAGTAATTAATTACGTAAGTGACGGTTCACCTATGGATAAATCTGATAAATAAGTGGTAATTTCAAACTCAGCTTTTCACCATGTTCTATAAGAAGCACTTCATTTTTTTAAATATTTTAACCAAAAATCACAGAACCAGTGAAAAAAATTCGAATTTAGTGTGAAATAAAAGTCAATTTAATAAAGAATGGATTTTAATTATGCATAAATATACCATTGTGTTCAATGACTTTTTGTCATCGTTCTGATAACTTCATAATTCCACGTTCGTAAAACAACTAGTTCTTAACAGCAAAATTTAAACCAAGTGAGATTTCGGGTTATCATTATTAGTAAAATTTTCACCATTTAAAAAGTTTTGTACAGATCGAAACTACTGGTAATTGGATAGTACAAGGGGAGGGCAAATGGTGGATGTAACATCAGTTCCCAACCAAACTCCAATAGTTTTTGACAAGTTACTAAAGATGTGTCAGATCGAGCGTTGTCATGATGGAATGTCTTTAAGAGTAGTTAATTCTGGACGTTTATCTAGGATTGCTTCCTCCAATTTCATCAGTTGTTGACATTCAACATCTGAATTGATCGTTTGGTTCCTTGCAAGCAACTCAAGATATACAACATCTTTATGACTACACCAAACTGAAAGCATGATCTTTTTCGATGCAATTCAGTTTCGTGCTGGTTCACGACGCTTGAACCATTGTCATTTTCGAGTAATGTTATATTGTAGACAACCTATTTTTCATCACCAGTGATGATTTGTTTTAAAAAGGATCAATTTCGTTGTGTTTGAGTTGCATATAACAAATACTCATTCGTTGTGTTAAATAAATTTCTTTTGATCCACGTGGAAATCAAATATCGAGTTTCTTAACAAGTCCAAGACATTTTAAATGATTTCGAATTGTTGTGTTGTGAAGCATTTAGCCTCTCTGGAGCTCTCTCATAGTCATATGATGATCTGGTTCAATAAAAAAGCAAAATATGACAAAAATATTCATTTCTGCGCTCGATGTTAAGAAATTTTATACCTTTGACTGAAGTAATTCAAAAAAATTTGTGAAAATCGAAATTAGTGTCTTGCCAACCGAACAGTTTACTTGCACATATAACGTATGTATATTTCTTTCATTGAATTAAATAGGTATTTATTTGTAAAATATTTCTAAAATACCGCTAAAATAAGCTGAACTAAAACGATTGTAAAAAATAAAAAAAAGAAACATAAAAAATGGAGACCTCACGCACGTAAGCGCCGCCCGATTGTCGTTAATCCTTGTAACATTTATATCGATTTGTATAAAATTACGTTAAATTTTCCATATTTATGAATCTTTATAACTAATAAAATTTCAGGTTCGAATATCACTTCAAACATATTTAATATTCAATATGAATGTTAACGACATTAGGCGCCGAGCTAGTGACTAACCAGAAGACCATCCGATTTAATGTCCCAATATTTTTCGCGCGATTCCTCTTTTTGCATTCCATCGGCATTTTTTCCTGCCTTAAAAACGGGTACCGATGCATCTAAAAGCGGACCGTGCCTTCTCGTTTTGTGTTTTTTATTAAACCGTTTTGCGGTTGCTGATTCATTTGAGATCTCGTCTGATTAAAGACGGGGATGACTTCAGATAAATTTATGCCGAGCCGAACGTGGAGAAGGTTAAATTAAAATATTCCAAGTCCAAGTTGCTTATTCATCGTTGTGGTGTAAATTACTGTCAGTTTAATTGATACCGATCGGTTTCTTTGTTCCTAAAGATTGGGAGTTCATAACAACGCGCCCGCTGCTAACGCCGACCGTAATTTGCATTTATAAAATTTATTATTTGCAGGGCCTTGTTTGTTGTTGCTTTGCAGTAATTGTGTGGGTGCCTTGTCTTCGGCAAGTGCTCGTAAATAATCCCAGTGTTTAACCTAGCAGATGAATTCTTTAGAAAAGCGTTTTGGCAATGAAAAATAACGCAGAAAACATGCACGCTTGTGGGAGGTTCGTCGGAAAAATACGCGAAAAAAATTCATCTCGGATATAATTAGTTTAATTGTTTTTTCAGCTGGCGCGCGTTTTTTTTTTAAATTTGCGCCGCTCGCGCGGCGAAAGACATTTCGGCGGCCTGCAGGTTCGTTTTAGAAATAAATTAAACGCGGCCAAAGGGCATTTTAGATATCTCGAACGTCCGTTTTGTTAATGGCACAAAAAATGTACCACAATTATGCAAGTCAACAACTGGAAATTCTGCCAGCATTTCACTAATTAAATCGTGCAATTAAATGAATGTTGTTAAAATTTGCCATTATTTATTTAGTCTAATTAACTAAAATATATATTGTTGGTCCAAGTTTTATTTATTTGGTTCGCTGATTTTGTTGCTGGTATTATTTTACAATCGTGTATATGAAACGACGGTCGCTTTTTACTAACTCAAATTACAGTGGACACTCGGTTTTCCAGAATAATTATTGTTGCAGCTCATTCAGATAATCGAAAATTCGGTTAATTGAATGTATGGAAAAAAACGAATTTTAGCTATATATAATGTGACCATACTTCCTGTTTTGAATGGGACTGTTCCGTTTTCAGATCGTTTGTCCCGTTGTCCCCAAGCAATCATTCGGGACGCCAAAATGTCCCGTTTTCAAAAAATTGTCAATCACGATACCGATTATTAAGAAACCCTAACAAGAATTTTATTCTTGCCTCCTTATTTAAATATAAATTAATTTCGCGGCAATTTCGCAATAAAAAAAGTCAAAAATTATGAAAAATAAGCGAAGCCCAAAAGAGACATTTTGAGAGCGCAACTACGGTTTTAGCATTTTATTAAATAGTTCGGTCAAAATAGACATTTCAAATAACAAAAATTCCGACAGAGCTAAATTTTGGTCGAGACCTTGGGTACACCATTAGAAATAAAGTGTCAAAAGTCCCCATCGATCACATGTGTGCTAAAAAAGTTATTCGGGGCCAATGGTCAAAATTTGAGGTTTTTTGGATTTTTTTCGAAAACAGTTAGTTTTATCAAAAAAGTGGTTCAGACAAAAATTATAGATCTTAAAATTATCTACAAAAATAGTGATTATACTTTTTTTTCTAAGAATCACTATTCGTTAGATATTGCGATTCTACACCAAAGGAAAAAATTAAGGGATCAAGAAATTTTTTTAAATCTTTTGGTGATTTTTGACAGACTGTATTTTAGTGATAAATGATCGTATTTAAAATTTAAAAAAAGCTTTTTAAAGCTCCAAGATTCTAGTTTTCTGATCTTTTAGTCAAAAATTTTTAGGAGCCACCGTTATAACGCAATCTTAAGCAATGCAGCCTGTCAAAAATCACCAAAAGATTTAGAAAATTTTCTTAGTCCTTTAATTTTTTTCTTTAGTGTAGAATCGCGATATCTAACGAATGGTGATTCTTAGAAAAAATAGTATAAAGACCATTTTTTTCAGATAATTTTAAGATCTATAATTTTTGTCTGAGCACTTCTTTGATAAAACTTACGGTTTTCGAAAAAATCCAAAAAACCTCAAATTTTGACCATTGATCGGGAATAACTTTTTAGCACATATGGATCGATGGGAACTTTTGACACTTTATTTCTAATGGTGTACCCAAGGTCTCAACCAAAATTTAGCTCTGTCGGAATTTTTGTTATTTGATCACTATTTTTATGTCTAATTTGACCGGACTATATGGTAAATTGATCATTGTTAATCGTGGCGAAAAGCGGAGTGTGCACATTCGAGCTCAAAGTGGCACATTCCGATCTCGGAAAAATGAAGCGCGCCGCTCCGCGTCGCGCTTCATTTGCTTCCCTCGCTCGGAAATGTGCCACCTTTTGCTCGAATGCGCACATCTTTGTGTTAATTGGATTCGACTATATTAATAACAAATCCTTCAAATTCAGACTTTCTATTCGGAAAAAGTTATCGCTTGAAAGTGAACATACTCCTTAATAATTGAAATTTCCTATCTTATTCTTCTCTCTTACAAATATTATTAATTAAATCAAACTAAACTAAGTGTACCTCTTCTCGCTTTTCTTTTAATTAAAAATTACAGTAGGGTATTTTTACCAAAAACCACATTTCTATAGAAATGTAAATTATAAATTATAATTTAGTACTTTAACTCTTTCCGAATTTTGACTCTTATTTCCAAACCTTTTTTTTAACATACCCCACCCAAGTCATTCTAAAATTTTGATGCACCCCCTATGTAACATATAAATATTTTTTTATATTTAAGAATTGAATTAATCTATAAATGAAGTCTAATTACAACAGTGTATACAAAATGCGCCCTAAAACTAATTTGTTTATAATTTTCAGAAAAATGAAAATTACCCAAAAATATTTGGAGACATTAATTTTGACATATATAAACCTTCAACAATCTACAAAAGATGATATAAAAATCTACTAGTTGATTTGTCGTGGCCCACTTCAGAAAATTCGACTCATATACAATTTTAATTAATCAAAAACGCGAATTAGTAAACATTCGAAAGTACACCCGAAAATATTTTTATCAAGCTCGATACAATTAGGCGTGCGGAAGAGCACCACAATAACTTATCGAAAGAAATAAAATATCTAACCATTTTCAAACAAAAAATAGATCTAATTTAATCGACTTTAAATTTTTTGAATTGAAGAATAAAATAATGATATAGGCAAATCCGATAAATACGAGGATGTGCGCATTCGAGCGAAAAGTGGCACATTTCCGAGCGAGAGAGACAAATGAAGCGCGAGGCGGAGCGGTGCGCTTCATTTGCCCGAGATCGGAATGTGCCACTTTGAGCTCGAATTCGCACACTCGGTTTTAAGCCCGATTATGAAGTGTCCCGTTTTAACAAAAAAACGAACGCGGTTGACTATCCGGATAATCGCAAATCCGTATAACTGAAGTCCGGATAATCGAAGTTTTACTGTAATAACGGAATAAATATAAAAATTCCATTATCTATGGTCTAATTGTGTTTGAAGTGTTGGAGCTTTTAAAATTAAAGTTGAAATTTACGTTTAACAATAAAAGCGTCGAAGGTGGTAAATTAAAGTTTCAAGAATAAACAGCTAGAAAACCATAAAATTAAAAGCAATTCCTTAACTAGCGTAAAACTTTAACGAGCATTCGGCTTTTTAAAAAAAATTATATTTATGATTTGAAGTATTTTTTCTTGTTTTACGGTGTTCTGATCATTTCTTTTTATTAAGACATTATTAAGAAAATTATACTTTAATCGATTTTGCTTTGATAAGGAATATGATTTCTGTATTCAATTCGTATTGTCAAAAGGGCAACAATTTAAGGCTTAAAAAATGATTCAGATATACCCAGGTGCAAACCTGCATCAGAACGTGCTGGTCCAACAAAATAATAAGTAGGCCGTTTTATATGGTAATGTTACACTTAGAAGACCGACACGGCACGGGCAAGACACGAAACGAAACGACAGCTATTGTAGCCAAATCTTCTCTAGATAGGTTTTTAAACATTTTTACGTCTGATCCACATGGCTTGTATGTAGGTTACATACCTACATACATGTTTCAAATAATGTGTTCTAATGTGAAGACTTGTCAATTTATCGATAAGGTACGTGCTGTTGCAGTTTCGTGCTTGTTGGGCACATCGAAATCATTCTTAAAGCTTTAAAAAGGTCTCCACGTTTTGCTTACCAGGAAAGCTTTCAAAAATGATCGCCAGTTAGTCGCAGATTTTTGTCCTTTGATATCATGGTCATGTCAATTGGGTTGACACAAAAGCCATTTTGGTTTTCAGAAATCGATAACGTAACAATTTTTTAATCATTTCGATCAATTTTTTTCCATCAAATAAAAGGCATAATTGATGCAGATTGCCATATAACCTCAAGCGAGATTGCAGAAAAGTTAAATATATCACATAAATCAATCAAAATTATTTAAAATGTCTTGGACATGTTAGGAAGCTCGATAATTGGATTCCACATGAGTCATTTAACACAACGAATAAGGTATTTGTTATGTTCTTCTCAAACACAACAAAATTGATCGTTTTTAAAACGAAGTGATGTAAAATGAGTTGTCTACAATAACATTAATCAAAAACAATCATGGTCCATGCGCGATAAACCAGCACAAGCCACGTTCAAATCTACATTGAATCAATATAAGATCATACTTTCAGTTTGGTGAGATTATAAAGATGTTGTGTATTTAGAGCTCCTTTCAAGAAACCAAACGATCAATTCAGATATTTAGCATCGACAACTAATAAAATTAGAGAAATAAATTAATGCTAAACAGCCAGAATTGGGTAATCAAATTTTACCATGACATTGCTCGACCTCACATATCTTTAGTAACTCGTCAAAAATTATTAGAACTTGGTTGGGAACTGATGTCACTTGGTTAAGTATTTTGCTTATAGGGACCAGAAGTTCAACAAAGACGGAATTATCAAGTTAACAGAAAGATGACAAAAGGTGATTGAACAAAATGGTACATTTATAGTTGACTAAAATCCATTCGTTGTATTAAAAATATTGAGTTTTATTTCAAACTAAAAAACTTCAATTACTTTCTTGCCAGATACATTTTAAGAAAATCGACTATAAAATTTCAATTTTATTTCAGCAGAAATTTTGCATAAACCAAGCGCGTTGGGTAACAGAATATGCATTTGCGCTAATTATTCAAGAAACTTCATATTGTGTTATTTAATTTACGGGTTTCCTTGAAAATCAAGAAGTTTTTCAGCGTTGAAATAAGAATTTTTAAATTAAATTTTTTCAAAAAGTTCATACGGTCAGATACTGATTTTGTGGTAAAAAAATTGGCAGCTAGATCGAGATCATTTTAGCGAGCAGTTGGTTGGCTACTTCTTATAATTTTTCATGTTGAATCACAAGATTATAAGAAAAAATATTTGTAGTTCTCTTACGAGTAAAATCTTCGTAATTTAAATAAACAATCAAAACGTCGTCACACTGTACACATTTCTGCTCAAACGGTTTATTGGGGTTTTCAACGCCATTTACTATAATCAACACCAAATTTGCAGCAAACATTTTTAAGGCTAATAACAATTCATATAAAAAACTTTAAAAACCTTAAAATCCGCAATAAAGAACTTAAAAGGTTGTCGTAATAAAATATTTGTTTAAAAAACCATAGAAGTTTGTTCTGACTTTATGTAAAGACTTCTCAATTCACTATCCTTTAATTAAAAACAGTGTAGGCGTTTAAACAATAAAATTATAATCGAAGTATAAAGTACTTGAAACGTGTTAAATGAGTTTTAAAACTTTATAACTTTCTAATATAATAAGTCACAATAAAATTCAATCTGTAGTTAATTACTACCGATCAGTTTAATTAATTGTGGACATGTAAATTAATTAATTCTTATCGCAATTTTGTTTTTACAAACCTAACGAATAGTTCCCCCCCATAATGTATTTAATTTTGCAATTTTAATTGCATTTGATTTTTAACTCAATTACACTGCAATACTTTTATAAACTGTGAAAATAATTTATGAATGGTTCGTTAAATACAGTACATTCAGAGAAAATTCATATATAGTGATAAACCAGTACATACAAGTCACATCAAAGACTGAATTGCACCAGAAAAAAGCATGTTTTCAGTTTGGTGGAATTATACGTGTTATGAATTTTGAACTGCGTCCAAGAAACTAAACGACCAATTCACATGTTTATTGTCAACAACTGATAGAATTGGAGCAAGCAATCAAAATACACGACCATAATTGGTTGATCATAAAAGCATTATGTTCCACCATGAGAACGTTTGACCTCACACATTTTTAGAAACTGGCCAAAAATTATTAGAGCTTGGCTGAGAACTGATGTCACATACACCATATAGTCCTGGAAGCGCACCAGCAGATTATCATTTATTTTGATTTTTACAAAACAATAATGACGACCTGAATTCAGAATTGGTTCAGTTTTTTGCCAATAAGGACCAAAAGTGTTATGAACGTGGAATCAAGAAGTTACCAGCAAGATGACAAAAAGTCATTAAATAAAATGGTGCATTTATTTGATTAAAATCCGTTCTTTGTATAAAAAGAATTATTTCAAACTAGAAAACCGAAATAAATTTCTTGTCAACCCGATACTACGAACAAACTAATTTTTAATTTGCTATTATGAACATCACCACTTATTGCTTAAAGTCCATATTTTTTTCCACCATAAAACATTCCATACTATCAAATATGTATACAAAAGAGTTCTTAAAAAAATAGAGTTATTGAAAACTCGATAAAATTAAATGCAATGCTATATTGAAAACGTTCCATATATTCAATTTAAACGGTCCGAAATAAAATTAACAACAAGGTAGAGGGGGTTATCAGTAATACAACCATTCGTTGCGCTAGGTTTACAAAATATCTCCAAATTGTCTAAAATTTTGTTCAATCTAATTTAAATCGCCCTCCAACATAAAAAATGTACGCAAATACCTTGAAATCAATCCTGATTAAATGTCCAGAAGTTCGTCGAACAGCACGGTAGAAAAGGATTACTCATAGGAACCGCATACACAGGCACCGACCGGAAATCTCCCTTCTCCGAAATTCCAACAATTCACCTTAAAATTACGCGAAATACTGAAGAGCGAATTAAGCGTGTTCGTGGAAATTCGACGCACTTCGACGCTTAACCAATCAGAATGCACTTAGCAACAATAAATGTAAGTAAATACCAAAAATGCAAGGTATATTCGCCGAGTTTAGAAACGCTACTTTTTAACATGCAATGAGTGGAAGCGAGAGAGAAGTACTTAATAATGAATTAAATATAAAACCCGCTTATTGCACTATTCTAACATGTGGATATTAATAAAAATAATTCTAAATACATTTTCGTAAATAAGTTTGTTTACATAATAATATAATTTGATTATAAATTATTGTTTTTCAATAACAATTTGGTTTTAAAAATACATTTCAATGTATTGTTTTTTTTAGCTAAGTAGGCATGTGTTAGGATTAATTAGTTTCTTCATACTTGAGTATGTGTATTACAAGGGTATATACATTAGGGTGCTTCGTTTTGAAACAATTTTTTTTGCGGTGCACAGACTAAATATTATTCTAAACATCGAAAAAGAAATTCTCACCAAATTTCAGCCCTTAATTGTAATTCTAAGTTGATTTTATCATTTTCCCATTTACTCAACATGTAAATCTACAGTTTCTTTTTCACTTATCTATATATCTGCTATATTTTATGCAATCGTCTTATTCCTTGCGATAAATTGTAAAGAAAATATCAATCTTTAAAAGTGCCCATAGTGGAATCTATGCAACTTAAACAGTTTCACCCCTAAAAAATCTTAAAGATAATTTTTATCGATTTTTGCATTTTTCTTATAAACGGTTAGAGTTACTGCAAAAACGTAAAAATCAATTTTGGAGGAAATTCAATTTTCTACAAAAAAGAGCTGTAGAGTCTAAACTGTTAAAGTTTTAGTTTATGAGATAAATAGATTCAAACGTATAAAAACTTAAAATATCTGTGTATTATTGAGTTTATCGTATTAAAAAATCCATATTGTATTTTTAAATAACTGGTTATTTATTTGTTTTACATTTTAGGCACTGCAGATCTTTTTTGTAGAAAATTTAATTTCATCTACAATCGTAATATACGTTTTTGCTGTATACCTACCCATTTATGAGAAAAACGCAAAAATTGATAGAAAATAATTTAAAAATTTTTAAACTGTTCAAGTTATATAGATCCCACTATGGGCAGTTTTAACGATCGATATTTGATGTAAAGAAAAAAACGATTGCACAAAATGCAGTAGAGATATAGATAATTGAAAAAAAACTAGATTTACATGTTAACTAAATAGAAAAATTTTACAATTAAGTAGCGACCACTTAAAATTAAACTTAAAGGCTGCAATTTGGTGAGAATTTGTTTTTCGATGTTTAGAGCAATATTTTATTGATGCCCCGCAAAAAAATTATTTAAAAACGAAACACCCCTAGTAAACTTGTATACCAAATATTTTCAATTCGTTAACGGTATTGACTAACAAACAATAATCAGGCGATATCTCTATCGATTTTTGCAGTTGAATGTTTTTATTACTATCGCATTTATGTATGGCCTTTACATTTTAAACAGACTTGAGCGAATTTATTTTGCAAATTAAACGCACCAACATAAAAATCGATAATGGTGTATTTCTATTTGGCGCACAATCCTAATTATTTATAAAAAATCTTAATTAACATTTATTAGGAATGAATAACTTGAATTCCTAATTTTTTGAAGTAAAAGTAATATTCTGAAATAGCATATATTCTTACGGCAGTCTCGCACGCCCAACCTCCGGCGGACTAAGCCCGTCGGAGGGCCGGGGACGGCAAAAATAAGCGAGCTCCTCGATTTGCTCAGAAATTGATGTATTTATTACTATACATCTTCTAAATATGATGTAATGGATGACAAAAAGGAAGAAATTCTCGAGATTTGGAGCCCCCCTCCGCCGTGCCGCTGCCCCCAACTCTACTATTGCTTATACTAAATTTAAACCCGTCTTATTAATTCTTTAAAAATATTAAAATTGTTTCAAGTTAAAATAATGCCTATGTAATTGTTCGAAATTTTTATAATTAACTAATATTAAAAACGAAATTAAATTGTTATAAAAAGATTACCTTTCTGAAAATGTATGTTGCAGTCCATTTGGAAATAGAAGCACATTTTGTTTAAACACACCGACCGGTTTTATTATTATATTTAAACAAATCTAAACACACTTTCTTGTTATACATATTACAAGATCTAACGCCGAATAAATACTGATCTATTTTACAAACGTTAAAATGGAAAATAATCGGCGGAAGTGTATGTCTTTTTATCTTTATCGCCTCGTAGTAAACTACTAATCGCAAATAAAAGCTGTGTTTTATGCAGCTGTTGTTAAAAACTGAGATACGCAATACATACTTTACGTTTTATTTTTCTAACTTCCATAAATTAATGTCTAATTACAATGAGAAAGAAAATAAATTTGGTGTGTCCCTTGTTAACTCATTTATGTTGCTGCAAAATTATCAAAGTTTAAACCAAACTCATTACACCTTTTACAAAAGAAGCTAACGAGGATTTGACTTGTGGACTTTAATAAAAGTGGGTTCATTCCATAAGGATCAAAGGCCAAACATTTTTTACCGGTGTTTCAAAGTTAATGACAATTCTTGTTAATTCGTTAATTAATCGTCAAATTTAAAAATTTCCAGGTCCCACAGAATGTATTATATGGGGCGACTTTTATGTTGATTTAATAATATCGGTTCTTGTTTAAAATTTTTACTAACATTTTGGAATTTTTACTTTAACCTTCCGTGTACTAGGTGGGGTATACTAACGTGAACAATTTTTTTTTCTTAAAACGTAACGTTGGTAGTCGAGCTTAAAACCGAGTGTGCACATTCGAGCTCAAAGTGGCACATTCCGATCTCGGGAAAATGAAGCGCGCCGCTCCGCGTCGCGCTTCATTTGCCTCCCTCGCTCGGAAATGTGCCACTTTTCGCTCGAATGCGCACATCTTAGTACTTAATACATTTGTCAGCTTTATCTTTTGCTCTTTCAAATCAAAATTTTTAATTTAATTTCGTAAAATTCATAAATATCGATTTTATATTCGAAAAACATATTTACCATAGCAATGAGTGGAAGGGAGCGAAAAGATACGAAAACCTCGTGAATGCGAGCGAGAGGGAATGATTACAATTATTCATCTGATTTTTCGTCTAATTTATGTATCTCAATTATTGTGAATTATGCTTAAAACCGAGTGTGCACATTCGAGCTCAAAGTGGCACATTCCGATCTCGGGAAAATAAAGCGCGCCGCTCCGCGTCGCGCTTCATTTGCCTCCCTCGCTCGGAAATGTGCCACTTTTCGCTCGAATGCGCACATCTTCGTGTTTATTATATTAGTATAATTTACCGTGCGCTCCTTCAAATCAAAAATTTTAATTTAATTTAGTAAATTAGTTAACTGTGATTTTTATACCTAAAATTTTTTTGAAATTAAAATTGTTTTAAAACGCGTGTTTTGGGTGTTTTCTGTCTCCAATTATACACAGAACTAAGCCTGTGCTGTAGTTCTACTACAATACAACAAAGCGAAAACTATGACAAAATTTGAAAATTTTAATGCCACGGTACTGACATATAATAGTCCAAGCGGCGACCGTTAAAAGGGTGGTGAACCAAAATAAGTACAAAATGGACTTTATTACTTTTTAGATATTCGACAAAAAATAAACCAACTATCCGGCGATTTGTAACTTGTCCAATTGTTTTTTTATAATTTTTTTTTTCCTAATTTTTTGTAAAAATGATATATAAGACATAAGTACAATGTTTTACTATTCAAAGAAGTTTCGATCAGTAGAATATAAAAATTTCAGTCTGGCGCCCCTATTCTTGACGCCACTGTTTGCCAGACTACCCTCAAAATATATATTGCAATGATAAATTTTCTATATAAGGTATAAAAAAAAATTAAACGTCAAAACTTCTGTTTTTTGTCCCTCTTTTGAATAGAATTGGTCTGGTACATTAATAGTTGATCAAAATTCTGCTAGTTCACGATTTAGAAAGTCCTTTGTTGCTACTTGTTGAGCACCAGTTTTTTTTTTTTGCAAAATTTACATTCAATTGTTATTCTGTCATATTTTTTTAACAAAACTAACAAATAAATACAGAAATAAGTTAAAACATTAAGGAAAAAATAAATTAAAAAGTTATTTCTTATTTTTGCCATGGTAGTGACATCCACGGTAATGACATTTGAATTTAAAATGAACCTAACTTTATAATGCAGATAAATAAAATAATTTTCTAAATAATTTCGATTATTTACGTAAAAGTAAATAAAAATTTACTATAATTGATTCAAACATCGTATTAATAACCGTAAATTTCAATACCACGGTTCTGACATGTAATTTTATGACATACTTTTTTCAAAATAAAACAAATTACTTTAATTATATTTTTGAAACTTCAAAATAAATACACAGCTGTAAACATTGCACAAATAGTCCCACCTGAAAATGCCGCCAGAAGGAGTAGAAGAAACTAAATTAAGATAACGATTAGGCGGCAAACATTTCAAATTTAAAAATTGAATAAAATTCCCGGACATAAATCAAAGATGATTATTTTTTTTACCAAACATTATTTTCGTATAATTGAAATATAATTCAATGGAGTATATATTAGACTTAAGTTATGAGAAGTAACTTTTAAATTACAAATCGAATAACGATAGAAATTTATACATTTAGTTTGAAAAATGAGAATCGGACATGCCACGGTAATGACATTTCGAGTATATTTTCGTAAGTTATGAGTAATCCAAGATCACTTATGTTCCAAAACCTAATGTAGGTTGAAGATAATTATCAGATTTATAATATTAATGATTTCTCAATGAGAAAAAACTATGTTGGATGATAAATAAAATACTGGACATAAAAAATCACAATTATCTGAGAATCGCCCAAATATCGATTTTATATTCGAAAAACGTATTTACCATAGCAATGAATGGAAGGGAGCGAGAAGATACAATATCGTGTCAATGCAAGTGAGAGGGAACGATTAAAATTATTCAATTAATATTTCGTGAAATTTATTCGTCTAAATTATTGCGAATCATTAAGAAATTGCCTTGAAATTAATGTGTATTTTAATAAAGAGGCAAGAATGAATTTCTTGTTAGGTTTTCTTAATATTCGGTATCGTAATTGCCACATGTAATTAAAATTTGGTACTCAATGACTCAATAGTTTATAAGGTAAAGAACAAGTTAATTTATTGTATTTTTATTAATAAAAGTCTATTCTAATGCATAAATAAATATGTGTGTTACTTAAACCTATTCATTATTGGATATTAAAATATATTTCTTATCATTTAACTGTCATAAAGTACAATTTTGTGCATTTTATGTCATTTTATTTTCCGGGTATGGCAAACCCCACCTAGTATGGCATGTAACATTTAGTCACCTAGTATGCGGAAGGTTAAAATTGCGGTACTTTATTAAAGTTAAAAATATTTCTACTTAACCACGACTTATTATGAAAGCTAAGTGAATCCATTAAAAGGGTCCTTAGGATTAGTATTTATCTGTGGAGGAGGGAGATATTAGCTCATTCGTAGTTAGGTTGCATAATTGGACCCATTGTGCTACCAGAAGGGTCTTATTACAACCCTTATTTTATGTTAAACTAAAACCAAAAAAATTCTATTTGAATTTTGCTTATTTAGCGTAATTTATATGTAGATCTATAATACTTAATCAAAAGTATGTTTTAATAAGAGCCATTTAAAAAACTAAAACCAATCGAGGTTAGTAAAAATAATTCCGTTGCAAAAAATTTAAATAATATGCGTGTAGCTTTCATTTAAATTTGTATTTTTTTTTTAATGTCAAAGATATGGAAGATGAAATATCGAATATAAACCATCTCTTTATAACGAGAATCCTTTAAAGTCCTCATCATTACGAAACATTTTCTTTCTGGCATTTTAAAGTAAGCTAATACATGAATCATAAAAAACCCAAGTAATTTTTCTTCTTCTTTTTACTGCGAAGGGGTGTGTAGAGTATACATAAATTTCAAGATTAACTTATCCCTCGATTCGATCGAAATGTTAACGACAAACAAAGGCAATTTAATATAAAAATAAAACAAGAAAAAACTTACCCTAACGTCGATTTCGTGGACTTTTTCCATGGCGTACATAATGGCTTCAGATATTCGCGTATCCAACCCTCGGATAACTGCATCGGCATTCACTCCGACTTCGTTATTGTGTTGTTTAACCGCGATAACGAGCCTTTCGACGGCTTCCACATAAGAATTCCACGGCGAATCGAGCTCAGCCACGTACTTCGTCAAGCATCCCCTTAAAACATTCAAACAATACCCGGAACACGGTTTCGCGTTTCCGCTAAGGCCGAGACACTTCGGACAATATGTCATCTTCATCAAAGCTTGATGGCACTCGACGTTGCCCTTACCCCCCTCTTCGGTTAAAAGGGTGTCAGTGGTATTAAGAACTTCGACCCCGATATCGAACGCCTGGGAAAGAGGAGACGGGTGGCCTCCAGGCTCTTCGCGAGGGACTGCGAGAGTTGGCGGGGGATGTCACCGAAGGGTTGCACTTCATTAATTGTTTGCTTTAGACAGACCTTGTAGTCGGAGGAAAAATCCTTCGTGAGTGTTTTTACAACATGATGATAAACTAAAGGAAATAAATCCGTGAAAAAGCGTGTTACTGACGTCTTAATGTCGATGTCGGTTGTGGAAAATGCACCTTGAGTAGCATTTATTTGGATGTAACGACGGATATCCCCGTACAACGCGCTTATAGGATCTTTTGATAATATTGACATCCTTCGATATACTTGAGAAAATAGCAGTAAAGTCTTATTTTCCGACTGACTCGCCAGCTCGGTGACATGATCTGAAAAATAAAAACGATATTATAAAATAAATCTCGGAATAAAAATAAAATAACATATCAAATAGGTATTACACACAATATTGGGACCAGCAAACCATCTTCCCTTACGTTTCATTTTTACTGCTTTTTAAAGTTATACTTCTTTTGGTGCCTTGAGAGTGATATTTTAGCAGCGAACAGAAGTTGCCCGCGCTCGGCTAATGAAAATAAAACAGTAAAGCCGCCCATTGTAGGGAACGAAAGTTGCTAACAAAATTGTCGGCAGTTGAAGTTAGACGTCTAAGGAAGTAAATAAATAATTGTGAATCACGTTTAAAACCGAGTGTGCACATTCGAGCTCAAAGTGGCACATTCCGATCTCGGGAAAATGAAGCGCGCCGCTCCGCGTCGCGCTTCATTTGCCTCCCTCGCTCGGTAATGTGCCACTTTTCGCTCGAATACGCACATCCTTGTATTTATTGAATTTTGTAAGTTAAACTTTCTTTTAAATCAACAAATTTAAATTTAGTTCAGCAAATATATCGATTATATATTCCAAAAACCTATTTTTACCATAGCAATGAGTGGGAGCGAGCGAAAAGATACAACAAACTCATAAGTAGGAGTGAGAGGGAATGATAAAAATTATTCACTAATTTTTTGTCACTAAAATTATTGCGAATCATGCTTAAAACCGAGTGTGCACATTCGAGCTCAAAGTGGCACATTCCGATCTCGGGAAAATGAAGCGCGCCGCTCCGCGTCGCGCTTCATTTGGCTCCCTCGCTCGGAAATGTGCCACTTTTCGCTCGAATACGCACATCCTTGTATTTATTGAATTTTGTAAGTTAAACTTTCTTTTAAATCAACAAATTTAAATTAGTTCAGCAAATATATCGATTATATATTCCAAAAACCTATTTTTACCATAGCAATGAGTGGGAGCGAGCGAAAAGATACAACAAACTCATAAGTAGGAGTGAGAGGGAATGATAAAAATTATTCACTAATTTTTTGTCACTAAAATTATTGCGAATCATGCTTAAAACCGAGTGTGCACATTCGAGCTCAAAGTGGCACATTCCGATCTCGGGAAAATGAAGCGCGCCGCTCCGCGTCGCGCTTCATTTGCTTCCCTCGCTCGGAAATGTGCCACTTTTCGCTCGAATACGCACATCCTTGTAATTATTAAATTTGTTTACATTCAGTTTTGCATATTTTGCTTTTTTTTCGATTTACACGGTTTCCCATACAAAAATGCAATAGGTGTACAGTGGGGAGGTGTAAACACTAGTTTTTTTTAAGAGAGTCGCAGTAACATAGTTATAATTTGAAAACCAGTGATCTAACTATAAATAAACGCAAGGTAAGCAACAACACGTGGTTACATTTATTTTAGCTACGTTAAAGAAGTATAACTTCTAACGTGCCTACATACAATAGTGTGAATTATTTTTTAGAAATGCTTCGTAGAACAGTTAAATCAGCAACATAGTACATAAAGTGTGTTTATAGTATTAAAATTTGTTTATTATATATTAGATAAAATATTCGTTTATTTTGAATAAAATATAACTAAAGATATTGACGCAAATAAAATCTGAAACACAACACATTAAAAGAGGCTGTGAAAAAGATCTTGGGAATCACAATAACCGTTTAGTTAAAAATGTGCAAGCTACAATAAAAATTCAATATTATTATTTCTAAAATACACTACGGGCTGTTAGGGTAAAGGTAGATTGTTTTTGTAATTAAAGCGACGAAAAATATTTTTTCAATCTGTGTTAAAAAAAATAAAATGTTTAATACCGACATTAATATTACATCTCTTATCATTTTTTTATAGAGAACAGGGAAAAACCCTTTCTTCAATAGCAGATATGTTTTTAATTAAAATAAAGTAAAGTACTACATGTTTATATGTTGCCATTATTTTAAAGAAGGTAATATTGAAAATAGACCACGTTGTGGGGGCCCTAATATATTAAAACTGACGAAAAATTCTCACTTAAAGAAATAGGGCAAATTCACAGATTAACAACCACTGATTTTCTTTCAAAATTAAAACAATTTAATGGCAAGGAAGTAGATTCTTCCTTAATAAGAAAAAAATAATTTTTAATAATTACAATTCATGTGTTGTAACTAAAGTGTATAGAAACAAGAGGCTTCAATTTGCCAAAAAAATACGTAAATTAACCCTTTGCACTCGTAAATATATTTTTTGTGATTACCCTGTACTCGGACTATTATTTTATCTACGTATTGTGGCGACTATACGGCGGCATACGAGCGCAACGGTAAAACTCATCTTGCCGCTCCTACGGCGACAAACGAGTGCAAAGGGTTAAGATATCAAATTTTGGAAAAAAGTTATTTTTATAGACAAAAGTAAGTTTTGCGTATACAAAATGATATGCGACGCAAAAGAGTAAGAAAAAAAATCAAATATGGCCTAAATTTAAAAAGCGCACAGTTAAGCATAGAGCTAAGAACGTCATAGTGTGGGTCTCTTTGAATTACAATGAGGCTGGTAATTTAGTTTTTATAAACAAAATACTTAATAAATATAGTTATATGACTATTTTGAAAAAAAAATGTAAATCATCGGTCCTAAAACTAGGCATTCAAGAGGTTTTTTAATTTTACTAAGTTAATCTCAAGCATCTCAAGCATAAAGCTTGGAAAGTTCTAATGGGGTTGTTATATAATTGCTCACATGCACTCAGAATACAGATCTTAACCCCATCGAGCATCTTTAAACTGATTTTGAAAAAAAAATTCGAAAATATAATAATCCAACAAACATTGTAAAGCTTAAAACATTTATTGAAAAAGAATGAAATAAAATATCTAATTTTATTACTAAAAAACTGGAAAAAATCCGTGTTAAAGCGATTAAGGGACGTAATTAAACATAAGGGATATCACACTAAGCATTAGGGAAAATTTTGCTAAATTTTTAAAAATTATTTACTAATTTTTATTCAATTTTAGAAAAGAACAACGTAGATTTCCAAAAACTTTTCACACAAGTTCAAGCAAAACTTAAACTTTATATTTAATTTTTGCAATAATAATTAAATAATGTGTTTAAATTATTAATGTTAGGTATATGTTTAATATTGTTAACCCATCAATATATAATAAAAATATTTTTTTATATTTGGCGTTTTTCTAACTGGATTTGTAATTTTTTATTTATTTCTTCACTGTGTTGTAAGTACAAAGTTTTTATAACGTAACCCCAATTCTGTATTAAAAGCAATTTACGATTTTCAATTTTCAATTTAAAGACAATCGATAGTAAACAACCCCATTTTGGAACATTGTAAGAATGCAAAAGCAAAGCAAGCAATTTTGAAATTAATTTTACGGCTCAGCAGATACAAAGTTTCCTTTTCGCTTATAATTGATTAACTAATTTTCGAGAAACTATGTCTTCGTTGAATGCTACAATTTCCAACTCGACATTGTTTCATTTCGAATGTTATTATGTTTAATTTTAATCAAACTTAAATAAATTTCAGCAAACATTGTAAACGTTTAACATATCTACGCAGCGAACTATTCGCCTATTGTGTCGTAAACAATGAAAAGGTGCGAAAAATATCTTAATTTACGAATGTATATTAAAACGTGCGTTGCGTGCGTATTTTATTATCTCTCGCGAATTTCCTTTTTAATGTGACAACAAGAACGTGGGTGCAGCGAATTTTAAAATACAGATAGAACTGCATGCGATAATATTTTTTACGTGACTTAAAATTTATGAGCGTTTGTTGTTGACTTAAACCTAACATTTGCATAAACTTTTAAAGCGGTTCTTTATCCTTTATAATCACACTTTTATCTGATTTTATGGAAACTCTTACTGACTTTTATATTTAAACTAGCTTTTCGTTTTGTTACTAATTAGGTTTACGAGAAAAGCTATAAAACTTTAGATTTAAACTTAAAAAGTTGCCTTTTATTGCTTGACGATTGTCTTTTTCGATGTGCATAAAATATTTAAAATATTTTATTAGCAGCGCACTAAATTTTAAAAAGATTTACTTAACGGAGGCACCCCGTTAATTATTTTTTATGGTGATCAGATGTATGGGTTGGCAAAAAAGCAATTTGAGTTTTCACACATGGATGCCTCACGATTTTTTTGAATAACTTTGATCAGTGTTATATTTTTTATTCGTTTCAAAGTTGAAAGTAGTGACTGTTAAGTTACTTTAGCAACAAATTACTTGGTATTTGATTTGATCCTAAAGCAACTTACGAACGAAAGACACTATATGTTGAGCAAAATGTGATAACTGCAATTGGTTAAAATTTTGGAAATGTTTCGCTTAATGGTGACCAACGTTGTGGTCGCCCAACTGAAGTTAATAATGATCAAATCAAAACCACAATTGCAGAAGGTCGGTACATAACCATGACAGATATTGCAGAGAAGTTAAATGAATAACGCCCCATAAGCGCAAATTATTTAAAATGTCTTGGACTTGTTAAGAAGTAACATATTTGGGTTCCACATGTGTTGAAAGAGATTCATTCAATATAACGACTGAATATTTGTGATATGCATCTGCAACGCAACGAAATCGATCATTTTTTAAGTCGAATCATCAATGGTGATAAAAAATCATCATGATCTAGACGTGATAAACCAGCACAAACTACATCAAAAGCAAATTGCATCAAAAAGAGATAATACTTTCAGTTTGCAGAAATTACAAAAGTGTTGTGTATTTTAAGCTGCTTCCAAGGAAGCAAACCATCAAGTTCGCTGTTTATTATCAACAACTGATAAAATTGGAAGAAGCAATTAAAGATAAACGGCTAAAATTGGCTAATCGTAAAGGCATTATATTGCACCATGACAATACTCGACCTCACACAATTTAGTAATTCGTCAACAATTATTGGTGCTTGGTTGGGAAGTGGTATCATATCCCCCATATAGCCTTGCCCTTGCACCATGAGATTACCAGAAGTTCTAGAAACGTGGAATCATAAAATTTACCAGAAAGATAGCAAAAAGTAATTGAACAAAATGATACATTTATAGTTAATTAAATCCATTCTTTGTATTACAAAAATTGAGTTTTATTTTAAACCAAAATAAATTTCTTGATAACCCGGTGGTACTTATTTTTAAGATTTCAATAAGATTAGAGCAAAAATATTAATTTGGTCTCTTTGCATTAAATCGTTTCCTTGTATTTAGGTCCAAAAGTAGTTCTATGATAAAATAATTTTTTTAGATCGTCTTTTTACTAATAGACACATGGAATTCATAAATTCGGTGACAATTTTCATGGTAATATAAATTTAGCAGTCCCTAAAGATTACCAGAAAGTCATTTGCAATTAACTTTTCTAATTTATTTAAAATAAATGAATTTTCAAGATTTGCCAACCAAAAGAAAAAGAAACCTCAGAATATTGTGATCTTATCAAACGGCATCAAATTAAAAATAAATTCCAACTTCAAATTGGTTGTTTCAAAATACAAAAAGAGTCATTCTGGAAGATTAAAATTCTTTCTAACTTTTGTCGGATAATCGCTGACAATATTGAGGTTGGTAACGAGTAAAGATTCGGGATTTTAATAAGAACTGATGAAATTTTGTGCGCCAGACAAAAATAAAGGAACATATGTTCGACAATTGGCTCAATTCGTGATAAAAAAAAATATAAAAACAATTACGTTAAGAGAATTCTTATTATATCCATCTTTGGTTGACCGTGCAAAGTCAGTGCCCTCGCGACTAATAAAATGCAGTTAACGTGTCGAGTTTTGCCGCTAAGATGGTTGTGTGTGGGCAAATATTAATTGATGTTTACCGTCCATCGGTGGTAACTCGTTCTCCTACTCGCATACATTTTATTCTTCTTTCTCTTCAATATAATAAGTACGTAGATTCGATTTGTGCAGAAATAAGAACGCAACCTTAATTAAGATTAATGAACTTCCTAAAATTCACGGAATTGGAATGCCAAGTAAGCGAAATTACTGTTTCGTAGAGTTAGGAACAAATAATTTTCAAACTCTGGAAATTTATTAGGCCTAATATAACGAGATTTACTTTATTCCTAATATTCTAAATACTGGTTTTATCCTTCGGAAAGGATTACACGGCGACGTATACTTTACATTTTGCGTCAATCAGTTAATGATGTCCCTTAAGGAATTCTCATGGGATTGCGTTTAATAATCCTAATATCAAATCCAACCAGGACCGCAATCAGGACCTATGCATATTTTTTTTTGGTATTATTATCTTTTTTAAATTCTGTACAAAAATCATTTTTCTTCTATTAACATGGATGAGAGCAGTGTTTTTTAAGCAGGAATAACCAAAAGACTTTGGGGAGACCGCAAAAATTTTATTAGAATTTATAAAATTAAATATGAACTAAGGTGTGCCAAAAAGATCAACTATTTTTTTTCACGGTTGGTCTCAAAATTTCAGTGGACAGTGCCGAAACATAGATCCAGTTAAAATTTGAGCTCTTAATGTTAATATTAAGAAGTTGCGCGTCGTAATTTTTCATTTCCCATTTAAAAAGCATTCTAAAACATTTCCGTGACGTTCCGAATATTTATCTCATAAGTGGCCTAACCAAATTAAGGTTTCTTTCAGGATTCTTGTAGGAAATAATTATGTTAATAATTATGATAACTTGGAATGTAATACCATACCTGAATGTAATTTTACACACATCAATAATGAGAACTCAATATCATTGAATCGGCGCGATAACCATAAATTTTATTGCAGACTTTTTTTATAGAGCCGAAAATTTCCTACAAAAATCATTAGAGACACCTCAATATGATTAAGTCAGCCACGAGATAAAAAATTCAGAACGTCACGGATTTTTTTATAAGTGCTTTTCAAATCGGAAATAAAAAAATTACGACGCCTAACTTTTTAATATTATTATTAACCTTCCGTGTACGAGCTGGGGTATAACTAACGTGACCAATTTTTTTTGTTAAAACGCGACGTTTGGTAATCGAGCTTAAAACCGAGTGTGCACATTCGAGCTCAAAGTGGCACATTCCGATCTCGGGAAAATGAAGCGCGCCGCTCCGCGTCGCGCTTCATTTGCCTCCCTCGCTCGGAAATGTGCCACTTTTCGCTCGAATGCGCACATCCTCGTGTTTATTACATTAGTATAATTTACTGTGCGCTCCTTTATATTTAAAATTTTAATTAGTAAAATAATATCAAATTCATATTAGAAATAGGTATTTACCATAGCAATGAGTGGGAGGGAGCGAGAAGATACGATAACCTTGTCAATGCAAGTGAGAGAGAACGATTAAAATTATTAAATTAATTTTACGTGTAATTGATTAGTGATGAGCAAAACAAGAACAAGACCAAGACTGTAATAGTCTTGGTTTTGGTCTTGTTCTTGCTTATTCGGTCTTGATCTTGGTCTTGGTGTTGCGTATTCAGTCTTGGTCTCAATCATTTATATGCAACTTTTTGGCGAATTTTTCAGACCTTTTATTGGTATAAGTTAAAAATTGTGTACAATTTATATCTAATTCATAAACTTTATTTTACTACAATCGAATAATATCAAAAAGTGATTTTATCTATACTAGAGTTTAATCATTTCTACTTCTTCACTCATTTTGAAATTGTTTTTGTTTAAATAGAAAAGACACTACACTTACACTAACCGAAATGTACTTCAATTTATAGGCAAAAGCGAATAAGAAAGTATACAATATGCAAAGATTTTGGAATTAATATTATTTATAAACAAATCCGAAAATATTACACCCATATAACAATTATATTAAATACGGAAAATTTCTATCAAACATGCGAGTTTGTCAGGACTTTTAAAGAAAATAGTGTCGATAGTTGTGAGAGTTATGAAAACTTGGAAACTTACCCTTCTTACAACGCACAATATGACTTTTTAGCGAAAAAAATTGTACAAGGTACTTGAAAGGAGTGAAAATATTGAAAAAAATTAGTTTGTCTCTATATTTCAACCATGTGTTATTCAGACATAGGAACAAATAACTGTTACTCGAGGACCATTCTTGTAAATTCCTGTGGTCAAATAGTGGTAAAGTTTCTGTATATTTAGTGTTAAAGTCTAGGAAAGCAAATTGAAAATTTCTACTACAAAAAATGTTTTATTCCAAAAAAAGAATATATTAAAGTTACTTCAAATAGTTTAACTCGTAAATCCACTGGAAGGAATAATTTTTAGTTTAGTCTTGTGTATTTGGTCTTGTTCTTGCATACTCGGATTTGGTTTTGGTCTTGTTCTCGTTCGTTTGGTCTTGGTCTTGGTCTTGCAAAAATGCAAGACCAAAACAAAGACCTTCAAGAACAAGACCAATTTTGCTCATCACTATAATTGATGAATCTAAATTATAGCGAATCATTACGAAATTGCTGTGAAATTAATTTGTATTGCATAAAAGAGATAAGAATGAAATTCTTGCTAACAAGAAATCCTTATATTAATATTCGGTATCGTAATTGAAACGTGCCTTTGAAATTTAATACTCAAAAAAAGACTCAATAGTTTATAAATTGAAAATAAAGTTAAGTTTTTGTATTTTTATTAATAAAAGTCTATTCTAATGCATAATGCATAATGTTTTACTTCAACCTATTCATTATTGGTTATTAAAATATATTTCTTATCATTTAACTGTCATAATATACAATTTTGTAGATATTGTATGATTTTATTTTTGGGGTATGGCAAACCCCATCTAGTATAGCATGTGACATTTAGTCATCTAGAATGCGGAAAGTTAAGAGCTCAAATGTTACTTTAATCTATGATGTTAAAAAGCTTCCATCATAAAATCAAAATCTTCTTAAAAAAAGCGTCATAGGGCTATAATACTTTAGTAAGACATTTTCGGTCATAAGTGGTTATACACAAAGCGCTTCTATTATTGCACAGAATAACCCCTAGAAGTTTAATCCCATAGTTCTAAACCACCCTGTATACAATAGATAATATCAAGAGCGATATTTATATTGTTCATTACTTTTATTAAATTTGCACAGATTTGATTTACCTATATACATAGAAGTTAATTATTCGTTCATTTCCATCCATATCTTTCTATTTAAATAGAAAATACGCAAAAAGTGTTCTCTTCTAATTTTTAAAATTTAATTAAAGTAGATTAATCTCAATTATAAAAAGTAAACTTACGGTTTTCAAAAACACACAACTCGAACAACTATAATAATTTCCGTTTTAATTTAATTCCGGATAAAAGAGAGACGAATAAAAAACCACAATATTTTCGCACCCCAACATGAAACCACTCGGCTCCTAAAAATAATAAAACGTTTACCTTCGCTTTAATTCCAGCTACTTTATAATTTAAATGTAAATAACAAACATTATTTTGAATTCATTTAAAAGTTTGCTCCGTTTTCCAAATAAGTAAACTCTAAAAACAAACTAATATTTATTCGAGCGCACCACAAACTCGATTCCGATTTGCACTAAAAATTTAATAAACGAAACGATTTTACATTAAAATATAATTTCGTTTCTCTCCTTTTAAACATATACTACGCATACATGGAATTTATAGTTGGAGAGACGTGGTTGTATTTTTAAGCAGAATCCTTTGTTGTTCTTCGACAATACTTTAATTCAAACACGATTTTGCAATATTCGAAATATTTAAAATTCAAAGCTTTATTGAAATTTCACTTCGGGCTAATAACAGTAAGTTAACGCACCAGAAAAATCGAATTAAAATTGCACTACGAAGTAAGATAAGCACTCATTGTAAAAAAAGATAAAATGAAAATCTGGAATAATAAAGTTAAATAAAGTATTTTTATGATGTCGTAAAATATGTTTACACATAATAAACCCACAATTTTAAGGTGTTTCTGTGTAATTTAGTCTAAAATTTAAATTATGTTAATGCTGCGTTGTAAGGAGACAGGCCGACCTTTTTATCGTTATGTAATGATCAAATCTTCCAGATCTAGCTGTGACGTTAATTTAATAAAAATCGCTCTCAAAGTTAAAAAAACAGAACAGAAAAAAGCGGACAATAAAAAAATAATGAACCCAATTAAATGAAGAGCACAAAGGTGTAAACAATAACTAAAATCGCGCTACATTAACTCCCAAGAATAACGATGCAGTAAATAAGCTTAATTTTCATTTTCGGAAGTACATTGCATGTTTTTAATTAAACAATTCGTAATAATTAGTAAAACTTATGGTTGTGTGGTTTTATTTAATGATACGTAATAAAAATAACCGTAAAGCTGGGCTAAAATATAAAAATCGGATCAACTTGTTTTAAAAATACGAGTTCTAATAAAATTTTAAATATAATAAGCTGTGGACATCTTTACTACTATTCAGTTTTTTTATATGATTTTTGCGTAGCACATAATTAAAAATAATCGGTTTCAAAAATGATACATAATCATCAAAGATAAAATATCTGTTTAAAGACCGAATTTGGTCCCCAAAATTATGTTTTTAATGTATTTATATATCTATTTGGTTTCATACTGTCTTACGACGTTGTCCGATGCCCAATTGCCATATATCTCGGTTGAAGCAGTCTTCATAGCCCCGATCCATAATTTTTTGGGTCTTCTTCTTTTACGGTTTTCTGTCGCTATCCATCTCATCACTTTCTTTGGTAATCTCTTCTCACTCATCTTTTGTAAATGACCATACCGTATGAGTTGTTTTACCTCAATAGTATCCGTAATTGATTTTGTTCTGCTCATCGGTTCTTTTATTACATCATTTCTAATTCGTTCAATTTCTGATGTTCTAGCTGCTCGTCTTAGGGTATCCATCCCTGTAGCTTTAATTTTTTTTATGCGTTCCTTCAGTCTCCATGTTTCTCATTCATATATTGACAGGCTCTACGCTGTCATATATTCTTATCTTTGTTTGTTTTCCTATTTCTGTGCTCCACAGTATTCCTTTTAGTGATTTAATTATTCTTCTTGCTTTATTTATCCTAGACGTTATTTCGATATCATCTGTTCCTTCTTGATGGAAATTTATTCTTATTTCATGTATTTAACAATCAAATAACACCTACACACAATTGTATTGTAGAACAACAGATATAAAAAAATAACAATTTGGTTAACCACATTTTATCTTTCATATTTATAAGACTTTATAAAAGTTTTTTTTTTGTAAAATGTATATAATAACCACATCGGCTGTCCCATTTTAAACCCAGTACCGGTCAAAAATAAAATTTGTTCCGAACTGCGACAAAACATACTTTCGTCGAGCCATATCAATTGAGAATATATTAAGGACAAATTGTGGTCAATGATTATAATTTTCATATATATCAATATTACAAAAAAAAGTATTATTACATTAAATACGATCTTTACGTTAATTTTGTGCAATTTTTGGCAATTGATTTTAAGAAAATTAATTAATCTGTGAATAAAAATCAATTTCGATAAAATAAAAATGAAGCTATGTGTAAGAGACCCTAGTAAAAGCTAAAATATAATAAAATAAATTTTTGAAAATTTAGCTGTTACTGGATTTTAAAATGGGACAGCTGATATGTATTTCAATTTTTTAATAAAAAAGTTTTGTTTATTATTGATCTTAAGAAACCCAATAAATACTAACAAATATGCACAATATTTATACAAAATGTTCTGAACTCCCAAGTCATTTAATTACACTGGCACACAGAAATAAAAAAGTGGTCAGTACTTTTGACTAGACCTACCTAGGGTTATGTATTTCGATGCCTCGAATCCGAATTTGAAGTTTGAGTGAATTGCAAAAAAACTGCTTCAATTGGCTAAAAATTGCAGTTTTTTGCAATTTACTCAAAATTTTACAGATATGTTGGGTAAACCGACCTCAAATTCGGATTCAGGTCATCGAAATACATAACCCTAGGTGGGTTGGTCAAAAGTACTGACCACTTTTTTATTTTTGTGTGCCAGTGTTATTAATGTTTTTACTAAAACTCCCTTATAAAAATAAGAGTAAGTCTTATCCGCCGAAAAATACAGTACCCACCCAACACAATTATAAAAGAAACAAAAAAAAGCAATAATTGGCTAAAAGTCATCAAAAACGAAATACGAAAATTTCAATACATGTGTATATGCATTTAGTTGCACCTACCTAAGTTCACATAAATAAACTATAAAATTGTGAAAGCACACATGCGACTCAAGATTTAACTGTCTTTAGTGAGTAGTAATAAAACAAGTGTTTGTAATAGATTGTAACGCTCTTAGTGTGTAATAAATATTCCTGGTTCGTGCACGTAAAACTAAAGAAAATTGCACATTTTCAGCTTTATTTATCGAGAAATACTAAAAATAAAATAATAACCCACGTATGAAATTTAATAAATTGTTGCACCGGCAGTCCATAATGCCATCGATTATTTTACAGAAAGAAGACGAAGTAAAAACTATTTGCTTTAATTCGTCTTTTCGAAAATAAAAGAACATAAGACAGACACTTCGAGAACCCTTGAAAATCTAAGTGCGCCACCCAAAATAAGAAAAATCCATTTAAGTGGAAATACAGTAAACTTTATAAAGTCATTTCAAATCGAAGATAAAAGGTGCAGCAAAAAATATTGAACGGCTTCAAAATTAAACTTTATGAACCGAAGCGTCTACTATTTATTAGTTTGTCTCTTGAGCTTTCAATTTCCACTAATGAATTAAAAAGTTGAACTTTAGCAGTAACTTCGTTTAAAGATGCTCTTGTAGTTTAGCGATTCATAGAAATTTCTCGCTTTCAACTAACTAAATAGAGGGAGTTGGGTAAAGTCTACCTGCGCTTTCAGACAGAAAGGCATTGTTTTTCGAGTCCCGAACCAAAACAAAGATTACGATTCGAGTTCCTCTTGATGAAGACATTAATTAGTAGGAATGTGTGCATTGGGACACGAGCCCAGATGTGTTAGTTCTAAGCAAGGAGCAATTTACTGTGCGCTGCGGACTGCGGTTCAGCGACTGTCCTTATAAATCGCATCGTTACTTGCATATCCACTTAATCGATAACCTCGTTCCGCTTTTATGTCTCTTACACCCCCAACCACTCCGTCTTTGATTCTGCCCCCTTGTCTGCTACTTGTTTTTCTTTAGGGAACTTTAAGGTATCGAAGCCAACTAACTCAAAAATCTTTCGAGGAAATGCATTCCGATTTTGCTGAAAGCTCAAACTTTTAGTTTGAGAAAGCTCTAGATGGTTTACAGCAGAAGGAAATTGTTAACTTTTGTACTTTATCAACACTATTCTAGTTCCTGAGCTTTCATAATTCAAACAGTATAGTCGGCTACTTCTAAATCAATGACGCAAAGAGAAATAATGCCCTACAAACAATTTATTTTGCAACCCTCGATAACGTTGGGTGCTTTTTCGATTAAAACGAAAGATGTTTTTGGCAAAGATTGGCTTAATATTACTTTCTAAACAGATCTTAACACTTACGAGTAGAGGTTCAGAACTCTGCGGGCTCAGAAATATTTAGGGGGCGTTAAGGCGATCTAGGGGGCCGAAAGCAGATTAATAAATGGCGAAAAATCATCTTTTCCTTATACGTATTTGGGCAATGCTACGGTTTTTGTGCCGCTCAGATGTGACAACGGATTTTTCTCCTCATGATAATATTCATAATAAATCAAGAATGTAACAAATCATTAAATAAAACGTTAAAAAATTTAAGTACCTACCTAACTAATGCAAAAGTTTCTAACAAATTTTTTTTCAAAAATCGTTCACTACACCTTCAGTTTTTTATCCGATTTTCAAGATAAAACTGAAATTTTACTTTCGACGATAATAATTCCCAAAATATTTATAAGCTTAGATAATTTTTTTTTAATTTAAATGCATCTTAATTTCTCCCATTGAAAAATTCTTTTATGAACTCAAATAGAATATGGGCCATATTTTGTCTACCCTATCCGTATCATGTGGCACGGTAAGAATAATATTTGCAATAGTTGCTTTTAAGATGCGCAATAGATGGGAGGATAAAAAAATTATGGGGGGCTCTAAAAAAATTTTAATTTTCAATGTGGGCGGTATGCAAAATATGCAAAATTTATAGTATCTTTTCCATCTGACTGAAAAAATAGAATAGAAACCTTTAGTGTCATCAATCTCTAGTTATTTCAAGAAAAAACAATAATAGACCATTCAAACTGGACAAAACATTTCAGTTTGTTCGAATTAGAACTCAAAAACATTGCTCGAGAACATTGAAGTCGAATTATAGAGTGTCTACTGTACCATCCTTTCCCTTTTAGCCCATTCTATTTGAATTTTGATTTGAAAATACTTAATTTTATTTTTTAACCAAATCTATTTTATCTATAGTAATTATTGCACAATAAAAATCGAAGCATTAAAATATTTTTTCTTAACAAGCACTAATTATTCAAATAGTATAACGCAACCCCATTTAAAATAATTTCTCATGTAGGTATGTATAATATATTAATTCAATAAATTCTAATAACCCATTAATCTATGCCGACATTTTTGGAAAAAAATAATAAGATTGAAAAATGTGCAATTTTCGTAAGCAATCTGCGCTTGCATATTACTAAATGGATATCATGTTTGACACGATAGTGACAAATGGTGCAGACATCTGACCCAGATACAAATCTATCGATTAACAAAGACGATGCAACAAACCACAGTTATACTGAAATGTAACGAGACTTAAATTAGCACGTACCGAAGTTTAAAATCAGAACTTGGCACGAGAATGTCTACCAACAAATCGTTACTTAGTAATGCAGTTAATCACGTACATAACATACACATTTCTGAAACCTTATAAAACTTTTCCTAAATTTAAATCTCGAACAGTTTAATTTTATTCTTCGGTTCGAGATAAGGAAGCTATTTCGACATATTTGGTCATTATGAACCAAGAAATTAGACCAAACAGCTCTTGAATTTCTTAATTATAACTGCAGAGCGTTCGAGTAGGTTTATCTAATAATTTCCAAAGGAATCCAGTTTGTTATCTTAAACAAGCCGATATAAAAAAAAGCCAAAGAGAATTCAACACTAATTAACCTGAATTCAGTATCAACGGCGGCCGAGATAAAAATTTCATTTTCAAAGAAAGAAAAAATATTTCGTAATACGCCAAGTTCTAAACTAAATAAAATAAGGCAATTCTTTTTTTTTTTGGGGGAACACAAGCAACTTCCTGAAGCAGAATTTCTTGCGACTGAAATAATAAAAAAAAACTTTAGCAATTAATTAAATGATATATTTGTCGTAGTTTCGCATCGTGGTCGGGCTCGCTGCTTCCTGCAAAGCAGACATATGTTGCAAAAGAAACATTTAGTTTTCCTATCTAAATTAGAAACTCACAAGTGCATCGAGTTTTACTTCAAAAAAAAATTGAAGTAGGAAGTAGCAAATGCGGTTTGTTTATGTAATTGAAATTATGAAAGAAGCACAAGAAAAAACGTACTATAACTAAATACGAAGACAGTTTGATAAGTCAGTAACTTTTTAAATTTCCCGCGCAGTAACTTTAAATCCAACACTGTTCCCGTCAACCGCCATCTATCAATAGTCTACTGTCAGAGTTTGAGCAAACTGAAATTTAATGAAAATGGAAAAAAGTGATTTTCGTGTGCTGATTAAATATTATTTTTTGCGTAAAAAAACCATCACCAAAACCAAGAAAAGGCTTGATAAATATTATCGGAACTCTGCATCATCAATTTCAATGGTTAAGAAGTGGTTTACCGAGTTCCGTTGTGGTCGTACTAGCACAAGTGACACCAAACATTCAGGTCGCCCTAAAGAAGTCGTCACGCCAGAAATCGTCAATAAATCCATGGATTGATATTGGACAATCGGAGAATGAAAGTGCGTGAGATGGCTGATACTCTAGACATCTCAACTGAGCGGGTTCATCACATTTTAGATGAATATTTGGACATGAACAAGCTATCTGCGTCATGGGTGCCGCGATTGCTCACACTCGACCATAAGCGCAACCGTGTGACAACTTCAAAAGAGTGTTTGGCGATGTTCAGTCGCAAGTTGAAAGAGTTTTTGCACCATTTCGTTACCGTGGACGAAACATGGATACATCACAACACACCAGAGACCAAGGAACAATCAAGAGAATGGGTTTCTTCAGATGAACCTGCACCAAAGAAGGTCAAGCTAGATCTGTCAGCCAACAAGGTCTTTGCCAAAGTGTTTTGGGATGCAAACGGTGTCATTCACATTGATTACCTTAAAAAGGGTAAAACGATCACCGGCGAATATTATTGAGAGATTTTGGGCAGATTCGATATAAATTTGAAGCAGAAACGACCGCATTTGTCGAAGAAAAGTGCTGTTCCGTCAAGACAATGCACGGGTGAACACGTGTGTAGTCACCAAGGCAAAAATCTATAAATTAGGCTACGAACTGCTACCCCATCAAGCATATTCTCCAGATTTAGCCCCCTGCGACTATTTTCTGTTTCAAAAACTGAAGAAATGGCTGAGCGGTAAAAGATTTGGGTCGAATGAAGAGGTCATCACAAAAATAAATGCTTATTTTCAGGTTCTTGAGAAAACCTATTATTTGGAAGAAATAAAAAAATTAGAAAAACGCTGGACTGAATGTATCGAGCTAAAAGGAGACTATGTTGAGACATAAAACGCTTATTAGCCGAAAAAAAAAATCTTTTATTCAAAAAGTCACTGACTTATCAAACTGTTGCAAATGCGTGAATGATTCGATCTGACATAAACAGAGGTACGCTGTCCATTGAAAATTAAACGAAGTCAAACGGTATTACTAATTTGACCAATTAAAACATAATTGTCGGTTGATGATGTAGTTTAGTTCAGCTTCGGTAATTTCAATTTTATTGTTTGCTTAAACCCTAAGCGCTATCAGCAAGTAATGTGGCGAAACTCTAATGATCCGTAAATAAATGAAAATACTACCCTGCCAAGTATTGAACAACTCTCGCTTCATTTCATTATTGCTACGAGGTAATATCTGCTTATTATATGTAATAAAGATAAATAAAACGCTAAATTTATCGTAGAAACGCTTGTAATACGTAAATATATGGTAAAAACAAATTTATGGGACGGCTACTTCAAGGATCTCCAAGCTATTTTAAATATACGTAACAAACTTCTTTCTATAAAACAGTAGTTAAATTCCTTTAATAGAATTATGTTATTTCATTTTTTACTTATCCATATCAATTTATATGTTTTAGTCGTTTAAAACAAGCGAAACCAAGTTTTTTTTGGCAAGAGACAAATTTTAATTTTCAAAATGTTTTATGAGACGACTTACCAATTATAAATTATAGTTTATGTAAAAAAATAAATAAAAACGGAAAAAGTATTAGTTAAATCAATAGTGTTATATACGTACCGTATAAAACCCTATAATTATTTAAAAATTTATTAATTTATTTCTATTAAAAATTAAAAGAACAAATTAGGCAATTTAATAAATCTAACAAATTATATTTGACTATTTTAATTAACATAAATGTATAACCGTCAACCTGCTCAAAGACGGTTTTTTCTTTCCGCATTCCCTCCGCGCTATGAGAAATTTAGAAGCGATAAAAAACAAGAAACGTGTAATACTTAAACCGTGTTATAAGATGTCAAGTCATATAAAAACAAACATGCCGCTCTGGAAATTATATTGCCTAGCATAAAAAACGTAGGTTTATTGCAAAGCTTCTAACGATTTCAAGACATAAAACTTCCTTCGTCTAAATTAAAATAAACCAAAAATAAAATTGATAAAATACAAAATTTAATATCTAAAAGTAACCCAGACAAATAGCACCAATAACGATTTATAAATATTTAACTACTGGAGTTTTTTTTGCAAATAATCTTAAAAGAATCTAAACGGGGAAATAAAAAAATTTTCTTCATATTACGAATTTCCAAATTGATTAAGTACAGCCTGTCAGACGAATAATTACTAAAACTTAACCCACCTATAAATGACCCTAAACTAACCAAAAACGTATCCCCAAGTCAAGTGACCTTATGTGTAATATTTTTGAGTTATGATATCGTAAACTTCAGTTTAAAAACATGTAATAAATATCTTATTATTTTGAATATTTCAAAAATTGCCATTAAAACCATACGTAAAATTAATTTTTAAATTAAAATAACATTAAATATATATATGTATACTGGAAAATTAAAATGCACTTTTCGCAATTTTTTTTTAAATTAGGACATATTGCGTGCTAACTTTAATTGTTTAGATTGATGTCAGGTATCACACGAATAAGACTCAGTGCTTATTCGTGTGACACCCATTATAAATTCCAGATTATAAGAGTATAAAACAATAAAACTTTATGCTAAACACCAACTATTAATAATGTATAGATACATTTTTATAAAAAATACTCTGTATAGAGTGAATTTGTAATATTGAATGCACTTTGAATTTCGCGCCACAGTTTTGAGTGTATCTCAAAGTTTAATGTGTTTAAATTGTAAGTATCTGGTAATTTTCGCAGCCAAAGTAAGTCAACGCGTGAATGTTTCTAAAAGCATTTGTGTTTTGTTGTTTTGATTTTTTTTAAGCGTTTGTTCTCGTTTTTAATTTTACTACTTTTACTATTTTATATAAAAAACTAAAAAGTTGTTTAAAATTATTCATCTAATATTGACCATTCCTATTCGAGACGCCTCTGGCAACCCCTGTCAACAGATCTCATCCAGAACTACCAATATAAAATTAAATTAATATGGTGCCAAATTGAAAATGCTTTCAATCTTAAAAAACCACTCTGTACTTATTGTAAAAAAAAACATATTGAATTAAAAGAGAACATAATGTTAAAGTGTTTGTGACGTGTAAAGATTACAGTAGCTTACCGAGTATGTTATATAAAGATTACGTTTAATCCGATAAAACTATAAACAAGTAATATAAAGTGGCCTACAAAAAAGCAGTCATAAAAATTAATGCGAAAGAAGTAAGCAGATCCTTCACGAAAAGCCTATAATCTACCTCTTTATAAAAATAAATCCTTTATATACATAAAAAACGATACTGATACATTCTGTTTAAATCGTCTTATAGAAAACCGAGTTCTTCTAAAGGGGAAAATGGAATCTCTAAATCAATCGATGTGTCACCCAAAATTTATGGTTCTTCACTACTTTTTTCACCTACTACGCTTTGCGCAAAAAAACCGCATAAAATGTATTTTTAATTTCGCCGAGTCGAGTCTGGAATACGTACAAGAGATGTAATGTATTTTCCAATAAGCGTCCCGATATAAGTTTTATAGCATTTCCGTTTTATTCAAGGACAATTTTAAAAGCCATAAAATATTAAAAAGGTTCTACAAGTCGACTGCGAATAATGTTTTAGCATTAGCGCTAAAATATTGAACATGGTACTCTTGGATGTAACAGTCGATTATTTGAAAAAAAAAACTTTACAAAAGTTTATGTTAATGCAGCAATAAAACGGCAAGAGACAAGTTAGACATTAAATTAATTCCAGTTTAAATTAATTAAGTACTCGACATTCGTAAAAAATGTTGTTTTTATCTTGTGTGGCTAAAGAAGAATATTAAAAATACTAATACGAGATAATTAATTTAGTTAACCAGTTAAGATTTGTGCTTAGATTGAAACGCTGTTTGAAGTCCACATTTCCGGCTAACCTGAATTTCTTCACTCCAGATCCTGCGTTATTAATATTCTAATTTTGAGCTTCAATAAGTTATGATTTTATTGAGGCAATCTCGAAAAAACTTCCAGAAGAAAACTCGCAAAGGACTTTGTTTTACGACGTCCCATATCTCCCTTATAAAAAATACATCGACTCCCGATTTACAAAAAAAAAATTGGAGAGATTAAGAAATTGATTAGCAGAAAGGCGCCACGCTTTAATATGTAAGGCGCACATTTTTTCTGGCAGTTTTATTTATTTATTAACAGTTCGGACACGTAACACCAAATTTCCGAATACACATTTTACCTGTGATGTCGGAATCTTCACTTTCGGAAAGGTCTCAAGAGTTTTATGACTCATAAAATTGTTAAGAAGGCGGTGGCTATTTATTTTCTTGCCAATTTATTAATGTCAAGGTTGCTATGTCTAAATCCAAATTAAGTTAAGGCGGAGCAGGAGCAAAAATTTTTTGCCGAGCGGATTAATAAAACTTTTTTTCACTTTGACGAACCGCTGTACTGGATTCCCCTTTTGCAGGTGGTTTAACCCCAGGTATTCATTTTTCACTAAATTCTAGTGGAAAAATATGACCGTTTTCTAAAAGAGAATTAGAGAATTTTGCTTTCAAACCAACACTTTTTGAAGTTATACCTCACTTGGCGGGTTGAGGGTAAAATTTTAGCCAACAGCTAACGAAAATTCAACAGTGTGAAGTTAGCCGTCTAAGAAAGTAAATTAATTATTGTAAATCATGCTTAAAACCGAGTGTGCACATTCGAGCTCAAAGTGGCACATTCCGATCTCGGGAAAATGAAGCGCGCCGCTCCGCGTCGCGCTTCATTTGCCTCCCTCGCTCGGAAATGTGCCACTTTTCGCTCGAATGCGCACATCTTAGTACTTAATACATTTGTCTGCTTTATCTTTTGATCTTTCAAATCAAAATTTTTAATTTAATTTCGTAAATATCGATTTTATATTCTATAGACTTATTTATAAAAGTAATGAGTGGAAGGGGGCGAAAAGATAAGAAAACCTCATAAATGCGAGCGAGAGGAAACGATTATAGTTATTCATCTGATTGTTCGTGTAATATATTGGCCTAAATTATTGTGATTTGTGCTTAAAACCGAGTGTGCACATTCGAGCTCAAAGTGGCACATTCCGATCTCGGGAAAATGAAGCGCGCCGCTCCGCGTCGCGCTTCATTTGCTTCCCTCGCTCGGCAATGTGCCACTTTTCGCTCGAATGCGCACATCCTCGTATTTATTGAATTTATTAATATTAATTCTTACACGTGGTTATATTTTATTTTATTACGCCCAAAATAAATTCAACCCCAAAAGAGTTTAGGTAAATATTTCTACTTTTCTTACAGAAATGATTAATAAAGAAATTAAATATTTAAATATTTGTATAAATTTGTAAGTCATTGAATTTTCTAAATTCATATAAATCAAAACAATATTAAAAATAAAAACTTCTCTATTTTGCCCGTTATTAAACTATTTATTAAAATAAAATTACACATTATCTACAATTGATATTGTTTAAATCGTTTAAAAACTATACAGTTTCTATATAATTATAAACATAAATAACTTTAAACTACAACGTCGCGCACATAAACGTATCAAATTTTGAAAATTTTTGTTACTTATAACCACGTTTTTTTTCGAAAAGAATAATTCTCAATAAGGATTTAAATAGACATTTTAAAAATAGGTAAGACTGGGGTTGGAAGTTCCATTTTTTTCTTTTGTATTTATAGAGCCCATTGTCTTAATTTATCAATGACATTTATATATCAATAGATAGTGTATTTTTTCTAGTTTAAAAAGAAATAAAAACTTTTTCGCTACCATTATCTAATGAGATCATATTATAATTTTTATGAAAAAAAAGAAGTGTGACTTTTAACACCGTGTCAGGGATGGTTGTCACAGTTTCTGTAGTAGGTTAGTCGCATACTAAATAAAAGGTAAAATACAAAACGACAAAACAAATGTCTATTTTTATTAAAGATAAAATGTTGTACGTAACAAATTTTACCTAAGAAAGGAACGAAAAATATCTTATTCATAATTAAAAAACATAAAAAATATTTGCTGTGTGCGAATAGTAACTTTTATCGAACGAACTCAGATTATGGTAAGAAAAATATAATTATAGTCAATCGTTTATGTAATAAAACCCCTAAAAACCAACAAAAAAGGCCGCACATATTCATGGTGTTGCTTTGCACATGGTTGTTGTGACAATCAACCCGTGAGACAACCATACCCGGTCGCCCCTACAATATATTTCTTTTTTTAAATGAGCATTTTCAAAAACTTGTTCGTTAGTAATAAATTAAACATCCAAAATGGTCGGTCTATTGATAAGACCTGTTGTAATTATTTTTATTTTTGTTCAAGTTTGACATGGTTTTAAGAAAAGTTTATATTTATCTATAGTTAGTTAGATTTTGAAAAATCTTTTTCAGTAAATTAATTATTATTGCAAAGACTTTAACCGACAGTTTCGTCTTTTAGTTGTAGAACTTGCTGATTTTACGTTTCAGTATTGTATTAAAAATTTGTTATACTATTTAATTTTTTTAACTCAATGCAAACGTGAATATTACTTTTGCATTACTTAATTTTTAAAAAGGCTGGGCATATCTCTACATAGCTATAAGTAAATGCATTAAAATTATTTTGTAATGATTTTGTCCGTACTAATATTCCTGTTTTATTAAACACATGGCTGTTTTATTTTATGAACAATACGAATAGATCTCTTAAAATTTCTTAAAATTTTGGTTTTATACCTAGATTTAAATTATCAGAATAACTAAAATTATTTGAAGAATAACTGGGTATAAGCAAAACTGACAAGATCTTTGTTAACAAACTACCTCACTTGAAATGCATTTAAGTACGTTCAAACGATTTACCATTTGCGATATCCCCAACACAACCATCCATATAAATCGCCATCAAATAAAATTTAACAGTTCACCCGTGTTTCCTCATTTATTTATAGAGATATTCAAAAAAATTTCCGGCAATGTAATTGCATGACAATTTTGAAGAGATGTCTTGAGTTAAAATTTTGAAAATCGATCTATTTCGAGAAGTTGCATCTTTATCATAGAAAAAACTAATTTAAAAAACTAAATTCAAAAAAGTACCTCGATACATCCCTAGAAATTTCCACAAAGATTCTATGTGTAAAAATGTATTTTCATCATTCCTTATAGTTTGGCCGGAAACATGGACGAAATTAACATTGTTTTCCTTGTGGACTGATTTACTCTTGCTCCACCTTAAAACATTTCCAAAATACGCATTGCAAATGAACTGACCTACGCCACTTTTGATTTTTTTTATCAAGAATTCTTTGATTTTACTATTTTTTCCAAAAAAATTAACAAACTGACCGAACGCAAAACTATTCCAGTCAGCGCCTTAAAACAGTTACCTTTAAGTTAAACATCGTTAAAAGGAAAAGTTCTAAGAGCTTTCTTCGAGATACAAAACTTTCTACCATATTCAACACTTTAAAATTCATGAATATAATTACTTTTACGGAAACAAACACCGGCGACCTATAAAAGATACGCAAAAATAAAAACGGAAATATAATAACGAAAACCACATCGAAACAAACAATTTTCTTTACAATGGCACTACAATTTTCTGATAAACCGCAAGTGCTCATTAAAATTTGAATGTTTACTACCGAGGCAACAGTTAAGAGTATTTCCGTGTGAAACGGAAATCGTAAAATTGTATCTTAAAGTGGTAATTCCGCGTATGTGCAAACAGAATCGATAATAACGCAAGCATTGAATTCGAAATTGGGAATTTCAGACTGAATCGCGTACGATTATTTACCGAAATTATTCGAAATTGAAAATAAATGCAGTTAGGTTTAAGGGTGTGCAGTACAGGATTCGCTAATAGTACAAATGTCATTACTAATTACTTCCAAAACTACGTTCGAGCCATTTGGATATTAGCAATTAAGTAAATGTGTTTGTTCGTTTTTATTGCAGTTATAAACTTCGGTCGTATTACTTGAAATTACCTATTCAATGACTCTAATATCGAAATCTGCATAATTCTTTCGAATAATTTATTGGAATAGCTACAACGAAATTTGTAAGCGTTAAATTCAGTGTCAAATTAACTATAATGGAGAACCTAAGCTAATTGGTTTTAAAGACACGTGTAAAATTTTATTATTAGTAAAAGATTATTTTACTTTTCTGGCTTCTAACTTTAATGATTTATTTTAGGCAAAAAAATTGTAATTAATTTATTTATACTAAAATCGACTTATTAAATTTTACTGTCGTGCAATAGAAAGAGCTCCTTATTTCTGAAAATTCGGCTGTTGATTAAATTTCGAAAAGATGTGTTCGCCTCATGAATGGCGTAATCTAATACCAACACTTAAAACATTAATCTTTTTACCATTCGCCCGTTGAATTATATATTTTTGGTATGCCCGTCAAGAAGAGAAACAAATATATTGCTAAATATATGAAATTCTATTATTAATAATTCTTTAGTTTAAAGAAAAATGAAAGACAAACATATTAGGGTTTTACGGTTTTTTCAGTTGTTCCGTATAACTTACCGCGTTTGAATTTTTCTGTAAATGACTTTATGATAAAATAATTAATTACTTACTCAGGTTATTTTTAACGCTTATGATAAGAATTACTCAAAACTTTTTAATTTAATTTTTTTTATGTCGAATGTTATGAAAAAAGTTCGTTATAGTGTCCAAAACCGGTGCGCCTACCCCAATACCTAATTAAATACATTTTCGCATATAAATCTGTTTAAGTAAATTATATACTGTTTTATCACCCATGGCTGGAAAGAAATATGTTCGCGCACATTATTTCGTGCGTAAAGGACCTCTTTACCCATTCAACTATTTCGTGTGCCGCACATAATTGACGATCAAAAACGCAAAAATTAAATAAAACTAACAAATTAAGACTAGAAGCATATCTAAAGTGACAGATGATAAATATTTTTTGCAATTTAAATATAATTATTATCACTGCAGGAGCGATAAAAAATAGTACAGTAGAAACTCGGTCATCCTGACTAATTATTGTTGCAGCTCATTCGGATAATCAAAAATTCGGTTAATTGAATGTATAGAAAAAAAACTAATTTTAGCTATATATAATGTGACCATACTTAAATTCATTACTAAATTCATAGTAAATTTCAATTTTGCCCCCTTATTAAAAAAAAAATTAATTTCACGGCAATTTCTTAATGAAAAAAGTAAAAAATTATAAAAAATAAAGGAAGCCCAAAAAAAACATTTTGAGAGCGCAACTACGGTTTCAGAATTACTTGCATTTTTTTAAAGTAAATTGATCATTGTTAATTGTGGCCAAAAGCGGAGTGTGCACATTCGAGCTCAAAGTGGCACATTCCGATCTCGGGAAAATGAAGCGCGCCGCTCCGCGTCGCGCTTCATTTGCTTCCCTCGCTCGGAAATGTGCCACTTTTCGCTCGAATGCGCACATCTTCGTGTTCATTCGATTCGGCTATATTAATAACAAATCCTTCAAATCCAGATTTTCTATTCGGAAAAAGTTTTCGCTTGAAAGTGCACATACTTCTTAATAATTGAATTTGCCTATCTTATTCTTGTCTCTTACAAATAATATTAATTAAATCAAGCTGAACTAAATGTACCACTTCTCGCTTTTCTTTTAATTAAAAATTACAGTAGGGAATTTTTACCAAAAATCACATTTCTAATTTAGTACTTTTAAACTAGACTAGTTGGGAGACTTCATCGTACATGAAAAAAAAATACTTTAACTTTTTCCGAATTTTGACTCTTATTTCCCAACATTTTTTGTAACATACCACACCCAAGTCATTCTAAAATTTTGGTGCACCCCCTATGTAACATAAATATTCTTTTATATTTAAAAATTGAATTAATCCATAATTGAAGTCTAATTACAACAGTGCACACAAAATTGTGCTTTAAAACTAATTTGTTTATAATTTTTACAAAAATGAAAATTACCCAAAAATATTTGGAGACATTCATTTTGACATATAAACCTTCAACAATATGCAAAAGATGGTATAAAAATCAACTAGTTAATTTTTTAAGAGCCCACTTCAGAAAATTTAAATCAAAAGTATACAATTTTAATTAATCAAAAATGCAAATTAATAAACATTCGAAAGTACACCAAAAAATATTTTTATTAAGCTCGTTACAATTAGGCGCGCGGAAGAGCATCATGATAACTTATCAAAAAGAATAAAATATCTAACCTTTTTCAAACAACAAATAGATCTAATTTATTCGACTTTTAATTTTTTGAATTGAAGAATAAAATAATAATATAGGCAAATCCAGTAAATACGAAGATGTGCGCATTCGAGCGAAAAGTGGCACATTTCCGAGCGAGGGAAGCAAATGAAGCGCGACGCGGAGCGGCGCGCTTCATTCCGAGATCTGAAATGTGCCACTTTTCGCTCGAATGTGCACACTCGGTTTTAAGCACGATCACAAAGCGTCCCGTTTTAACAGAAAAAAAATTGGTCAATTTGTGAGGTGTGTTTACGAAAAACGCAACAAATATTAATCACTAAATGAAACAGTCGCACATTATCTTAAAATCGGCAAAGCAAAAAAAAAACTGTTGAGTGCGAAATACAACATAAAATAATAAAATATTGAGTAAGAAATACCGAGGCTTTACTGTATGTGCAATTCGAGCGGTTGTCCACTGCCCACTGGAGCGAACGAGCGCACTCACTTCGTTCGGGCGCTCAACTCCGCGCCCGTGCGCTATGCGACGTTTAAAATATCAAAACCGATTAGCCAAGAATTAATATAACCTAAAATGTCAATTCTAATGTTCCCAAAATTGTGGCGTTCGGCACGAAAAGCCCCGCCAAGTGGAAGTAATACTTAAGAGTATATATAAGAGTTTATAAATAAATTATTGTTTGACTCAAATATCTTCCTGATAAAATAATTTTCTACAAAAAATTTTTTCCCAGATTTAAAAACTCTTATTCATGCTGTTTTGTAGATAATTTATTATCATTCAATAAAATTTATATATTTTGTATTAATTTAATTAATTACGAACTTAGGTAATCATTAAATTAATCCAAGTTAATTTGATATTAATTTAACATATTTCTTTAATTTATTGGCCACCTTCAATAATTAAAACGAGCGTTGCGAAATCGATGAAGTTTAAGTTGGAAAAAGTTTGCTCGTTAATTATTTTTATGCTTCTAAAATTTAAAGGTAAAACACTTTACAACTTTGCAAACCGCAAAAGTTGGCAAAGAAAATAAAATAAGCAATTTGTCGATATACATTTTTTTGTGCGTTGCAAAATATAATAAACAAGTAAACCAATAGAAAAACTTGAAATTTATAAATCAACATCTGACAAGCCAATGCTTAAAGCTTTGCTTGTCGTAGCAACAGAAACCTCGCGCTTTTTCCCATGGCTTTGTATTTCAAATCCTCTGAAGATCTAACAAATCTTATACCAAACTGACGAAATATCTTTCTATCCAACTAAAGTCTAAAATAGTACGAACATGCTTCTTTCTGCAAGTTTTATTTATTCATCTGTTTTCGTCAAACCGAACTATTCGATAATTTTAATTTTACGCCTGGCAAAAAGTTTCTTAATAAAGAAAAATATTTTGTGAAGCGACAATTTATAGAAAGGTAAAAATTTGTTGGCAAATAATATTTATAATTCATTCTCGAAAAACTTCTCCACCTACGCGTGCATTTTTAATGCAGGAATCTCAGCTTTATGAAGTATTCTTCCGTCAAGCGTTCCATTTTTTATGACATTTTATATAAGAGCTCTCGAGATTTTGACGAATTTATTGTTATTGTTGACTTTTAAACTTCAACGGAAGGCAAAGATTCTGCAAAGTTGGTAGAAAACTCTAGAGAAATACGAATGAGAAGAGAAACGTTAAAAATTGAGTGACAATAAAAATTGCATGTTATGATGTTACCGAATAATGCTGGATAATGTTAGGGTAGGTTTAAGTAGGGTTGTGCGTTCACTAAATAATCAGCCCTTTGAGACTCGGGCAGTAAACTAATAGAATTTAGTGGAAATTCCAATGCCCTGTCAGCTAAATAAGCAGACATGCTGGTCTGCATAATCCCATCGGTATTTAAATAAATTTCTATAGCTAATTATTAATTAAATTTGCCAAATTCTAACTTTCGGTTAAGCTTGGATAGACTAAATTTTATAAAATCATTTTTAAGTTTAAAATAAATATTTACTTTAGTTAATAAAAAGTTGGCCAAACCTTGGTACGAATTCATGAAGTGAATCACTAAATACTTCATCATAACCATCTTTTACTGATTTATGTATGTGTATGTGCATCTTTCTCTATTTTTACATTTGCATAATTAGGTACATACTTTGTGGATAATAAAATGAGCCTTATAAAATAACTAGCGGGCCCACCCTGGCTTTGCACGGGTATTGAAATTTGAACTAAAAACTTATTTTTATCCAAATATAACATAGCTTACTTGTATTACTCAGGGATAGTGTAGCTTTTTATTAGTAAAACAATTTTTAAAATCGATTCAGTAGTTCCAAAGATTACCCCGTACATATAAACAAACAAATTTTACCTCTTTATAATATTAATTAATTATTATAGTTCAAAAAAGTTTCAATGAAGCAAAATTTTTTAATGAATAATTTATATAGAATTTATTTTTGATGAATACTTCTAATTCTTTAATTAAGAAAAAATAAGAATACATTTGATAGGCGTATGCCGTTTCAAATTAATAAACGTACACCCCCTTTATTTTTCTTGGGGTATTTTAAATTTTATTTGCAATCAAAAAGGTTTCAACAAAGCCAAATTTCTTAATGAAAAACATGTATCAAATTTATTTCTGACGACTTGTTATAAATTAAAATCTCTAGCCGAATTTTTCTGTTATCCTGTCTTTTCGTATAGGCTAATCCCAGACTCTACTGTAGGGATTTTGATACGGTTCTATATAACAAACGATGTAAGCAATGCACGCCAAGAAAGCTGAAAAAAAACCAATTTTTTTCCGACTTTATTAAGAAACATCATCGTAGCTCAGCCAATTTGTAAGAATTATTTATAAATTATATACATAAACTTTCCTCGTACAACAGTCTATTTACTGGAGAAAACAGTATCAAAATCCCTACAGTCGTTTCTGAGATTAGCCTATACGGAAAGACAGGACGACAGAAAAATGCATCGGGAGACTTTAATTTATAATACGTAGTGATTAAACCAAACCAAATTTTTCTATGTAGAATGTTTAAAAAAAGTTTTTAATAATTATTTAAAATAAATCTTATTTTTTCCGAAACTTTTAAGCTAAAATAATTTTAAATGTTAGAACAATTCTTAATTTGTGCAAAAGTGTTAATTACTGTAAATCGCCTAAAACCTGATGTGCAATTTGACAAAATGTAACACATTTGCAATTTTATGTAAATATGCCACTTTGATTAAAATATATAAAACCCACTAAATATGGACATTAATCATCGTTTCCGATATTTGCGTTTCCATATAAGCAAAAATTATAAAATGTTTTGAACAATATAATATGAACTGTTAAGAGTGCATTTAAAGTTTTAAGCTTTTCCAATAATAATAATAAAATTGAGAATAAATTTTGACTGCTCTAAAAAATGATTTCCATGAATTTTAAAAATTAGTTTTTTTTGTATGTAAATATAAGTTATAAGTTATCATAATAAAATCATATCAAATACAATAGTTATAAACTGTCTGTTGTCTTAATTAATATTTTGATTGTATCTCTCCGAAATCCCAATATTTCTTTTTCCATTTGCAATAAGATTGGGGATTTAGTAAAAATCAGAAAGCTGCAAAAAATATTCAATTTCTTATTGTTTTTCTAAACACGTTTAAGAACCCTTTTCTAGTAATGGATTTTGTGAAAAATGAAAGTAAAAGTCGATGGTGTCAAATTATACACGATTTTTCGAAATCACGGTAGTTCTTCTAACGGTAGTGGCTGTTTTTATAGATTACTTTTCCACGTCAAGATGTTATAAGAAAAGGCTTTGAACTTAAAATATTATCGTAGAACACGAAAATGAAAGTAAATAAAAGCAGTAAATTTTAGAGATGAATTGAAATTTAACAATAACTCAAAGCTTTTGTTACACTTTGAAGACTTCATAAACTTCCGCACGAAAATAAATTCAATGCTAGACGTTAGCTTTGTAATTCCGTAATAAGTAAATGTAGGAGCTTTTATCTTGGTCACGAGATAATTTTTTTGTTGAAAATCAATCGCCACTAGACGTCCTCAGGCAATTGAAGAATTACGAAACGTTGGCCTACATTGAAGCTTCGATAATAAGTGAAGTATACGGTAATTGGAATGTAATTAAGTAATGTTGTCTGAGACATCGATTAATTTGACATCACTCATTATGGAAAGCGTTAAATATATTTTCGATTAAGATTAAACGTGCCACGTAAAATAATTATAAAACAATAACCTGACGACCTTCATTCATACTTGTTAAGAGATTAACTAAATTTGTTTCCACGCGAACTTCGGATTTTTCATACTTTAATGCAGTGGTTTCAAAACATTATGTTATCGCGTCTCGCTTAAAAAAAATCTAATCATGGCGATTATTGTCTGTGCACCAGAGAAAAATGTGTAAATCGAAAACATAATTTTTTGTATGGGAAACCGTGTAAATCAAAATCAAACAAAATGTTAGTGCATCTGTTCATCACAAAAGTACTAAGTATATATGATATAAAAGTAGGTAGAGAAGACAGTGAGACAGTGGCCACAGTGGCCACAGTGAGACCAAGGCTATCTCAAAAACGCGACAACTCCCAATTTCAAATTTCATACAAATATGGCTCATACAGTGCTCGTTGTGTAGAATATTTATTTCTATATTAAAAAATTTATTTATGGGTGTAATTAGTTAATATTTGTAGTTACTCACAGAATACAGTTAAACAAGTAAATGTTTACAACTATTAATTCTAGCATGACATAAACACGGGTATTTTATTTAACTTACAAAATTTTGCATTTCTTAAAAACTGACCATTTATAGTTTTGTCTTTGTTTTAAACGAAAATTGACCATGTAGTACACAGTGAGGCACGAAATAATAATACACATTGAGACATGTCTCACCGTATGCATTGTATACCTAGTGTGATAACCCTCACTCCTAAAAAAGAAGCAACAATTAAGAAAGTGAATAACAAAAGTGCCAAAAGAAAAAAACCCTAATGAAAAGGTCCCTAGTTAAAATATTTAATCGAAATCAGTCAACGCCGGGCACAGAAAACAGAAAATGTATTATCAATCGTGTAGATGAAGACAGTACCATCAGTGAATCTGACAACAAATTTGTAGTAGAGGAAGAATCTTGCGATGGTGTACCAGAAGAGCTAATTTCCGAAATGAACTTTTGTAAACAAGGTGTTAAAGATCATTGCGCATCGATTAAATGCAAAAATGATTCTACTATGTTACAAAACTTTTATCTGAGAATGATAATTCAAGAGATTACGAAGTATCTTACTTAAGAAAAACTGAAAAACTTGGAGCTTGTTTTAAAATAATTGTCTGCAGTTTCACATGTTATTCAAAATAAGTTGTTATTTTAAAAAATTAAGGTTTAACATTAAAAAAACTTTTTTTCGTCTCACTGTGTATTATTCTTCCCTATACCTAGTTCATAAAAATATATAAGCATATTACCAGTGACATCCGAGGAATTGTGTTAAAAAAAAAGTAAAAATACACCAAAATTGTTTATTTTTAATAGTTTTCCTTCTTGAAAATTCTTAGAATTCCTTTCATGTAAACCGTGTAAAACAAGTAGCGTGTAAATCGAAAGATAGGCAAACCGCTTATTATAAATTTTGGTTAAAAGTGGAATGTGCAATTTGGTCTAGAAAAAATGTGCAGTCTCGCTCGAATGTGCACATACATTACTCTTTTCTTTTTAAATCCAATAATTAATGTAAACAAATTGACTAAATACGAAGATGTGCACATTCGAGCGAAAAGTGGCACATTTCCGAGCGAGGGAAGCAAATGAAGCGCGACGCGGAGCGGCGCGCTTCATTTTCCCGAGATCGAAATGTGCCACTTTGAGCTCGAATGTGCACACTCGGTTTTAAGCACGATTCACAATAATTCAGGCCAATATATTAGACGAACAATCAGATGAATAACTATAATCGTTTGCTCTAGCTCGCATTCATAAAGTTTTCGTATCTTTTCGCTCCCTTCACTCATTGCTATTGTAAATTCGTTTTTCAAATATAAAATCGATATTTACGAAATTGAATTACAATTTTGATTTGAAAGATCAAAAGATAAAGTAGACAAATGTAATAAGTACTAAGATGTGCATATTCGAGCGAAAAGTGGCACATTTCCGAGCGAGGGAGGCAAATGAAGCGCGACGCGGAGCGGCGCGCTTCATTTTCCCGAGATCGGAATGTGCCACTTTGAGCTCGAATGTGCACACTCGGTTTTAAACATTATTCACATTAATTTAGGCCAATAAATTTGATGTAAAATTAATTGAATAATTGTGATCGTTCCCTCTCACTTGCATTGACAAGATTATCGTATCTTCTCGCTCTCTTCCACTCATTGCTATGGTAAATACGTTTGCCGAATATAATATCAAAATATAAGTTAAATTAAATTAAATTAAATTAAAATTTTTGATTTGAAAAAGCGTAGAATAAATAAGACAAATGTAATAAATACGAGGATGTGCACACTCGGTTTTAAGAACAATTCACAATAATAAATTAATTTGAAATACACTAAAGGTTTTCAATTGAAAGTTGCAAAATCGTATTTATACCGGGAACCAAATCTCTGACAAAAAAGTCTATTTTAAATAATTTTAATTTTCGTAAACCGCGTAAAACTCGTCGGAAAAGCGCGCCCCCCCAGTTTGGAAATCACTGCTTTAATAGAAATATCAAATCCCTACATCCGTACACCATTAAAAGTGTCGTGTTCGTATTAAATACATCGATTATTTAATAAAGTAGAAACAAATATGTAAATTTAGCACGAGTTCATATTTAGATTTCTTCCGATAAAACTCGTAATTGTTATAAACAACAAACCACAAACCGCAGCCTTTCGATATAAATAGAATCGATGGAAATTTTACAAGATAAAATTATTATAAATCGATAATTTATAAAAAAAAATATTACTGATATATAACAGCAACCGCCCCCACTTCGATTTAATAAAATTATCAAAAAATAATTGTAGTAAGAAACGTTTCCAAAAAAAATTTTAGTTTCCAAAATTACTTTCAATTACCCAAGGAGCAATAATCTCAAGAAAGCGCAGTGTTCAAAGATAAAGTCCTTGGCTCAATGTGCCCTTAAAAACTAACAAAATGTTCCATTCAATTCAAAAGAAACTCGTCCTTTTATAATGAAAAATACACAAAGAATTGGAAAAACGTGGAGATCTTTAAAACGAGTAAAAAAATTACTTTACGAAATTAAAATTGAAAATAGAAATTTGGTAATAATTAATAGAGAAAATAAAAAGGATAAACATGTATGCGCTTGCTATCGAAATATTACGAAATTTTTAGTAGACTAAAAGACGCCGCCCGACTAGTCATATCGCCTCTACAAGATTACATTAAAATTAATTCACAGGGCGTATAAAAGAATGTGACGGGCATCCACCCTCATCCACTGTTTCGTTTTAACCTGTGTTAGGCTTGCAACTTCATTTCACTTCCTCTCGATTGTTGGGTACGTGCGAAGGTTTCCCACGGACGACTTTTTGTAAATTCCAAGCTTAAAAAGTTCAACTTTCCTTGTCAAACGCCTTAGTCGACTTCTTCACCTTCTTTGTCTAGACATTCCTCAGACTGTGAGCGTTCTCTTTCTAAGTCTTTGTTATTTCATTCGCTCTCATCGTTAGTCAGCGGTAGTCCAATGCGGGAACAGGTAGATTTTTAGAATTGTTTAGTTGTGAATGTTTGAGCCGGTGTTTGGATATTTACAAGGCTATGATTCAAGAGCCCACGTCCACAGATTAGAATATAAGGAAACTCGAATTAATTGAGTTTGATTGAAGACTTTAATTAACTGATGTTTTAATTCTAGATCGAATCTTAACGTTTGATCAACTTTTGGAGCCCCAAAATTATTTAATGTCTTATTTTAAAATACTCTGAATTTCATCAAAATTATAAACTGGTATTTTTTATTTAATAATTACATATCGTCCACTAATTATACTGATTGCAATTATTATTCTTACTACTTCAAGTTATGAATTGTTGTTTTTCTTATAGGGGCGAGTGGGGCAAGATGACGCATGAGGCAAGATGAAGAACTTAATTTATTATTACCTTTAAAAAAAATTTTTTTTGTTAATCGTCATCTTGCCCCACCCATGTGACAAGCTGTAAACGTCTAAAAAATGTATTTTGTTTTAATATATATTCCATTTAATCTATATTGCTTTAGAACTATGTTATTCTATGGGCTATAATCACTTGTTTTATATATATGTATATTTTTTTCTTAATATGAATATTTTTTTGTGAATTACTATTTTTTCCTTAAGCTCGTCAACTTGCCCCCCTCTACCCTACAGTAAATTGATAATTTTTAAAACAAATTTAAAAATATTAGGTTAATCATTTAACAAAAATTCTTTATAATTGATTTTTTAAGTAAATAAAACTATGTTTGGAATATAATATGAAAGAATTTAATATAACAAAAATATTCTTCGTTGTTAATTTAATTTAAAAAATTTTGAACAAAATATAATAAGTAATCCGATTCCGTGCCCTTGCTAATAAAAAATTACAGACATTTTGCAATTTACCACGTTTCCTTCGAATTACACATCCCTCCTTGTTTCATAAATATAACAAGAAAGTAATTTCGGTGGTTTAGTTTGAAATAATCAAAATGTACCATTTTGTCATTTTTCTGGTAACTTTATGATTCCAGGTTCGTAAAAGTCTGGTCTTTATCAGCAAAAAACTGAATAAAGTGCAAATTCAGATCATCGTTATTAATGAAATTTTTACCATTTAAATAGTTTCGTAAACATCTAGATAAATCGTAATCTAATGGTGCAAGATCAGGACTATATGGTGGATGTGCAATCGGTTCCCAACAAAGCTCCAATAGTTTCGGACAAGTTACTAAAGAGTGTTACTAAAGAGCGTTGTCATGATGGAACATAATGCCTTTGCGATTAGACAATTCTGACCGTTAATTTTTTATAGCTTCTTCCAATTTCATCAGTTGTTGACAGTACACATATGAATTGATCGTTTGGTTTCTTGGCTGCAGCTCAAAATGCACTACACCTTTATAAGCCACCGAACTAAAAGCATAATCTTTTTTTAATAAAATTCAGCTTTTGATATGGCTTGTGCTGGTTCATCGCGCTTGGACCAAGATCGTTTTCGATTAATGTTCTTCCAAACGACCCATTTTTCATCACCAGTGATGATTATGAAGTTTATGATTAAAACAAGATCGATTTCGTTGTTTTTGCGATACACGTCACAAAATCTCATTCGTCGTGTTAAATAAATCACTTTCAATCCAAATATAGAACTTCTTAATAAGTCCAAAACAATGTAAATAATATATAACGATCTACTGCAATTTTGGATTTGATGTGATCATTATTAACTTTAGTTGGTCATTATTAAGTACAAAATTTCCAAAACAATTTTTTTTAAACCAAATCTGACACGTGCGTTCTGTTAAACATTCACCACCATAATCTTCACATTAGTCTTTGTGAGCCCCAGAAGATTTCTTGTCTTTATAGAAATAGAAAAGCAAAATATGACGAAAATAATGATTTTTGCGCTCCACTTTAAATTTGTCACTGAACTAACAAATGTAAACCAAATACCAATAATTTGTTTCTAAAGTTAAAAGTCCCTACTGTCAACTGCCAAGCGGAAAAAAAATTGACATTGACCGAAGCGATTCAAAAAATTTGTAACGCCACCGATTTGTGAGAACCTAAATTACTTTCTTGCAAACCCAATAACTCTACTTTCGAAATTAAAAAGCCTGCACTTTTCAAAAATTCATAAAATGTTTTAATTTGGACCTTTCTTATATTCGAAAAATGTTTGTTCCCTAAACTAGCTATCGATTGAATAAATAATTAATAATAAATATTAGTAGTCATACAATTAATAAAACTAATAAAAAAAATGTAAAGAAATTCTAACAGTTTTTAAACTTTTTTTTATTTCCATGCAACGCGTCGTATGACTTTTCTTAAAAAGTGTTTAATTCAAAATGAAACAAATTAAAGTCGATTCTAAAATCTTTAAAAAATGTATCAACACTTCGTTTATTAAAAAAGTAAAAAATTCAACCCTAAAAAACAATCCATCAATCGTCTAAAAAATTAATAGAAACCCAAACACACATTGAAAATTTACGGCTGTTAAAAATGAGCAGAAATAAAGGAGGTCAAATTCCTTTGTAATATTTATACGCCGAATAAAAAAAGGTAACATTTTGATTGCCACTCTTTTAAATTATTGAACAACGATGTTGCCATGTAATGCGGTATTATTAATCTTCGATAGTGTGCACATCTCTGTTACTCATTCACCTTTTTTTTTATCTCTGACCATTCTTCAGACAAGGGATCTAAAAATTGGAGGTGGTAGTCAAAGGAATGCACCTTATTTATTTTTTTTTCTTCTAAATATAATTATAGCTCTTGGTGATCTGAGCGCCACCCCGATTGCTACGCCCATGATTTATTTGATTAACATTATATTACTTTATTGTTCCGTTTGATGTGGCTTATTATAAAAATTGATATTCTGCGGCGGTTAAGTGATTGTGGTTATAACGCAACCGCTAATTACGAATGCGGCACCGAAAAACGAGTCCCGCGCGTTAACAAGGGTTATCTTATTACATTTCGGTTTATTTCACGGGGATCTAGAAAGAGCGTTCCGGGGTCTTTGTAGTCAAAACATGTTTAGTAAACGAATTCGAGTAAAACAGCCGATGAAAGCGACAGAAAAGCCAAAACAAAAACCTTTCAGAAGAATTATTTTCCAAAAACAGCGACATTAATTCCGGAGGTCTGTTTGGACGTCTGTCTGCCAAATTATATGGAATATAAATGTAAAATTTTACGGTTAAATTCCAGACGTATTAATTTAATAGAGCAATTAATGCAAACCGTTTCTTGCCTGAACTTAATAGCGCAAAAGTGAATTAATAAGAATAAGTAAAGAATGCTAAGGGTTGACTTATGGGCCGACATTTATCAACTCGCATAGTGCTGCCGAGCTAAACGATGCTCCGACTGAAACTAATTTCTTCGCACCCTTAATTAATTTGCAAAACTAGATGGCTTCATTATATTTAAAAACCATATTGCAAACCATTCGTCATGATTAGAAAACTTGGATTAGTTCCTAATTAAATATTGTGTCTTCTAAGCTTAAGCCTTGACACAATTATTTAATATACTCTTTAATTAAACTCTTAGTCTTCTCTTTCTACTAATCGACTAAAAACGCTTTATTCAACTCTCGAGGATAGAAGATACTTTTAATGATAATGAGCAATGTTTTAAATAGCCCGATTTTTGCCACTGTTACAGAAATAAATGATGATAATAAAAAATGATATAAAAAATATGAATATTGCCGCAAAATATGGTACGTTAAATGTCTTTTTTTAAATGCTTTTTATTTAAAAGAAAGTATTTAATAATTCATAACTGCATTTAGAATTATTTTGTCTTATAATATTTTTATGTATACAAAGTATTTAAATAACTAATGTACTCTTTCCAAGGCGACAGATAATGCATTATAACCATGCGCAAGTTTTTTAAAATCAGCCGGTTCCGAGGGGAACGCATACGTCAGAGGTGTTTCTCCACGATCGGATGGCGTTTCGCCGACTCCGTTAATTTCCTTGTCGCACTTCGTCCCCATTTCTTTTAAATAACACCTTTAACTATGTTTTTTAAAATTACATTTATTCAAAAAACGTACAATCGTCAATAATTATTTATGACTCCATAAAAAAATTTGAAGTAAGTTCAATTTAAAAATATAAAGTTTTTAATTTATTTCCCAAGGCACTTTGTAATTTTATAACTTTAATTTTAAATTTGCTAAAAGGTTCCGTTTCAAATTTAAAACTTAACAAAATTACTAATTGAATGTTCTTTATTAAATAGGTAAAGTGCTTAAAAAATTCTTACCTACGCAGCACCTAAGTTAATAATGATTATTGAAATTCCATCAACCCCCATTTAGAAGAGCCAACCGTCAATGTTTATTTATATTTATTCAAGTCCTAATTGATCATTTTGTAACCATAAAAATAATAGTAATAGTACAATAGCACCAAAACTACAACAATTGTATTTAATAGTAAAATTGTATAAGTTGATTAAATATATAACTAAGGATACGTAAATAGAAAAAGATGCACTTATGTATATACAAATACATTAAACAGTGAAGGATATGTGATTATTACCAACATATTTTTAAAATTATAGGTCTACTATCCATGTAACCCAATATTTGCAGTGCTTCAATTAATTAAATCAATAGTATGAAAATACAAAATCGATCTTGCATCAAATGAACTATATTAATGTCTGTTCGTCATAAATACGAAGTCAATATGCCTACAGAAGCAATTAAATTCAATTTGAAATAATGAACATCTAATAATTGCAAATTGAGCACAGTTTCAAATCAAATTTTGCTAGTCCATAAAAACACTAATTAAATTTGAAATACTTAATGCCTAATTTAACACTGATTAGTCGTACTTTATAGTTGAAAACGTATATTTTTAATTATGTATCAAAACACCTTGCACAAGCTTGTTCGTTAATAAGAAAATTATAATACTTATGTAAATTATTCAATTTTATCCAGAAAGAAAACAATTCCAAAGATTTAGTTATCTAATCATGAAGTTTTAATGGCAAATTGTTAAGTTGACGATGTAAAGCTTTGTTAATACATAATAAACTGTAGATATGTAATAATTTATACAAAATATTTTAGTTAAAAAATCTTTTATGAATAATTAAATAGATGTAATACTTTAATTCGTATTTAATTTCATTAATAAAAACAGTCATTATTTCAATCATTTCAAGAATGTTTAATTTTGTTTTGGATATCATTTTCTAGTTTAACCCTCGAAATTCCTAGATTAGAAGTGTCATATTCCCGGTTACCCCTGTCAAGTGCCAAAATATCTTATTCTCCTCCATTTTCATAATCATTCATCATTTTATTACGTTCCCTTTCATTTAAATAACGATGCCGCGCAATAAAATGTGAGACCCGATGCCTTTTTTCGCGTAAAAGGTCAATAAAAATGCATGCAACTATGTGACAGGAAGTCATAAAACCAATTCGCATATTAATAGCGGAGCGCAAAAAGCAACCTTAATTGGAAGAGCAATATAAAATATAAAATAGAACAAACGTAAAAAGAAAAAATTGGAATCAATTCTCTCTTTGTAAATCAATAAAAGCCGTTGACGAACGAAATCAAGTCCGACGATTAATAATTGGCATTTTACCCATTCCGATTACATTTCAATAAATGTTTCAGGATTTATGTCATTTCAAATTAGTCTACTTTTAGAAAAGCGATCGCGCTTACTGAATTTGCTGAGTTTACTTTAAATGGATATTTTATGACGTACATTTTCCGAGCTTTATTTTAGAGGGATATAAATTTGTTAAAGGAAATTATGTGAAGTACTTTTAACTGCATAGAATTTTAATAGTGGAGATTTTTATATAATTTCCTGATACCAAATTAAATTCGCTTATAGAATCTTAAAATGCTCTTTATAATGGAAAAACAAGCAAAATATAAAATCGCGAGATATTTTCTTATTTTATTTTTCGCCTTAGAATAAACCTCTTTAATGTATATCCAACTTTTAAATCTCTTCTAGAAAATTAATGATGTTTTCTTAAACCGTTTAAAAATTTTAGAGAGGGCGCATAGATATTGTTCCTTTTTATATGTCGAGACAAACAGTAAATAACAGTAGAACGCTCCATTAATAATTAAAAGAATGACAAAATAAAGCAGAAAGAACAAAAATTAAATCGCATAAAACGTAAAGAAGTGCATTGTCAAACATTTTAATAATCGCTTTTAGTAAATTATTCTTTAACAAGAAGAAGGAAAAAATCATTAACCTACTTATCCAAAAATAGCAGAGGATTTGCCCTACAAGACGAAACCGGGAATAAAGGAACTGCTCTAAAGACAAACATAATTGATCCAATTTAAGGGGATCTTCGCTTAATCGAAATCTGGCTAATACAGAATCTGCTGGCAAAAATTAATTATTTTTCGTTATAATTAAAAACAAACATTTTTAATCGTTTACTGAAATTTCAGAAAAATAATTAGGCTTTGTCCAAGGTCCTT